>CM068367.1:981197022-982397022 GCA_034769895.1 Magicicada septendecula | reverse complement strand
ACTTCAGTGTCATCTGTAGTAATTGTTAGAATGTGTGTGTTGGAGAATACGCCTACTGAAGTTTCGAAAGTGTACCAATTCTACGTATGTTTATTTCTAGATAGTTATAATGGCATGTAGATAATATGTTTGGAATATAGTACACTAATTACAAAATGGGACAGAAATTTACAGACACTAATTATAGAATTTTTTAAACAGAAATTAATATTTTAAATTCTTGGATTTTGTTATCCAGTAATCCACAACTGTTGTCCAAGTTTTAACTTTCCAGTAATCCACAACTGAAATTTCTAATAGCAATTTTACAAAAAAAAAAGTTTAGCGGTGTATTAATTTTTGTAGTAGCACGGTGTTGAATACCTGGTTAAATATTAGTTTATGTGAAAAAGCGGAATTTGTATAAACCAAGCTTAATAATTCAGTCTTAAACTATCTTTTCTTCTGACACTGTAAATAAATGTAGCGACAGAAAGTGCTTTCTGTTCGGCCCTGTTCATAGTTAGTATTCACTTGATACTTTTTAGTTAATTTATAGAGTATTGATTTGTGGTACGTGAACTCCATTCAAGATGCATGCTATGTCGTAGTTACACGGTATTATGTGGATCATCCGAACCTTGTTTTGTACTGGCTACGCTTGTTTACTCTGAAGGGGGTTCGGGTGCATTAAGTACAGAAATTTGTGGTAGTGTTTATGGCATTAGTAAATAGTCTCCTAAGACCTCAATGATTCTATACTATGCGGTAGAAAGATAACTCGAAAACAACAAATGTAATAAAGCAAATGCAGTGTGGATTATTTTTGTTGCATTATTTGTTATTATTAAATTGTTCAGTACCAGGCATTTTAGACACTGAAATATTTGTAGCCACGTTGTTTATTCACGTGCTTTGTATACTGTTTGATCGAAAAGTTCACGTATGCGCGCTCAAGATACGGCCAAATCTGTAATAAGTCCGTGTTGTGTTTGATAAAATCGTTCGATTAGGGTCTTGTAACATGTTTAACAACTATCTAGTAGTATTTCCTAATGTTTTTTTGGTCGACGTTGGTTTTCATCATTATAAAAAATAAAACGGCATTAGGTAAAGTGTAACTAAATTAAGGGAAAACTGAATACATTTGTATTTGTGCAGATGAAAAAATATTTTTACTTGAAAAATATAAGAGTATTTGAAGTGGAATTTTGTAAGAAAGCAATTTAGTTTATAACACAGTGGCAGAAAAATGTTAACGTTTGTAACTGCATACTTCATTAAGAGGACGGAAATAGCAGAGACCCTTAATGAAGTACAGTAAGTCGGAAATTCGAGGCGACTTAATTTTGTTGTCAATTTCCATTCTGGTTTGTGTTAACTTCAGTCGCACATAAAACTGCAGAAAATTCTCACAGCTGAGTTGTAGAGGTTATAGCATTGAATAACTAACCCAGGGCGCGGATTCTATTCCCACTACAGGTGATGTGGGATTTTCCGGTTGCAGTCGCTCATCGCTTTGTAACAAGACTTAGGCCTGTTATCTGTCTCTACATTCGTAGCAACGCCGGAAACTACGGAAGTAAGTGTAACATACAGTATACATGTATACTTTCTTAATTCTTGATTTTCTCGTAGGTGGTATTTCGAATAAAAACAAGTTGTAAAATATAAAACAGTGGAAACTTTAATACGTAATGCTGCAGGTAGTTTCAGCATCACAATGATTAAGTAGGTGGGCAGTATAAATGTGTATTGTACACGTTTTTTTTTTTTGAAATAACTTTATCATAATAACCTTATATTAAATATGTGGCCACACAACAGATAATATAGGTACGATGCTATGTTAGGTTTTCCATTCCTTTATTAGTCACTGAAATGGAATACACCGAATGACGTTTCCACTGCGTTAACTTCTGAAGACTTATTTTCTTTTCTTTTTATTTTGTAACTAATACTGTACCTTAGAAAGAACAGTATTGGAGAATAGTATTTTTTACCAACCTAGAACCCGTCGCAATCGTTAAATTAGTTATTATGTTCTGAATGATACTATTACCCAGATGACTTCCTCTTTAAGTAGAGCGCGTGCAAGATGACTAGGTAATTTATATTGGCCTGGGTTATGGAGTTAGTGGTCGTGCGGATCACATCATTTCTGCACGTCTACATTATACCAGTAACTAGCAGAGTAATAAACGTGATCAGTGATCTGCATACTATGTGTACTGCAATTGGGTTTGTTGCTGAACTTGTATCCGAATGGATGTAAACTGAAGTGTTAATGGTATATGTTAGTACTCCTAGGAGAGGGTCCTGGAAGAGATGGCTTATAAAATAAGTTGTAACATGTATAAGTACAGTATAAGATAACAATTGATTAGAACATTGAAACATTTAAATATATTTGACACAAAAATCCAGCATCAGATTTTCCTGAACAGTAAGAATGTTATCTAAAATAAATGTATTACGTTAACACGACCGACCGTTGGAATTAAGTAAAGACGCAACAGGGTGCATTTAAGATTTGCTATCGATCGCTACACACCACCCACTGTTCGTGCTGGACGTCCCTAGCCCTCGCTACTGCCCTGTATTTAAAAGTATTGAAGAATAATAATCAACCGTGGCATTCCCATTTCCGAAAGTGGGGACCCTGGTTTAACGACCTCCTACAAAATAAAACGCCTATTAACTTAAATTCAAGTCGTAAATATTTATTTTTTTGAGTATACGTGGCTTAATAAAGATACAATTCATTATAGACTATGCAGAATGTATGTTTTTTAAAATATATTTTTGAATTAGAATATAAACTATATAAGTAAATCATAAATTAACAAAAAAATATCTTGAAATATATTGTTCTGTAGATTAACCCAATTCGATTCTTTTTCTCAGCGAATGCCTCTACCATTTCAAAAAGGCTCGATCTGTTGAAAGTTCACTTAAAGTTATTTTTTCTGAAGGGAAAGCGCTCAGATGTGGGGGTCTGTTGTCTTCAAATAAGTGTTTCAGGACGTTCATTCTTCTTTAACTACTAGCTGTTGCAGCATGAAGTAAATGTAATGGCTCGGTTACTTCCTCGTATAATCTAAATCGTTTATAATTAAATACCGCAGTAGAGCGCTTGGCGGTAAATACTGCTTGTCATCAGAATAAATATTGCTCAGTTCATTTTCATGAGTTCACGATTAAAAAATGGGTAATGTTTCAATAAAGCATCTGTTTTAAAAGAGGAATTTAATTTCTGCATTCAATAAAATTTTTCAGTCATTAATTCCACAAATAGAAGCTATAATTATACAATTCAAGATAATACAAGTGCTTAGTAAAATACAGCAGAAACTGCAGAAGAAGACAAGAGATCATATAGAAGGCCACAAGACCAAAAACTGTAGTGATTTGCGAGACAGGCTTGGAACGCAGTGATTCAGCGCGGTTCCAACGACATCTGACGCGCACACAAACACACCAGTATACTGTCAGACATGCACAGGAAACGGCTTACACTGTCTCAGCTCACTGCTTATCCATTCCTTAAGTGGTTGTATGGATTTCGGTCATTAAAACAGCTTAATAAAAATGATATAGTATTTTTAAAAATCATTTTTGTAATTTATGAAGTGAAATCTGAGAACTTATTTTAACGCTGAAGGTACGCGCGTTCCTTTGCACTAGATCCGTAGTAAGTCGCGTGTTAGTTAATAAGTTGTATTTAACGTATACAACACGCATAAGCATGAGTTATATTTCATAAAGAATATCATATGTGGAAATTAATGAAAGTGTAAAATAATTTGTAAATTATTGCTTGCGTGTGGCAAACAATGGTGAGCAGAATGTACTCGTCAAACCTGATTTTAGCCGAAAGCAGACATTATAAGTGTACGAAGTACTGTAGATCACTGTTCTTACAATGATTTTGTTATAATGGCTCCAAGCGGCAGTTCATTGTCTGTTGTTTAATAGTTGCGTGATGCTGAAGGCACTTACTTGTTTATGTGCATTGAGGGCAGATATTTTATGACCACTGTTGGTTTTCGTTGATGATACTCCATCAGTGACCGTACTGTTGGTATTTTGTGTTTGTAAAAGCAAAGCTCATTCCACAATATTTTTCATTTTGTTTGGATGTTTCCAGTTCTTTCTACGGGCACGTATAGAACAATTTGATCACATGATCATAGATATCAGTTAACAAGATCTAAACATTGTGGTCTGTACTTACGTAGCAACCGCGAACTTTCTCTAAGAAGAATTAACGTCCAGACGTCATGTTGTTTTAAAGTGATCGATAATTCCAGTAAAAAGTTACTGGGATTTTAACGGTTTTTGACATTATTGAATAACGAAAAACCAGAGTAGAAGTGGGATTGAGATTGAAGATAAATGATGCCTACATAAGTAGACGTTCATGACTGGAAATGATATACTCTCGTGTTAGTCTGTTCATCCGGCACAGTCCTCAGAAAAACGAACGCGTTACTATTACATATTTTTGTACGAAGTAATTGTTTATTATGTCAACCTTAATGAGTCATATTTAATCCTTGTGTCTCGCTGGAGAGTATTGTCCTGTATTTTCTATATTTGTTGCGAAGGTTTCTGTGTCACTTATGAAGAGCCGATTTACGCCCTTAAATGAAACATTAAAAATGTGTCAGCACAAGACTTGCACGTTTCTGGAGGCAGTTTGCGATTTGCATGTTATTTCTCTTTTTAAAGAAAACGTATTTAATTTGAAGTGTCACAAATCAGGTGAAGCGATTGTAGTACCGGTAATCGCTATCTGCCAGTTTTAGCGCACATGTCTGGTTTGAAGTAAATCGGTTAAAGCCAACAGTTTTCTCCCCTGTATTCGGCGTACAGTGAGTATATTTCAGTGGTACTTGTATCAGAATTGATTGCACATTAAATGTTACTATCTCGGTTTATGGACATTGTAATAGTTCTGTCAGAACCTCATCAGCTTTCTAATAATTACCCAAAAGAGCATAAGTACATTTTTATATTCGATATAGCTCAGATATTAAGTTTGGTTGTTTTGTACTAAGTTTTTCGTTATGTACTAACTTAATGAAAAATTTGTATTCATATTCCTGGTTTTTAATAACGTGTATTCTGGCATCTATTAAAAAATCTCTAAAAAATTAGAACTATTCTGAAGACGTAATGCTATATTTATTTAGGCTTGTGTTTGTAATAAGCGACTATTCTATGTATTTCAGATAGTGTTGAAATTTTGAAATAAATAACTATATTTATCGTTATTTGTTATGGTTATAATAGGCGCTTGTACATGTTTTTGTACTTTGCTGTAAAGACTTTAACAGCTAATATTGTTTTTAGTTGCGAAATCATTCCTGCCTTTGTGTATGGCATGAAGCTCGGCTTGTGAATTGTTATTGACGGTATGGGGTATTTACTACCATTAACGTTAATACTAGGTAAAATATTAATTTTTTATTAAGTAGAAAATAATATTTTTTAAGTGCTGGTTTTTACGAGAAGTTGTACAAAAAAGTAAAAGTATCCTCCAAGAAATCTGTTCTGTATCGAATATATTGAATTCTTAGCATTGTTTGTCTAATCTTTATCGCAACGGGTATGAACTATTGAATCCTAACTCTTTTGACCGTATAGCCTATGTAGGTTTTACAATAATGAGCATGAGCTGTGGAATTATCACTAACGTAACGTATTCTAAGTGATGTGTATATATGTAATAAAATATAGAATGACTTGTTTCAGCTCTTAAATATACAAACTTCAGCCCACGTATATTTGCTGTTTCGATTGGTTTACAATTCGTGCAGTACTTACGGAAGGATTTTTGTTTATAGTACTCATTGTCTTCCAATCAAACATGTTTCTTTCTACTTCGGGAGTTTTGTTGTCATTGCTTTTGTTGCCGTTGTTAATATTATTATCATTATTATTTTCATCGCCATTTATTTATTTATTTTGATTTATTTTAAGGAGAGAAAATACATTTAGAATTACCCACTAACATCCCTCCTCCGGCGACCGAGCACTAGCCCGGGACCGTTTATCACAATACGTCAGACTAGGACATTTTTCTGCGCCCAGGAAGTTCAAATCTCCATTGGCTACTAACTCAATTAGTCAGTCGGTCTAAATCTCCTTTCTTCACCCGGAGGATGCCCTCTGCGTAATGTGCTTCGTGGTTCCAGAGGTCCTCCCCTCTTAGCATCGCTTCGACTATGTTATCCGGAGCTATCATTTATAGATATCCGCGACCAGGAACTCTTTTCATATGGTCCGCCTATCACAGTTGAAGGTTTGCTCCGCGTCATCCTCTACCACCGGTAATTACAGGCAATCTGCAGACAAGGTCTATCCTGTGAAGGTAAAATCTGAAATATCCATGACCTCTCAGAAGCTGTGTCAGGTAAAAACCGACCTCTTCATGCTTTCTCTCGATCCACGGCCTCACGTGTTTGATCAGTATTGTGGTCGAGCTTCGTCTCGTCTCCAAGCTCTTTGCCACCTCTCAAGGGTGTGAAGCCTTTCCTGATGGTTTGAGATCTCCTTGCTGATCTCAGCTTTCTCGAGGTGCACAGATTTCCGCTCCTTGGCAAGAGATCAATGGGGATAACCCCAGCGATTATAATAACAGTTGGTTCGGAGACTAACTCTACGGTTAGTAGAGGTAACCTCAACGCTCCCCTCCTATGCACCTGGGCCAGCTTCTTTCGGTATATCTTCTTGTTCAAGGCATCTGTCCACTGCCGTCATCAGCAGACGAAGCTTGCAGGATCTGGGTCCACCCATGTTTGACATCAGTCTGCTGAGCACCATAACAGCTTTAGCAGCCTTGTACGCTGTACGCCGTTTTGATCGAAGAAACTCATCTTCGATACCCGAGGTATTTAACCATAGGCTTCGTCTCGACGATCACGTCATGGACCACAGAAGCAAGATGTTGGAATTCTCTTCTTAGTCAGGCTTACGACCTCAGTCTTGTTCGAGGCTAACGACAATCGGTGCGCCGCCGTCAAACTGCTGACGTTCCGCATGGCTATATTAATTTTAGCTGTGTCTGATTAATGGACCCAGCCGCGACGAGGGCAGCTACATCGTTAGCGTATCCGACCAGACACGTCTTTTCGGACACCTTTTTTCGCAGCTGACTGTTGTAGGCCACATTCCAGAGGTCCAGCCCTAGAACCTATCCTCTGGCTGCCCAGACGGTATCACCATTTTCCGCTGTCCTTCCCTAATTGTATTTAGTAAGGCGCGACCCTTCAGATAGTTGTCCTGTATCCAAACGAGTTACCTAGGTACGCAGAATGACTGTGCGAATGCCTTCAACGTGTCGCACCATCTCACGGAATTAAAGGCATTCTTCAAGCACCATTCGACGAGAGAAATAATTGTGGTTTTTCTGGTCTTCCTACCGCTTCGGGGACCTCCAGAATCGTGTCGATCGTGGACGTCACGCTCTCAAGCAGGTCCAGGTGCAGGATCACCGGCGGCTTGTATAGCTGTTATCAGCCTCGAACGAATGGGTCTCTCAATTTTTCGCTGTGACCAACATGCACAGGGGGCGATAGGAAGAGGGAAGCTCTGGGTTGCCCTTTCTTTTGATGACAAGCACGAAGGTGCTTTCATTATTATTATATAAATAATAATAATATTATTATTATATTAATAATAATATAATATTAATATTATATTATAATTACTATAATTAATTCCATTATTATTATATTAATTTAAGTAATTAGTCTCTTTATATCAGAGTATGCGTTCATCGCTTCTGGTCATTTTGAGAGTTTCTAAATAATTGTTTTATGAAGTTCGATTTCTTTAACTTTACTTTTAGGAATTTAATTAAACAGTATAGAAATAATATATGAAAAATAATGTTTCTGTTTTCCGAACATTCCAAAAGCTTGTCTACTCTGCAGTGTGTGATGTTTTTAATTATAATTTTATCGTCAACTTTTAAGCTTGTTTAACGGTCGTCTTTTTAATTGTTTTAACTCTGTATTTATGTTTTTACTCAAAACAAATGATGTAACGCACCCACCACTGATTGTTAGTAAGCAGTGGTTATTAAAATTGGTTACATTTATCACGAATTTTGGTGGACAACCTGTGCACGAAACAATGACATCTTTGTTTATACTGTGTCTAGTAGCTGTGGTTTAGTTTATCTGTTTGTTTAGTGATAATATCCTACCCCTTCAATTAGCAAGCCACTATTAAGCAAACGGACAAGGTCACCTACCTTATGGGCTTGCATTTTATAAACACGTGAACGATGTAACAATGAAAGTAATTTCATTACACGGTAAATTAAAGCAAAAATCTTATATGGATTCCTATAGTAACAAAGGAAGAGCACACGGTTTTCTTATAATAATATTCTGATTTACGTATTAAAATGATCGCTATAACTAGTAAAACGAAGTATATTCGCTTAGAATATTTATTAATAATAATAAATAGTAACTAAATAACTTCATTATTTATCAGCATTGGAAAACCTAAAACTCCCAAAATAATTATTCCTTACAACATTAATAACTATAAACAGTGAACCGTGAGAAATTTCGACTTGAAATTGTTTTAGAATGCATGAACGTATAGTGTCTGAAACCTATGAATCGTAAAGTGTCGCTCTTGTGAATGTAAAGTTTGAATTTTGGTGTACTATGTAGCATTTAAAAATTGGTTTTATTTGCGGTGAATCTAAATGCATCGCTTTTACTTTTCACTTTTACTGCATGTAAAATGTTATAAACCGCCTACGGTCATGCTTCGAATTGAGTTAATTCATAGGTAAAAAGTTATCATGTTAATTGAGTCTCAGTTACTGAGTAAGTGATATATTGGATTAAACGTAACTGTAACTGATGAACAGGTGGGTGGCGCAATTACCGTACCTGTAGTACTGCACTCCACCGAATATTACACCGACACATCCGAATATACCAGCTGATATCTGCGATGTAACTTACAACCTACTGTTGATATTTTTGATACGGATATATTGATAATAGTGTTGTGCATTACATACGCATTGATAATGATATTAAAAATAAAATTACATAACCACTTTTGTTGCTGCCCCCGAACTAAGAACAGTGATGCCATTTCTGTAGTTATCAGCAGTCCGAAAAGGAGCTAAAACAAGAAGAGGAATTTTTTTTTTGTACTTCCAGTCTTTTTTTTGTAGGTAGACTGGTAGTAGGCTACTGATTGAGAAACAAAAGAAAATCAGTCTCATGTAAGGATCGTCAATGAAACTGAAAGCAGGAGAGAAAGGTAATTGAATACCTTCGAGAAGCTCAAAGTAACGGATGACGCCAGTTACAAAGTTTAGGCAGCGTACATGGAATACAAATTGGTAAATCAATGTAAAGGGTTAGTAGAAAGAGTCAAGTGAAATAAATTCAGAAAGAGTTCGTGACTGGGCCTTAAGGAACAAGCAGTAAAGATGAACCCTCAAAAAATCAGAAATTTTGAACGTCCTAGTCAGACGGAATAAAAGAATTCGATACGTGCAGAACCAAGAATAAAGCCAAATACTCTCTGTCACAATATTGAAACAGAATAGCACCAAAATGTAAATAATTCACAGTGCTGTTGAGAGCGATAGCGTTTCAGTTAATTTTATACCATATTATAGTCATATCAGTGACATAATTCAGGATTTACTTGAGTTAGTAGTAAATATTTTAACTAATCAAGTGTGAGAATTTTTGGAAAACACGAAAATTGGTGATGGTGAGTGAAAAAACTTTATAGGTTTTTACAGACCCGTACAGACGACGGTAACTAACGTGATTCCTAATAACGATCACTCATTACTGTCTTGTAAAAAAAAGTTTCTATCTCTAAACTTTCCTTTTCAAGGGTATTCATACATACACTATAACAGCACTTCGTGAAACGTTTACGTCTCATCAGCATCGATTGGATATTGAAAATTATATCACTCAAGGTTTCAGTAATTATAATTTTAAACACCATGTTCATAGTTACTTAAACACAGTGAGTTTTCATTTGTCACGTAAGGATGTACATATCACGTTTTAAAAGCTTCACCACTTTGTAAAGCGAATAGCCGTGATTGATTATGTATCACGTGCTTATGAAGATAAATGAACGTGAATGAAGACCGAGTTGCCTTACGTGTTTGGAGCATTCTGCTGTCACCATAACTCCTTTGCGCTGCATATAGCATATCGAGGTCGGCAGCGCGAACCCATTTCAGGGGTAGACGATATTGTTTCCGTATTATATATTATATGACTGTTGTGTAAGTAAAAACTCAGTTTTACACGCATATATTGTAACTTGGTACGGTTGCTTGTCTTGGCGTGTTAATATATTTAAATGTATATTGTCAAGATGCATTTAATCGGTTTAGTGTATGAAAATTTACCTTCTCGTCAAAAACAAAAAATATACTTTGTTTCAGGATAGCAAGCGTGTTCTGACTGAGGGAGTACATGTGAGTCTAAAACATGTACATGCTGGATTTGTTGGTTTTATTATGTATACTTTTAAACTTGTTTCTACAGGCATATTAAGTAAACATGTACAGATAATTTACTGTTTGCTTAACAGTTTACCAAGACTTATAAAAATTATTTAAATAAAATTTTCACCACCTTACCACACAAAGTTGTTATTTTGTCTTTATTAATTTTTTTGTTAGACTGGATAGTAACTCTCATTTACACACGCCCACTCATATACACAATACGTACTCACACATTTTAAAAGCATGACAAAATGTTTGAAACGTTCAAGTTCTTGGTGTAGTGTATTAGCGTATTTATTTAAATTTAAGTTCTTATTGTATTTATTAAAATTAAAATTAAACATTTACATTACCTTTTTTAATGTTGCAATAATCTTTATGTAGGAGCTAAACTTGTTTGATAATCTAGTGTCTTTTGATGTTTTCAGTCGTTAATTGAGTAACTCATAATTTACAGTTTGATACTTAATAAAGTACAATATTATTAAAGTACACATGACTGACGTTTTGGAAAGATTTGAAACGTTTATGTACAGTTATGCTCTGTTTTATATTTTTTATTGTAACATCGTAAACGCCACTAACGGAAGCTTGTAGGTAACATTTGGAAATCATGACATATAAGCTACAATTTTTAAATTGGTAAATCCTTAAAATGTAACTTGTTAGATCTTTTGAGCAATAAGATGTGCTGTTCTCAAAGGGTACCTTAACTGATCAGTCATCGTTCAGTTGATTTATTATCCTACGTAGATAGTGCTGGAATTGGCTTTTGATGTGCAGCTAGTACACAGATGTTTCGAAATATAGGCATATGATGTAAACCAGGTACCACCGCCTTTTGCAGTAACTATTTACATTTGTGTTTTGGGATTTCTTTATTCAATAAGCCTGTGATGTGCGTTGATTTATTTTGTTCGGCAGAGCGTTAAAAAGAAGAAAATATGAACTGTAGATATAATTTATGTTGTACGTACACAATATTGTTAACTACAAATTTGAATGTAAATGTATATTTTATTAGGTTATATGTTTTTATAGTTCATTCTTTTTATTGTGAATGTTTGCACCGGTAATGATGTTTGACCTTTCAGATTCGTTAACAGGTTTTTATTTGAAGTCGGTACGTAGTTCTTCTTCTGAGTTTTACTCGTCTAAGAGTCAGTTGTTTTAAATTTCTGTAAACCTAAGTTTTCTGGTCACTGTCTTGCAGCTGCTTATCTGTTCTGTATGTTTCCCGGTCTAATCTAGCGTTGTTCGTCTTCTATGGTAACGCGGTTTCGATTACAAAAAAGGTTTTCGTAAATTGTTGACCACGCCTAGAAAAACATTCCTGTTCCCTTTTAACACATATGCACTTTTTAAATGTACATATAATTTGCAATCGAGATGAATAATTACATGGAGAATATCAATAATATAATTTTTTATGCATTTTCGAGATGCCTTTAGCAGTTTCGACATTATTGTTACATCGAAGTTGTAACCGTGCACATTCGGCGTTGGGATAACCGTGTAACGTACTGGAAAGGTTGTATAAACAATAGTGAAATAAAAAATGTTTTTAACTATAACGTTTAATTACGCGCTTGTCATAGGCCATGTTTAAGACTACCAGTTGTTAATGTCGGTTTCATAGGTACTACACACAACAATAAATCTGCCCTAAAGGGAAGATTTTCAGTTTAGAGTGATTTTAGTCTCACACGCGCTCACAATCACGTAAACCCAGTAATAGAAGAAGAAGAAGAAGAAGTTTGAAGAGGTGTATTATTTACGTCAAATTCAATCATACAGAATATTTTTATCCCAGGGAGGCCAGATTAAATTTGACGAGTGAAAATAGCCGCCAGGTTTATTCATTGTTATACTGGAATATAATGTGTTATATATATATATATATATATATATATATATATATATTTGTGGTGTGTTATTTTTATTATTTCATGTGGGTATAGAATAAAATGGAGATCGAATGAAAGTATAACATCAAGTATAGTATTATCCGAATGATTGCCTTACACTAGTCAGTGAAATACTCACTTGAATCACAAAGTCTGCAGGAGTAAAATGTTTGTTCAGTATTTAAAACAGAATTTGTAAGTGAAATATAAAAAACTAGTTGGACGATAGGGAAAATGTTAGAAAAGTAAGGCACGGACTGTACAGGAAACTACGGTAAATGAAATATTTTCATTTTTTGTATTAACCAATAAATTTTCAGTATATCGTGTAACAAATTCGTTAGAGTTTATTATAATAAGGAAATCGTGCAGTACGATTCAAATATAATATATATGACACCTGTGGACGAAGGGAAAAAATCCCTCGTGTGTGTGTGTGTGTGTGTGTGTGTGTGTGTGTGTGTGTGTGTGTGTGTGTGTGAAGTATATTATGTAAAATACATACTGTATTTTATTTTAACTATAATGTACTATTTTATAAATAATGTAGTATTTTATTTTATATAATAGCCAAGTTGTCGAGTGATATGAAATTATTTTTCTTCCTACAAATTATAAAAGCGTTTTCGTTATACTTACTTTGTCTCAGATAAGTATTTCTATTGCTACGAGTGAATATGATTTATGTTTAGATAGAAGTAGACTTCAGATCCCGATAGTGTTGTTACTGATGTTGCGTTTGTGTTGGTCGAACAACTGAATACACAAAATGAAGAACCGATTACGTTGCAATAGGGCGTACTGTCCAGTGGCTCCGCATACGACTAGAAACAGGGTTCTTCGTAGTAATTCTTAGATGTAAATAACCATTGTGAGAAGATAGGCTTTAGGCCTAAAAAATGAATTTTTAATTTACATAAACCTGCTTACCTTGATATATATTTTGTGACACAATTTAAAACAACGGCAGCTTCACATTCATAGTTTCCCTAAAGCACTTCGAACATTATTTTATAGGTGAAATATATCTGTTTTGAATTAATGTACAGGAACAAAAGTTTAGCGTCTGGCATCTGTAGCATTTCAGGATCTATTTTTCTATTCTCATGGCGTAACTCGTTAGTCGTCACGATCTTATTTCTTGTGAGTTCCTTGTTTTAAATGTTTTGGTCGTTAGTGGCTAGCTTTGCAGGAACGTTGAGTAGGTAAAGCATTTCAGGATTAGAAAGCTGGTAATAGCGTTTTTCATTACGTTTTTGTATTAATTCAGCACACCATTTAAGTTACCCAGAATGCCATACTTTCCGGTTTCTTTAGAGTAGCCTACTGTGTGTGTCGGTCATGTTTTCAAGGGATTAACAATACGATTATTAATGGTTACCTCATTAAACAGTATTGTTTGTTACATTTAGCTAATTTTTATTGTTTCTGACCAGATTACTATTTGTTCGACCAGACTAATATGTGAATGTATAATACCTGTAACTACTGTTTTGCACTGTTCATAATTCTGAATTATTTATACGGTTATAAGGCAGGTGATGTTTAGTATAATTGTTTGTACATAATATAGCGTTTGTATCTGACCGCGATTAACGCAGGCGGAATTGGGCAGTTGTATTTTTTTTCCAGTATTGACTTTGATAGTAGGCTGGGTAGGACGTGAAGTTTGTCGAAACTTTTGTCTTCTTCAAACATGGCCAGTTTGTATGCTGGGACTAATCTTTTAATAATGTTTATAAATTAACAGTCAAGTGTTTGGAAATATATGTATGGTGTCGATGTTGTAATAATGAGGCGGCTGACCTTTTCGTATAAATTAAATGAAAAATATTTTAATTAGTCTTTTGGTTGTGAGGGTGCAGACGAACAACTTTGTAACGGCATCTTTGCCTTGTGTACTTTGGACTCTTGTGTTCCGTTCACTCAGTGCTTTGTGCTGTATTTTCATCTCATTATTCAAAGGTTTAAGAATGTAATTATTTTTTTCTCTCTAATTAAGCAGTGTTATTAATGAGTTTACGTTACAGCACAGGTAGGTGGCGGCTTTGATTCAGCCGTTTGTCTCTAATCCATTTAATTCTCTCTACCCATAAATTCTGTATTTTGCAATTCATTTTTGTGTGTTATTACTACTTTTGGATATCACTACTTGGTCAATAAGTAGTGTGTGGGCGAAGCCGTGCAGTAAAGATAAAAATGTCTAATTTTACAAAAAAAGATTTAATTAGGGAAGAATTTAAAATTCGTATTTAATCTTCACCTCATAGCGCAGTCTATGGACGTAAACTTGCCGCATCAGATTTAGAGTAGTGAAGTTCTTGTTGAAGTTGAAGTGTGATGTACGTTGTTGAGCGTATGATACCAGCGGTTGAAACTGAGCGTGGTGTTAAGATCCAGTCTTGCAAGACTTGACTGCGTATATTTTACGCTTTTATAGATATAACCGCTACGTATTCATTTCAGCTATTGTGTTAGTTAATGTGATATAATATAGTATACTGTAATAATGTGAGGTGAAGCAGTATGCATAAACAGATAAACTGTATTTCCTGACGTTGGATAGGAAGCACCTTATTATTGAAGTAATTTCTCTTAAGAAGCGTAACCGACGTGCTGCAATCTTGTGTTCACAGTATGTCTTATTCTTATCCTTTAAGGTACGTTTCGTCGGACCGCGCTCAACCGGAGGGATTCTGTTTTTGTTTGTTTTACTGCAAATTAAATTAACAAATTGTCTTAATTCCCGTATGACTACTGAACGTATAAAAGTATAAAAATCATCAGCGGAGGCCACACACCGTTTTATAGAGAATTTTGAAACAAAATTACATCTGTAGAGTAGAGTCATAGCCTATGGTTAAGGCCAGAGACTATGTGCATTGGAAAGTGTAAGGTTTGATTTTGGTTTATTGCAAAAAATGATCAATTACCTGAATCAATGGAGACATTCAGTCTTTTACGACAGTTCTAAAATATATTTTGTATCGGATATATCAGTTTCTTACATAAAAAGACACAAAAGAAATGTTGGGTAGAAGTTGATAGTTGTTGTAAAGAGGAGAAAGGCAACTGTCAAAAATATAAAAAACTGTTAAAAATCAGACTAGAAAAGGTAAAACAAGATTGTAGGATAATTACAGGAGACAATTCTTGAAGAACGTCCTACCATAATTAAACGTCAACAGTTGAACTATTGCTTGCACAGTTAATAAATATCAAAATTTAATAGTCAGTAACCACAGTCGAAAGACGCTTATTTCAAGCAGTAGTAATATTAACAGTAATGTAAACATTAACCTAATCGATTTGAGGTAATATTATTTGTTAGCAGTTTTAAATTAGTCGAAGTCTTCTAGTTTTATTTTTTCAGTTCGGTTTTGCGCAGCTAGGTTTTTATTTTATTTTTTTAATATAAAGCAGTAGCGATCTTGTGTGACGTTGATTGGCCCGGCTACCCTACAGCTTGCTTGTTATGCAGACAGTTCGAAAGCGCGGAGCAGCGTATACTGTGTCATGTCCCTGGAGAAATAGAATTGTAACATCAGGCGTTAATTACAGTGTGTGTGTGTGTGTGTGTGTGTGTGTGTGTGTGTGTGTGTGTGTGTGTGTGTGTGTGTGTGTGTGCGTGTGTGTGTGTGTGTGTGGTTATTTATGCATGCGTAACCATATTAAACGTCATTTTCATTTGCTTGGTGTCCGTATGTTGCAGCAGAATATAGGTTAGTGCATCGTTGTTAATGTATGAGTTAGTATTGGCCATCGGCTCGATATTGCCCACGTTGCGTCGCGAGCTCACTGCAGCGTAGACGGTTTGTACCACGTACGTCTCTTATGGAAGTCGACATTTTTACTCAAAACACTGTAAATTATTGTAAACGTGTCAAGCGTTCGGTCTGTTTCATATTGAATTCTCTTCTTCTTTTTGTCGTTCTGTTTGTAAAACAGCTTTATATTGACTGTTGTTTTCAATTTTCTGAACGAGGGCGAATTTTTACCCAGAAAACTGATTGTAAACGTACGAATATTTGTGACCATTTTTCATGAGTGTAACATATCGGCTATAGTGTGTTCTCGTTACAAATACAGTCGACGTACTTTATAACAGTGTGAGGCTTACATGCATTCCTAATCCAATATTACGATATTCAGATTTCACACTATTTGTGCAGTAACTGAACAAACTTTACTAAAGGCACTGACTCTGAGTTAGTAAAAAAAAAAAAACCAAACGCCTAGGTCGCACTACCGTAGCGCCCACAATACTCGTTGATTATCTGGTGCATCGTTTGACATTCTGGTAATGCGAAGTTATCAGATGAAACCGTCTCGTCTGCCACCTTTAACGGCCAAACGTCTGTTCTCTGCTTCTCTGCTGCCGTTTCTTATGTCTACCACATGCTCTGTTAAGTAGCTTTGTAAGTAACAGATGATTCGGCGACATTCCAGGAAGCGGGGAAGGATCGTTCTACACCGTTTCAGGTGCCTCTTTAGTTTCTGCTTGTGTGTATTATCTTCTGTCGCTCTCTGCGTCTTGCCGTGACAGTAGATTACATCAGTTAATTCTTTTTTTATGTGACGTAAGTAAAGATTTGGCTTTCTCATGCAACAAAGCGTGACATGATGCGTTTAAATACAGTCGTCTGCTGACTAGGTACTGTTTGTTTACAAACATTTAAATATGTTTCAAAAGAATGAATACTGTTGCACACCACTATAGAAAAATTATTCCGATTATTTCTATAGTGGTGTGCAACAGTGTTAATTCTTTTGTGATTATAACCACTAACACAACTTTCTTAATTAAATTAAATCTGTTTGCTTACAAAAATGTAGATATGTTGTTCTAACGATAATTATATAAATTGTTGTAAAGTGTATGTGAATGAAGTTTGAATACAACCATATACAATTATAATAAAGTTAAGAATTCAGTGGTTGTAGATGCTCTGCGGATATTAGTTTGCGTGTAATACTAGTGTTATACTGAGCTTCACTGAAGGATTATGGGAATTAAGGTAAAGTGCCCGAAATCCGTCCCCTGCCCTAAATTCGTCCCCCTCTTTAACTTCCATGGACAGTGCTGCAACCTTGCGACAGCGTAGGAAACTCTTCAGAACCATTCAGTTGACTACTGGCAGTGACAATCTTACATTGTTCCGTTCATTTACGCTTAAATTTTTCAAAAATAGTTTTTGTGAAAGCTTGCTACAGTGTGGAATCAACTTTAAACAGTTATATTGACGCCTCACGGTAAGTTTTTCATCATTTAGCGATTGATAATTATAGATTACTACTTGAATATTGCGTTCCAGTTGTCACAGCCGTGTAGCTGTAGTCGTTTGGTCAGGAGCAGTCGCCATTTTTGTTATTACTGGAGTCCTAAATCCGTCCGCTTTGAGATTCTCCGGGGACGGATTTAGGACCCTCATAATGCATTTTTCTTTTGATATATTTTATTTTTTCCTACCACTTAGACTTTCGATTGATGTATGATCACTTGTCGACCTTTTTATAATGTGTTTAACACTTCTATGCCTTATTCTTGAAAAGAAAATTAATGCTAATTAATAAAAAGTATATATTAAACTTAAAGTTCTATGAAGAAAATAACAACTTTAAAAATGACATTAGGCTACTTTAGATAAACGCATTAAAAGGTAAAAGCTATAACGTAGTTAATAAATGGTAAAGGTAAGTTAGTAAATAAATACCAGGCCTACTAACAAGGCCTACATTTTTTTCAGATGCCGCCCCGCAAAACATGGGATCCTGATGCCATGGTGAAAGCTATCACTGCTGTGAGAGACAAGGAAATTGGGTATAAAGCAGCTGCGAAGGCTTATGGTGTTCCAAGGGCTACCTTGAAAGACTACGTCAAATCTGACCTCACACCTGAGGAATGTGTGAGGTCAAAATTTTGAAGGAAACCAGTTTTTTCCGCTGAGCTCGAGGAAAGTCTTGTTGAACACTGTTTGGATATGGAGCAGCATTACTATGTACTGACTATGTCTGACCTGAGACGATTGGCTTAACAGTTGGCTATTAAAAACCAAGTCCCTAATCCTTTCTCGAGTGAGGCAAAGGCTGCTGGCAAAAAGTGGGTTAGACTATTTTTTAAACGCCACCCACAACTTTCCCTTAGACGACCACAGAACCTGTCAATGGCCAGAGCCAAAGGATTCACAAAAGAAAATGTTGAAAAGTATTTTTCTATCCTGAAGACTGAACTTGAAAAAATAAACTTTGACCCCTCAAAAATATTCAATGTAGATGAAACAGGGATAACTGTGGTACAGCACAAGGCTACCAGAGTAGTTACCTGCAAGGGAAAAAGCAAGTTCACAAACTTTCATCTGCTGAACGTGGGGCTACAACCACAGTGATAACCTGTATGTCAGCTGCAGGCCAGTATATTCCCCCTCTACTAATATTTCCACAGAAAAGGTGGCAGGAAGAACTGCTTGACGGAGCTCCTCCAGGGTCGATAGGGGGATGCTCGGTTTCAGGTTGGGTCACTGGTCCATTGTTTTTCAAGTGGTTTGAGCATTTCATTTCCACTGTCAAGCCCTCAAAAGAGAAGCCAGTAGTGCTCCTCCTTGATGGTCACTATTCCCACACTAGAAATCTAGAGCTTATTGACCGGGCAAGAGAGGCAGGGGTATCTATAGTTTGCGTTCCTCCTCACTCAACAGACAAGCTACAGCCTTTGGATGTAGCATTTATGTTTCCTCTGAAAACTCGATACGCAAAGGCTATAGAGCAATGGTTGGCCTCTAACCCAAACAGAATTGTGAGGAAACTACAAGTATCCAGTTTGTTCTGTGAAGCGTACCTTCGTGCTGCTACTCTTGAAACTGCCGTCAATGGATTTAGGAAAACGGGAATTCATCCGTTTGATCCCGATGTCTTTCAATAGCATGACTTCATAGCTAGACAACTTGAAGAGCCAGAGGTGCCTGACAATGGAGGGAATGATGACAACCAGAATGCTCCAGCTCCTCCTCAAGTGGTCAGTCCAAGAGACATCCAGGAAGTTCCAGTAATCCAGCCTTCCACATCTTCTAGATCCGGGACCTCATTCTTGGTAACAGGAACTCCCCATAAGACATCTCTAAAAGCCTCCATGGAAAAGAAACAAATGGCAGAAGAGCGTCAGAAGAAACAATCCCAATCAAAGCCCAGGAAACGTCTCATCATTGAAGATAAAGATCAGTCTGGAACGTCATCGACAAAACCTCCCAAAAAGAAAACAAAGAAATATGACTCAAGTTCAAGCGACTCTGAGGATGAAACACAAGTTCCACTGGTGTCCACCGATGGCGAGGATAGTTCAAGCGATGAAGATGCGTCATGTCCTATTTGTGGAAAGCGTTGTCCCAAGACAAGGGAGGAGAGAAATGGGTAAAGTGTTCGAAATGCTTCAAGTGGTGCCACGAGATGTGTTCATCTTCACCAAAAGTCAAAAACTTTGTTTGCGATTTTTGTCTGGATGGGTAAATAGATGTACCTTATGTATAAAAATGTATAAACATGTTTTCATCTCAATAAATTTATTATAAGCGACCTTAACACTGTTTTAATCAAATTTCCCATAAAAATAAATGAGTAGATATTAACTGGAAAGGGGGGACGGAATTAGGACACCTTTTTTGAAAAATCAAAATTTGCGTTTTGATTATTTATTTATTTTTTGTTAAGAAAGATTTATTTAGTAGAATCACACTAGCAGTACTAGTAGGTATGGAGTTGAGTTGATTAAATCAGTTTTTTAGTTACGTATTTTTAACTCTAAACATATTTTTAGAATTGAAGATTTTGCTTAGGGGAACGGTATTTGCACTTTACCTTAATATTTAATTGTTGAAACCAAAACAGCAGCAACTGGTGTTTTCCTTTACTTAGGAGTCGCATTCGCTTCACACGGACTGTCCTTCGTTTCTTGTAGTGGAAACATTATACTACTTCCAGTCCCGGAAGGCGGCTAGAGGATTAGGACACACACACACACACACACACACACACACACACACACACACACACACACACACACACACACACACACACACACACACACACACACACACACACACACACACACACACACACACACACACACACACACACACTGACAGGCCGCCTGACAATAGACAGGGACAGACCTTTAACCTGCGCTGCTGTCTTTTTAGTTACGGTCCACTACAATAAATTAAATTTTATTGTCGTGCTTAAACTTTTAATTTTGATTGTTCCATTGAATTCAGACTGTAATTTCATTTAAAATAAGTCCAAACACGAAGTTTTCATGGCGATATTCAAATGTTTTACATTTGTTTGTCTATTTTGAACTATTGTTATTGCTAAACTTTAGAACACCATCTAAGCGACTATTATTAAAAATGATGATTAGTAAAAACTAAGTTACTGATCATCTTATTTATTTTTCAACTATTTTTCTGTGACACTCCCTTTAATACCTAATATTTTTACAAATTGATTTTTGATTTTACAACTTGACCTCGAAATTACGAGAATCTTAAAATTCCTGGCGTCGGCCTTGGCCATTTTTTTTAACTGTTCCGGTTTAAATTTTGATTTTTAATTGTTGTAAATTTGTAAATATTGAAAACTTGTATATAACTTTTGATGCGGCCATCGGCAGTCTCAAGCCTGCAAAATAAGCATCAGAGCTTTGAACGCAGAGAGAAAGTTAATTTTAAAATTCCGAGTATATACTTAGTTGAATTTTGAGCTCGAGTTTAAAGCCTTGTATAAAAAAGTAAAGTAGCCTAACTATTTAGCACTAATTTGACGTGTAGTATAAAAAGATACTACAAGTAATGCATCCGCTACGATGAATATACAAAAAGCCAGCGAGATCGGCCGCTGGCAGTTCTCAGTGTCATTTGACGGGCCGATTTAATCGGCCGCTAGCAGTTCCAACAATGAACCATAGGGCCATTTAACCGGCTTCTGGCATCCAAAGGGAATGTCTCAGGAAAATAGTTGAAAAGTAAATTAAATGATCAGAATCTTAGTTTTTAATAATAACATTTTTTTAATAACAGTCGCGTAAATAATTCTCAGAAGTTTAGCAATCACAATATTTCAAAATAAACAAATAAGAGTAAAACATTTGAAAATCGTCGTATAAACTTCGTGTTTGGACTTATTTTAAATGAAATTACAGTCTGAATTAAATGGAACGACCAAAACTATAAGATTAAGCAGAATAACAAAATTTAATTTATTATAGTAAACTGTATTTAAAAAGACAGCAGCGTAGGTCAAGTGCCGGCCCCTGTCTATTGTTAGGCGGCCTGCCAGTGTGCGTGCGTGAGCCAAGGGTCTCCTAATCCTCTAGCCGCCTCCCGGGACTGGAAGTAGTATAATCGCAAAACGGAATAGGTAATGTGTACAACACGTTAGTGGTAACTGTACTATTAATATTGGTTCACCATCACAAGTCAAGTTGCTATTCTCTCAAACTGTAACAGCACAGACATTTGAATACACTTGAATTGAAGTGATATTGTTTAAGGATGGAGAATATGTATATGATTTTGTGTGATTTTCCTTCATCGTCTGCACGGTTTAAATGTTCAGGGGTAGGCAACTGACGCCTTCGTCATTTTGGAATGTGTTCGTTACTTTTTATTATAGGCAACACCATACGTGCCTCCAACATTGACTGACTCTTAAACTCTTAATTTTGTCAACTAAAGAATGGTAAGAATGTTAATTGCTTCCAAGATTCCTGTTTAATTGTGTGTACCATGAATTACCGCGAGGGTACATGATCCATATTCGTAAAACCTTGGTTTCACTTGTTTCGGTTTTTTTTTGTAAAAGGTGATCGACAATACTTTGTAAAATATAAATTTACTCGGTTTCTCGGTAAATTGGAATAAAACTAACCAGTGAATCTCAAGAAGACTGATTTGTAGAATTGAATATATATTGACAACTCATTCAGATTAAAGAACAATGAACAGTTGTTCAATGTTGCATTTTGTACTGGATGCGAATTATATGTTAACTAATTCTAATGCTTTTATCGAAAATTAAATGTTTTGTAAACTTTGTGTTTACATGTTTTGAATAAATATTGCGCATGAAAATTCACAGAAATAATAGTTTTAAACTAGCTAGAGTAGTGTGTAGATTACACATAGAGTATACAAATATACAAGGGGATAACAGAAATTTGGTGCTTTGATGACAGAAACGAAAGAAAAATTCTGTAAATGAAATAAGTAATTCATTACAGAAGATAAATCTCATTAGTATTGGAGGAGGGGGTTTAGAGAGAGGTGCGAGATGGAAGGAGGTGGAGGTAGCAAAAGTAGAGAAAGGAAAACTAGGCAGTTTTACAGATCGTTGGGATCAAGTTAGAGACAAATGTATGGATGTTACACTGGAGAGAAAGATCCGGAATGATAGATGACAGCAAGGAAGGCTTTGTGATTTAAATCTACCCACAGAGAGTAGGACGTATGCTTAACATGAGCTTAGACTGTCACATCACATATGCAGTTGTTTCAGTAGCTCTGTTGTGTACTCGTGTATTATGTTCTCTTATAATAATTAGTAGTTCTGGAATTTGATTCACACGTGAAACATGTCGTGTATCATAATTTTTTTTTGTACAGCGCCTGTGTGCATCGAATGATGAACATACTAGCATCTCAAAATTAAACAAAGCTTGAATTATCGAATTAAATACGATTCGCCATTCAAGTAAAGTAGCGTTTATTTGTATATGTCTTCCAAGCGAAAGTGCTTTCGATGTGGAAAACAAATAAGTACGGTTGCTGTTTAAGTTCACTTTAATATGATTTGCTTACATGGGGAAACGCTTTTGTGAATCAGAAGAATTGTGAAGCTCATGTGGAAGGAATTATATTTGATTAAACAGTACTGCTGTCTGATAAGCCAAACGTGAACTGTGTGTAAAAAAATGAGCTTATGTGAATGCAATTTCAGCAGGCACCATTGAAATCATTCCTCACTGACTTATGTAAGAAACATTACATGCTTCGTATATAGACTGTGCTGTCGAGTCGTACACTGAGCAAATCAGTATTTCATATTAAAGTATTGAGATAAGTTAATGCTCCGTGGTTTATTCGAAATGAATGTATTCACAAAGATGTCAACAGTTTTGTGTGTGTGAAGGATAGGCAGAGAAAACAGATTGATACGAAGAAAAACATCTGAACCGTAAGAAAATAGACACCCAACGATTCGTGGACAAAGAGCGCCCTCTCCGCAGCGCGTGTAGAGGATAAAGTCTCTAAGAATAGAGTAGTGGATGCGTAGTGTTGTATCTTGTGAACCTTTGTATTAGACTCTATATGAGAGCCAGTGGGCGATGGTTAGTGTAATGATTTGGGTGTTTAGCTGACATTTACTTTACACCACTTTTGAGATAAATTAGCCATTAGTCGAATAAGATCAATTGATGTTGAATGCAGTGATGGCTGATAGTAAGGTTGCCGCGATACACAACCCCTCCAGATTAATACAATTAAATTATATATATATATATATATATATATATTGTAACATTACATTTGGAACAACTTAATATCGTACCTGATTTAATTTAACTTTGGATAAGAAGCTAAACAAGAAGAACAATATCTTCCAAGATGATAGTGAAGAGGAACGACTAACCATTTTAGACTGACTAGTAATACAACTGACCGTACCCAAATTAATGATTTAGGCAAAGTGATGCAAAATACATTCAATCCGGATTATGACATGAACTTTCAATAATGACAAAATGAATAATTATAAAGACAGACGGCTTATGAACCAGTACTATAAAGAAACAAATGGTTTCATTCAATGTATCATAATATCAAGATAATCAAAATACAAATTGAGGGATAATAGGCCCAAACATGTAATACTATGTAAAAAGAAATATTAGTAAGTGATTAATTTAAATGATGTAATGAAAATATAACAAACCTTATTGTAGATACATGAACCATACAACTAATTGTAACAGATAGTGATCATAAGATTGTCCAGAAAACAACAAATAATAACTTGTCCACAGTAACATTTGATAACAAGAGTGAAGTTCTTTTAATGACAATAAAATGTAAAAACCTATAAAAACCAATAAGTATGTTTATAAATACAAACTATTAAGTGTTTAGTGAAAAGGGTAAACGATAAACATAGTGACAAGTAATGTGAAACATAACATAGACAGTTTTAGAATAATTAATGAATTAACTGAGAGAAGACTAATTAATAAGTGCATAATTTATTTTATAAAAATGTGCATGTTATTATGTTTTATCACGTTGTTTTATTATCATGGTATTTATGTTGTTTTTTGTATGTAGCAGGTGAAGCAGTTGTTTTAAGAGAATATCAATTAACTGATGTTAATTTCATTTTTATGTTAACAAATATATCACCATAGAACTGGTGTTAAACAGTGATCAATTGATTGGCAAAGCAAAGTAGACTATAAAAAGATGTTATTGCTAAGTGTTAAACAATTGTATAGATTAAGTAAAAAACAGTTTATTTGTTCAAAGGTTCAGTAGAATCATAGCCATATGGGCATGAAATTAAACTAATAGGATAGTATATCTTTTTGTTTTGTTAAGATAATGTTATATGTTAAACAGTTTTTATGGTTGTTAAAAGTTAATTTAACTGTTAAAGGTTTTAAACATGGTGATGAAAATAACACCAGTACATAGGCCAGGTAAAACCAACTTTTGTAAATTTTAGATAATAATGTTAGGGATTTTGTAAAACAAATGTGGAAGGATAAATAGATTTATAGTTAATAGTGTACACAACGAATCTAGAAACAAAATAATACATCTCAAGTTATTTAAGAAAAATTCAAATAACAAAATTGTAACATCTGTAGTTCTTAAGTAAAAGTAGGCATGTTTAGTGTCTATACGTCACAAATGTAAAGATCAAAATAATGCTGATAATGGTTTTAAATTCCCAATCAGTACAGAAAAGTTATATTAATTTAAAGGTTTTGAACAAATTTAGATTTTGAAATAATGAAAGTATATGACAATGTATATCCGAATCAACCAACCAGATTCCAAGTTTACCCTTAGCAACCAGAAATTTCGGATAAATAAAATGAGACTTCTTTGACAACGATCATAGCGTACTGACGCGTTTGTAAAACGTCTAACATAATATAAAATAAACTGTGAAAACACGTTACAGACATATTGATACAGATAGAGATACATAACACGAACTATTACACAAAGTGAGGAACATCCAGTATATGAAATAGAAGACCCAAGAACCAGGGAGAAGGATTGAAGCAGACGTGGGCCCTATCTTCGACCACGAACCATACAAAGAAGAGGATTTGGTGACTTTGACATCTCATTATATTATGTATCAACACCCACTTTTGTATACACGACTTTTTAAGTATTAATCAACTAAAACTACAGACACCATATCACACCGACACTAAGAACACTCACTAATAACACGATTTGAGATTGACACCTTTTCAAACACCACAAGAACCTTTGATTTTGATAATAATTATTAAACACCTAAACTGTACATAACCTATAACAACTAGTAATCACGATCCGACGGCCTGTGTGCACATTACACTCTAACTTTGTAATATCCTTTAACTGTAAAACTTGTATTTTGATTTATAGAATAATATTTTGTTTAAATGTAATCCCCGAACCAGATACGCCCTGAGATACTTTATTTTTAATAGAAACATTAACCAAAGCATTCTTTTGGTCTGACTAAGTATTGAATAATATATGCTACTACTGTACCAACTGGTAAAAAGAAGACGTATAATTTGCGCCACAATTGTGATTATTATAATCAGCTTTAAGAAATTTAACCATTGCTTTAATGAATAAATGAGTTCTATAAGGATATATGTTTGATGTTATATTGGCGTCGTTATTATTGCTGTTCCATTTAGAAAAGAAATTCACAGAGTACAGCAGACACCACGACGGTTGGCAACGGTGAGTGACGTCACGGTAACGGTACGTATAGTGGGAGCGAGCGGCAGATTACAAAATCATTCGCCGTTCGACATAACGTATTAATAATTACAAATTGACGACTCCAGTGCGAGGCGAAATAAGTCGCTACATTTATTTATTTGTTACAAATTGACGCTTCCAACGGGCGGCGTATGTAATTTAAGTGCACACAACATAACATCTACATAACATTTAAATAAGAAGTAACGAAACAATCTATATAAGTTCGTTACAAATTGACGAACACAACGTGGAGCTTGGTCAAACCCCGAAACCTACAATAAATTTTATTGATCAACGCTATAAAATAAATTCGTTATAAATTGACGAATCCAAAGTGAGGCTTAAAGAAATAAGACCGTAACCCTATAATATAAATTGGTTACAAATTGGCGAACCAACGTGTGAGGCGTTTAATTTAATATAAATTAAATTATAATTTATAGACAAACAAACAAAAATAAACAAAATGAGGAAGCGAGAAACATCGCGAAAACGAGCGGCCGAAACCAAGAAAGTAGACGAATTAAACATGGAAGACAAAGAAGCAACACCGGTCGAGGAAGTAGAAGTAATAATAAGAGAGGACCAAGGAGACAGACAAGAACCGGACAAAGTCACAGAGAGCGTTGACATGAAGAGCATTATGGAATACTTAAAACAGAGTCATGAAGATTTCAGTAAGAAAATGGAAGGACTAAAAAGAAAATAGACATTCTATGGAGGAGAGTAGTAAAAAAATGGAAGAATTAAGTGAGAACAGTAATAAGAACTTAGAAAAATTGAAGGAAGAATTAAAAACGGACAATAAACAATCTACGGAGGAGTTGAGCCGAAAATTGGGAGAGACTAATAAGAAAATTGAAGAAAAAATGGGAGAATTGAAAGAGAATAGCAAGAAAATGGAGGAGAAAATAGACGAAAATAATAGAGCATTGAGGGAAGAATTGAAGGGAAATTACCAGGAAACCATGAAAAAATTGGATGAACACAAGGAGTTATTAAAAGAAGAGTGGAATAACAAGATGGAAATTAATAACCGGCAATTGCAGGAAGAATGGGACAAGAAGCTGGAAGAACCGGTGACTGAAATTAAAAGGGTGGAATCCGAGACCAAGGAAAAGTGTGAGCGGATGAACCAAGAGATACTGAGCGTCCGGGAAGAAACGAATGGACGAGTTGAAAATATAAGAACCAACCAAGCAGTGATGGGAGAAAGGTTAGAAGGTATGAGTACCAGTCTCAATCGAGTACAAGACCAAACAACTGCATATAGAGATGAAATTAATTCCCTAAAAAACAGGCAATGTACCGGTGCTCATACAACGTGCGAGGAAAATCGAGAAGTTATCGACTTCCAAAATTATAGAAGAAACCCCATGCTATTCTTAGAACGAGTAGAAGAGAAAATAGCCAAAACCGGAGAAGACAGATGGTTTGTGATCAGGAGCATGCTGGACGAAATGTTCCGAAAGGTCTATGACAATTGGTGGACGGCGATGCGGCCGAGTATACAAAACTTCCAAGAATTTAAAAAACAATTCAAATCTAAATATTGGTCTGATGCCACGCAACATATGATAAGAAGTGACATAGGATTGGGCCGATATGACCTGCACGGCAAGCAAACTCCAACCGCATATTTTCTTGGGAAAATAAACATAGCCAGACATTTAGAGCCTGCAATTCCTACCGAATGTTTAGTGAGGCTATTAGCTTACCACTATGGTGGAGAAATTACAAGAGGCCGAATAAACGGACGCATACAAACCATCGAGGAGATGTCGACATTATTAGCGGAGATGGAGCAGGAGAAGAACTTCCTCCAGTACAGACGAAGGAACGATGAAATAAATAGAAATAATGGTCGCCGCGACGCCCAATATGAAAACAACGGGCAAAGACCGAACAATAGTTACAACAACAACGGTAACCACTATCAACGCGGTTACCAAAACCACAATAACACTAACAACTATCCACGAAATAATGCAGCAAATAATAACAACAATAACAACACCCACTATTACCGTAGCTCTCCTACAAATAATAACAATAATGGATACCAGCGTGCCAATGACAGAGACCACCATTACCAGAACAACCGAGGTTATAACAACAACTACGATAACCGATACAGGCATAATAATAACGGCAATAATAACAATCAAAACCAAACATATCGAAGACAAGCGAATTATGTAAGCATTGGCGATAGAGATGTGGGAAGACGTTCGTACCAGGGACGAGCAAATTATAATGGGAACCGTGGGAGAAGTTTTCAGGAGGAAAGTAACCAGCACTACCGTGATGAACATCGGCGAAGTAGCAGCTGCGACGACAACAGGAATAACCGAAACTCAGTGACATTCGATAATAACGCCATTGAGGTACAAGAGTCACAGAGTAGAGACAGACCCAATCAATCAGACAACAGGACTGAGGAGATCAGCCCTGATTTAAACGGACCGCGGCAGTGAAAATCCATCAGGTCCCATCACTGAACCGACAATTTGGGTACTTACTAGGACGAGACAAAATGACTGACGATACAATGACGATAGTGCACAATCACTTCTTAAAAAATGTGAGAGAAGAACTACTGAACGAAGACACGATAACGCACAATAGTTCGAATAATGAGATCGCATATATCATCGCCCAAGTGAATGGACTAGAAACAAGATTCATGATAGATACGGGCGCAAACGTGTCGTTAATCGACAACAATGAATACATCAAAATTCAAAAATATAGTAAGGTCATCTTACCAACTTTACCAATTCAAAATATAATTTTAATCGGAGCCACCGGAAGGCAAAACAAGTCAATAAGGAAACAGGTATCATTAACAGTGACCAACAGAAATGTAGCTATACCTATGATTTTTCTAATAGCTAGTAATCTACCATTTAATCTACTAATAGGCTGTGATATTTTGAGAAAATATTCAGCAATAATTGACATGAGACAGGCCATAGTGTCGTTAAAAGTGGATAATATAGAGTGGACAGCAAAATTAGTAGAAAATAAAAATGTACCTTCATGCAATAGTATAAGAAAATTCAATAATAATCAAGATGAGTCATGGAATGTAAGAAGGGAATACTTTGGGAGTGAAGACAGTTTATGGTTGGAAAAATTAGAAGAGATCCGACAATTTCGGTCAGAACAAAATGAATGTAATTTAACTACACAACAAATAGAAAAGTTAATATCAGTATATAATAAATACCACTATGTTTTCTCTGATATACCTGGCAAAGTAAAAGATTATCAATTTACACTACAATTCAAGGAGCCTGTATATTTTAATAAAAAATCATATCCCGTTGCTTATGCATTAAAAGAAGCAGTGAGGACTGAACTAGACAAAATGATAGCAGAAGATATTATTGAGTATAGCTGTTCCCCATATACCAGTCCGTTAATAGCCGTTCCCAAGAAAGATGGCAAAGTACGACTCTGTTTGGATGCTAGAGAGATTAATAAGATCATAGTTAATGACCGAACATCTCCCGGAGAGATTGAGGAGATATTGAAAAAATTTAATGGCATACAATTTATCAGCACCTGGGATACTGTTTGTGGGTATTGGCAGGTGGAGTTACACCCAGATAGTCGAAAGTACGTCGCCTTTATTTTCGAAGGGAGGAACTACCAGTTCAAGAGACTACCGTTTGGACTGGTAAATTCAGTAGCTGTATTCGTAAGATGTATGGACCAGGTGTTGGGTCCAGATACTATTCCATATACCACAGTCTATGTTGATGACTTGTTGATTACTTCAGTGAATTGGGAAGACCATTGTGACAGAGTAGGACAAGTATTACAAAAACTATCAGACAATAACGTTACCCTAAAACTTCAAAAATCCAAACTTATCGCCAGTGAAGTCCAATTCCTGGGTTTTAACTTAACAAGACAAGGAATAACACCATCCAATGAAAAGATTGAAGCAATCCAGAAGTTCCCAAGTCCTAAAAATAAAAAGCAACTTCAATCATTTCTGGGACTTTGCAATTATTATAGGAAGTTTCAGAGAAATTATTCTGAAATGACAGCAAAGTTTTCTCCACAATTATCCTCTAAGAACAAATGGTCCTGGGGACAGGAACAAGACAATTTACTCCAAATGATCAAGCATAATTTCCTAAGTTCAGTTGTATTAAAACATCCTAATTTCAACCAGCCTTTTTTTATGACCTGTGATGCCAGTGATATAAGTTTAGGATCTGTATTATATCAAGAAGATAGTGAGGGAGAACATCAGGTGGTGAGTTTCGCAAGCAGAATACTTAATGGATGTGAACGCAATTATAGTGTAACGGAAAAGGAGTTATTAAGCGTTGTATTCGCTTGTGGGAAATTCAGAACCTATATTCTTGGATACCCGATAACTGTGAGGAGCGATCATAAGTCAATATCTTTCCTAAAAAATTGCAAGATTAACCATGGGAGATTGGCAAGGTGGATACTCGCACTACAGGAGTACCATATAAATTGGGAGTATGTTCCAGGAAAACAGAATATTGCTGCAGATATATTGTCCCGGATTAACATAGAACAACAAACGTTTGAAGGGGAAAAAGAAACAATCATCAAGGTATATACTATAATAAAAAACAAATCAGATTTGGAAAACATCATGAAATCAATTTCACAACAACAAACAGAGGATACAAAAATCAACAATTTTAGACAAAGACTAATCCAACAGGATGAAAAAATCACTGCATATTACTGTCTACATGAAGACATATTATTTTACAAACCAAATAATAACCAAGGATCATGGAAGGTGGTGATACCTAAAGCTTTAGAAACAGAATTAATACTGGACTACCATAGTCGATATGGGCATATGGGTGCATTAAAAGTAATGAAGGCACTTGAGGAACACACATTAAGAATATCAACAGGAGAGTTAGAGAAGGGATTATGCAACCTATTACATCAACTGGTAAATTAGAGAGAGTATTTTTAGATGTGTGTGGACCGTTACCTCGTAGTGGAGGGAGAAAACAGTATAAGTTTATTATAATCATGTTCGACCATTACTCCAAATTTACAAAACTATACCCCATTAATCGGGCGACTACAAAAAAGATTCTGCAAATAGTGATACAACAATACATACCAGAGTTAGGAGCTCCAAGATCAATTATTACTGATCACGGAACTCAGTTTCGAGGAAGGGTTTGGAAGGAGACTTTGTTAGATCTAGGTGTCAAGACATATAAAACATCTGTCTATCACCCAAATAGCAACCCGGCGGAAAGAGTACTGAGGGAGGTCGGCCGTATACTCAGGACATATTGTTTTGATAAACACCAGAAGTGGAGTGACTACATTACACAAACAGAAAGCTTTATCAACTTAGCTTACCATGAAGCAATACAAGATACTCCATATACCATAATGCATGAAAGACTACCACCCCGAGAAATTAGTGAAATAATTCAAACAACCCAGCTTACCAGTTCGACAACGTGAGATTCCACAGCAAACTGAATGAACAAGTGGAGAAAAGAAGGAAAAAATACAAAATAATTCAGCAGAAAATGATCCAGTACAAGATTGGAGACAAAGTATTGTTAAAAAACCGCGAATTGCCAAGTTCTAAGGAAGGAATAGCAAAAAAGCTATTATTACTGTATAATGGACCATATGTTGTTATAAAAAACAATAACAATAATACTTATGTCATTAGTGATGTGGAAACAAAAAAGATTAAGGGGACATACAACCAAGTTTCCTTAAAAATGTATTATGAACCTAATAAACAAAGTTGAATAAACCACAAAATTCCAAAGAAATAGTAAGATCAACTTACAACTAATTATTTATGAGAATTAATTTGGAATTGAAGAATTTATTATTATAAACCACAAAATTCTAAAGAAATAGTAAGATCAACTTACAACTAATTATTTATGAGAATTAATATGGAATTGAAGAATTTATTATTATAATACCACAAAATTCTAAAGAAATAGTCAGATCAACTTACAACTAATTATTTATGAGAATTAATATGGAACTGAAGAATTTATTATTATAATACCTCAAAATTCAAAGAATATAGTAAGCTCATCTTACCAACTTTGATAATCCAGAATATAATTTTAAATGAAGCCATATAAACAAATTTGAATATCAAAGAATTCAAATAAATAGTAAGGACAACTTACAGTACAGTTTGATAATGTTATTATGAATCAAGCGGATAAACGAATGTGAATAAATTTCCAAATCCTAAACAAGATAAGCACCCCTTATTAAACACAATTATGAACTTATTATTGGAATATAAAGGAAAGATGCAACATCCATAAATCAGAAGAAACCATAGTGCTATAAAACGAATAAGAAAGGACAAATGTAGACAATCGACGATGAAAATAAGACGAGACTGGAAACGAATTTATTACAAATAACCTATCATGATTGTGAGAGAATTAACAACAACTAAAGATGCAAATACTTGTTATGTTTTAAGTGAATGAAAAATGAAGATTAAGGAGTACTGATAAAGAAGGAAAGAAGATAGTACCAATTGAAAATAAAGAATGTTATTAATATCGCCACAAGAAAATAAACATCTGAAAGAATCAATGGAAAGAAATATTTAGATCTGAGAAGTTTAACTGAGTGAACCATCCTAAGAATATATTATTATATTATTTTATTTGATTTAGTCGTGAATAGACTAGTGATTATTAAATGTGATTGACTGATGAGATAGCTCCAGCAATCAATATTATTGATGTATTATGTATTATAAGGACAGCGGGGTATTAGGTCAAGAGAGCCCCCCGACTGATTCCAAAATATATGGTGATTAATTTGTTAGGGAAGTAACATGTTCCAGGGATAGAACGCTTATAATTAAAGACAAGTATACCAGATCATAAAAAGAATAACAAATGATAATGTGACAGATAAGATAATTGATAATTTCAACAAAAACAATATTTTATTAAAATGATCAAATTTGGTGGCAGGGTAGTATGTAACATTACATTTGGAACAACTTAATATCGTACCTGATTTAATTTAACTTTGGATAAGAAGCTAAACAAGAAGAACAATATCTTCCAAGATGATAGTGAAGAGGAACGACTAACCATTTTAGACTGACTAGTAATACAACTGACCGTACCCAAATTAATGATTTAGGCAAAGTGATGCAAAATACATTCAATCCGGATTATGACATGAACTTTCAATAATGACAAAATGAATAATTATAAAGACAGACGGCTTATGAACCAGTACTATAAAGAAACAAATGGTTTCATTCAATGTATCATAATATCAAGATAATCAAAATACAAATTGAGGGATAATAGGCCCAAACATGTAATACTATGTAAAAAGAAATATTAGTAAGTGATTAATTTAAATGATGTAATGAAAATATAACAAACCTTATTGTAGATACATGAACCATACAACTAATTGTAACAGATAGTGATCATAAGATTGTCCAGAAAACAACAAATAATAACTTGTCCACAGTAACATTTGATAACAAGAGTGAAGTTCTTTTAATGACAATAAAATGTAAAAACCTATAAAAACCAATAAGTATGTTTATAAATACAAACTATTAAGTGTTTAGTGAAAAGGGTAAACGATAAACATAGTGACAAGTAATGTGAAACATAACATAGACAGTTTTAGAATAATTAATGAATTAACTGAGAGAAGACTAATTAATAAGTGCATAATTTATTTTATAAAAATGTGCATGTTATTATGTTTTATCACGTTGTTTTATTATCATGGTATTTATGTTGTTTTTTGTATGTAGCAGGTGAAGCAGTTGTTTTAAGAGAATATCAATTAACTGATGTTAATTTCATTTTTATGTTAACAAATATATCACCATAGAACTGGTGTTAAACAGTGATCAATTGATTGGCAAAGCAAAGTAGACTATAAAAAGATGTTATTGCTAAGTGTTAAACAATTGTATAGATTAAGTAAAAAACAGTTTATTTGTTCAAAGGTTCAGTAGAATCATAGCCATGTGGGCATGAAATTAAACTAATAGGATAGTATATCTTTTTGTTTTGTTAAGATAATGTTATATGTTAAACAGTTTTTATGGTTGTTAAAAGTTAATTTAACTGTTAAAGGTTTTAAACATGGTGATGAAAATAACACCAGTACATAGGCCAGGTAAAACCAACTTTTGTAAATTTTAGATAATAATGTTAGGGATTTTGTAAAACAAATGTGGAAGGATAAATAGATTTATAGTTAATAGTGTACACAACGAATCTAGAAACAAAATAATACATCTCAAGTTATTTAAGAAAAATTCAAATAACAAAATTGTAACATCTGTAGTTCTTAAGTAAAAGTAGGCATGTTTAGTGTCTATACGTCACAAATGTAAAGATCAAAATAATGCTGATAATGGTTTTAAATTCCCAATCAGTACAGAAAAGTTATATTAATTTAAAGGTTTTGAACAAATTTAGATTTTGAAATAATGAAAGTATATGACAATGTATATCCGAATCAACCAACCAGATTCCAAGTTTACCCTTAGCAACCAGAAATTTCGGATAAATAAAATGAGACTTCTTTGACAACGATCATAGCGTACTGACGCGTTTGTAAAACGTCTAACATAATATAAAATAAACTGTGAAAACACGTTACAGACATATTGATACAGATAGAGATACATAACACGAACTATTACACAAAGTGAGGAACATCCAGTATATGAAATAGAAGACCCAAGAACCAGGGAGAAGGATTGAAGCAGACGTGGGCCCTATCTTCGACCACGAACCATACAAAGAAGAGGATTTGGTGACTTTGACATCTTATTATATTATGTATCAACACCCACTTTTGTATACACGACTTTTTAAGTATTAATCAACTAAAACTACAGACACCATATCACACCGACACTAAGAACACTCACTAATAACACGATTTGAGATTGACACCTTTTCAAACACCACAAGAACCTTTGATTTTGATAATAATTATTAAACACCTAAACTGTACATAACCTATAACAACTAGTAATCACGATCCGACGGCCTGTGTGCACATTACACTCTAACTTTGTAATATCCTTTAACTGTAAAACTTGTATTTTGATTTATAGAATAATATTTTGTTTAAATGTAATCCCCGAACCAGATACGCCCTGAGATACTTTATTTTTAATAGAAACATTAACCAAAGCATTCTTTTGGTCTGACTAAATATTGAATAATATATGCTACTACTGTACCAACTGGTAAAAAGAAGACGTATAATTTGCGCCACAATTGTGATTATTATAATCAGCTTTAAGAAATTTAACCAATGCTTTAATGAATAAATGAGTTCTATAAGGATATATGTTTGATGTTATATTGGCGTCGTTATTATTGCTGTTCCATTTAGAAAAGAAATTCACAGAGTACAGCAGACACCACGACGGTTGGCAACGGTGAGTGACGTCACGGTAACGGTACGTATAGTGGGAGCGAGCGGCAGATTACAAAATCATTCGCCGTTCGACATAACGTATTAATAATTACAAATTGACGACTCCAGTGCGAGGAGAAATAAGTCGCTACATTTATTTATTTGTTACAAATTGACGCTTCCAACGGGCGGCGTATGTAATTTAAGTGCACACAACATAACATCTACATAACATTTAAATAAGAAGTAACGAAACAATCTATATAAGTTCGTTACAAATTGACGAACACAACGTGGAGCTTGGTCAAACCCCGAAACCTACAATAAATTTTATTGATCAACGCTATAAAATAAATTCGTTATAAATTGACGAATCCAAAGTGAGGCTTAAAGAAATAAGACCGTAACCCTATAATATAAATTGGTTACAAATTGGCGAACCAACGTGTGAGGCGTTTAATTTAATATAATTAAATTTATATTTTAATAATTTAATATTTAATATTTTAATTTCCTTCGTTGCTCCATGCTTCGTCAATCAATTTCTTTGTATGCGTCACTGCTTTTCCCCAGTCGTCTGCAGTAACATTCGTAATACCCTCGCATATCAATTTTTCTACTTCAGTTCCTGTAAAAGTCTTATTATTTCTTGTTACATATCACTTTACTTGTGCCCAAATTAACTCAATGGGGTTAAGATGACAATGATACGGTGGTAATCTTACTACTTTTTTGCCATGTTCTTCCGCTACTTTGTCAATTACGTATTCCGGTAAATTGAGGTTTACAACCTGACACCAGCTCCAACAGCTCTGCTTTTTTCTTGCTAACAGTGGTAGAAATGTTATGTTCATGAAGCCTGTGAATAATTTCTTCTTTACGTGTAGCTAATGTCGGCGCTTTGTCGTTTTAACCCAGTGATAAGGGGCGTTATCCATTACAATAGTTGACGGCACTGTGAGGTGTTTTAATAACGAGTCTGTGAACCACTTGGTAAAGTTTTCAGAGTTAATTTCTTTGTGGAAGTCACTCGTTTTCTTTGACTTAAAGGCATAAAAACAGTTAGGTATGAAACCTTTGGATATCCCAGCATGTACAATAACATATCTACTCCCTCGTCCTAAAGGTATTTTCATTGTTCCTTCCACAGTATCATCTGTCCAGCCTTTTCGTAAACTGTAACCTACATTTACCCATGTTTCATGTAACCAGACTATGTCTTCAATAGATTTAGTTTGAATTTCTCGTAAAATCTACAACGTAAAACAACTACACTTTCACTTTCCATAAGAACTTTTCTGCCCGAAATGATTGTAAACTTAAAACCAATATTTTGCATTACTTTCCCAACAGATGATTTACTACCGGCAAAAAGATCAGATACTGCTAACGACTTATGAAGTTCATTTATAACAATAAATTTCTACCATAGAGTGCTCTTTTCTACAATAGTAGTTATAAATGTGCTGTTGAATTGCATTTTCTTGGAAAGAATCTAACTTCGTAACTCTTTTGTCTATATTTATTTTTTTATTAGGGGTTTCAAACTTGGGCTTTGTATCACTAAAATCAGTGAGAAGATCGTCTTTCTCTTTTCCTATACGTACTATAAGGTTCTTCCCTACTTCGCGTGCGGCAGCTGTAAGCTCTAAAACATTACTCAAGGAAATTAAAGGCCACCCTTTTGCTTTTATTTTTTCAAAATATTCACGTACTGAACAGATACGTTGTCTTGCCTGCCCATTAAATACTTTACTTTTTCTTGTCTTGCGTGTAGCTGAAGCACTCGTACTGGCGTTGGACATAGCTGAATGGATAATATTAACTATCACTATCACTTAATACACTAAATACTTAAGTTTTACCACATAATCACTTCTGAATATTAGACTAACAATCACTAAATTAAAAAATATCACTAAATCATGCAAAACACACTAAAATATGATAATATTGTAAATTTTAAAACTGTTAAGTTTCACTCACATCAAACAGAAGTAAACGCACTAGGCCTACTGTTTATACTAAAATTTTTACAGGAGAGGGATTGACGTTTGCAATGATGTCATCGCCATGTTGCCACTTCGTAACCACGTGTTTCTGTTGAATGTCACGCAAGCGTAACTTTCGTTACTGCATTCACTCAAAACATACTTCTGGCAGACAAAACAAATCCAGTACACGCAGACTAAATATGTATTCCCCTACTTAAAAACTAATCTTCGATTTCGTTGTCCATGACGTGTCCGTTAATTAACGAAATATAATTATTACACTACGACTCGGAACACAAAACTTTTTATAGGTAAAAACGAAAAAGTTTTACCTTACAACCTGAACCGGCTTTGGCCTTTTAAAGGCTTCTTCAGAAGTCTCGCCTTTTAAAGTTTTGTGTTCCGGGTCGTAGTGTAATAATTATATTTAGTTAAAAACTAATATTTATTCAGTTGTAACTACAGATAATTCATAAACTAAAAATGTGAATTCTTACGAGAATAATAAACGAGAACTTAATTAACTTCAGTGTTTTTTTTTAAATTAACTTCAAATGTTCAGAGTCTTTAATTTTTTGATTTAACGATAAATGTGACAATGTGCAAATGTGCAATAATCAACTTAGTGTATAAATAAAGTAAAAATTAACAATAATAAAAAATATAAGACAGCAAAATAAGAGTCAATGTTTTGTTTGTATTACTTTTACCGTAAAAACAAAACTGAAAATGAAATTATTATTACCTGTCTGTAGTTTTCTGCCTGTGCCGTTAATCTAAAGGTGTTACGCCACTTATGTCGCTACCAGAGTCACTCGAGTCACTGATTCTGTCCCCAAATTTATTACCAGTTGTTCCACGGCGTCTTCTAATATGCCTTCGTTGCTCCATGCTTCGTCAATTACTTTCTTTGTATGCATCACTGCTTTTCTCCAATCGTCTGCAGTAACATTCGTAATGCCCTCGCGTATCAATTTTTCTACTTCAGTTCCTGTAAAAGTCTTATTATTTCTTGCTACATATCCCTTTACTTGTGCCCAAATTAACTCAATGGGGTTAAAATGACAATGATACGGTGGTAATCTTACTACTTTATGGCCATGTTCTTGCGCTATTTTGTCAATTACGTATTCCGGAAAGCGGGGTTTACAACCTGACACCAGCTCCAATAGCTCTGCTTTTTTCATGCTAACAGTCGTAGAAATGTTATGTTCATGAAGCCAGTGAATAATTTCTTCTTTACCTGTAGCTAATGTTGGCGCTTTGTCGTATATAACCGAGTGATAAGGGGCGTTATCCATTACAACAGTTGACGGCACTGTGAGGTTTTTTAATAACGAGTCTGTGAACCACTTGGTAAAGTTTTCAGAGTTAATTTCTTCGTGGAAGTCACTCGTTTTCTTTGACTTAAAGACATAAAGACAGTTAGGTATGAAACCTTTTGATGTCCCAGCGTGTACAATAATATATCTACCCTCTCGTCCTAAAGGTATTTTCATTGTTCCTTCCACAGTATCATCTGTCCAGCCTTTTCATAAACTGTGACCTATGCTTACCCATGTTTCGTCTAACCAGACTATGTCTTCAACAGATTTAGTTTGAATTTCTCGTAGCAATCTACAACGTAAAGCATCTACACTTTCACTTTCCATAAGAACTTTTCTCCCCGAAATGTTTGTAAACTTAATACCGATATTTTGCAATACTTTCCTAACAGATGATTTACTACCGGCAAAAAGATCAGCTGCTGCTAACGACTTATGAAGTTTATTTATTGTTGGGTGCTCTTTTCTACAATAGTAGCTATAAATATGCTGTCGAATTGCATTTTCTTGGAAAGAATCTAACTTCGTAACATTTTTGTCTATATTTCTTTTTTTATTAGGTGTATGAAACTTGGGCTCTGTATCACTAAAATCAGTAAGAAGATCGTCTTTCTCTTTTCCTATACGTACTATAAGATTCTTCCCTACTTCGCATGCGGCAGCTGTACGCTCTAAAACTTTATTAAAGGAAATTAACGGCCCCCCGTTTGCTTTTTCTTTTTCAAAATATTCACGTACTGAACAGATAAGTTGTCTTGCCTGTCCATTAAATACTTTCCTTTTTCTTGTCTTGCGTATAGCTGAAGCTCTCGTACTGGCGTCGGACATAGCTGAATGGATAATATTTACAATCACTATCACTTAGTTCACTAAATACTTAAATTTTACCACGAAATCACTTCTGAATATTAGACTAATAATCACCAAATTTAAAAAATATCACTCAATCATGCAAATGCACTAAAATATGATAATATTGTAAATTTTAAAACTGTTAAATTTCACTCACATCAAACCGTAGTAAACGCACTAGGCCTGCTGTTCAATTTACTACGCGCACGTGGTAACGCACAAACAGCGGAACAACAAGTACGAGTTGACAACGCTGTGCTGTATAGTTTCGGCCAATCAGACCGCTCTAAACACCACTTCCCCCCTCACTTGCAGACAAACGTCAATCACTCTCCTGTAAAAATTGTAGTATAATTTAGCCTACTATGCGCACGTGGTAAAGCGTAAACAGCGGAACCAGTACGAATTGACAACACTGTGCAGTATAGTTTCAGCCAATCAGACCGCTCTAAACACCACTTTCCTACTTACTTGCAGACAAAACGTCAATCCCTGTCCAGTAAAAATTTAACTGTAGTAAAATAATCAAATTAATTATTAAGAAAATATGTTGAATTTTCTTGATTTTCTGAAGTCATGTAATATATTACAGTATACAAGATTAATGATTAGTAAGTTAATCTCTAAACTACTTTTTCGGGAATGTAAACAATCGCGGATTTCCTACGGCAAGAATTTTTTTATGTTTATGTAACAAAAATATGTCAGTACGTTTACAGGTAATCCGACAGTAATTTATGGATATATTTACCAAATTGGGGAGACAGACTTCTCTGGAACGTTATATTATATCAATCAGGATGCGACAATTTAGCAGTTCAGTGTATAACAGTAGAAGAAATTTTTATATAACACTTTGCTGTGAACATGTAAAATTTAAAGCGCTTGAAGTATGTAAAAACACGTTTAAGTTGCTTTTAAACATACTTGTAGTTCTTAATTAATACTTTCTGCCGAATTCTCATGTCTGGTGTAGACGGAAAAAATTCCAGTTAATAATAAAATGGAATTCTTCGCCCACATGAAAGTAATACCGTACTGTTTTTGCCTACTAACTCAAGTCTCACCACCTTCTCCTCACAAATCTCACCTTGTACTATTTTTTTAATGAAATTGTGTATATTTTTACTGGTTTCCATTATTGTGTGTGTATGTGTGTACTTTCTGTATTCTTCCACTTTTCTCGTAATAAACAAAAAAATTCGACACGAAATCTAAAAAGTTATAAAATGTCTCCATCCACCTCCGTGTTGTAGGAAGATATTTATAAAATATCAATTCAAATCAATCTCCTCTCAAGTACAATGTAGGCCCTACAACACGTTTACCAAATTTTAGATCTGTCCAAACCAAGTTTTAATCCATTTAGACCGTTACAGATAAACATTTTACAGAAATTTATTTTGTATAAACATTTTGTAATACACTTTTAATATAGGCCTTACTAGTACTTTACGTTACCACTTTGCATACTACTTGGCCTACGAGCATGTATAAAGTAAGAGTTTATCAAGTTAAATTATTCAATGACAAAATTAATATTTATCGCATACCAAATTTCAGCAACAAGATATCACACTTACTTTCGTGTACCGACTGTTTAGAATTATCCCAGGGCGCCAGTAATAAATAAACACAATTTGATTGTTATTAATTACATTTTTTAATAACGATTTCGCATTCACATATTACAAAATTTTTAAGTCAGTACTTCAATAAATTTACTATAAAATCGGTTAGTGTTTATTTCTTAGCAATGGATTCTTAGACTGATTGAGTCACCAAAACAAGATTGACATACATTTAAAATTAATAAGCAATATTAAAATGATTGTTCATTTTTGTTATTTACGTGTATGTTGAATTACCCTGCGATGCGATGTCATCAATGCTGCGTGTTCCAGGCTGGTGGTCCGAAGTTATCCGTTGAATAGTTATCCTTGTTAAGTTGCACTATTTTACACTGGTTTCACAAGTATTACACAATTCACTTAATTAACTTAGTGATAATTACACATGTGCGGTATACTACTACACTTGTGGAATACACAGTATATCCTTATCAAAGCTAAGTGCGTCCAACACCGGATTGATAACTACTCCCGACCGACTGTCCCGTACAATGATGTTTGACACATTAAAATTCGCTAAGTAACTCGACTTTTAACGGTTGATGTTGTATTAATTAAAATTTAGATATATTATTCGGTTTTAATTTTATCTTCTTTAGTTACTCTAGAATTCTTCTTGTTAACATTTATTAAGTGTTTATGATGCGTAACTTCCACACGGCTTAATATCGCGTTACCGTACTGTTTTACGTGGCGATTGAAATATACTTATGTAATTTACTGACAATTTCTTAACACGCTAAATACGAGTCTTAGTATTATAATCTCTCCGTAGACTAATTTCTTCCTACAGTTAATACGAGTCTCAGTATTGTAATCTCTCTGTAGACTAACTTAACTTCTTACTCTACGTATTTTTTATACTTTGCTACAAACTACCCTCACCAACTATCGACAAAATACACGCCGATTGGTCTGACTTACCGCTAATTTCAAATCTACCCAATCTGTCTAGCGAACACGTCCCGCGTAAAAATGACGCTATCCGTTATTCGTCAACTACATGCGCGTGAACACGTGGTAGGAAACTTCGCGTCTCTTTCCATCTCGCTCTAATCGCTCTCTGTCTAACATAACGGTTCCCTTTGTTAGATGCACTTAACTTTTACAATCTTGGTGAATGTTTCCGACACCCTTGAAAATAATACAGTTTTATGACGGTACGTCCGCTATGTTACTTTCATAGTTTTTTAGCCGACTCACAATACCACAATACTTCGAACCGCACTAGAATAAATCGCCACTTAAACGCACTGTGTAATCGCCCGACAATAACTGAACTAAGCGCCTCTGAATGCCTATATTTATACCCCGATAAAATTCCAGAATCATCCATACTACGCATGAGCGCTATACTAGAGTGTAATTGACTACGGACTTGACACAGTGCGCGCGGCCGGCGAAGGCTAGAAAAGTCTCGCTAACGCATGTTGAGATCACATACGCACGCAACATTACAGCCGGAATCCACTGGAACATCTGAGAAACACGCAGAATGTTCTGTAATAGTGTAACACTTTTTTCCGGATTACGTAACAATATGCTATTATACGCGAATGTAATTGTATACTATTGAAAGGACAAAACGTAAACCACCAGCCTGTTCATTGTATTGTTCAGTTTGATTGTTGAGTGAGAAAATTATTTTTTCACATGAAAATTTACTGTCAGATTGAAGATACTTCTAGTCATCTCAGACCAATCAAATATAGTGTATCGTTGAAAATGATCATCATCAAAAATGTTTTTTTTCGGTCCCAAGCATACAGATTAGAGCTGGTCACTCCAACGTTTCTTCGACATCCCACACCTCTCCATATTTTCGGCTTATAATTCCATAGGTGAAAATGATTCATGTGTAAATTAGACACTGACGATAGTGTAGACTTTGTTTAATGAAAATTTAATAAATAAGCCACTAATCTGCAAGTTATTATTGTTGTATTTTTTTACTGTTGAATTAGTAAAGTATTTTGTAAATATGATTCATACTCTTAAATATTTCTCATCAGGGGCAGTCAGTTTATTTTATTGACTGTCATTTTTAGACTAATACACAATAAGGGAATTAAAATAAAGGCTTATCAAGTTTAAGAAAAGAAGCACAAAATTCCATAGGGCTAGGGGCGCTGGCCAGGGGGTCTGGGTTTAACTTTAAGTTTTACTAGTTGAGACAGTCGCTTCTATCAAAATAGATTATTTTGTATGTGAGAGCTATAATCCAGTAAGATTAATGACAGACAAGCTTATTCAGCAAGCTTAGTTTAATAGATACTCATAAAATGTTGTTATTAGCGTCTGAAAAAACATTTTATATCAATACTGTAGTCATATTTTAACGTTTTATTCTGGGACGTCTGGAGATTTTCTGTGATCCGCTGCTTTGTTGGGATAACAAATTTGAGGGATTACGTAGACAGCGGGATTTCCTGTAATACGGCCACTTCGTTCTCAAACATAAATCTTGTGTTGTCTGTAATAATGGGTTAAGTAAACTGTGAGTACAGTTGATCGGAGTATTAACGAAAGCGTGTGGGATTAACCGTAAGGGTCCGCTGTTTAATGTCGCTATGTTTTATTTCTGTTTTAACAGTGGTTTTTAGATCTTAAAGTAAATATTTTTGTACTGGTGTAGTTTTGTATTGGGTTATAGGTATATAACATCGTTTACACATTTTAACCATTGTTAATCATAATCAATTTCCGCATGAAAGATCCGTACTTGTGTTTCACACGTACTTGATAATTAATTAATTAATTTGATTAGAAGAGTTTACATATCACTGGATTTACTGCAATTAGAATTATAATTGTTGGTCACACGATACCTTCCATTAGTGGAAATTGTGCGGTACAACGAATGATTTTAATTCATGTTTATTTAGATATTACCAATTTTGATGAGTATAACTAAATCTTCTATATTCATGATGCGTAAAACCAAACTTGTGGCACTATATTTTTTCGTGTTTTTACCATTATCTTGGTTGTTTAAAAATTTTATAACGTTCTTCTTCTTTGTTAGTGGTAGATCATAGTGTGTAACTATTTCGGTGGAAATCTGTTACATGTAAAGAACAAATTGTATTTGTTGCCATACAACAATGGAAAGTTTGTTTAACAGCGTGATGAATGGGGTGGCGTAATAGTTTGCGAGTACACACTTGTGGAAACTCACTTTGCAGTTCAGGAAGTGCACTGCCTGTTGTTGTCATATAATTACACTGCCGTGACAAGTACGTAACTAATTGAGCACTAAGTAGAAGTGATGTGACTGTCTGTGTGCGAAATGTTAAAACGTCGCTTGTAAACCTGTCACTTTACTTTCGTGATTGTAATTATGTATATTGATAAGTGTTAACGCAAGACAGTGATTATCGGAAAGTAACACACATCTCCTACAAGGAAGCTTAATTTTGGTCCTCGAAGAGCGTACGTGTTGAATTGTGCACTTGCACAAAGTTCCAATGATTCCCCCCCCCCCAAAAAAAAACAAATGTTACGAGAGTCAGTATTTAAAACTTGTACTTATTACTTAAAATACAGTGAAACTTGATTAATTCGAAGTTGAAACTTCGACTTATTCAAAATTCGAATTAAGTAAGTTGCAGCTTGGGGAGGTAATTTCTACTGACATACAGTAGTCCTGGACTTGAAGAATTCGTACATCCACCTAAATGTGTTTTTAATAGTGTGGCCACATTTGTACAAAATGCAGTTCTCATGTACGTGAGAACCATGTAAATTAAGCCAGTAATAAAACAGAAATTCAGGAGTGACATTCTGATCCGAAAATAATACGTAGTCTAAACTTCAGTAATTTTAGTTATTCACATAAAATCACAAACTAACACTATACTGGTATTTATCGAAAATATGTACTAAGTTATTTGTTATTTAATATTAAAAACTTAGTAATCGTCTTGTTTCACTTACCACAAGACGGTTAGTGCATACTCCCGTGAAAGTAATGCATTAAAGTTAGGGGATAAAATCTAATCAGCATAAACTAATGGCTTACTGTACGGGATAATTCCCAGCCTAACTAAAGCTTACTGTTTGTGCTCTGCTGATGAAATGCTGGCCTTACGTAGAATGCCCTGTCTCCCATAACCGTGGAATACGTATATAAAAAACCACGGGAGGCATAGCGTTCTTTTTTGACCTTTATTTTTTTGAAGAAAAGAATGTCCTTCAAGTTAAAAAAAGATTAGTACCCTCATTCTTTTTAACAAAATTTTGTTGAGTTTATTAAAATTCAGCTATATTTTAAAACACAGTTAAAACTAAGTAACTATTCACTAATTTTCAAATTCAATAAGGTAAATTGATACAATTCAGTGTACTTAAAATTCGTTTAAAATTACACGATATCTTACGGCTACAATTTTCGTGATTTTAGATTGCTTTTAGAATTTATGTTCCGGTTCTGAGGAGTTTCTTCAGTATTGTAATGGCAATAAAAATTTCATCGCTTACAATTTTGTTGTCCCTACCGCATTGCGCCAGACTTAAATTATTAATTTATAAAATTCGTCAAAGGCATTTTAGTGCGAAAAGTGGCATGTCATTATGGCTAACGTTTCTGTGTTTGGCAGTGGGTGTAGTCTGTTCCTAGCTATAACTGTACTCTATAGCTATAACTGTACTCGTACTTGATGAATAGTGTTAGAGTAGGCTATAGCCTACCGTAATGAGTTTGTACACATGATTCATGGCTTATTACTGTATAGCCTACCATAATGACTTTTTAAACACCATCATTACCGTTTTCCATTTGTTCACGAGGTTTGTTACTATGTTTGTGACGAAGGTCTATAGAAATCTCTTTTTGTTACAGATCGTAAAGAACGGTGTTGTCATTTACGGTCTATTTACGAGTCCTCTTTCACTGATTTAGTTGGTGTTTGTGATACGACTGAGCCTCCTTGGCAACGCCTAAAAGGGCAGGGGTACTGTCATTTTCTCTGTAGTGTACAGTCTGCTGAAAAGTGTGTATTTTTTCTAGTCATTTCAGTTAATCGAAACGCGTCTGAGTTTTTTTTCACGACTATAAAGTACTGAGTAGAAATAAACTCGTGCCCCCTTCCCGCTGAGTGATACTCACTGTGTTGTTAGGCCTATATATGTACAAATTAAAGTATTAACGAGTGACGTTTACGTGTATATATATATATATATATATATATATTGCAAGGTAACAGGTTCGAGCCCATACCAGACTTGCAGAAAAGAATGCACAATTAGTGAAAATTTAATACATTTATTGATCTTTCTTGTACTCTTAGTATTAAAATGTTCTTTAAACGTTTTATATACAATTAACTTGTTGTTGTTAAAATTTTTACTTGAAATGTCCTTTAACAAATGCTCTCTTGCTTTACACAGTTTTATGAATTTATTTAAATGTTCAAAAGTCTTCTTTTATTAAACAAAATTATTTAAAAATTAATGTTCTTTTACAATTTGATAATGAGTTAATTTTTGCTTCCCTGTTTGGTCGTCCTCTCTGTCCTCCTGGTCGATGATCTCGATCCGGCGATCAGCGATCCGTCGTCTCGGTCCACGTTCCAGCAATCGCCTCCAGGTAGTGCCTTGCTCCAAGTCTCCGTATTCCAGCTGCTACGATCAGCAAACGATGCCCAGGAACGGCAGTTGAATACCTCAGACTCCGTGATAGTTTCCTGCTGACAATCGCCGCTCACTCGACTCTACGGACCCAAGGACGTCTGGAATCGCTTCCCACTGCGACCACCTTCGCTGACACTTTCAGAGAGACTGCTTTCAGAGAGTTATGAGAGAGAGAGTTTCGAGAAGACTGCCTCCTCCTTTTATAATGCAGCTGAATGTAAAGCGCTGCGCTGCCGAGTGACGTCACCGCCGCTATGCGCGTAGGCGCCGTTTCAATTACTTTAATGTAATTAGTAGCGGCCACGTGTTTCCAACTTCCTCTTCTTGGATGTTCTAGAACACACCTTATAGCACATGAATGTATTTCCCTAACATTCTATTCGTTACTCACATTACACAACACTTCACTCATATGTAAAATTATATTTTCATGGTTCTACATTGTCTTATTTTATAATTCTCTTCTATTAATTCTAATTATTTTATTAACACTAGTTATTTTCAAGCATTCATTTATTCATTGGGACGCTTATAATAGCTGATATTCATTATTCTTTATATTCACCTATATTGAGACCATTTTTCACGTTGCAATATATATATTATATTTAAATATTAACTGTGATGGAATATGTGTAATTAAATTTGATAAACGAAATTTGGCTACCGGAGATAATTTAATGGTAAGCACGTGTAGAAAAATTAAATTAGTGATGTCTAACGACCGTTTTCAAATTTAATATTTTATGATATAAAAGCATTATCGGCAAAGTGACACACGATATAGAGCGAGTAACAGTACCACTGGTCTCTGGTTTATCACACTATGTCTGACGTTTGTTTACATTTAAGCTACAACTGTTGTGATTAGTTACTGTAGTACCGATTATGCATAGCCAGTAGCATACAGCTGTCATTCTTAGTTATTCGTATATTTATAACTTATATGTGCATACAGTCACAGATGTATATTGTTATTGTTAAGCATTCTACTGACTATGGAATGCGCGCTTCTAAATATTTGCGGTGATCCCTTTTGTTACGAATGAACACTGTATACGTCGCGGCGGATCCACAAATATGACTATCGTACCCACAAATAGCTGTACTGATTATATCGTTTTATAATTTGTGTGAAGATACATTTAGGTAGAGGTGTTTTGTAGCGTTATAGCAGTGCTCTGTATTCAGAGTGATGTTAAGCGCGATTTACTAAGATCGATGACTTTCGTGATTGTTAATGTTACTGTGAATTATGTGGTAATGGATTACTATAATTGTAAAAGAGGAAGTTTTAGTTAAGTGTAGTTGGGACAAAAGTTGTTAACAAACGTGTGATTGGAGTATTGTCTGTGTCAGATGTCTATTCAAGCAACAGTATTGTATCGTTCAAAATCGTCATGTTGAATAAGCGTCTTGGCTTCATATTCTGAGGATAATCGTATTTTCTCTTCTCCATAATGTAGCCTGTAATTCTGTAATACTTCATAAAACAGAAAGGTATAGGCCTATAGTAAATTCATACTATAGTTTATAGACAGCTTATAGAATACACAGGTTGAATGAAACAGGCATCATAAAGGTACACTTTATCTACCAAACGGCGATAACTTGTATAGTATTTACGAAAGAGTATTTATGTTAATTTTTTTTTGACGTCGGATGCATTCGTTATTAACATCATGCATATTAATGTTCAGATTGGAGTAATTGTTGCGCATATACTCTACCTGGAAAACTTGAATTTGTTTGTTCAGGAGGCAATGAATATGTATTTTTTACTGTGACGCGAATGGCTTCTACAGTATCGTTTTTGACAGCGATTTCTCGATGGTCGAATACGTAGTGAGTTGTGATATCTGTGGTGTAGTGAAACTAGATGAAAGTACAATGCCGTTATATTGTCACATTTAATTGTGACATTGAGTTTATATTGTCTGCGTAGAAAATGCTTACAGTTGAAATAGGCCTAGTACCTTGTGTTCATAGGCATAAATCTAAAATACTGAGCACCGAAAAGAAATTACTGCAATGTGCAATATCAGTCAAAGTAATCAGCAGACCACGTGTCTCGTGATGGACATATATTGTGGAGCTGGGCATTTGAAGCATTTACCACAGCACAGGTAATGTCAGTGAAACGCATTACGCCCTGCAGCACATAACGCCACTTGGCAAAACACAGTTCTCATGCACGTTTACTTTTGCTTTGCATTACGGTTTATAAATATTTTTGTTTTTTCGATTGTATAACCCTTTGATAAACCGTACTCCACCCATTTACATTAGCATGTTTCTGTTTGGTTTAAAAGCACTGTTGTCCATTGGAATGACGGAACTTATTACCTCCGTTCAGAAAGTGAACTAAACATTTTGTGTAATTAATCAGACTTGTTCGTTTTAATTGGAGAGAATGGCATGGAGATTCTGATTGTAAATGTATTCGACACCAAAATGTAAATTAACATTGAGTGGGGCAAACTAAAAATTTGTTGTAATAAAATTCTGTAATTCAATATTTGTGACTAATTCTAAAGAACATATGGTGTGTGCATATTTAGAAAGAACAATAATTAGTATTGTATTGTGTAGAGAGCATGTTACCTCCTTGTTGGTCAAGCGTTCTCGCCTAGGATACGCGAGAGACTATCGGTGTGAGTATGGTTTCCACTCAGCATCATGAGCTGACTAGACGTGATACACAGCGCCTACTGGTAGAAATCAAACTTACAGCTGTGGACTAGCAGTGAGTTTCATCCTCGTTTTGCCTTTAAAAAAAGTCTAACAAGCACAAGCCTGCCCGAGCATGTATGACTGGACACTCTCCAGCATGTCGACGACGCAGTTGCCTTGTTCTACACAACCGTAGTCTCGGCGGTGGACGTGTCTTCCCGGATGAAGTCGGTGTTCACGCCTGACTACCAGTTCATCCCCGAAGAGGTGTCTCAGCTCGCAGCTCCCAGCTGCGCCTCCGGAGACGCTGGCAGAGGACTCGTGATCCGGCAGACAAGGCTGCGTTTAACAGAGCGACCGGCAAGTTGCGTCGCGACATGCTGGCGTTCCGTAGGCGCAGCTGGGAGCTGGCTGTAGCACGGATGGATTGCCCTGCCGAAGACCGTAATGTCTGGCAGATTCCCAGTGCTCTAACGGGAAAGCGAAGACGCCCACACTGACATACTTTCCGAAATGGAAATCGGCTACCGTAATAGTGATACCCAAGCCGGGAAAGAATTCTTCTCGCGCGGAAAACTTCAGAACTTCAGACCTATCAGCCCCTTGTCCGCGACGTCTAAGGTTTTCGAGCGACTGATCCACCGTAGGATCCGCGACCATCTAGAAAAACTGGACTTGCTGATCCCAGAACAGTTCGGCTTTTCAACTGATGAGACTCGTGGAGTGCATTACCGAGGCTGGTTGTCAGGGCAAACGACGACCGCATTCTTCCTGGACGTAAAGAAAGCCTTTGACCGCATGTGGAAGGAGGGTGTCCTTTACAAACTCATGGAAGTCCTTCTCCCAGATTGCTACGTTCAATTGTCTCCAGCTTTCTTTGAGACCGTAGCTTCTGAGTGAGAGGAGGAGACCACGCTCTCTCTTCGCAGAGGCGTATTACCGTTGTGGACCCTCAGGGCAGCGTATTTGGGCCTTTCCTGTTCTCGGTGTTCGTCAATGACACGCCCCGAGTGGCTGGAGTAAGATTGTCTTTGTTCGCGGAAGACACTGCGGCTTTTGCCTCGGAGCCGAAAGCAAACTTTGCGGCCGTCAAGCTCCAGGGCGAACTCGACCGGAGGTTCTCCCTCGGAGGTTCTCTTCTCGAGCTTTGAGGAGAGGACTAGGAGTCCGATCTTTTGAGGAGACGCCTGGCGCGTAGATTCTATGATCGGTCTGCTCGTGTTCGGTGTCGTGATCGGTGTGCCTACAATCCCCTCATCGTCGGACTCGGAAAATATACTCCAAGGCCAGGTGAGTTTTGGAAGCGACCATGTTAATACCCCCGGTGGTATAATCCACCATCGAGGGTCGCTTCAGGCCCTCCCATAAGTAAAAGTATTAATTTGAAATAAACCTGACCCAGTGGGAGGAGCCCTCGCGTCAGCCGCGCAATCCCCAGTCGTCGTCTCTAACTCATCACTGGGGTGAATTGGCGGACACCGTGCCAATTGTTTCCGACACTGATGATGGCCTCCGATGGTGAGGCCGAAACGTATGTCAACATAAACTGTCGACCACGGCCTAACAGCTCGGCTAATATGTTTCCAACTTCTGTAAACAGTTTTGCAATACTACAGAATGCTTCATTGTATCCACAGACATACGTAAAGCAACACGTTATAGCAATCATAGCTTATTTTTGTGCCTGACGCTTTTGTCTCGCTTAGATTGTTATTGTCTGGACAAAACTTACGTTATATGAACAGTCAAGGCAGATTCCAGTGTTGCTAAATTCTTTAAAAAAAATGTATAAAAATACTATTTTTAAATTTTGTATTAGGTCCCAGAAACCGTTTAAATTCAGTACTTAGACAATTTTTTTCGTTTTTGGAAGAGTGTTTGGTGGTGGAAGAGATCCATTAAAACAAGTTTATTAATATTATAGTATTCTACAATTTTATAATAAAAAAAAAAATTAGCCACGACTCTAAACTGTTAAGTAGTGAAACCTTCAAATTTACTTTTGAAATTCACGTTGTCTTTCCTAACTTATCGATCCGGAAATACTTAAAGCCATATATTTCCATATCATTCACATTTTCTCAATCACAGCAGGTTATGCTACCGTATGTAACCCGCCGCTATACACAGTGTAACGTAATGTGTAAATACTGTTACGACGCCTACTACTCGTCGTAGGGTACAGTGGAAAACAAAATACAAGACACCAATTAAGTCACTAATCACCAGCTTTAATTATCACAGTTAAACAAACAGTTCGTAATTAACAACACAGTCTCTTACAACGAATCAAATAAAAATTGTTCACACGCAATAAAATGTCAACTAATATAAAACACAGTTGTATTACAATTATACCGCCCGATTATAAAACACAACAGTTCACTAATAACCACTTGAACGCATAGAGTAATATCGCCCGATAATAAACTGAACCGCACTGTAATATATCGCAACAGTAACTGAAACTGAACGTCGTTGAGTACTGGTATTTATACCCCCCGAAATACTAGATTATTCCATACTGCGCGTTAGCTCTACACTACGACGTAATTAATTGCGGCCTTGACACACTCCGCGCGGCTGGCGGCTTCCAGAAAACTTCCTCGCGAGCGCATGTTGAAATCACGTACGCCACAACATTTAGCCGTATTCCACTGGACCGTTCGAGAAACACGTAGATTGTTCTGTAATGTCGTAACAATACACAGGGTATGTATACTTATAATCCGCCTTTGATATGTGAATCGAATCCGTGTAGTGTGTAGGGATGGGGCTTTACTGCGGAACTGTGGTATGTAGTGTTTATTTGGTAACAGCAATGGTAAATATCGTAAAAATGTAAAGTTTTTATCAGCCATTGTTTAAAGTAATGGTTGTGAAAAATCTTAATAACTTAAAATCGGCGAGTTGAAACCCGTTTCGATTCTTGAATTATTAGGATTCGAATCTGTATTCCCAATCAGAGAATCTAGGAATATTTTTGTATTAAACTTTATCCACCTTTTTGCTTTACTAAACAAGTTTCCATTATACGTTACCAAACAAGTTTCCATTATACGTTGTTGGCCTAAGACGATTGGCCCTAGTTATTTATAAAAAAATGCATATTGTCAAGCGACTAATGAGCCTCACTGTGTTACCCAACATAACTTTTAAGTACTTAGTAATTGTCATCTATCTTTTGAAATAATTGATCTGTGTTTGTAATAAACAATAGTACTTTTGTGTTAGTCTTTTACAGTTGTTAAAGTGAGAAGAAGTAACGTAATAATTAAATGTATTAAATTTACCGTTCAATAATTAATAGTCCGATATATAATAAAATAATATAATTCTTACATAAACCAATGATGCTACAGATATATTCTGTCGAACGTGCGTCAGGTTGAAATACAACGATAAAATTAAGCCGAAGGAATTATACTTGCAGAAATAATTATAATTTTGTACCATATATATATATATATATATAATAATAATAATAAAGTATATACGTATGTATTTACCTCCATAAACACAATATTCGACACTAAGAAATGGTATTGCTGTGAGTCTAGCTGTAGAGAGTGTTTGTTTCCTTTACTCAGACTGTGGAATGTGAACCGTAATTAAACGCGTTCCTCACTGTTAATACCTGTCACACGAAAGGTACGAAAGGAAGTGGACGAAAGGTGGTGGGTAGACGCTGTACTATTATGTACCGTGGTGGCGTGTTTTCTCTTGAATACGAATAGTATTCTGTCTTACGTGTAGTACGTTGTATAGGGAATAGTAAATTAGAATGAAACCGGAATTTGTAAGCGTTAGAAAATGTTATTGTTTCCCATGATTTTCTATCTAGTGTGAAAATGAAAATTCCAAAAATTTTCACTCCGGGTAGCGGCGAGTAACCACTATTCAGCGAACTTGGTGTTCGACGATTTCAGGGAATATAACGTAAGGGTTCGGGTTAGATTCTTTGCAGCGCCACTAACTGTTTTGAAGAAATAGAAATACAAATTTGCTGCCTTGATTGTTCGGAATAAGTGATTGCAGAGAAATATCTGACGACTAAAAACAGAAAGCCTAACGCGGAAACCATGATAATAACAAGTCCCACATACACATCATATTATGTGTGTGTTTTGATGGAAATGCGCTGAGTACAAATTAATCACAAAGCATGAGTACTGGTTCTAATTACACTGGTCAAAACATGTTTTGTCCCAGACAAAATTGTATGTGATTCTTAAGTATTTTCATACGAGGAATCCAGTTTTGCTATCAAAATTTTGCTATCACGTATAGTTTTATAGATATAAGAATAACGTTTTTATTTCAATTTTCTATGTTGGAAATTGTATTATTTTTCAGTAAATATTACTACAGTATTGACTTGGAGCACGTATTGTTTATTTATTTGAGGAAATGAAAACAAAAGCTACAGTGACATACAGACTTCGGTTAACCCTTTGATCAGTAATCACGTATATATACGTTTTTTCTCTGAGGGACCAAATTCGGTAATCACGTATATGTACGTTTTCAACTTTCGCTGCCTCAGTATTGCCGATATACAACGTTAGTTGCGAAGTTATACATGCTGCACTCTGGTAGATTGTTTTTTAAACGTTTGGTATTCGTTGATTCTTGCTGTGATGTAATGTGTGGCTGTGCTTGTGCCATATGTGATGTGAACATTTGTGCAGAAGTGTGCTTGGAGGTTATGTTGAGCTTAGTTTACGAACATACAGAGGCGTGCAAGTGTATTCTTTTATAAACAACTCGTATTGTTTATCTTATCTTAAATACTGTGTTATTGTTCTGTATTAGTAGCTTTTATTTGTGTGAAAACTCAAAAATGCCGCGCAAGTGCCTAAACCATCCGGACACGTTTTGTTATGTGTGTGGTGAGTTGACTTTTAAACTTCAAAGGGGGAACTTTACCCCTTTATTTTAAAAGTGCTACCAACTTTATTTTGGTTGCAAGGTAGGAGATCAGGACAAGAGTTGGGCCCCCCATATTTGTTGTGTTACTTGTTCAAGGCTTTTAACGGGGTGGGCAAACGGCTCTCGCCATATGCCATTTGCAGTTCCCATGGTGTGGAGAGAGCCAAAAGATCATTCTTCCGACTGTTATTTTTGTTTAACAAATACAACGGGAATAACAAGTAAGTCAAAACACACTTTGAAATATCCCAATATACCTTCAGCGATTCGACCTGTTCTCCACAGTGATGATCTCCCAATACCAAATCACCCGGTATCAATCGATGTAAATGAAAATCCAATCACTCTGATCGACATGATCCAAGTTTTGAAGTTTCTAACGAGCCTCATGTATTGACACAAGGAGACCTAAATGATTTAGTGCGTTATTTACATTTATCTAAAAATCGGGCAGAACTTTTGGGATCACGACTAAAACGGTGGACCCTTCTTGATCGCGGAACTTGTATCATACCTTGTATGCTACTTTCGAGATCGTCAAGAGGATTTCAAGAACTCTTTTCTCAAGAAGGGGATTTTGTGTACTGTAATGATATTTTATCAGTGATGGATACTCTAGGACATTCTCATAACCCAGAGGAATGGCGTTTGTTTATTGATTCGTCTAGAGCTAGCCTAAAAGCTATCCTTCTTCACAATGGAAACAAATTTCCATCAGTTCCACTAGCACATACTATTAATATGAAAGAAACGTATGAAAATATGAAGATTTTTCTAGACAAGATAATGTATGAAAAATTCAATTGGAACATATGTGGAGACCTTAAGGTGATCGCTATGCTGCTAGGTTTACAGACTGGATACACAAAATGTTGCTGCTTTTTATGTGAGTGGGACAGCAGAGATCGCAAAAGTCATTTCAAAAAGAAGATATGGCCGTAACGTAAATCTCTCACACCTGGTGAAAAAAAAATGTTATGAATGCTCATTTAGTTGATCTATCTTCCACCTCTTCATATCAAATTAGGTTTGATGAAAAATTTCGTGAAGGCAATGAACAGAAATGGAAGAGGTTTTATATATTTGAAGAAAAAGTTCTCCAGAATTAGTGATGCAAAAATTAAAGAAGGAAATTTCGTAGGACCACTAATAAGAGAACTAATAAAAGATGAAATTTTGAAGGACGGTTGAATGACTTAGAAAAACGTGCATGGATTTCTTTCAAGAATGTAGTGACGTAATTTTTAGGCAATAACAAGTCTGACAACTACATGGATCTAGTAAATCAGCTGCTGAAAGCATATGAACATTTAGGCTGCAATGTGTCTCTCAAGATCCACTTTCTTCACTCTCACTTGGATTTCTTTCCGGAAAACCTGGGAGCTTTAAGCGATGAACACGGTGAACGCTTTCATCAAGACATTTCAAACATGGAAAAAGGTATCAAGGGAAGTGGAGCTCAAATATGGTAGCAGATTACTGCTGGACTCTCAAAAGGGATGTTCTTGATGCAAAGTACTCCAGGAAATCTTCAACTAACACGTTTTAGGTACATTGAACATTGATTAATTTCTTTACTGTAAATGTTATTAATGTAAAATATTCACCTAGCTGTCACACGAAACCCTTACGTGATAGAGTAAAATGGTTGGCATTTTTGAATTCAGCGCAAAAAATACTATATAGATCAGCCAATAAAGTCTTTGGGACGAAACAAGTTTTTTTTTTGTAGACCAGTGTTATTTATTATAGGATTGTACAAAGAAGAGTTAGGGCATTTGTTAACCAATAACTAAAATTTATTATTTATTCAGTTTAAAGTAAAAATTATAAATTGCTTGTCATAAGCTTTGACCTTGCAGACATTTGTTACGGTTGTTACAAGTTTGTTTTGTTTCATTGGGGAACGTTTGTCGTTTTGTATTGTGTAGGCGGCATCATACTTCAGAAACCAATGAAATATCCTCCAGGATTACGTATTATATATAGTATTAGGTAACATGTTTCCTATAGTAATCATTCTAATCTTGCTTCGTCTTCGTAATGAAACATGCTCGTCATATGTATGGCCTGTTGGTGCTACTTATAACTCAACTCTTTCAGCCTTTTTAAATTTCATTCCATTGTTCCCTTATATTTAACTTCAGTTCTGAATAATGTCAATTTTGTCATTACCAGTGCCCGAGTGTCCGAACGGACCTTCTACACTATGGTGTAGGATATATGAAAGAGACAAATTACATGAGTCTGTGTCTTCCTGAATTAATTACCAAGTAGTGTGAATCCATTTTCTTTGCCGACTATTGTACTTAAAGAAACTAAATCCCGGTATCGTTTGAATAGTTGGTTTGCTGGTTTGTGACTGACTATCTGCAACGGTTAAAAGTCGTCATCAGAGAAATGTAAAAAATGTATATATATATATATATATATATATATATATATATATATAATCAAGTTTCGCTTTGAGGCTACATTAACATTCGTGTTTTGTGTACTGTTAACTGCATATACGCGGAGACGCACCCCTTTATGTAACATATTTTGCCTTATATTGCATTAAGAATTAGTCTGGAAGGAGAGGATTTAGAGTATAAAGACTAAAGGCTGGTATCTTTATGATAAAATTGATTTTTGATTACAGCTTATGTAACCTATTCGTCTGCACAAGAAGTATTAAATATGTATCTGATATTGCGGTGTGTATATATTTTCATTTTCTTATACGTTGGTTCTCCGTCAAGCCTATTTCTTTGAGGTAGTCATACTCGATTTTACCTTATTACTAATACAGATTTTGTTATTATTAGGAGCCGTATTTGAAGCAAGGTATGTATTGTAATAGTTCATTATGTTGTAATAGATTTCGTCTGTATTGCAATAGGTATAGTATGCATATGAATTATTAATTCATCTCTGAGCATATGATAGCATATTGCAATGAAAATTTGTATCTAAAGCCTGCAGGTTTGGACATTGTGTAATAGGCAGTGACATGTTCAGTTTGTTAATTTTAAGTAAATAGACAGTTAGTGTTGTGAAGTGGTGCGAAAATATGCATAGGCATGTGGCGAGTGCTCGTGTGCGAGAGTATGTGACTATGTTACGGAATAAATATAAAAAACGGGTTAAATTAAATAACTCTCGTTAAAATAATAATTCTGAGATAAGACATGCGCCAGAATACGCAAAATAAATAGACCTATCGAGTGGAAGTATTTGTTTATAAATTAAAGATGAAATATATGAGTTTTTTAACAAACAAATTTTTATGGCCCTGTAGAAAAGTAATAAAATTAAACTAGTTTTTTCGACAAGCCTAAATTTGCTCTCGGACAGTACAATGCATGAATAAATTTATCTTAACTTCAGTCGCAGGGAAACGGTGTATACAACCAATCAACGTTCGAGAAATTGGCTAAAATTTCAGTTGATTTCTTATTCCGAGTCAGTCAATGCAGTCTCTCTGAACTTGAAAACGTGTGGACGTGTTGTTCGAGTCTAGTCGCTTGGTCTACGATAGCGTACGAACACAAGTCCGAAAGTTCGCGAGTTGATTTTTAAATACTACTAATCCGGAAAAGTACATGATTGTCCGTTTAGGAATTAAAGACACTTGAAGTTGCTGGATCTATTGTGTCCATTCAGTAAATTAAAATTATTGCGAAAAAATGATTAACTACAATTTATAGAAGAGCTCAACCCGAAAACTACCCTGAACGCCGGACAACAGGAGGAGATCGCAGCGGTATCCTGAACCTGTATTCAAAGTGAACAACTACACCTGTCTTCCAGACTGGACCATCACCATCGTGATCGTCAGTCATCATAGAGGGAAGTGATTTTAATTTTTGTTATAATCTTTAAAGAAACTTATAAATTAAAAAGACAAAAGAACTCATACATAAACAATTTTATGTATTAGGTTATAAGAGAAAAATTATTTAAATTTGTAAAAAGGTCAACAGATACAGAATAATTAGTTTGTTTTGTTGTCATAAACAGTATTAAATCAATATAGTGAAATTTGAATTTATCATGTCGGAATTAAATCCGAAAACATTCCAATATACGATTCAACCGACTACTTATTCTATGCGACCCCTGTACATCCCAGTATATTATGCAATATTATACATTATGTGTATTACCTAAGTATATTTTCGTATTTATATACCCATTATACTCCACAAAGGAACGTGATAAAGAAAAAGTAACCATCAGTATTTAGTTTAGTGTGCAACGCTCCAAAATAAGGCAAATATTTGAAAATGAAGATGGAGACAGTAATTATGCTGAATTCTATGATATTTGTGAGAAAGAGAAACAAAGATAAGTGTTGCTAATTTTATTTCTATTAAAAGAAGAATATTACTTGTTTATTTGTGCTTGACACTAATATTATACTATATTTTACAATCTGCAATTTGTGTATCGTTTTCCCCATAAATGTTTCGTAAGAGCTCAAATATTATCTCATGATACCTGCGCCAGGTTCAAGTGTTTGTGTGTAAGAAGTGTACAATTAAGGAACTGACGCCCTCAACTCTACTTTGAGGCCGTGGTCGAATATTAGTGACCAGAATGAAAATAAAAGACATTTTGGTCTTTTTAAGGTTACACTATTTTGGGTTGAAACACATTAAATCGTAGAATTTTTCTTTACACCCACTTTTATCTGAATCATTTGACAGTTTTAAACTATGGCAAACATAGATTGGATTTCAGTAATTTTCGAAAGTTTCGTGGTTCTACGTATAGGTTACGTGGCACGGTCCACAGAGGCTCGTTACGTTTGTCTAGTCGGCGAAACAAGCAGCAGCCATTCAAACCTGTCCTCACACGATGTCTGTGAACTTCGTAAGTGACTTTGTTATTTATTAAACAAATATCTTCACACGCTTTATCTGACTTTCGGTAATTATTATTTATAGGAGGTTTTTCCAGACAGCGGTGCTGTTAAAGCTATGGACGGTTCTTGGTAACGGACTACACGATTCATTTTCTTTCAGCTGTTACACTAATTTATTTTCTTTCAGCTGTTTTTGAATAATTCATAACAAGTAAACTGTAAGATTAGCGCAGACACATCTCCCTTCAACCGATCGTAACGATGTCCGTGTTTATACCCTTCATGGATCGCTCTGAGTTTAACATATTTGGAACATTTTAATTTGTGTTTCACTTCGAATGTCTGGCGTATCCTTTTTTACAAGACTTTGAGATTATGTATATGTACACTTGATATTTAACGCGTACATGATTCAAAAATACACAAAATGTTTTGTTTGTTTAAATAGAAACAAACATACAGTGTATGTTTTGGCATTTAAATTGTGAACGATAGTTTATATTACAAATTTAATAGTGAAACTATCACAGTGTTAAGCTAACACTGCTACTCTATAGTACTTTATGTTCTTTTAAGGAATTTGTTACTGTGATAGTGGTATACAACGAATTAATATTACACTAATCTCAGTATTGTATCACTAGGTCACGTAATAAGATTGTCAAGTAGGCCTATCACAACGATACCATTACCTTTTCAGATATATGTCATGTCATGTCATGTCATTAGTTATAATATAGCTATATTTTTAATTTAATTCTTTGTATATTGTCAATAAACATAAAATCAATATGTTCATTTTAAAATCAATTTTAATGTAAACGATTCTGAGCCTGTGAAGTGCTAGTGACCCTTAATTGTGACTTGTCCTGAAATGTGTGTATGACTTTTCTAAACAATTTTACCAAACACGAAGGGTTACAGGCATGTAGAACGCGGGTAGTGAATAATGTAACACGTTCTTCCCGTTCCTATGACACTTAAGTTTCTTGAATGCAGACCTTTCCATTGATCCCGTCACCGTGTACTGTGAACTTGATTACTTGTAATCAAACCCCAAACCCCTGAAAAATTCAACGTAAATATCAGACAATAGACAACTTTATCAGTTTTACGCCGGGAAGATCAAACTTCATGTATACACTTTAGCGGATTTGATCAAAAACCAAATCTGATTATATGAAGAATACGTTACTATGTCCTACATCCCTTCACAATGTGACATGATTTATAGTTATAAAACTCATTGATACTTTTTGCTAATTTTTTTTAAGAATGTTGAAACCGAATTTGTACGATTCATTCTGTTGTTACTTTGGTTGGATGTACGTTCAAATTTTCATTTTATTTTTTATTTGTGATAGATTTAATAACTGAAACCTCAGAAGTTGTGAAAAATACACCCAAGCGGCTTAGTAATAATCCTTACCGCAGTTCAGATGACAGAGGAAAGTGGCAAAGTCGCTAAAAAAAAATTAATAAATAACAACGATCTATGTGTTTGTCTGTTCCAGTGATTATTGGTATACTGTATCACTGTATATTTAAGGTCTTAAAAAAATGATCGCTTTTGCTTTAACAGTATTATTTTGATTTATAAATGGTTTTATTTCAATATGTTTTAGTAGTCTAATTGTTCATATTATAAATAATTACAATAATTATAGCCCAGAATACTACCGAGCCTATCCACAATCAGCGATAGAATATTATGTCGCTGCCGGATTTAACATTGTTCTTGAGCTACCACGGCATTCATTTGGACAGTTGCGTCTCTTTTCTTATGGCGTGCGCAAAGAAGGTCAAATAATTAAACATAGCGTAGGTGAATTATTGAATTATAGAATCAGTGTAGATTTGTTTATAAATTTATAAGTATAGACTTTTGCAGTAGTAGTTTCTCACTGAAAAGTAAAACACACATTTTACGAGTACTAGATACTATTTGTTGGCGTTTTGGGGCGATCGGTTTCGAATTGAAGAAGTATAAATAATACAAAAACCTTTCTGCTATGATTGTAGTTGTGGTGTGCAATGTTTTTTTCAAGTGTGATAATGCTGTTGCGTGTAGAAAACAAGACGATTTATCAGGATAAACTGTATTACGTGTTCTTCATGGTGTTGCTGCTTGAGGCAGACTGGACAGTATAGTTACTGGAATAAACTGTTATCTCCGTTATATTTAGCCTTGGAGGCAACGATTATGTTAGCGAGTCATTATTACTAAATGCTGAGTACATTATTTTATATCTCTGTAAAAAATTACGTAAGTATTTTTAGTGTTAGTGTTGCATATTGAAGGTTGCAAGAGAAAGAGCAATTCTGCAAACGTTTTCAGCCTGTTATTTGCAGAAATATCATTTCCCCAAATAGCTCTTTCAACTTCACTTGCTTTCCAGATGCCTTCGGTATTTAAGATTCCATATTACCCTCAACACTCTTTTTGGTTGACAGCCTCCTTTTATTGATACTACTGTTAACACCGAAAACAAATGCTTATTGTGTGACGTGCCATTCTGAGTTTTTCCTGATAACTAAGACCACTGAATTTAAATCTACCACGGAGGACGCCACATTGTAAAATAAAGGAGACGTCTGCATTAAGTATGATTCTCAACCGAAAAAGTATTATTACTAGAATATCCAACCACGCAAGTGTCTATGTAGGATGTTTTGTACACCCGTATTAAAACCCCTTCAGTTGTGTTGATGCATAAGTTTGTGACAGACACTCTTTCGCTACTGTTCAGGTTCATTATTTTTTAAAAGTATTATTTGATGGTTTTTGTATTCAGTTCTTTTGACGATTTCTGTATACGGACGGTGTTAGGTTATAAGTAAAAATATTGTACAGTAATAGTATTTTTTTTGCCTATTTGAAGAATATAACTTACTCTTGAGTATTTGATTTTCCGTTAATATGAAATATTATGAGAAACCAAAAGCGATAACTGTGTTGTCTTAGGCGCTGCTTGGTAAATACAGTAGTTGTAATCAGTATCGTGCTGGGTCTTACATCTTAATGTAAATGACTGTATTTTAATTCATTATACAGTTTATATAATGGGTACAGCTGTCTGAAGTAAAATGTACTTAAGATTTATGTAGAATTTCTCACGTGAAAGAATCTATAATAATTATTATGGTGGTAAAGGCTCACTCAAGTTTCTATAAATCCCACAAAGCAGATTCCCACAGAACATGCTGTTGTATAAAGTATGTACATGTACAAGTATGTACAAAGTTACCCATGTTGCCTGTCGTATGTACATTCAATTTTTTTTAAATATAGCGCGATTTTATACAAGTTGTAAATTTTGAAATTCTATAGGGTTTCTTCTGTTCTAACGATTTTTGCATTCGGATTGTATAAAGTTTTAACTATGAATCGGGCTTTCTTTGGGAATAAAATCTAATTATATGAGCGGATGTTTCTGTCTTTGCAAAATTTCAAGTAGCCCGGTCAGTGGATTCTGAGTTACAAATGTTACAGACAGACGCGATAAAACTCGCTTCAGTTGGGCCTCGAGGAGCTGTATACGTAATTACATGTAAAAGTCGGATTTCATGACCTGCTTCATTTTTAACTACATCAACATTCAGTACTACACAGAATATTACACGTATATACTCTCTTTACGTCTCAGAGTCCGTGCAGTTGTTTTCGTCTAGAAGGCTATGAATTTTCCAACCAGTCGCTGGAAAACTCAAAACCTCAAGTAAGAGTTTTCAGTTCTCTGTAGATCTCCTTTTGCCGTTATAGTAAACAGGTAATAAGAAAGAAAGAAAGTAGTGAAACATAGTTCAAAAATAAGAAAAAATGTTACAGTTTGCAATAAAATACATTGATGATTTATATATTATGCTTATGAAGTATTTAGGGAAATTTACTGATAATCATTGTGTGAAACACGTTTTTAGCTTGTGTTGACGAAACCAAACTTTATCTGTGAGAGGTGACAGTAACGTTTATCTTTGGAATGCATCGCCATTAATGTTAAACTGTAAACATTTATATTGTAGACTAGTGTGACATACGTACAGTCGGATAGAAATGTTCAGTTTCTGTAGAGAACGCGTTCTGTGCTGTAGAATTCTAATCGTACTGTGACAGACGTGACCCCTCGCCTAGCCTTGACAGAAGATTGCAGTCAGTGTATGCTGAGCACGCTATTTCATACGTGCAATTACTAATTACAGTTGTAAAGCTAACATTATACTTAGCCCTCCCCGAAGCCAAAATTCCTGTTAGGACTGAGTGAGCCCAGAACCCAATTGGACATCGTGGAAACGATCCTTCCTGAGGTGTATTCAGTCAATTTCGCTTCTGGTAACGTTTTTATTGAACTTGGAGTGTTTCACTGACCATGATAAAACAGAGCTGTTCTTGAACCAAAACTATTCTGAAAACCAGTAATGTATTATTATATCGAAAGAACAGTATAGTTATCGTGTTAACGTGTATAGGTATCGCGCGCGCGCGTGTGTTGTATTGTAATTATAATATAGCTCGGATACAGCTTGCTTGAGAAAAACAGGAAAACCAAACCACGTTCATGGTCTGTACGGGTATGTTACACCTAGGCGTAAGTGTGAGCGAAACGCGGACTATGCTGTTGGCAGGTTTTTGCACTGTACAGCGTAAAATACATATGTGTGGTGCCAGATTTTTTTACCGGAAGTCCACACCCTGTGTCCGATTCTGTGTTGTAAACTAAAACTATATAGCATTTCAGTACAATCAGATTAGTACTTTTTGAGTTATACCGAGCAAAATATATTATATAGTGTGATTTGTTTACCCTTAATGGAAAAAATCTTTTAAAGCTTTAAAAAGCTTTCATACGTTGTTGCAGTGTTCAGTGTGCAACTATTCTAGATTTAGGTATTTGTTTGTAGCCCGTCTTTCTCTACCTCAGTCGCTCTATGCGTCTCAGAATTGAAGATGGTGTCATAACGTTTAAGACTTATAATAACAATTATTTATGTTAGTTGAAAAGCAGCAAAATTTTCCTCATCAATACTTGAAAATATTTTGTTAATTTTATATTGAGAATTGCATGCGTAGAGTTTAGAAAAGCAAGGACGCGACCTGGATATCGATCCGAACTGCAGGTGTCCCGTCCAACACGGTTATTGCAGTTAAACTGTAATATGACACTTGTTGATTATTTTATTGTCTAACCTGTGAACCGTCTATTCAGTAAAATTGTGGTGCATTGAGAACTGTTAATTTTTTCAAGTCTGTGGGTTTGTGGCTTTCCAACTTATACTTCGCTTGTATAATGTACAACTGATAAAAAAGTATAATGCATCAAAGTTTTACAAATACATATTCGTAAGTAACTTAACAATTTTGAAATGTAGCATAAAAATATATTCGTCAGTCATGAAGCTAGTTTCATAAATTTTTTTGTAGCCGATAAACTTATTAGATATATCCTCATTATGAGTAGTCCAATTATGCGTTTCATTGAGTTAAAAGTGATTTTCGGTGAGTTAAATAAGCTTTACGCAGTTTCCTATTTACATCCGTTTCTTGCTTTAGAATTTAGAATTCATCTGGTGCTGTTGAGGACATGTGAGCACCTTTGTCTGTCAGGAATGTCATTATTGCGATATCTGACGTTTTTTTGCAGTATATGTCGCCTGAAGGCAAGCATGCGTGTGACTAGACAGCTGAAACACAAACTGCCATACATACTTGTACATGCGTTTTCTCTGTAATACGGCGAGATAACAGTTTTTAATCTATGAAAGTACAAATAACTGCCACATAGACATTTTTACTGATACACTTTGTGCTCATTAACGAAGCGTCCGAAATGCACGTACACATTTAGTTATCGAAGTGTTGCTGTCTTTTGTAAGTTAAATTCATTAAGCCCAACGAAATTTATCAGCAAAAAGAAATGAAGTGTGTGTGTGTGAGACGAAATAATTATATACAGCGAGAAATACCTGCAAAAATGGCATGACAAACTTTTATTCTATATGACGTATTCTGGCCGTCATAGAGATTCCGCCACTCGGCTTTCAACAATTGTCTATGACTGGAACTCATTTTTTTACCTTTTTAATGGTTATTTTTTATTGTTGAATAGTATTTTTGAATATCTCGAGTTCGTGTTGGATAAAAAAGTAGCATTTTTTCGTTTAGCCTTTTCTAAAAATATTTGCAAGTTAAAACACTTCTCTTTTGTATATAACAAACAAAAAATTATAATTATAATAAAATAAAAAAGCCACCGAATACAGGAAAATTCGAAAAATATGATGTTACTTAAGACTATACCACATGGATTTTTGTGATATTTACATTTAACGTACCTCCAATAGTAACGAATTTGTGTGGATAATTTCAGACTAAAATATTAAACACAACGATAACAAAGTTCGATTTCTTTCGAAAATTGATCAGTCGATTGTTCATGTTCTATTCAGGAAATTTTGTTTCTAAATGTAGGTCTTTTTGTGTACTTTAACGCGGTTAAAACTTAAAGAAATTACTAAAAATTTGAAAATTATTTTTTAATTTTTAATTGTGCATTCGAGCTTGACTCCAGCGAAACAGTATATTTCTTTGCGCAAATAAGCAGGTCCATTACATGTACTATCTCGTTTAAACTTAGAATGGGAGATATTCGCTCATCACGAGTACTGATGACTCAAGTGGGTACGCGCGCTTACATATGTGTAGCGATTTGTTGTTTTTCTGTCATTTGAGTATTTCTAAAATTTGTGTAGATTTTTTTAAATGTTAATTGTTTATATTGTCCTCGCTTCCTGTAATACGAGGCTTGCAGACATGTTCGCAATAGTACCTGTTTATGTAACTTACGTCAGTGCTACCGTATGATCAGTAATTGTATATTACGTACGATGTTTACAAACGTACGTTAGTTTTCATCGCATCATGTTGCCTGTGTTTCCACTGATAATAAAATCTACAATATTTTACAGACTACTCCCATATTCATCAGAAAGTATTATGTTAGTACGTAACTCACCACGTTAATATTGTAAGCAGTGTGAAACTTAGAATTAAACATTTTAACATACTGTGAAGTAACTAAGTGTTCTCACAAACATTCACCATAGGCTACGTAGGTACCAACTTGGATAACAAATGAGTATAATATGACGCTGCACCAGAAATATAATACGAATATTAAGTTCGTGTTGTTATTCTTTACAAATTTTTAGCAGTTATTGTAATTATTAAATTTTGTACTTTTGTGTCGCTTTGCTTTATGTTTTTGCTACCTGGAAGTTTACATTTTATGTAATCGGTATTAAAAGACAGCGTACAGATTTACACGCCTGTGTGCGTGTGTGACGAAAGTTGCCTGGTACAGGAAATGTAATTCGCGTTTTAGTTTTTATTCGTTACTAACGCACTGTGTTCCGTTTAATAGTTTCCGCAAAATGGTTTTGGCATAGGTATGAAGGCGTCGTTGTGATGGTGTCTACAAATTTAATTAACTCTGAAGTATTCCAGTAATAATTAAATTTCTTTCTTCCCATTCCCATTATATTTCAGGCGTATTGTTGAAGTGTTCCTTTCGCTTTTCCAATTATCGGAAATTTATATGATAAGATTATTATACCTATTTCCCTTTAAATTTCCATTAATTCTCGTTATGTGTGAATCAAATTATTATTTTTGAACGTCACGTTATGTTTATCATAATTTTTATAAAGCATTAAATCATTGAAACATTGATGTTTAATTATCGTGAGCTTTGAAAGTAGCTAGGATTGGTTTTCTTAATAAGTGATAAAGTTTTGTTAGTTTACTAAATATCCAAATCCACTTTTTAAATTTGTCTCATCGTTATACTGTAATAAATATCTATAAAGATTATTTCAAATATTTATTTCCAAATTGCAAACTAAAATAATAGCATTAACTTACACTCATTGATATTACACTAAACAACTGCTCATTGCTTATTAAGTACAGAAATAATTACATTAGGCTAATATAGTATTAACTCCAAAACTCATAATTAATAATTTATAATTAATACTTAAGAGAAACATGATAAATCCAAACAAAAAAGGAAAGCGTGGATTCGAAATTCGTAATTGATCAAATGTAAGTAGAGTATAATTGTGTAACACGGAGGAAATAAAATTCAGTAGTTACTGTCTCCAGTAATCCACGATTTCTTTAAACATATGCAGAATAGGATTTAATTTGTTTTCGTTAAATTATTTAGTGTGTTTCGTGTATCTTATTAGCCTTATTGTTAGATCCGTGGTAACAAAGTAAGCAGGGATAGCATTTCATGTCGACGGTGGGTTTAAAAATATTCAAGCTGATACAGATATTCAGTTGGAAAATAAAGAAATCGTTAGAAAACTAATGCATAATAAAAAAAAGTTTACATTAGAGAAGAATCATCAGATTTTCAAATAGAACATTCCCCAGATATTCAGTTGGAAAATAGAGAAATCGTTAGAAAACTAATGCGTAATAAAAAAAGTTTACATTAGAGAAGAATCATCAGATTTTCAAATAGAACATTCCCCGTTTACAATATTTTTAAAAGAAGATATACATCAGATTTCCTACAAATAAAATAAATGTATTGTAAAAATTATCAGCGCTATGGACCGACTTATTACAAGCTTTTTAACCGACTTTAAATAGGAGGAGGTTCTATATTCGTTCCTATATTTTTTTATGTATATTCGCTGATTATTCGAGAAAGGCTGGACCGATTTTAATAAATCTTTTTTCTTTGCAAGGGCATGTTCCTGCGGTGGTCCTTAGTATTTAAAATTGGTATTGGACCAGTACTGAGCTAGTATCAGCAGAATACTATATTTTATACTTTCACTCGTGCTTTGAAAATTCCATAATAGACTGGGGTTACGTTTGTGTCAGTAGCTTTTTTTATTCTCAGATTACGACATAAAACTGTATGGAGGATAACTCAATAATCACAAAACGCATACAGCACGGTACACCTCTGTATGTTGTTCTACGATCCTTTGGCTCCCTAGCATTCGAATCAAACAGCCAAAAGTATTTTATATCCCTCTGTTCTTACATGCCATAGCTACTGAAATTGAATTAGCAGGAAGAATCACATACTTGTGATTTTCGAAGAAAGCGATCAAACCATTTTTCAAATTTGAAAAATCTTTGGTACTTTGATTTTTATCAATATGACCAACAATAGATATATCATAACGTACATTTAAATTTGTCCAAGATTATTAAAATATGACTGTGACGGAAGGACCGCCATCGCTAAGTACTCCCTATTTAGCCCTTGAGTATTAGGATTTGTTTTCAATGATATGCATTCTCTATAATATCCATCGCCTAGTATAACTATGTAAATTTAAACATATTTAAAGCGGTCCAGGTCACTGTATGATAATTATATATAATTTACCTTGTAATTTCCGTCCAGTGACGTCGAGCGTAATTTGTATGGTTACGCGTTTCAGGCCATGTGGCCCATCCTCAGACCATCACTCCGAGAGGAGCTCGTTAAATAATAAAATCCACACAAAACAAACACATAATAAATAAATACATAAAATATATTAAATAAACATATAAAAGCGTTCTATTACCCGAACACGGTGCACCGCGTGTAGCATGTCTGAACTGCGTCAATGGAACCTGTTATCTATTATTATCTGTAATCGATCGCAGCGCGGTATCATACAGTGGGTTGGACCTGAAGTTAAGTTTATCATTAAGAATGTTGTCACACACACCAGGGTTATTATGACCTCTATATATCTCGAATTCTTCGAGTGCATCCATATAACGGCCTTTAGCACAATAATGTAGGGGTATGAAGTTATTGTTGAAATTTGTATAAGAATGATTACTCGAAATCAGATGCCTTGTAAAGTTAGATTTAATATTATCTATGGAAAAATCACCCCTGTTAAAATTGCTTTGTGGTGTGTGTTCGCGGAATCTTTTGATGAACGGTCTACCCGTTTGTCCGATATAAAATCGGTCACAATCGTCACATATAAGCTTATAAATACCGGTTTTGGATTCAATGTTTGTCCGAACGACTGGGCGAACCAAGTTCCGTAGACGGTTATTTGTTTTACAAATGACAGTATAACCTAATTTACTTAAAGTGGATGTAAGGATCCTGGGCATCAACTCAGTGTATGTTGTTGTGATGTATTTGTTGTTAGGTGTATTATCATGTGTCTGTTTGGAACGACGGGATTTGTGTTTTCTAAGAATATTGTCAATCATTTGGGACTCATATCCGTTGGCCATAGCTATGTGTTTAATTATGTTGAGTTCACACTCGAAATCATCATTATTTAGGGGGATCATCAAAAGTCTGTGAATAAAACTGTTGTAGGCCGCTAATTTTTGAGAGAAAGGGTGTGAGTCTGCATGTATGGTCACGTTTGTGGTGGTAGGTTTTCTGTAAATTTTAAAGTTTAAGCTGTTAAGTTGCCTGGTGACAGTAAGATCAAGAAAGTTGAGTTCATTATTGGTTTCAGCTTCCATAGTAAATTGAATATTGTGAGTAACAGTATTCATATGGTTTTTAAGATTACTGATTTGGCGTAAAGTACCGTTAAAAATTAGAAAAGTATCATCAACATATCGGCCATAAAAGATAATATTATTGGCGAAGATATTATTGTTAAGGATATAATTGTTCTCATAAAAGTCAAGATATATATCAGCCAACAGGCCAGATAACGGTGAACCCATGGCCAGGCCGTATGTTTGAATATAGTAATTACCGTTGAAAGTAAAATAGTTTTGTTGAAGGATGAGTCTTAGTATGGTAATTAGTTCTTTAATTAGCTGTGTGTCCAATTTGTTAGTATCATGGAGATTGTCATTCAAAATATCTAAAGTTTGGTTCACGGGTATATTTGTGTATAAATTGATGATGTCAAAGGAGGCTAGTTTGTAACTGGGTTGTAATTTTATGTCGTTGACCTTGTTTATGAAATCAATATTGTTGACGATAATATGGTTGTTTTTGAGAAAGATGTTGTCTTTAATTAGTGTGACAAGTTTTTTGGCCGTTTTGAAACCCGGCGCTGTAGTAAAATTGACTAATGGCCTGATAGGACTGTCATCTTTGTGGATCTTGGGTAAGCCGGTATGTTTTGGGGCGCGCGCGTTGATAGGTTTTAAGGAACGTCGAGTGCGATCGTTAAATAAATTGGTACAATTGTTAATAGTATTATTTAATGATTTTACATATGAGTCAGTGGGATCGAAATTTATTTTCTCGATATTGTTATCAGAAATGAACTTGTGTACTTTCTGTGTGTATGTGTCGTTATGGATTATTACCAAAGTATGACCTTTGTCTGCTTTAGTAATAAGTGCGTTGTTATCATGCAACTTAGTTTTTATCTTTTTAAGTGTCTTGCGTTCAGCCTGTGCTCTTAACTGTTTCTGTATGTTACGACCATCAGTATTAGGGTTATTTAAAATTTTATTAAATTTATAGTAAATTATGTGACGTGACTGGTTTTGGAGACTCGAGTCATCAATGGCTTAGACTGCGGTCTCGGCATTAATAACTTCATCAACAATATTATGTTTGTTATCAGGTGGAAAGTTATAGTCTAAACCTTTATTAAGTAAGTTTATTTCATCGTTATCAAATGCTATATCGGTGAGGTTGACCGTGCGTGGGTAAAACGTATGTTTACATTCGGGAATATGATGCGAACGTTGTGCTGAAATCAAACGTTTAACTTTCATAGTTTGTTTTTGTCGTAATGTACGCATTGTATCTGAAATGTATGTGTTTACTTTGTCTATTATATTATCTATAATGGCAGGATGAATCTGGTTATAAATTAATAAATGCAGTTTGAATAAAGCTTTGTTAAGAGTGTCCTTTTTGGCATATAATGATTTAATTTCCTGTTTAACACGATAAATTTCAGCGTGTTTCTTAGTATTTATTGGTGCCTTAGTATTAGAATTGATGTGTATAATGGCATATTTAGGAATGATTTTATGTTTTAGACAAAGAACATTAAATTTGATGTGCGTGTTAGTTTTAAAAAGCTGGATTTTAGTATTTTGATATTTGAAAACCACGCTTGCTTGATGAGCTTCTAATTTAAACATATTTAAAGCGGTCCAGGTCACTGTATGATAATTATATATAATTTACCTTGTAATTTCCGTCCAGTGACGTCGAGCGTAATTGGTATGGTTACGCGTTTCAGGCCATGTGGCCCATCTTCAGACCATCACTCCGAGAGGAGCTCGTAAAATAATAAAATCCACACAAAACAAACACATAATAAATAAATACATAAAATATATTAAATAAACATATAAAAGCGTTCTATTACCCGAACACGGTGCACCGCGTGTAGCATGTCTAAACTGCGTCAATGGAACCTGTTATCTATTATTATCTGTAATCGATCGCAGCGCGGTATCATACAGTGGGTTGGACCTGAAGTTAAGTTTATCATTAAGTATGTTGTCACAACACCAGGGTTATTATGACCTCTATATATCTCGAATTCTTCGAGTGCATCCATATAACGGCCTTTAGCACAATAATGTAGGGGTATGAAGTTATTGTTGAAATTTGTATAAGAATGATTACTCGAAATCAGATGCCTTGTAAAGTTAGATTTAATATTATCTATGGAAAAATCACCCCTGTTAAAATGGCTTTGTGGTGTGTGTTCGCGGAATCTTTTGATGAACGGTCTACCCGTTTGTCCGATATAAAATCGGTCACAATCGTCACATATAAGCTTATAAATACCGGTTTTGGATTCAATGTTTGTCTGAACGACTGGGCGAACCAAGTTCCGTAGACGGTTATTTGTTTTACAAATGACAGTATAACCTAATTTACTTAAAGTGGATGTAAGGATCCTGGGCATCAACTCAGTGTATGTTGTTGTGATGTATATGTTGTTAGGTGTATTATCATGTGTCTGTTTGGAACGACGGGATGTATGTTTTCTAAGAATATTGTCAATCATTTGGGACTCATATCCGTTGGCCATAGCTATGTGTTTAATTATGTTGAGTTCACACTCGAAAGCATCATTATTTAGGGGGATCATCAAAAGTCTGTGAATAAAGCGGCCCTTTACAGTAGTATTGACCAGATTTGAAATTTGAAAAAACGGGACACTTCCTTCTCTCCCCTACCCTTTTACCAACCCTCTCCCTTTTTCAAGTGTTCCGACACCAAAAGCGAAAAAAAAATAGTTTTTGTAGTTGAAAATATCGCTATTTAAATAAAGTAATCGATACTGAAAAGATGATATATGATTTTATTCTATTAAAAACGGAAAGTCTTTTTTAAGTTCATCGTTAAAATAACTCTTTCTTTTAGGCATTGTTATAAAATATATGCACAGTTCTCACTTCTCTCACTACTAACAAACACAACGTATGAAACAACGTTAATAAGTACGATGTTTACGCTTATGCTGATGGTACTGCTGAGGTTCGTGAGCATCCCCCATGGACAGACTATTGAAACTGACGATTTTAAGAATCTTACTGTGAATATGTGAGGCTCGATGTGCTTTATAACTAGTAACGTCGGAGCACGGAATAGGCCGTGGGATGATATACAGAATGTAAAAATTTTTTAAAAATCTAGCTTCAAATATAATGTAATTTATAAATTTCATGAAGTTATATGAAAGCTTTTTTTTCAGCCACATAGCATAAATTCATAATAAATGTTGCGGTATAGAGCTTTTTACGAATTTTCATCATTTTCTTACTGCATAGCTAGCATTGGATGTAAAAATTAGTTTTCATTTTTAGAACTTTTATAAAATAATTTCAGGTGTGTTAAAATTCTTTCCTCCTTTTTGAAGTTAGTTTAATATTTAAAAAAAAATGTTGTATTTTAAATAGTAGTGTCAAGAGTAATTTAAAAATGTAAACAGTAGAAAAATGTCATAAAGAAACAGAAGATCGCCAAAAGCATGAAAATGCATTTTCCATGCTTTAAGTAAAATAGAACCTTTAAAAATGTATGGAACGGCGATGTCTAGGGCTGTTTATGAAGTCACATCTTTCAGTTCCGCCGCAGTCGAACGGGTTAGGCCTACATTATTTCACAACGGCTGCTATTGCCCATTTTTCTTGAGCGTGTCACAGCTGACATTCTTATTTATTTCTGTATCGTCTTGTGCTTAAATTTCATTGACTTAAATGTATAGTTTTTAGTTGATTATTAAATATATTCATTTCTGTTATTGCAATTATTATAATCTTTTATTGTACAGAAGTCATCGAGCCCTGAAAACTTACGTCCAAATTTTGTTACTCGATATTTTTGTATTACCAGTAATTGATTTTAAAATAGTATAAAATAAACATAATAAACATTTTCTGTCGGATGTAGATCCACTATACTTGGCTGTTTATGACAAACATAAATATAGATGAATCTGAAATCCTTCGTATTTGTCATTAAATTCACAGCTCTGTTTATGTTTGCACAATAGGGCGGAAAATAACAATTCGATTTACACAGGTTGTGATTGCCTAGTCGAAACCGACTCGTTTGTGCCAAAGTGGGGCAAATCGAATGGGAGCCTTACTCAATAAAATTTTTATTACTGCTAAAGTGGTCGTCAGTTATTTATTATGATTCCATCGGGATTTCGGATTTTAATCGTAATAAAGGTCGATGCTGTTATCAAAGAATCGAGTCTCGGCAATAGCCATTTTTATATAATATGAAATTTTCATATTTTGTTAATACTTTAATTATATGATTAATTTGCGTGTCGCGAGTCTTACAGGGAAAAAACCAATGAGACAAAGATCTAAAAAAACAGGTTGCTATCAACGAAGTTCTGAAGTTTCTTAACAATTAAAGGAATATATTCAAAGCTACAGATCATGGATTGGTTGATTTCGACTATGTAGTCATGACCTAGTGCGAGTACAGTGTATAGTTAACGTGCCTTTGAAAAAATAGATCATCAGATGGTACCACAGCCTAGAAATTTGTATGTTTTCGTAGTCGTAAGTACAAGAGAGAACTATTTTTTCTTATTATTGTGTTATTAGCGTTTTAATCAGTGTGTAAAGGATGCACAAGAAGGGATCATATAAGAAATGAAGATATACGGGAAGAATTAAATGTATAAATGTAAATGAGAAAATTGAAGAATACAGTGGAAAATGAAGACAGCATTTAAGTCGCATGGATGAAGATAAAATACCAGTAATTGTAAACAAGTACAAGCCTTCTGGAAGAAGAGAATGTAGGAAGACTAAGAAAGAAACGGATCTGATAATGTGAAGTCGGAACAGGTAAATTGCCTAATCCCTGATGTGTAGAAGAAGATCAGTGTCTTCGCGTGTACAATCTGGGAGGGGTCATGTTGGAGTTGTCTTATTGTACTGATATTTTTCAAACTATCAGCTTTCACTTTCGCCATTTAGAATGTTTTATAAACCCTGACCGAAACGTGCGTCGGTACAATAACGCCACCGAATCACTGATTCGTTTCATCAAGTTTATCGAATTTGTAAGAACTCACAATACAACCAATCTTATGATTAGTTTTCTATTCTGATTTGTGAATATTTGTTTGTTGACTTGTATACCATTGTCCTTTCGATTGGCTGCTTCGTCATCATGCGGTGACGCCATGCTTCCAAGATTATGGTTAGCGAGAGTGTGGCGTTCTTATTAAAATATCTCAACTTTGTATTTAGTTGTCACGGGTACATATAAAGATAAGCAAACCAAGCGCCTTCATTTGTAGCCTTGTCGTCGCTTAGTCTTATTACCAGTGGTCACAACCTCAGACTTGTTTCCCAAAAATAGCGTATTCGACCAAATTTTGTAAGGCATTTAAAATAACTGTTAAATTGGTGGAGCAGTTGCATAACATCGGAATAGATAAGTCTAATAATTCTGTGACAAAACGTTACTTTAATTTATCGTTGTGTTTGCAGCTTTGCGCTAAATTGTCTTATTGACAGAACCTTGATTTTACCGAGTCAAACAGAAATTTTTGTAGTCTTCTTACAGCTAGAGGCAATAGGTGCCACAAGTCTTATTAATTTCAACATATATGCTTTATTATATATTGTGATTATATATGCTAAACCTTGTGATTTTTTTTAAACAGTTTTCACAGAAGGTTTTTTTTTTAATGGCATAACAGTTTACTTACATTAAAAAAATTAGTAGCTTAGTAGCTGACTTCAGTTATGAAGATAGGTAAGCAGTTCCAAAGTTTTTCGTAGTTAGCTACCTACTATGCAAAAAAAGGAAAAAATGATTTATTTTTCCACTTTTACTTTTGTTTACTTGTGTGTTATAACAATTAGAAGCTTCTTCCTTACACTGTACATAGAATTGAAAAAACACGATTAAAACATGATTGGGCCTTAGTAGACCAGTGAGTATGGCGCCTGACTTCTGATCTTGAAGTCTCGGGTTCGATTCCTGTGGGCGCACCGTAAACTCGAGGTGTGAGACTTCTTATGCGGTAGACATGGAACCATTATATTATTATTATCAGTATTATTTTATTATTATTGACAAACATAATACGGTAGAATTCAGTTCTGATCTTCCTCTTTACTTGCATGACGGGCGTAGCTGTTCTGAGCTTAGCTTTCCGTAATGCACATTTAATAAGGGGAAACAATTATACTAAACTGAGTATGTGCGTAGTGAAATACAGTCCCGGGTTCCCTGTACCTCCCACTGTCTCATGTAATAACGTCCCTGTGGTGTTTGCTGTCCGTCTGACACCTGCTAATAAATTCAGCTATATATAATAGCTAACAGCCTAGGACCATCTGTATGGCATTTCTGGTGCCAGCAGAACATTGAATATGCTAATGTTTTAAATAAATTGTAATAGTCGATGCCATTTTGTAGGCATTTATCTACTCTAATTCCTAAAAGAAGGAATACGTATATTTTATGTTGTATAACGGTGCCTGTGGTAAATTTTCGTTGTACCAGTTGTCACCACGTAGAAATTACTGTTATTGGCGTAACTATTTTTTATTTTTTGAATTCAGAATACCACCCCATGAGCAGCGATTTGTCTATACAAAAGTATTTGTGTGATATACAGTACCATTTGTAACCATATTTGATGTTAAATGTCAAATGTCATTAGTCACAGGAAATTTTGCCAGTAATTTAACCATTTTGAATTTCATTAGACAGCCATATTTTACCTATCGTTCACATGTCTGGCAAAAAATCTGAAATCTGAAATGAGAACACTTTTCGACAAATTAAAATTATACTTTCGTCTTGCGTATGAGTAGCTATAGTGTAAGCATCTGACGTGTTCAAACATGCTGAAACGTTGTACAGCTTCCGTAAAAGAAGAAATTGTGATGACGTTTAATTTTCGGTAACTTGGCGCGTGTCTGAACGCGCGTGCGCGTATATGAGCTTTACAGTTTCTTTGTGTGTTATGTTACTTGTATATACATACGAGTAATTCGAACAAAGGTGTTTGTAAAGATGGTAAATGTCAAATGTCGTTAATGCGTTGTGCGTCCTGCGCTGTATAAAGGTAACCCGCAGCCAGAGGGGTTTAATTTTCAGCCGGAAGGTGGGTGGTTAACAACGCGGTTTATATTACATTTTCAGAAGCACACTACTGTTTGGCCCTGTGTCTGTGTATTTATGTGCTAGTCACGTTTACAACGTGGTCTTTAGTTTTAAACAAAGTATAACTTTTACTCTGACGTAGTAGGGGGCTTAAAAGACGTTTACTTAAATTTTAGGTAAGTGACACTTGTATGGACTTACTAAACTTTTAGTGAGATCACGGTTGCAAAGACGACTTTTACAGAACTTCAGGTGAGATGTTCTCAGTCGTGTCTTATCCTGATGTCGTATTATTTATTCCAAAACGAGATGACAGTTGTATAATCTTAGATTAGTTTTGAAGGAGCCTCGAAAGTGTTCATTCATTGTGAATATTCACATTCATATTGAGAAAGTGAATATTCATATTTATGTTTGTAAGAAGGACGTACATGTAAGAGACTAATAGAAATACAAGTATGGTGTCTGTTATGAATAATGCCGATTATTCCTTATCGTACGTACACGTCACGATATGTGGTTTCATACACGTTTCGAAAAGGGAAATACATTAAAAAGATGAAGGTGTTTTACATTATGAAGTGGAGAATCGACAAGAGATCCGTATGTAAAATTTAGTTAAATTGTGTGGACACTCGTAGTTGCCAATAAGACATTTCAAATTATTTGTGTAGTCAGCATTCTGTAAATAATAATAGTCTCTGTGGTTTTGACAAGTCTTGTTCAAATCTGTAAGCTTGAATCAGATCGTAGGCTGAAATGTTGTACCGAATAGTACCGTTGAGGAAACCGAATTGTATCTTTATTGACCGACTTAATTCAAAAATAGTGTTATAAGCTACAATTTTTGGTTACAAATGAAGTCGTCGAGTATCCTTTTTGACAGTTTTCGGTACTTACTTAATAACTGTCTAACTTCTTTCTTTGTAATCACTAATGAGTGATCAATTAATAGCCTGTCACAGGTGACAACGCCGTAGCACACGACAACCCTATCAACGCGCATAGACTATGTAGAAGCTACTCAACAGGTATAGTGGACTTGCATAATATAGCCTACCTTAAGACTCCGTGGGCATTTATTTTTGTTCTATATATCCGATTTTTTCCGAAGGACGTAGACATACTCAATGTATGTCTTCCTTTTCACCGTTAGAGAACACCGCTTCATCAAACCGTGTCATGGAAGGCAGAAAGATGTAGGGCTGTTGTATTCTACAAGTTTATTTTCTTTACGTTCTACTTACTTCTTTTACATCCCATGTTCCATAACAATGTTTGGCTTACGTATTTTGTCAAATGAAAATATTAGGCGGTGGGATGTTTGGTTTCTATTGTAGTCCTCTTAGAAACGATTGCCATTTCGGTTACGACAACCATAATGCTTATAGATATTTTGCGCAATGCTGTGCGTGCGTGTTGGTGAAACAAAACTTCGCGTGTAGAAAATACAAGTTGTCAGCGACATTAGTGTTTTGTATAGTGACACAGTTCAATCTGGTGAATGTTAGTACATCATGGTAAGGTAATGTTCCAAGGTACATGAAGGTTCATCTCATCGTGTTCGTTACATCGTGGCTACTCATGTTCATACACCAATGATACTTGGTGTAGTATTTAGGACCGTCGAGTTGAAGGGCCTTGCATTTGGATATGCCCATTATTACATGAAACCTTTGATTCTCAAACTTTTTGTAGATAAACTAATCTGAATTGCTAAAAAATGGTTATTATCAAAAATTAAGTTACTAAATACGTAAAAGTAGTATAGAATAAATTGAAGTTATTACCTGAAAGCAAACGTATTTTCTCTTATTTAAATCGATATGATTGCTTTTTAAATTTTTCTTATAACTATGTATTTTAAATAATTATCACAAAGGCCACATTTCTACATATGACAAATAAACAGAAACAGCATAAGTGGTTATTTATTTAAGTATCTTAATTTACTTACTTATTTAGGCCTATTTGTGTATATGTGTAGGTATAGTAAGTCTAAGTACGGTTTGCTTTAAGTTAAGACTAATCGCTGAATCTCGCGCTGAGTTCGTACAAACGCGCTCATCGGATATATGAAGGATGTTGCAACAGCAGATATTCTGGTGCAGACAAATAAGATGAAAAAGAGGAAGCCTTTAAACATTTTCATCTGTACTGATAATTACATTTTTGCAAAAGAGTCGAACTGTTTAACACTTAGTTAAAATTTGTAAAGAAAGTTTTCTGTCAAGATATTGCACAGAAACATCGAAGGATGTGGAAATTGATATCTTCACAGAAATGATTTATGTATACAAACTAAAATAGTTGTGTCTGGTATCTTGTAACTCCTAAATGTCTGTGACTGTAATTTCGGGGACGCAGTCACTGCAAACTAACGTAAGAAAAGGAGAGGATTTTATTGTAAAATTGAAGTAAAGAAAGACATATTACGAACTAACATAATGAAGACAGCTTATGAATAATGCTGCAGACACAAACCTATGGATAAACACGGATGAAACATATCTTTACAATATGTAATTACGATTACGTGCAACACGTGATAAGTGTGGAACTTGCAACAGTGTTATAAGATACATATATAATTTTTAAATGTAATGGGTAATCTGAATGGCAGAAGCCCAAATCATAAACATGACAGATTCGATCGAGACTTGACAGACAAAAGTCCTGGTAGGTAAAACCTCAGTGGAAATTAGTCTTCCTATAAAATAGTTTCCATAATTTTAATTGATTTACATATTTGAATACGATTCAATTCAGTCGTACTGATTGTAGTCATAGATTACATTTTATGTTCCCACTCATGCACACACACGCACGCGCCGCTCTCGCATTTCATTAGCTTCCTTTCTGTGCCCGTCCGTTTATTATCACCCAGTGCTCTGAAACTCAGTGCCTTCTGGACTTCCTGCCTTCACATTATTACTGTCCCTCTTTTTTGTCTGATCTGTGAGCCGTACTCGAAGACTGTTTTTGGCCATCTTCGTCTTCCATTCGCATTATCTGTCCATGTCATATCAACTGATGACTAGCTTCTCTTCTTTCGATTACAGTACTCTCCTTTCCTGTACACTTTCTAATTTCCTAGTTAATACTCCCTCGATCAAAAAGATGACAGTCGGCATCAAAGCAACTGTTATCAGTTAATTTTTTATCTCGTATCAGCGTAATTACGTTGCTAACATGTTTGTGCATCTCATTATATAATGGCTATACCGACAATAAAGTGATGACGACACGACCGGTCCGCTCCATCGAAAGTGATACGCTGGGGTTGATGAATACTGATTGTGGCAACGTGGACTCAAAACGGTAATCTCATCTTACTACAGTGTAGGCTGATTGGTGCACAGAGACAGTGTCGGGGAGTGCCGCGTAATTAAGAAAATATTACATCAAAGGCTTCCGACTCTCTTCCTTTGGCCGAGGCAGAATTACACATGTATTCCAGCTTTGCGACGCCACATGATCTTTGAAGACAATCCATCTCAAATTTTGAATTGTAGCTTTATGTCCAGTGTATACTTGGCAATGATCTCCATTGTACTCCAGTACTGTTTCCACAATTTTTTACATCATTTAATTTTTAAGCTCCTTTAGTTTCACCCCAGGAAGAGGTTTAATATCGAGTGCATTTTCACATCCCAGTGTTACTCTGTTTTAAACATTTCGTTTGGAGTTCTCTTCTATATTATGCATCCCAGGTGCTTATATTCCTTTCAGGCTTTGATGACTTCTATGAGGTAGTTGTAAGTCTTTTGCGTCTTCTGTTTGTGTCTCCATACTTTCACGTTTTCTTACCAAATGTATGTATTTTCTGAAGAGAGTAAGAGGAGGCAAGTTGTTTTAAGTCTTTCGTGATCTAGAACGGCCCTCAAAGTTTTTCTTATTTTGACTGCCGCTTTTACAGATCACTTCATAATGTAGATACTGTAACATGCGCCTTACTAAGGCGTTCTAGTGTTTCAAGGTCGGCGGACGAGAGCCACAACTGTTATTGAAAGTAGTGTAAACTCATTGTGTTGTATCTGAAAAAATCAAGAGTATCTTATTTTTATTTTAATGTCCAAGATTATACAAGTTTCGTGTTTTTATTATGTTATTATTAATAGGCCTACTTACAGGGAAATATATTTTATGAAAACCATTATGCTTATTCACGTGCATGTCTGAATATATTGAAATGTCATTTATACCCACCGTGCCTACTGACCCTTGCCATTTCGTGTCAGCCAAGGAAGCAATTTATCTCTGCGCTGTCGTGTTAAATGTATTGGAGTGAAAGAGTTAACTTTAAGGAATACGCCTCCCTTCCGTCTGCTGAGAACATCGTTGTTGTTCAAGCTGTACTATTTGTAACTTTTACTAAATCTTTGACCATGTAACTATTAATATTTCGTCAAATAGTTTACAGTTAATAAGAAAGTGGGCTCGTTGATGCATAATTATGACATTAAATTTTGCAATACCGTAACATGTAATAGATAGACACATTTTTTATTTCAAAAATATATTTTTTTATTTTTTATCTTTCCGCAAAAATATACACATTTTTATTACAATTCCAGCAGGAAATTAAACCAGCTACGTACTCTAGTATTTCGTAGTTGGTAAAGCTGCGTCAAAGAGAACAAATAGAATATCTGGACTAGCAGTGTGGTGGTGTTAAGTTAGCTACAATATTAGCCTTATAAAACTCAATAAACAAAACAGAATTCTTAACGATATGAACGAAATTCGTTCGTGAAAGAGTTTTAACTCTTAATCCTAAGTTTGCAATTCAGCATACAAGTAAAAACTACACCAAAAATACAGAAATTACACAAAATTAATATTCCAACAACATTCATATCCAAAATCACTATTACTAAGTCTATGAGCTCTGGCTTGTCTCAGGTGTATGCTACAATTCTAATTGTATAAAAATCGTCAGTGTTCTCTTTATCTAACAATCAGCGTTCATCTTGTTTGAAAATAAATTAAGTTTGTTAATATGTTTAATTTTCAGCAAGCAGTAAATTAAAAACGTTTGGCCCAAGAAATAAAAATGAGCTTCGGAACCTTGACGTATTTACTTTAGGTCTAATGAAATTATCTTGTTGTTGGTTTCGAGTTATATAATACTGATCGGGAGCTGTTTGTCCAGACCTTGCATAAAATACTCTCAGTACTTTATAAAAGAACAGTTGTCGAAGAGCTAAAATTTTATTTTGAAAAAATGCTGTTTTGGAAATTAAGAATTCATATTAAAATATTTTGGGTCTCGATCATGGATCATCTACTAAGACCTCTAAATGGAGTTGCACCCCATAACCCAGTGCTATACTGAAGCCTTTATTGCATAAGAGCGTAATATAGAGTTCTTAACGAAATTACATATATTTTTGTATTAAATTTACATAAATTGTATTACATTTTTTCTTAGTTTGATTTTTAGTTTACATGCATATCCTGTTTCTGTTCCCAGAAAGTTTTACAATTTCTTATCCAAGTGTCTGAAGCTTTCTAAAAGTATATTTTGAACAGAGTAAGGGATGGACAACAAGCTTGTTTTAAGCCTTTTGTGATCTGAACCCAAAACCCCTACTACAAGGGTTTCTATGAAGTCTGTCTTGTCTCAGGTGAATGCTACATTTCTAATTTTATCAAATCATCAATACTGTCTTTATCATGTGTTATGTACCGCTCGGTTGTTAGCGAATTCGTATTTATTCTGGCAAATTACTCGTTCCAATTTACCGAAAAATTAATACGTCCTGTGGCAGACAGTAAACGTAGTAATTTCTACAGCAGTTTGCAGATATTGATTTGATTTCTGCGTTTTACCTTTGAAGTGAAAATATAAAATAAAGAAAATAAGATGCGCAAATCAGAACCGCAAATATTTTCTTCTGTTAGTTTGGTTGGCGACTACAAACGTTACTTATTACGTGATAATTAACCATCTTATATTTATTTTTATTGCCATAACTTATTTTAATGTTTTAGTTGAATAGTTGTTGGGTGCTAGTGATTTATAACACAGTTGAGGAGAAAACAGGAAACGTCCGAATAACATTAATCCTACAGAATTGAACAGAATTGCAATTTCGGGAATATGCTGTAGAGTGATGAGAGAGAAGAAAACGTTAGAAGTGAAGGATACAAGGATAAACAAGATGAGTGAACATAGAAAATACGGAAATATGTAAGCTATAAAAGGGGCAGTTGTGGTGTAGCTACATTAAAAGATCAGATATGGACAGGTGGATAGGGGAAATTGGAGTACGATAATTGGAAGGAAGAGGTAAGATGCAGAAGGTCGTGGTGACATAACAAAGAGAGAAGGTATAAAGAAAACAGAAGTAGAAAGCGGATGTGGGAAACGACGAGATGGATGTAGAGTCGATGGAAGTACGCATAATTTTGTACGCATAAGTACGTATACACAGGTGATTCAAAATTGCACGGCAATCTCTCGGGACCTGATTCTATAGCTGAAAATAAGAAATAAAATTCATATAAACATAGGTCCGAAAACGGTTCGTTACCGAGTTACGGCTCGCGAACCAGTTCACCCTGATTTCCGCTCCCACGGTAAAATGACGCCATACTGAAATTCGTGGGGTATAAAGTGAAGGGAAACTTTGGTGGTTTCTTATAGTTTTTGATCTGAAAATTTGAATAAAAGAGGTCTCAGACCTCTATCTTAATTAGTTTTTAAGACAAACTGGGTAAAACACAAACAATTGGAGTCGAAAAACACACATTTTTAGATTTGGAATAAAATAACTTCGTTAATTTGCTAATAAACAAATAAAAATTTCTAACTAACTTTGTAGAGAATTTAATTAAGAGAAAACTGATGTGTATAATGTCTATTAAAAGTAAGTAAAAATTTGACTTTAATTAAAAACAAAACAGACCAAAATGCGCCAGAAAAGTGTTACAATTTACAAGAAATGGCATTGTAAACTTTCGAAGGACCTACACTTGGGCAGACGAAAAGCCACGAGACTGCCCCCAAGCCATGACCAACATACTTTTTCATTTAATGTGTAGCGCCCGCTACTAACAAAATAAAATAAGAAAGTACTTTGAAGTTCTTAATTGCATATTTTATTATTTTTTTTTTGTACTTTATTTCTTTCACTTCACAATGAACTTCACATTATTTAGACGAGTTTCACTGTAATAGACAACACGTGATTGACACGTTTCGTGATTACCATAAAATTAATCTTAAGACTATAATGCGAGTAGTTGCACTGTCTTCGTGATTTTTCACTCGTCATTTACATATAACACACTCATTAATTACTAGCTCATTGCGGTAGTAATTAACTTTAATTTGTATGACGTCTTTATTATTGCACTTTTCTGCAATAATTTTGAATCACCACTTGCGTTTAAATGTCCTTATTCTAATGGTGTTTTTAGAATTGTGATGTCTTTTGTAACAGCTAAAAAACATATTTATTTATTTATTTTAATCATGTCTATACCGGATTCAATAATACAAACCAACAATTCATACGTACACAAAGACATCTCCCCCATCGTAGTACAATGCACGTCCAGGCTGATAAAATAATAAAAATAATAATATATGCAATTAAGAACTTCAACGTACTTTCTTATTTTATTTTGTTAGTAGCGGGCGCTACACATTAAATGAAAAAGTATGTTGGTCATGGCTTGGGGGCAGTCTCGTGGGTTTTCGTCTGCCCAAGTGTAGGTCCTTCGAAAGTTTACAATGCCATTTCTTGTAAATTGTAACACTTTTCTGGCGCATTTTGGTCTGTTTTGTTTTTAATTAAAGTCAAATTTTTACTTACTTTTAATAGACATTATACACATCAGTTTTCTCATAATTAAATTCTCTACAAAGTTAGTTAGAAATTTTTATTTGTTTATTAGCAAATTAACGAAGTTATTTTATTCCAAATCTAAAAATGTGTGTTTTTCGACTCCAATTGTTTGTGTTTTACCCAGTTTTTCTTAAAAACTGATTAAAATAGAGGCCTGGGACCTCTTTTATTCAAATTTTCAGATCAAAAACTATAAGAAACCACCAAAGTTGCCCTTCACTTTATACCCCACGAATTTCAGTATGGCGTCATTTTACCGTGGGAGCGGAAATCAGGGTGAACTGGTTCGCGAGCCGTAACTCCGTAACGAACCGTTTTCAGACCTATGTTTATATGTACTTTTTTTCTTATTTTCAGCTATAAAATCAGGTTCCGAGAGATTGCCGTGCAATTTTGAATCGCTCTATATATAGACATTAATTGTAATCATTGTATAATAAATGCATGAGAAATGTGTGTGTGTGTGTGTGTGTGGAGAGGAGAGAGACAAATTAGAGAAATTATTTTCTAACAATGAATAAGTAAAGAAACAAAAAAATTGTTGATATGTATTTTTGTTACGATACTCATGTCGATCAACAAAACTGTTAAGCGAAGCATAGAGTGGAAAATAAATACTTTCATTTCAAAGAAATAATTTTATAAAGTATATTTATGTGTGTATATATATATATATATATATATATATACTGTATATATTGCAACGTTACAAGTATTATAAAATTAATACACTTCTGTCCATGTACCCAACGCAGCTGTATAGTGTTAAACACCGGCAAGTCGTAGGATTTTTGTGTTCGTTGCGTTAAGCTTGTGGTTGCACAATAAACTTATTTTTAAATAGAGGGGCGAGACGTTGATGACATGAAATAATTAATTAAAACATTGTAAAAGAATCAATCAACGCTTTATTAAATATTGCAAAGGAAATTAATTAATTATTAAAATTTAAAACTAGAAAATTCAAAATATTCTCTTTTATAAGGTTACAATCTGAAAACATAACATATATTTGCAATTCAGCACACGTTAATAACGTATAGTTTTAAATGTCTAAACATATATGATAAACAAATTATAAAATTCTTTTATATTGTTTGGGTGTCTGACTTTGAATCATTATTGAAAATTTGAACTCTTAGCACATCATCTATAAAAATATATTAACTTTACCGAATACAAATTGAAGGTTTGCTATTAATATTTTAATAAAAATAATATTTACTTTAAGAATAATTATTATTTTTTTTATAATGATACACGCAATTTTTAAATTAAACAGAATAAAATTGTTTTTAACACAACAACTCTGTCGTAAATTAAACAACATAATTGTTTTTAATTATGTCTGTTACTCTGAATATTTACACTATTTATTTGGTGTATCACTATTTATCTTTGTATTACTTTATCTCATATTCTGTACTGTATGAGTTCTTTGTGTAACACAGAAAGAACAATTCTGACAGGTTCATTTGTCACCTGTGTATTGTTGAAGTTACCGTTACGTGTGTACGTGTTTGTGTGTGTGCGCGCGCGCGTCTCCTGAATGATGACAATGACGCTTCCTCAGTGTTCCATAGCCTGTTGTTGGTGGTCCTGCGCTCTTCCATCAATCGTGGTGTATTGTGTGTGTTGATGATGTATTGCAGATGATGGTGATGTTGAGTTCATGTCGATTAGCAAACGGACATAGTGACCCCGTGTGACACTTCTTAGCTTCTGTTCCTCGTCCAAAATTACCAGAGGTATTTATAGTAGACAGGGATCTGAGATGTCATATATTGTTTCTGACATGTACAAGTTTGTTAATTCGTGTGTAGCGTCCTTTTTAGTGATCACTTTTTAGTCGTCTGGTTTCGTGCTTACCATAAAATTAATCTTATGACTATAATGCGAGTAGTTGCACTGTCTTCGTGATTTTTCACTCGTCATTTACATATAACACACTCATTAATTACTAGCTCATTGCGGTAGTAATTAACTTTAATTTGTATGACGTCTTTATTATTGCACTTTTCTGCAATAATTTTGAATAACCACTCGCGTTTAAATGTCCTTATTCTAATGGTGTTTTTAGAATTGTGATGTCTTTTGTAACAGCTAAAAAACATATTTATTTATTTATTTTAATCATGTCTATACCTGATTCAATAATACAAACCAACAATTCATACGTACACAAAGACATCTCCCCCATCGTAGTACAATGCATGTCCAGGCTGGCTCACACATACATACGACTTCACTGTAACAATTCCGTCGGGCAGGTGTACACTTTCGACAGGCTTCCGCATGTGTACGCCTATACTTTGACGCACTAAATTTTTAAAACTATTCATCATACTCTCTTTACACTAATTATTTACAAAACACTCCCCTGGGTAAATATGCAAATATATGTATTATTGCAGTGTGTGTGTGTGTGTGTGTGTGTGTATTATCTTCAAATAAATACACTGCAAGTATGTTTATTTTCACCTGACGCACGTTTCACAGAAATTATTCTGTATCTTCAGAGGTTTGTTTGAATTGTAGTTGAATGTTTCCCTCATATTGTAAGCGAAACATTCAGTTAAAATTCAAACAAACCTCTGAAGATACAGAATAATTTCTGTGAAACGTGCATTAGGTGAAAATAAACCTACTTGCAGTGTATTTATTTGAAGATATTGCATGGGAGACCTGCAGGAAACTCAACGAGTTACTTACAAAGGTATATGTATATATAATTTTGTGTTTGTGTGTGTAACCCATGGACGTTGTGTAAAACGTTTAGATTATTTGGTAGAGATGTATCGAAGGCACATAAACTTTGGAATATCAACCCACAAATTACTGACCCGGATTTCAGTAGTTGGTCACAGTCGTAAGACTACACTCGACAAATGTATGTTAAGGTTGTATAAGTAGCGAAAATCGAAAGTATAATATACTTTTTGGAATCAACACCCAGTGAAGAGCAAAACCAGATTTTACTTACTACTTCTTGCTTGCATGTGGATTATTGCGTGTATGGCGTTAGTGTACTTTGTACACGAACTGTGTGGAGGGAGTCGGTTTGTGGTTACTTCACTACTGTGTTATAGTACTTGTGTTTCTCTTCGGGGAAGCAGCAACATTATGTCACTGTCGTCATTGTTATTATCGTCAGCATCAACATCATATCGTCAGCTATGTCAATTTTTATCATTTTTTAAGAATATTCCTAGGCTTCCTACTTTGTTTAAACTGCGTCCAAATATACCCAGCGCTTTTTACTATAAAGGGGGTCAAGTTGCTTATTGTTAAGTCTAACAACTTTTACGTACCAAATAATAAATTATGGCCTATATTTTGCGTATAAATATCATTTATTTAAAGTAACCCGACAGGTGTTGTCTATTACAGTGAAACTCGTCTAAATAATGTGAAGTTCATTGTGAAGTGAAAGAAATAAAGTAAAAAAAAAATAATAAAATATGCAATTAAGAGCTTCAACGTACTTTCTTATTTTATTTTGTTAGTAGCGGGCGCAATGTGTTTCGGCGTTTCAACGTAACATACTACTTAATAAATAACTGATTATAAAGGTGTGGTTAATGTAATGGCATGCTGTGACAACTCTAGTCCTCGTGTAGACGGCGAAATTTATGACACTTCTTCGGTGCAAACACAAACATTCAGTCGCGGTGGATGTAACAGTATAATTATATTGTATTGTTTATATAGGGCACGAGACGTGAAGCGACGGTTGTACCAGTACAATAGCTGGATTTAACACCGATAATAACGCTTATAGCCTAAGTATAATATGAGAAGGTGAAATATTGCGTTCAGAGAAATACAGTGGCACCTGACGTTAACTAATTGCCTTGTTTTACACAACTGCTACTTAATGTTCGCAGTGCACGAAGAAAACAAATTGATTCTCATTGAATAAATCTTCCGCATGAGTTGTGAAACAAATTTAACAGACTGCGTAAACATGTGGTTCCCGTGAACAGGCACCTATAACAATCCGGCAGTATTTTAATTAAATGACTGACATATTTAATTAAGTTCTTATGTGGTGGATTAGCTTCAGTTGATTAAATGAAATAATTTTAATTGAATGTATTTAAATAAGCCCACTTTATATTCATCCATATTGCGTTTATACCAGTTGGAGCCGCTGTGTCGCTCGTTTAAAAAATTTGAATTTATTCTGGCAAATTACTCGTTCCAATTGACCGAAAAATTAATACGTCCTCTGGCAGATAATAAACGTAGTCATTTGTAGGCAGTTTGCAGATATTGATTTGGTTTCTGTGAGGGCGTATTGCGTGAATCGTCATCGCTAATTCCTGTTCTCAGTGACAGATATAGTATTTTATTTAATAACTGAAGTTTTATTAAATATATCCCTGCGTGTGTCTGTATGTAAATTCCTCTATGCGTGTAGCAACTTTTTTGCAATTACTCTGCTCTCGTTTTGCAGTATTGATTCTCTAATAGATTTTATGAACGCATTCTATAACGTGTTTGCAACGAAAGAAAGCACTACGTACGTTTTGAAAAAGATGAAATGAACTTTTAGATATAAAAATCCTGTTCCAGACTTTATTCTCCTTTATATCGAACACAATGGCTGCGATTATATTCCTTAGTTAATATCGGTAAACAGTAAGCGTTTTTTTTTTCTTGTATAATGTTTTAATTGTTTTTCTCAGCATTTCTTTTTTAATTTTACTTTCTAATATTGAAGTCTAATCATGAACCTAATGATCGAGTTGTTCTAATTTAAAATACTAAATAGTTTTTCCAGCAAAAGGAATCTTATTAGAATCATTTTGTATTATATTAAAATTTATTAAATAAAATTACAATTTTTAAGTTGCACGTGTATCACATAATACTCGCTTGTAACACTAATGGTGGCGTAGAGCGTAGAGCGTAGCAGACAGGCGTTTGGCCGCTACGCCTCGCACGTTGACAAATGGTTGCTTGTATATTAGGATCGCTATGCTTGGCAGTTCAGTTACAGCCTAGAGTGCGAGTAAACTGGATGCTGGTATTGATACAGAAGTTCATTCTCTCTTTACTTAACTCAGAGAGAGAGAGAGAGAGAGATGAACACACACACACACACACACTCTCATACGTACCGTTTCCTTTTAGTAACTCTTGAAGTTTCGTGTAGATTGTTTCTCCACATTTCGCATAAACAGGGTGCGTAGTTAGAGGTTTATAATATTAATTTATATTAATTGCAGTGTCACAGCGAAGGGGTTGGGGGTAACGTACGCAAGAGCGATAAACAAAACAGGAAATGTGGAAACTAAATAATATTAAATTATATATAATGTGCGATAAAAATGTAATCGTATAAGTCGAATTAAGTAGGCTAATTAGTTATGACAGCAAAAAATATTTAATTTAGGTACGCTACAGTCGTCTTGCGAGTACGAAGCCGCTTCATGTAAACATTGTTAGTTGTGTGGTGACTGAGGAATGGTTCAAATTTTTACCCTACTTTTTGATGTAACGCTTCTTAGCGAGTAAGAAAGACATACCCATCAAGTAAGACTATTTAGCTCGAAGTGTATCCAAGTCAGTTTGTGATGTTTATTGCATATCAACTTAAAATGTTTCTATTAAACAGTTTGTTTGCTTGCTATTCGTATGTTATATAGACGAGTTTGTTGTAGTACGCTTTTATTGATCCGTATTTAATAACTTTTCATATTTTTTAATTTAATGTATTATTACTACTTTGAAAACAAACCAACAATTAACATCTTAAAACGTGTCCTCTGTTCCGTACATCGTAGACCTAAGACCAACAGTGGCATATCTAGAATTTGGTCTTGGGGGGGGGGAGGTGACTAATCTATAGAGAAAGAATAGAATTAGAAAGAAAAAACAGGACTAATCTATAGTACTATCTTTAAAGTCGTTGAAAAACGTCTGGTAACATCCCGAAATCAATGTCATTAAAGCAAACGGTAATAACACAATAAAAATGTTATTGAAACGTTGTTTAGAAGATACTTTTGACTGAATTGATTTTCCTGTATTTCGTATTTCAAACCTATTCGTAAATGCTGTGTAATAAACCTGTTTGTATATTTAAAAAGAGTTACTATTATATTGGCGTACACAGCTGAAATAGCTTAAATATTAAGAGATTAATAAAATTTGTCAATTTTTTTGACCCTCTGGAGGGGGGATCCGGCCCCCCCCCCAAATACGTCCCTGAAGACTGAACTTCGTTTATAACAGCTCCATAGTCTTGGCGGGAGAACTGATCTGTTTGGCAAATTCAACATAATGTCCGGCCAACCGCGTATTTGCGTACCAATAACACAGTTTGGAATGTTCTTTTTTGAAGTCCATTTTATAAAAGTCTACGATTCATTTCTGTGACAAACCAGTAAACCAGTTTAATTCTATTTTCTGAAAAATATTTACAGACACGTAATCACTAAGCCAAAGTTTTAAAAAATTCGTACAAACTGGGTACAGGGGTTTAAAGACGTTCTAGGAATTTCTCAACAAAAATTTGACGCAGATAATTCTTCAGTTGTCCTTCGCCCCCTCATACACACACACGCAATAAGTGACACATATAATCCCTTTATACAGGGTGTTTCTAATGTCAAGTGTAATGTTTGACGTTAGAAAAATACATGATTAAGAAAAGACTGGGAATAGAACTTACAATGTTTATAAACAAAAATACTACAGTGACGTGTTTACATGGATGTGCAAGTATTTGTTTGATTTGTATAGACAGTAATAATATATTTAATAATCATGTGCATTTTACACACGGTCGCGCGCGCATGCTTGTAAATATATATATGTGTGTGTGTTTTACGATTGTTCAATAAGCTTGTACCTAATATAATAATTAGGCCTTTTTTTGATAATCGGTTAACTACGAGTAGGCTACATGTAAGTAACCTGTTTGCGTGTCAACGAACATTATTAACGGAAGTATCTTTATGTTTCACAAATACTTCTGCTTCATGTGACACATACGCTGGATATATGCTGTAGTCTGGCAGCTCCACAATAATTATTAAGTGTGACTTGTGCGTTACACGTAGGGAATTTCTTGTGCTAATAGATCCAAGGCACTGTAATAAGAAATGAGTTTTTGCATTGTTTCATTAGGCGACTCTTAATACTGTTTGCATTTGCGATGTATGAAATATAATCGATATATCTTATTTTGCAGTCTACTTATTTATTATTACACGTTTGAATGTCAGGAGGAACGCAATTATTCGTTTGTGAGATATTATTTATACATATCTTTTTATGGATATTATATAACATACATCGTTTTCATTGCTTAACGTTAATTGTTGTATTGGGGGGGGGATATATTATTTATACATATCTGTTTATGGATATTATATAACATACATCGTTTTCATTGCTTAACGTTAATTGTTGTATTGGGGGGGGGAGGGGGTTGATCCGATAGTGTCTTGTGCTTTACAGATACGTTTGAGTTAGCTAAGTTACTGTCTATTAATTTATTGAAACAGGTGTGTTATGATTTGAATTTGCGAATTTGTATCCGTGAGTGGACAACTCGATATATATTACGTTTAATACGTGAGGAGTTTTAGATATTAGAAATATAAACGTGTCGGAGATGGCGAAAATATTTTAGTGAACAAAATTATAATTTTATATGGAGGTGGAGAAACATTTGATTCTATACCAGTATCATCTGAGACTGGGATTCCGAAGATAAATGAAACTGGGAACGTATTGCGTTTTATCTGACCTACTTCAACCTCGCCAGTAATGAAGAGCCGGTGTTTGAACATTTCACCGCTAAAGGAATTCTTTTAATCCCGTCAGAAATCGGAAGGATAACAGTGTCGGTTGATGCACTATATAATACGTCTACTCCTTCACAGAATTTATTGTTTGTAAATATTTTAACGAAAACATTGAATATGTCTTGTTACGTGATGCGAATCTTTGCAATGGGAAATAGATCGACACCGGAAACAGTAAAACAATCACAAGTTGTTTTTATCGTTTTTAACTAATTTGTCTCTATTCACAATAATGCTGAAAATATCGTTGAAAGTCTTTAAACTACAGAAAAATTTCAGTGTTATGGACAGCGGAATAATGAGTACAGTGGAGTTTACAAATCACAACTACGCCGCAGTCATAACACATTGGTGTCCTAGGCGCCAGCTACGATTGTTTAAATTATGTAGGAGGTCAAAGTCATTGATTACGAAAATGAACTTAACGATACTAGAACATATTCGTCGATGGTTGAGCGTTCTTGGCTCTTCCTTGGCATTAAATTATTTTCGTTATCATTATTGCTTTGAGAAAATGATTATACGTACGTTATACTTCGTGATTTTGCTTTCCGCGTCACCGTGACAGTATATCATCATCGCCATCATCATCATGTTAGAACTTGTCTCATCAATGCTGAGCAAAAGTATCTCCGCATTCGTTTACTAGTGATCACTTTCCTGAACAATTTTATCCCAGTTCAATTTCCCCGTCTTGCAAATTTTCGTGTCATCTTTAGCAACTTTCGTGGCTTCAAATCTAGCAACTTTCGTGAAATCTGCTATCCGTCACTTAGCAAAATATTTTACCATCTTCATTTATTGCTCGTAACTGTAAAAGATAGCACGTATTCTATTTAAGATTCGTAGCCAACGAAAGTAGAACAAGTGACAGCATCTCAAAATTAAAACAAAACAAAAAATAAATTTTAGAGGATGGGGTGTTTGAAGAATATATATTTTTATGTTCCAGAATACATGTAGGATATTCGACCTGTTTACGTACGTATTATTTCCATGTTTCCGTTAAAACACTTTCTTCTCTTAAATGTTTCAATACTTTACTACTGTTATTAACAACTTGTATCAAAACTCTAATTAGACTATTGTATCATACGTATTTAAAAAAAGACGTTTAATAGTACGACTACGAATAGACTGCGAAACTTTAATAGTAAAATATTATTTTTATTTGCTATTTAGGAAACATTAAATGTTGATTAAGTTTATTTTATTAAAAAAAAAACAATTTTTTACGATCATTTCACAACTGCAGTTAAATGGAAGGCTCTTAAAATCTGAAAACAATATTTTACACGTAAATATAAAAAGAAATCTTATTTATATGACAAATCTGTGAAAACTGCGATTTTCCAAAGGCACCTTCAAATTCACCTTCAAATCGTGGAGTGGATTGGTAGAATGTGTATAATGCAATTGCGAATTTTCTTTGTGATTTCTAATCATTTAGTTCAGTTTAGACTGTGTAAATATAATAAGTATAATATTTCTGAGAATGTGAGAAACATAAGGGTGCACTTGTGGGAGCATGTACGCTACGTCAGTTTATTGTAATAATTGTAATATAGTGAGAGAAATTTGTTTGCCTGTTACCTTTGAACTTTTCGATTTGCAGATTTTACTTCATACAGAGTGCGCCCACGCTCGTTGCTTGCGTGCACGTTCTATTTAAATACCAAATTCAATTGAAATTGAAATCGTTTATCGTTCCTTATGCATTTTACAATTTTTTAAAATTTGTGTGTGCAATACGTAATTTAATATTCAAATTTAAAAACAACAAATTGTAATGCTACATGAAATTACATAATTACGTTATGTTACGTAATCATTATATTATTTTTTCTTCTTGTCCTCTCTTAAAAAACTTCCAAGTTGAACTGAAATTTTGTTGAAAGAAATAAGCCGGTACTTCTGTCTAAAATTTTCGGAAAATTAATTCTGTCACACAGTAATTAACTCACTATTAATTAGTAAGCCGATTCGAGTTAATCTCGTTAATGCAGTTGTAATTACATCAATGTTTATAAGTGTTTAGAGGGAAATTCTTGTTAAAAGCTAATAAGAACAGGCTTTTACAAATATTAAACCTCATCGTAACAATTTCTGTAACAAATTTGATTGTGTACGGGCGTGCGCGTGCTTTTCTAACATGTCAGAAGAAACACTAGAAATAACGAAATTCTACTGATTTCACTGTAAAAATAGGTGTAATTTATCGCTGATGTAGAGTAAGTTTACAAAGATCAACAGCGCGTATACACGTGATGTTTATACGTTTAATGTTCTGTCTGTTTAAAATTATACCGATTTGTAATTTAATTTTTAATTACTTTATATTTATAATTACCATAAAGTTATAATTTTTTTCCACTTCCTATATCAAAATATTCTATCGAATTAGTTAACTGAAACCAATTCGTGTAGCATGATTTTATTGGTCATTATGTTGTGTGGCATATAAACTTGTCACAGGATTTGATGGTATATGATCTGACTATACCATCAGATTATACTCTGTTCAAATAAAGTGGAACCATAATTTTATAACTTTATAACTTTCACTGTATCTAAGATAAAAATTAAATAAACACATCACCGCGAGACGACATCCTCGCTTGTTTCTCTATTTGACTGTGCACTTTCATATTTTTTTGATTTTTTCGTTAATTTACAGTTGAGAGAAATGTTTCAGAAGTGACAGTTTTTCCCTCTTCTACCGCAAGCGACGTCTAACTATTGTGGAAAAAGTAGCCATCAGGAAAACTTTGTCTGTCAAGGAGTTGTTTACCATTGTGTACTACGCAGTACGTCACACTTTTATTATGTATTTAATCTGTTAGAAGTTTTTTCTTTCTTTGTAAACATCTGCTAATACCGTAACGGATACTCTTTAAGAAGTACTTTTGGCACTGCAATTTGCAAACAATTGTACTAATGCTTATTAGTACACAAAAATGTAGTAAACATATCGTTTCTAATTTGTATAAATTAATATTTAAACTGTTCTGTTTAAGTGAGTTCTCAGTTTTAACTCCATGTTTGACATTTGTCTGTCTGTCTCTCTGTTTGCATAAGGCAGTTCTATCTGTCTCATGATAGCTTTTGAACGCATCAACCGATTTTCAGGAAATTTGACATTTGTCTGTCTGTCTGTCTGTCTGTATGGGCAGTTCTATCCGTCTCATAATAACTTTTGAACGCATCAACCAATTTTCAGGAAATTTTTGACATTTGTCTGTCTGTCTGTATGGACAGTTCTGTCTGTCTCATAATAACTTTAGCACTCATCAACCGATTTTCGTAAACCTTAGCGTGTGTGTCCATACTTTTTACTCTACAGAACCTTGTTGTTTTTTACGTTGAACCTTCCAAATATAAGGAGAGCAGGAGACAAAAATTTGAGAGGGTCAAAATTGTGAAAAATCGGAAAAGCCCATGGGAGGTATCAAATTAAAGGGAATTTTAACCGTAATCTGAATATAGTGTTCATTTTTGAAAATTTCAAAATTTTTAGTAGGCGAAATTTTGATAAAATAGCAGAAATTGAAGTTAAATCAAATTTAAAAGAATTTTTAAATAACACATGTCTAGAGTTAAGTTTTTGAAGTTTTAAAATTTTGAGCCCCAGGGCACAAAAAAGAGATTAAAAAAATCGTCAAAATTATGAAAATCAAATAGGGTAACAGGCTAAAAGTAATTGTAACCCAAATCCGAATTTTTACATTTTTTTTATTGTTTCTTGTATACTTGCGTACTCTACAATTGTTATATAACTGAAGATATAGTAGAATAATAGGTTTTTGTAATTTTTCCCACAATTGGAAAATTATCTAATTTCGAAATTTATCTAATAATAAATGTACTTCGTTCCAAATAGTGAGCGAGTTGTGCAGCTCTGGGAGTTTACTATTTACCAGCATTACAAAGCGACGTTTGCGTCCCCCTGAAGTTAGTTCTTTACTGGGACTGTTTCTTACCAGCGTCAAACGACCGTTATGCTCTACCATGAAACATACCAGTTTACGAGAAACAGTTCATACGAAAATAATAAAACGTAAATCCTTTTATCACTAATTACTGTCGTGATTTAACGAATTTTATTTTCTTAATTTTGGAAATTTTATGAATGATGTACGTATGATTAGGTTCATGTTTAGCATCGCTCATTAGTAATGCTTACGTCTGTCATGACAGTGAGTCAGTCGTATTTAACGTGCACTTACATCTGCTTAGTTCTTTCTGCAGTAAGGGATACAACTTGAATTGTAGTTTGATGACTGGTGGCATTGTGGTCGCTTACTTCTTGTGTTTCTTTGGGAATTTTGTTTCGTGACGTTTTTCATTGGGTGTGTGTGTGTTATGTGTTTCAATAACTTTAAAATAATTACTTTTTTAAATAATGTATTGAAGTTAAAGAAAATGTTGAGTAAAAAGAATAAAAGGAGTCAAGATAAAGCATATGGATCTTCTTAGAAGACATGTTTTAGTGAAAGTGTCACAGTTAAGAATCATCGTAAAAGTGGAAGCTCGTAAATATTTGGAAGCGAAAATGAAAATAATAAAAAAAAACTGATACATTACAGTAAAGTAGTGGAGCGTACAGCGTAAGTTTTAACGTAAACGTAAACCGAGTTTGTATATCCTTATGTACAGTACCTCAATGTAGTACATGAATTTATTTTAGAACTGATAATGCTTGTCCAATATTTAGTTTCAATACGCGTCACGCAGCACTGAAGCGGTGCTGGACATAAGCATGAAACAGACTTATACGGCAGCGTACGCGATTGTACTTTTCCTCTCACCGCATATTAATTTTCGTGTTTTAGATATCTATTGATTACCAATAGCTATATATTTCTCACTTTATATGCAATTACTTGTAAAAATATTTTGCCTACAACGAATTAAAATATTGATCTGTAGCACGATAACACGATACAAGAAAAATGTTTGTACCATTTAGTGTATTGCAGATACGTAATCAAACTTTTCAGACGTAACAGAGAATATACAGTATTTGCAAACCACACTGTAACAGGAAATTTTTTTCTTGACTATTGGTTTATTCACAGTAGCTTTAAAAAGTTGACGCTCGCGTCAGACGGTAGAAAAAACGATGACTTGTTTCAGATTTCACGGCAGTACAAAATAGAGAAAGCCTCAAAAAATTCGAAACTATACGGTGGGTTAGAAAAAAAATTGAGTATCACAATCGTGTACTCAGGTATTTTGGTTTTAGCTATTGTACAAGAAGTTCTAAAGTCAGGCTCTCTTATGTTTGAACAGAGTACGGAGTTGGTTGTGTTTAACGATTCACAGATTAGCACGTGTTACGTTTATAACCCGACAACCCGTAGCAAGGAATCTACGCATTTTCGTCTCACCAAGCGCTTGACTGAGATCATGTCTTCGTATAAACATACGGTTCAGTTAACGGTGATTTCCAGAAAATGTATCAGCTTCCCACATAAAGCGCACACTAAACACGTCTCCGTCGATGTTTGCCTGCTGGCTGTATTGTGCACGTAATAGAATAAACTGATTGGTATGTGTTGTGAAGACGAAATGTATATACTATGGAGAAAGGTAAGCGTTGGAGCGAGTTAATAATCTGCGCGTGAAGTAGGAAAGATAACTGTCGCCCTTTATTACTGAATGTTGGTTTATTTCAGTGAACGTGTGATGTGATCAAGCTAAAACTGTCAATTGAAAGTTATTGATTATGTGGAAGCAATTAGCAGAACAGCCAGTAATAGTGAAATATTTCTTCTCCTTCTTATATCAGTCATCTTCTACCGCAAGGTGTAGAGGTTGAGTAAAGGTCTCGCCACCGTGGTCTCTGCATGGCCAGGGCCTTGGTTTCATTCCACTGCACTTCCACCCCCCAGCAGAGAGCACCTCACTTTGTCTTCTCAAGTCACTCTTCTCCAGCCCCTGAGTCTTCTCCCAGTAACTCTTACCTCATACAGTTGTTTTGAAAGTCTTCCCCTTCCATCCTCTGAACGTGTCCAAACCAGCGCAACTGTGCTTTCTTAATTTGATATTTCAAAGGTATGTCTTAAGACTCACTGTTATAGTAGTGTTTCTGACTCGATCTCTACTTGTCTTTCCTTCAACCTTCCTGAGGTATCTCATCTCCATAGCTTGGAGAGAGTTTAGATGCTTCTCAGTTAGAGCCCAGGTTTCAACCCCATAAGTAATAACTGGCACATCGTGTTTTTGAAAATGGTCATCTTAACTGTCTTCGAAATAGCTGCCTTACCAGTAAACTTCGTCTTTAATGCATAGAAACGTCTCGAGCCACTGCTTATTCTTTAATTAATTTCCGTATTGATTTTTACCATCTGAGCTTATTATAGAGCCTAAATATTTGAACTCGTGGACTTGTTCCAGTTGCTTCCCTTTGATGGCAATCCGGTGTTGAGCTGGCTCTCTGGCAACAATCATTGTCTTCGTCTTTGCCAAACTTACTTTCATTCCCCTTCATTCCAGCTCCTCCACCCAAACATCAAGGTTTTTTTTCGGAGTCCCTTTTCTGTACCGGATAGTAAGGCTACATCATCTGCAAACGCAACCGTCCCAGCTCGAATCGGTTGAAGCCTCCAGTTCTCAACAGGGAATCCTCTAAGCCTGGTCTTGCAGCTTTTTATTACATCATCTATTAGTATTATGAAAACATTTGTGACACCATTTTCAATTATTTTGTTTCCAAAAGAACATATTTGACGTGTTTTTATTGTCTTCTGACATACGGTGAATGTCATATGTACACTTAGTCGTTGCGTGTACACTAAGTAATACCATGAATATTTTACTGTAAGACGAAAAAACAATAAATATCTTAATATAAATTTAATGTTATTATACAGAAAAACTAATATCATTTCAACTTCAATTTAATTTTATATAAGTTTAGCTTAATCTACTGGGAATAAAGATATTCTGATCTTCGAGTAGATGTGTAGTCGGTTAAAATCCTTAGTAATTTGTATGTTTAGTGATTAACTGCGTAACTGTGTTAGTACGCTCATCACATATACTGTATCTCGTTTATGCAGTTTATTCTGTAAACTGCAGCTGAACTGTAATAATATAATTTAATTTTATCTAGTAACTGTTTAATGTTGTACAGTGAAATAACGCTGGGATTGTCTTTGACGTTGCAGTTTATAACTAAATGAAATGCGCCATGTTATAGTTATAAATATGGTGCGCGCACGCGCGCGTCAGAGAGCTAGTGAGAGAGACGGAGCGCTTGTGTTTTCCTTTATATAAATAAAAATATATTATATACATAACAATATAATATACTTATATATATTTCATATCCCCGCATTCAACACACACACACGTGGCTTGTGGGACTCATACAAATAAAATTAAAATTTAATTTGTATGAAATTAATTAAAAGTTAATTTAATTTAATTTAAATTTATTTAGTATGAAATTGAAATGTTGCCAGAGTAATTTTATACGCCTTTTTTTGTTTTATTGATTTGTCGTTATATCTTTTAAAATGTACAGTAATTCAATTAGTGGTTAGAAAGGCATTTTATGCTAACACTTCTTACATATTGTACTATATTTTGTGAACATAATAAAACACAAACAGTTTAGAATATAGGTCTATACATTTTTCTCTTTTATGTGCTGCAGGCGATCTGTTTGTTTTTCTCCAGATGTATTGTTTGTTTGTATTGTATTGTTTGGCGACTATTGTTCCCTGTGGTTTGATATCAGATTTCTTTATTGTATGCTATAATGGCTGAGAAATAAAGCATGTTCATATCTAAATAACAAGAATTATAAATTTGGTTTAGCAAGTTTGTTTATATTTATGTTGCTTATTCGCGATAGTTCTTTAAAGTAAATTTTTAAACAAGGGAAATGTTAAATTTTAAATGAAATGTTTTTTGACTGGTAGAGATATTGAAAAGGTTTGGCACAGATATATTTTAACTGCCGAGTAAATTCATAACGTAACTCTAGTATGTTTTTATAAACATCCCAGAGCAGTAAATAATTTATTAAAATATATGATATATGTATTATAACTGATTTCTTGAATTTTTGGGGCTCAGTGGATCTTAAGAATTGAATGTATAAGGTTTGCTGATGACATGGGTGTTTTAGCAGAAAAGGAGAGACAATGAATGATATGATAAGAGATTTGAATTTAGTATGCGAGGAATATGGAATGAGGAGTAATAAGGAAAAATCTAAGTGTATGGTGATTAGCAGAGGAGGAAAAAGGACAAACATAAAGATAGGACAAGACAAAATACAGCAGGTGGAGTTGTTTAAATGTCTTGGAAGCTTGATAAGTGAAGATATGTCCTGCACTCGTGAAATTAGAGCAAGAATTGCTACAGCAAAAGAGTCATTTAATGGGAAGAAAAGACTGCTGTGTGGCAAAATTAATAAGAATTTAAGGAAAAGGTTGGCCAAATGTTATGTGTGTAGCGTTGCTTTATATGGTGCAGGGACATGGACACTGAGGAAGGAGGATGAGAAAAGATTAGAAGCATTTGAGATGTGGGTTTGGCGAGCAATGGAAAAAGTAAGGTGGGTTGATAAAGTAAGGAATGATGAAGTATAGGGAAAGAAAGAAGAATCCTGAAGGTAAGGTTATCCTGAAGGAAAAGGAAAATTGGGTCATTGTTTAAGAAGAGACTGCTTGCTTGCAACTGCCATGGAGGGTGTCATAGAAGGAGAAAAAAGAAGAGGGCGTAGAAGAATGAAGTTAATTGATAGTATTAAAATCAGAGGGTGTTACGAAGAAACGAAAAGACTAGCATGCGATAGGGCAGCTTGGAGAGCTTTTACCATTTGAAGACCTGTCTTAGGGCAGAACACCAATTAGTGGAGCTTATTCTGCATACTCGTATGTTAATGTGTTTCCCGGACAGAACACAATTATGAATTTGTATCCCGCGAAGATTTGTAGTTGTACCTTCTGTAGTTGTTTAGTGACTGTTGTCCTTTTTTGAGCCATTCTTCTGATCACAACTTCAAGTTCGTAAATAACGTTATAAAGCAAGTTTACTGACCAGGCTATGGTTTTATTTATTGCGTTATTTTTAAATGAATACTTGAAAACAATATTATTGAAATGCTATTTCACATTTCGCCTTCTTTCTTGGGGCATAATCTTTTGTTGCGCATTGGTCCTGTTAGCAATAAAAATAATCGTCTCGTAAAACATATTTTCAATATTACTTTGTTAATGATTCACTATTTGAAATCACTGTGCTAATGATTTATCAGATTAGGTAATCTATCTTAATGAAAAAATTACATTTAGCAAAGTGTCAGGGAATAATTAAGTACAGCCAACGTTTTCAAATTTTCATATTATTTTTTTTTTAACAAATGGTTATACGTATGCTTATACTGCGTTTTGTAGACTGCTTAAACACATGTCGAACGTTTGATACCAGTCAGTACGTTAAGTTTTAACATTTTATCAGTGCACTGTAGCCACGCAGAGAGATTTATATTCCAGTATTCTGACAATCCGTATTGGTTTCAGTTCGTTATGGTGATTTCCAGGCTCTGTAGTATCATTAATTTTGCAGCCCACATAGTTAATCTACTTAGCGCTTTCAATTTACATTTTACTCTTTCATTGTTTATTTTTATAAATAATTTTAATACGCATAAATAATGATTCACTGTAACACTTGAAAATGAGATTGGTTGGGTTTATTAGAATTACTTTTTGTTTATTAGAACTACCAATGTCACTAAAGGTGTCACCTCTGTTACTGTCTTGACCAGTAGGTATATTTTAATCTCTCTTCATTTGCTGATATGGATTTCCAGTATGTGACGACGCAAAGCTACTGATTTTTCACCGACTTTATAACAATCGTGATGTATGTTTTATTGATGAGTGAAACCTTGACGTTTAAAAATAATATGTCCTTTGACTTGGCCTTTCGCGTGGGCTCAGATCATGTATATATGTTCAAACCGCATGACGGAATTCGCCAATATTCAGTCGAATATTTTTTCATAAGTTTTACGTGTAGGCGTATAGCTGCCTTTAATAACTTTATACAGCTCATCTCTTACATAGTTCCATCGGTTTTTACAATCACATAGTCGTACTGGATTGATTTGATGGCGACATTGAAGGCACTTTATGATTTCAACCTTTAGTTTTCATAATACTCTAATCCATTAAGAGTGGTTAAGTTGTTTTTTTACGTTCTTTTCATAGTTTTTGCAAATCTTTAGACATCTGTTAGTGAATTATTGAAATTCCTCTTGTTTGTGCCCGATGCCACCGTAACTCCAATTGAGAAACATGACGTGTTAAACCAAACAAATTGTTATTTTAGCGTATTCGGAAATTCACAACGCATTGTATTTTTTTTCTATTGTTTCTTTCCATACGTCATCTGAAATCCGTATATTACGTGTTTATCAACACACTTACCAAAACCTACGTATCAACAAATTTACTCGTTTGTTTTTGAGTTTTAAGATTTTTCATTGTTTCCCGAAAATGCTAGTGGTTATTGGTTCTACATACAGGAATGCTATTTGTAGGTATTCTTGAGGCCTGAGCCATCCGCATGGAAGCGCTCTGACGTATCTGCATTTCGTAGGCGATAAAGGCGCCTTTACGTGATACGTTTAAATTATTTTCAGCTTTGATTTTCAGCGCTTGTCTTAGAAAACGAGAATACAAGTAGAAATACTAGAGTTAAAAAAAATTTTAGAAATACTTGCAGAGCACTACTTCATTGAGTCACAGAAACAAAATACTGACTCCGAGCGAAGAAATGACGAGGCAAGTACTATCAGACAAAAGCATTTATTGACTCTGAGAACACGTCACTCTAGACTTGTTGGACGACTTTACATGCTGTAAATGTAAGTAATTAAGTATAGTGGAAGAAACCGCTGTTGTTTAGTAAGCCGACGAATATTAAACTGTTAATTTACACCTTCCAGTTCATTGTATGTACACGACCACTTTGACACACTTTACCTCCAGACTATTTTGGGCACCAAAATGGTGGTCTACATCAATGAAGACATATTCTAAAGGGATTTTATAAATGAATATGATATAACATATGGGTTACAGCAGAATTTTTGTGTTGGACAAACCCTAGGCTAGAGTGACAGGGGTAAGATTCCCCTGGAATGTGACCGAACGGAGAAAATTTGTTTTGGCCGATGAAACGGTGGCGCTGCAATTTTGAGAGCAAGTGATACTGTATAATTACAGAACATAAACGTTTTAACTTGAGCGTTTGTTTCTCGTAGCGTTTGCTACGAGAGGCAAGATAATACGAAGAAACAACTTCGTTTATGTGTTTGTATATAATGATACTCAAACTTTCAGTATTCGTTAAGTTGTTATACTGGTAACTTTGTGTATCTTCATCTGAACGCAAGGGAATTCGTGTAGGAAAAATTCGACTTGCAGTAACAGTTATTTTAGAAACTCAGAGTGTGGCGGATTCCGATCTCGTTTTCAAATTATCGTTTGATATAGGACTAAGTTTGTGTAGGTATTATTTTTGTCTTGTGTTGTCCATTAGAAACAGCTGTGTCCGGAATAACAATTTGGATGCCGCAAACTTCACCGTTTACGCTCTCTCTATTTTAACATGTTTTTGAAAGTAAGTTTCGAACTAATGACAGTACGAATAGTTGTATGCTAATATTATCAGTTAAGTGATGAATCCGTGTAAATTTTTAAAAACCGTGAAAGGTTTAGGTCCTGAAACCATACACCCATAAGAATTATGGCAACAAGGTTGTTTCAGGTTGCATACGGTTTTGTTAAATATCTATGGTAATTCTAACAAATACCACGTTAAACGATTAAACAGCTATTTGAAATCGCGCTTACAGGAGTACTGAGTCCCAGTCTTGGATAAATTCCGGTAGATTTAATTTTACAGCCCCACACGTTTATTGCCTAGAGTTGTCGACTCAATTCGTAACTAGGGAAGCAGGTTCAGACTTAATGGCTTAAATGTGACTCGTCTGCCGCTTTGGACGAAATATGCATATAAAGAATTTTTAGTGAGCTGATAATGATGCATTAAGCTCGTCCTCCGCTCTTTTTCGCTGAGAGGCTCTTCACATAGAAGACGTATATTTTGCCTATTACATATTATGTTGTCTCTAGAATAAGAGTCGCGTATGTTGTGCCATCCTTATTCTGCAGTCTTTTAAGTATTATCGCCTTCTTTAGTCACATTATTTCGTCAGGTTCTGCGTTTAGTATTCACAGGTCGATGTCACTTGTACTTTACGAACAATTTAATTTCTGTGTGCTTTATATGTATAGAGTTTTTCAGTATGTTTTTGTAATTAGGACGATTTTAGATTTGAGGTATTATGTCAATAGTTATTTCGTTCGTGTTGGTAGTACACTTACTGCGGGGTAGCAGGTTGTATTACTACACATAAGGACACTTAATCTTGACTGGAATTGTTTCTGTGACATGCCAGTCTGTTGCAGTCATATGCCTACTAATTTTCATGATATTTTCACGTACAAATAAACTTCAGAAGCAATGTGGTTTGTCAGATACCAGGTTGAACGCTGATTTACGGCTGTTGTCTTACCTAATCAAATTATTTTTTTCTTTTGTACCATGTGCTGTGTACTAAATTGTTCAATACACCTTGGCACTAAAATATAATATACATGCTGATTCAAATAGTTATATACTGTATATAAAGTAAAAAACTGTATCGGTCAGTGGTATGTTTTCAGTTATTAATTATTTCCTCCATAAGTGTTATTTGTGTTACAATTTGCGTTAGTCGTTGTCAGTTTAGCTAAATGTTCACTCTCACCATGATTTATAGTGATGTCGTCTTTTTGACCAGTTTCTGCTGTAATGTTAATTATCTGAAAACGACACGTCTGAATGCATACTAGAGACACGATAATATATTGCAGAGTGCGCGTGAAGACATTGTGCAGCCTAGTACAATTATTAGTGACACTTTGTTAGCAATGTTTTGTTTGCGATCATGTATTGTTGATTAATTTTCCGATTAGAATAGCTAGTGATTGGTTCGTTATTTTAATCATTCTGTTTGTTCAAGCAAACAATGTCGGAATGTATAATTGTTTCCAGTTATTCTAAACACAGAAATCCTCCGTTCTGTGTTTATTATTAACTGTTCATTATAACTTCTCCACTGTGACAAGAAAGCGAGACCAGAAGTATATAGGCATACTGTTGATGCCAACATATTTATCGTATTAAAATTATAAACCGGAGTGCTGTGTATACATGGAACAACTACAGTGAAATTTATGCAACATGTCTATGTAGAATTCAACTAACATTATTACAGTAATTTTTCTCAGTTATTAACAAGTGTAACTGTTTAATTACTTGTATACGTTGTAACTGAAACTCAGCGAACATACAATTTTTGTAGGTATTGTTAAGAATGTTTAAACTTCCATGGCCTGAGTCGTTATACATTAAAATTGCCAATTTATCAAGTTGTCGTCCAGCGTCCAGTGCGATACACGACATTGGGTAAGGACGTCATCTTCATCAGCTGTAATCGAAACGTCTGGCATTGTTAAAGATAGCACACGGCTTGATAGTTCGACAATTATATCGTGGAAATTGGTGAGAGTGGTTTTTGACGACGAGGATTGCCTATTTTGCACTTTGTTATTTGTATTCTTAGCGTGTAAACTTAGCTTTTGTTGAATTTATAGGCCTTTGTAAATTTACTCGTCTTGGTTAATATTATGTATTACTCGTCTTCATGAATTCATGTATATTTGTAATTTTCTTTAATAATCCCCATGTTGATATTTAAATCACTGTGCTATGTGAGTAGCTTACAGGAAATTCATTTTTAATTTCAAATTTTTTTCGTGTTAATTAGGAACTAATGTTAAAATGAATTATTTTGTTGAAGAATGTTAGAAATGTTATCAAAGAAACAATGAAACTACTGATCTGCAATATTAATGTTTAAGGGAAGCGAGTGTTATGAACTTACTTGTAACTTGGCTAGCGTTTAGTTCTAACGACAATTGCAGACAATAACAAGATGGATATCTTATAATTTTGTATTACCTTTCGCGGCAGTAAAATTGTTTTTCCTATAGTTAATTCTGTTTAAAAGAGTCACGACGTTTCGTTCACGTTACAGTTAAGACATCAGGCAGTAATGTAGTTAAATGCGGAAGCCCACAGAACCAAATGCAAATCTGTAGCTGACATAATTCTGAAACTTAAATTTACACTTGCAATGAAGCGTGCGAATTCTGACGATACTAGCAAATTAATTGTGCCTGAGAGCGTTACTTTTTATAAATAAAACAAATAAGCGCAATAACCAGCGTTCCCGGTGCATGGCGTGTACTGTGTGTGGCCGACTTCCGCGACCTGGTTATTGATCCGAACTGCAGGTGTCCCGTCCGATACACCAAGATGCGATCGCTCGACACTTGTTGATTACTGGCGCAAACTTCGGTTTCCTGTTGTAATAAAGCCTTATTTATTGGCACCTTGAAAGTGACTTATGTTGACGGTATTATCTGTAAATATTGTCTGCTTGTATGCGCTTTGAAATATCGGAGCTAGTTTGCACATTTATATTGTAAATGTTCCATTGTTCTTGGTATAGTGTTTAGAAATAGAATATTATGTTAACTGTAGGAAGGAACACTTAACATACCTTAAGCAGCCTTTCATCGTTATCGCCACTATATTTTATTCTGTGAATTGACCTAGACAGTTCCATTTGTTTCGTGTGTACACTAGTTTCTTGAATTAATACCTGTAGCATTTTATGAACCTTACACCAATCTTCAGCCTTTAGAAATGTATGCAATGGTAATATGATAAGTCTTACAAATAAGATAGATGATGCAATGAGTAATCCATCATACTGTGCGTTGACGTATATATACTGACATGACATAACAGTAAATGCAGACGTTTATTAATTGTAGTAGCCGTCATTCACTCACGTTGTCTTTAAGATCACGTTGAGTGATTAGTAATAATCTGTGGAATATTACAAATATTTCGTCATTATAGTTTATAAGTGGCGGCTCAGTAGACTAGTGGTTATGGCACCTGGCTACTAACCTAGAGGTCCCGGGCCCGCACCATAAAATCAAGGTGCGGTTTTCAGCGCCCAGGTCGACTCAGTCTGTTGAAAATGAGTACCTGGGGATAATAATGGGTGACTGAAGCGTAGTGCTGGCCACACTGCCTTCCTTGTGTGCCGTACGGCTCACATAAGGCAGCCTACCCTGGCTTCTCCTACTAGACCTAGAGCCAACGACAAAAATATCAAGGCATTTGCTTAATGTTACAATACATAACAACACATTGCACTTGAGTGGTCATATCAGGAAATGCTACTCTGCTTACCGGTTCACCTGACGAAAAGGACGTAAATCATTAAAAATAAGGACTCAAGCCAAACCATTTGCTTAATGTTTGTGCTTTGTACACTAGTCGATAATAATGGGAAAAATAAAAGCAGACGATTTGGAAGTGACAAAAGCGGGGGCAGACGTCATCAAAAGCGCGAAAAACCGGACCCTACTCAAACCATTTGCTTAATCTTGATTTGAACGCCATTAGTTTCAGAACATTCCAAAAAGTGTAAATGCAAAAAGGGAGACCGAAATTCCTTAACGAACACCTCGGCAGACGCGCGTGAATAAAGTTTGTTACCGCACTTTGCTCAGACGTTTCGTACTTTCAAAACTTAACAAAAATTTTATGATAATAGATACGATCCAATATTGGGAACGTGCACCAAGCCCACGTTGTGCGCGCAGTACTTCACGGTAGTTTGCGTTCATTGACTTTAGTCTGTTGTTATGTTTGTATTAGAGTCAATTATTTAGGTATTTAAAGGATTCTAGGAATTATAGAATCACTTGTTTGTTTAAATTACAGTAACAAACAAACGACAATGACGTAGACTTACGCGGTGTTTGTATAATTAGAGAACGGAAAATACCAGCGTCTCTGTTTTAGCGTTAGTTAGCGACATCGTGGTGACTGCGCAACCCAGCACGTGACATTCTGAAAGTGTTGCGGACGTTTTAGTGGTAAAACATTCTCATTTGTTTCGTGAATCCCAAAGCTTCTTCTAACTTATTATAGAATCATAAAATTCATTTACTACTCAAGTTTTTATTCGTGTTAACAAAAATATTTCATTGCCGTTGTTTATAACAGATACTGTAAATTTATTTTGTTATTTGGATGTATTTGTTCGCACGTAATAATTCTGATGTTACGTTTCATATGTTTCTGCATTACTTGACGAATGCCATGCAGACAGAATTTAAAATATTTAGATTGTATTTACATCATATTATTTTTTCACTACAGTGTTGGTAAGGTTTTTATAATTACTACTTCCCATTAGCTTATTTATTTATTTTATCGTTTCCAAACTGCATTCTTCCTTATCGTTTCCTGCATTCTTTTTAGACACTAAAAATTATCCAAGTGCTCGTAACACAAGTAGTGTACAAAACTGGACTGTTCTTTATTCAATAAAATCCTTTAGCGACTGTTTCTATGATTGTGAGTCGTGTTACAAATGTTGATTTTTTTAATATATAAATATGAAACGTCCGTAAATTACTGAAATCTTAAAAACTGAACTGTATGAAGAAAAGCGGAAGCGTACAAGCGGCGATATGGTCACAAGACGGTCATACTAAGGAAAAGCTTATGTAATTTCCTTTACAGGCGAAATTGTGATCATATCTAACCGAAGATAATCGTATGTCTCGTGCTTTTAATTGTTGTAAAATACCAGTCAGTCTGACAGCGTTCTGTTGTGTGCTCGATTTTTGTTACTTCTGTTCGTTTTCGAATTGAAAGACTTGTTTACAATTCTTGTGGAATCAGCACACTTCACCGCACATGTGGAAACCGACGGACAATGACAAGTGGAGCGTCAAGGGCTGGCTTTCCTGTGACTCTGTGGCAAGTGGGACCGATCTCCATGAAGGGTAACCTCCTCTGAGTCAGTGGGATATACGTTTCCCCTTTCTGAAACCAGCGATCACCAAGGGACGTGATCGGCAAGCGGCAGCAACTAGTAATGTAGCGACCACTCTGAAATGGCAGTTTCGCTCACAAGAAGGTTCACCATCCGGGATAGCACAATGTAGATAGTTCGCAATACTTTTTGTATGGCCCTGGTCCCATACAGAAGAATGATGGCCGCTAACTTATTGATGACCGTGGCAATATGATACGATCATAGAACTTGTAGAGAACTTTACAAAATGATGTACACTGCAGTTAGATACATACAGTAAAAACGAAGAGAATAATTAACTTTTTACCAGGCAGAAAAAATATATAAGTTCATTTTACAACGCCATATTAAGTTTATGCAAATTATCTTTGTGGGGTGGAAAAACACTGCATTTTTGACGTAACAATCAATACATCGGGTTCTCTCATTTCGCGTGATTACGCTCTCGGTATACAAGCTACAGATCATTAATACCAAGTCTCTAATTTCAGCGGTCACGATAATTCGATGTTTCATGTCATCTGTTGTGCAGTGGAAAACACGGCATATATTGATCGTTGTATGTACATGTTTTGTGACCGCACTATTCAAATACCTTTCATGTTACTGTGTTTTACGCTGATTTAGCTTTCAAAAGACATGCCATTTTGCATATAGAATTCTACTCATGTAAAATATTTTTTGCATCATTACTTTCATAGGCATGTAGCAGTTGACTTCACGAAATAGCGGAACGTTGCGTTGAATGTATGTCTTACCAGTAATAGAATATGACATTAGATTTACATATAGGCCTATATCAAGTATGACAAATTATAAATTTCGCAGATTACGGGTAGAATCTGTGATAAGGTGTTAAGATAGAAGAAACACTAAATTTGTGGACTGAAGACACGGATTGGAAACGTATTATGGGAAAAGTCCTTAGAAGATTTTACGAAAGTATCCATTGAACGTTTGTTAACATTCATTCTGCTAACATTACGGAAATAGTCGAGGAACCATGTAAGGAACACGATTGAAATCCGAGAAATCATATAAGAATTCAGAGAAATCGAAATAGCCGTTGAGAAACATTTGTGTGTCCAAAAAAGATCGTGTCATTAGCAAATTAATCTCCTTTAATTTGCAAATGTTTATTTTTTTAAATGAAGAAAATACAGTGCTCGAATAGTAGTGTATTTTGTTCAGGAGGAAGAATACATTTTATTGTCACGTTGAGGTTGTACAACGGTTCGTGTTCAAGTGGCATTCAAAGTAAAAAGAAAAATTAATTCGAAAATTAATAAAAAATGAATTCGAAGTTAAAGTTTTAATGTACGGTACGTTACTTACCGTAAATTCCTATACAGAGTGTGATGCTCTGTAACATTATTTTTTTTAACATAGAATACAATTATGAATTTTGGACTCAGGCGATAGTGATCATTACTGTCAAAAGTTTTTTGTGACAAGTATTTTTATTGGCACTGATCGTTGGATTTACTACAGCTTCTCCTTTCAACGAACTTAAAGCAACTCAATAAAACTTTTAATTGACTCGTTTCGAGTTTACGTTCCAGCTTGGTGATAAGATTAACTTAGCGTCTTCCTAAACATATTTGGAAGTTTCTGAATATGTTGTGTGATGTATACGTTTTTCCAAGTTAAACTCCATGCGATCAGCTATAAGAAGAGTAAGAGGCGGATTTAGATAGAAACAATTTTTTTTAGAAATTAATTTGTGATTATAATGTAATTGTAAAATAAACTAATAAGAAAAGTAAACAACTCAGAAATTCACTAGTGTTCGTTAAGAATTTATCAAGTCATTAATTTATCGGAAAATCTAACCTGTCTTTTCAAGTAATTTATTCTCATTAGCGGAAATTTCGAGGTACTGGGAGGAAAACTGAATACAAAACAGAATTTCTGTGGAATACTAACTTTATTAAGTACAACACTAAAGTGCAAATAGGGATTTCTTTTTTGGCGTCGTTTTGCATTCTACCGACAAGGCCTACGTACAGTCGAAGACAATGAGGACAGCAAAATTAATCCGCTGGAATCACAAAGCGTTATCTATTGTAAACAGGAATTTCATTTTGTATAAATATATAATTGCATGTTGATATTAGTTTGTGCATTTTATTTACAAGCGTAGGCAAGTTACTTCAATGCAGATCAGACTCAAAGAAAATTACATTTTGCCGCGAATATGGTTGTTTCAATTTCTTCTACTAGTTCATTTCCGTAACAAAAATAAGTTACGGGAGATAACGAAAATTCTTTATGTGGCTATGCAACATAGGGGAATTAAATGTACTTTTGACTTTCCTGAATTAAAATGGGCTACGTATTTTTCGTGTGTAATTCTCTGTAAGGGTGTGCATTTCATTTTCCTACAACTCTAACCGAAATGTCCAGAAATATTTGTTTTTAATTTATTGGTATATTTGTATTTGATTTAATGCTTTGTGTTATAAACCCCACTTTGATTCGTTTCATTTGCTTTATATTTTGTCGACTACACATACTGTAAATATTGTTACGCTGATGAATAAATACCGGTAGAACCACATTGCTGAGTGCGTACGTGATTCTGGGCACATGGCGTGTGTAACTGTTTCAGACATTTACAATTATTCTGCGCGACAGATTTGCGTAGCGTTTTGAATTCTAGATTGTTTGTGACCCTTTCAGACGTTTACTCGACTACTATGCCAGTACCAAGTACAATGCAACGCGGCGAAGTTATAAGTACTGGATTTCGGAGCGGCCCAGTTCTCGGACTGTGAAGTATTTGGGCGTTACGCCCAGGTGTCCACCTATGCTTCAGAGCCCACGTCTCCCAGTGTCTCCAGCGCGCACGCGGCGACAAAGCCAAGCTATTTCCATTTCTTTCCCATCGAGGTTCCGTGCCTGTGCGCACTAAACTCTTAATCTATCAGTTTTTCTTTAGAGATATCCTGATATACGCACGCCCGCATTCTGACCCGCCCTTGTTGCCTAAATGGGAGCTTTCCAATCCCGAACGCTCCATGCGCCTCCAACTCTCCCTTCTCCTTCTGCTGATGAATTTGTTCGATACGTAGCCCTTAAACTATTCAATCGTGCCCCCACTTCCACCTATCTACAACTTCGCCCCCGTAGGCCCATCACCTAGACGACATAAACGCTCCCGAGTGCTGCTCGATGATCCACCCCCATAAGCCGCCTCCTGTTCATTTCATCGACCTTGCGGGACTTTGCCTCCCATCCCTCCTGCCTATATCGTGCCCGTGCCGGTGCATGGTGACAGACGGAGCGGGGATTGCGCTTGCTCTAGGCGTGCCTTAGTGTCGTCTCCTGCGGCCGCTTCCTCCCGTTCTGCTCTCTCTCATGACCCAGAATTGCCTAACATGCCTAACCTCTAGAGGTTTTTTCTTGGCTGGTTCGAGGCGCTCGACCCGTAGTGGGCGGGCAATCTCTGCCTCCCACACGAAGGATCTCTAAAGACTCTCTATGTTGCACCGTTGCGGTCCCTCCATGGTCCAAAATTCAGGAAATTGACAGCTTATCCATCCCTCCCAGTGATAAATTTAAACACGGAGGTTCAGTCCCTGTAAGCGCGAGGTCGCTATTCATGGTAACAAGCAGCGACATGCAGTCATCGGGCTCGCCCGGACACTGCAATCACTGGGGGTACGTCAAGCTGCTGCCCCATCACATCTTGGACCTTGTTCCAGGTCAGTTACAGCTGGCGGTTCATTCGGTGCGGTTCAAGTGATTGTTGCGGATTAGTGGAAAGTGATTATTGTGTTAATTAGTGAAAAACTGTAGAACCTGACATCCATTGTTGTGTGTTGGACAATCTAACTTGAATTATTGTATACTAGTGCCTCGTTTTTTGTAATTAGACTTCATTAGTGTCAGTTATTCTGTTTCTACTGAACAACACGACAATCGGTGTGACCCTCGTAACTATACAGGCTATTATTAAAAAAATGTCATATTCGTAGAATAGCCGTTCACGCTAGCTTATGCAATGAACTACAGAATCGGGGCTTCTTAATAGATAAGATAAATAGCTTCTCAATAAATGCTTAATAATTTAGTGTATGCATACACTGACTTGTAATCCCTGAAATTCAAAAAACACTTCTTATATTTCTGAAATGCTTGTTAAATTAAACGGCACCGAAATAATATTAAAATTATGCACAGGTCGCAATTTTTCTTTTTAAAACAAAATTAAATTGGAGTGCGTATTTGTTGGCATAAGTGCGTATAAAGATTGTTTTCAAGTTCGCGTAGGAGAAACTACAGAATAACATTTCCGTGTAAAACACGCTTATGTGAAATTTCGTCTTCGTTACAGCCTCGAAATAACACACTATAAATAAATCTGTTATGATTGATTAAATGCAGCACAAAATGATTAATTAAAATTTGATTTTAAACACCTTAGTTCATTCAGTAATCGTAAAATTCGTTGATTTGTGGCTCTTGGAATTTTTTTTTCATTTAATTGTATAAACAGTGTCTTATACAATGTAAGGGAAAAGTATATACACAGGCCAAAAGTGTAACAATATTTTTAATATTTTTTTGCACAAATTACTCTTAAGATTGTTCGTACATTTAGAATGGTGTATGAACATTTTATTTCTGTAGCATTTAATTAAAACTCAAATGTTTCTCAAGACCGAAAGGAACTAAAAATGCAACCGCTTGTTAGGCTTACGAGTGCTTATAATCGATTTTGACAGACTACTTTGAGGTGACATAAAAAAGTGAAGTAGAGGTTGCTTTGTGGTGACGGTGATAGTATTGTGAGACGTGACACAGTACTACAGTTGTAATGTGCACACAATTGGATTACAGAATTAGTTTTCTACAAGCATCGCACGTGCATTGTAGTAACATTTATGTTAAACGTTTTAATATTAAGTAATAGTAGATGTTTCTGATAAATTATATTAAATCAGCAAACAAGGATAAATAATCTGTGCTCTAACAGCTGTAGACACTTAATATCCTCTTATTAAGTCGCGAAACTTGATCAGCGACTAGATAATAAGTCAGAAATGGATTAAATGGAGAAGTGTTACAGATGAATATGAATCTGCTCTCCTATGAATCCCATTCACACACAATTTAATTCTATACCTCTCTCTGCACAATGTCAGTTTGTTTATTTATCAACAATCCCGCTATCAAACTTAAACACGCGCGCGCAGTTGAAAATATTACCTGTCGTGCAGAGACACAAGCAGACAGACGTGGTTCTGTTAGTTAAACTAGTTTAATTAATTTTATTTGGCTGACTATCTTTCTGTAAATTAGTTGGATTTAAAATGTATCCATCTTGTACTGAATTAAACAATTCTTCTTTACAGATAAAGTGTGTCAATGCGTAGTATTCACACCTGTAAATAACAGTTAGACAACAGCTAAAATCTTTAAATAATGTCGATGAGTATTTATCACTTAATTTTTGATTGCCACACAGATCTCGCTCCCATAATACTGTATCCATGTTGTCACAGAACGCTAAGACACAAGTAACTCAATTCCGACCAGCGCCGCGTATCTGTACATCTGGTCAGGGTTGTCAATTATGTTTTAGCTCAGATATCTCAAAGGTCCGTTGATAACTGTGTTCTTTCTATAGACAATAGTTTTATTTCTACATATCTGATCTCCGGACAGTTGTATCTGATCTCCTTATTACCAAGGAATACTACTTGTTATACTCCTTGGTAGTGTGCCCGCCTTCGTATCAATACTGTCAGCCACGGCGAACTCAGTCTACGACCTGATAGGGGCTACAGAAAAACTCCAAACGTATAATCGTTTGCTTCATAAAATTACTGTGTATTTTTTAGTCAGGAATGTAAGTTATTTTGTTTTAACATATTTTCATCTCCTTAAATTTTTCTCTTCTTTAAGCCTATTTTTCCAGAACTGCCGTTTGAACTTCTTCCTTTAATACAAACGGCATGCTACATTATAGACTTAAATGAAGTTACCCCTTATTGCCGTGAAAGAAAACGGTTTTCAGAGCTCGGAAATGGTAAAATAACAAGGTTATTGTATACTAAATACTAATATGTCAGCTTCGAACTAGAATGCGTAACGAACGCGTCCTCTCATTGCTCTTGTGACATGACCGTCGTATTGCTTGCTATATTCACGTCTGTCTAATACTATCTACAAATAAATGAACTCCGGACCACAGTCGGTAAATATCCGGGACCTCACGATGTGCCGGTGTAATCATTCTGTGAAACGCACTGATACTGTGTGTCTCACTTTCAACTGACCATGGTACAGATCTCGCGGCTGTTGGTCTTACCTCTAAACCTTTTGTTAATTTACGGCAGGTGTTTTGTTATCGGGTGAGACAGGCAGCTCTCCGGCGGGCGTGAGACAGGCAGAAGAGTCAGAAAGAGATAGAGAGAGGCTTTATTTTATTTCTTCTGGTCATTGATTCGTTCGTGCAGGAGCAGCTTCAAATTTTTGTGCTTATTGGGCGCTTCAGACATTGAGACAATAGCGTAAACTAGTCCTATTACGAACATCGCCGCGGTTTATTTTTCCATTTCTATAATTCGATTTGCTTTTTGGGCTATTTATTTCGAAGTACATGGCGTTACTTCATCTGCTTCTATTACTGTAAAACTCCAGTTAACTGTAGTCTGTTACATTTTCTACATGATTTGACGCGTGACAGATTATTCTGTAGAACTCTTCTACTTAAAGTACTTTTCCTCTTGATTCCTCAGATCACCACGGGGCCTGTGGATCCAGTTTTCCTAGTTTATGTTCCTGTATTTGTTTCTGCCCTTAGGCGAATGCTTTTATGTCCTTCGTTCCTTTCTTCCGTTTCTTAGCGTCGAGTTTCTGCTCTCTTCCATCTCCCATGCCTGTGCTTCCAACAACATTGTTCCCGTTTTACTGCCTTCCGTTTTCCCGATAAATAAGTGGCATTATTAATTTGGTAATAGGTACGGTGACTTATACGATTTCAGTTGTGTATTAGAGTGGAGTTAATTTATATGACAGACATTCTGTTTTTGCCTCGACGTGTGCGGTAGAATGAATAAATAGTGTGAGATTAATTTGTCTCTAATAACGATACAAAATATCAAATTTTCCCTAATGATATAATGGTATGTTGTGTTTCAGGTGGCAGCGAGGAGCTGGATCGAAGCAACGTTCCAAAAACGGGAGTGTGTCAAATTCATACCAAGTCCCAAAGATGAGCATAGGTAAACATCTGTGTTATGTTGTATTACGTGCATGACGAAAGTTTATAGTTTTGTGTAGATACTATTAAATTTTACTCGTAATGTATAGGAATATATCAACTTCTTCTTTCAGAAATTTTTCTTTGTTTCCTTTTTGAACTAACAGCTTCTTAAGTCTGCAGTTATAGTTGTATATACGTTCTGACCATATCTGTTGCGCCTCTTTAATGTCGTGTAAGTAGCTCATTTAAAGCTTATTTATGTTGTGCAGGAAAAGCTTCAAACTTGAAATCAAATATTCTTTTTTGGTTACATAACGTAAATTTAATAAAATATAAACGTAAAGGGGAGGTTACAAAAAGTAACTAACGTTGCAGTTAATAAAGTAATTCCAGTAATTAGCAGATTCGGAATCTGTAGACGTGAATTATTTTACACGTGTATTCACGTCGAGTTAAAATACATGCTAAGTAGGGCCTACATTAATTAATTAAGTGGTGGGATATTTTTACGGTGCTGCTAGGGGTTTCCAGTTTAATTACAATTCGCAAAGCATACAAAATATTGACTACTGCAATTCCGGTCACGTGGGCTGTATTAATATGTCGGGTCAATAAAACGGTTAGCTTTATAAACACGCTACACCTTATACACTGTACTTATGCTAAATGATTGTATTGCGTGCTGTGTACGACATACAAAGGCGTGTATGCCGTGGTCGTCTTTTGTACTTCGATTTGTGTTATGACTGTGCGATGCCTGCAACTCACTTGGACATTTTGAATTGCCATCTTTGATAATTTCACTGACCTGAAAATTATGTTGTTAAATACAAGGAAGCGTTCCAAGTAAGAATTTACCTTGCTGATTGAAACCTGAAGTCTCATACCCCGAGGTCCTGTTGATTGGCGCGTATAATAATTATTTAAAATAAACAAATTAGATTTTATATAGTGCTAAAAATATAAAAAAACAAAGTTGAGAATTTTAAATTAAATCAGACTAAATTCATTAAGGTGCATCTTTATTGGATCGGTAATGTCATCTGTAATTAACAGAAGGTGATGAAATTATGAAGCGTAAATTCTCAAATTAATTTAAGATATATGATATCATTTATAATGTTGAATGGAACGTAATTTGAAAAGAAATGTGGGCTAATATAGACCACGGGATTGTCCGAGGAAATTTTCAGTATGCGTACAGAATTATTTTACCTTTGGGAAAAATTAAGTAAATTAAATAAATTGTTGTTCATACACAAAGCGAAGTGGTACCAGTAAGTGAAATTCTTCAAGGAGCTCAAGGAATTCAGTGGGATAGAGATTACAGAAACTACCAGCTCATTTTCAAGTCGAAGAGTCAGTACAACTATTATGTGTACTTTCACAGTCAAACATGTATTTTGCCACGAGAGGTGCGTAGGAATTCGAAAACATATTGATGACGACGACGACGACGAGAATGAAGAAAAATAATTAACACGGAAAGATTATTACGAACACCATCAGGTCCATATTTGGGGGTCATCGCCGTTTAGTGTGCATTGCTATAGGACTTCTTTCCCAAAGACAGTTCATTCTTTATGAGAACCAGTTGGAATCTATGCAATCATAGTGACGTTGAAAGCTGGATTGTCTGTCGGTCATGCTTAATAAATCGTTCGTTAGCTTGCGTATAAATCGTTAAGAAATTGTGTATGTTGTGAGATATTGTTTTGTAAATATAGTGCATTAGTCTAATATAGCATTAGGGTAATGCATTATATATATTTTGTATTATTTTATCACCTTCTGCTACAGACTATATAATATTGTATTATATATATATCCTATTTCTTTTATATGAGTCTTCTGCTCTTTTTATTAAGATTTTCTGTTCAAACTTGAATAACTTTTACCACAGTGATCTTAAAATAACCTATTCATGACCATTTTATATGAAATCGCATGGTGAGAAAAAATAAGAAATGTCATGTTTGGAAAATATATGTTAATATGTGTACAAATAATTCTGGTTCAAGTAGGTCTACCCTCAGATTTCTAGCTTTACCTCACGGCAACTATCAGTGATGCCTGTTGAAGCCGTTCATAATGTGCAATTCTCTACATTTAACTTGTTGTATGAAAAAGCACTTAAATAAATTCATACCAAGTTTTTGTATGGCATGTGTGCTAGTACCATTTTTCTGACTCACAGTATCCACTTGGACACGCCTGCGTCTCCTCCTTAAGTCATTTCATTACAGGTGGCGATGTCGGTAAACGCAAATAATGCGCCAGCCACTCATTTGCAGTTTTTCGAATAACTTCATTTGACGTTTGACACACAGATCCTTCTTTTTATCTGATGTGTCGTGCCTCAAAACCCATTTTGACTTTATGTTGAGAATGAGAAATTTTATTTTGTATATTTATGTGAATTGTATCATACAATTGACACCAGTGTAACTTCAAGTATAGAAAATATTACAGTTAAATCGTTTGTGTTTTGAATTTATTGATTGTTAAGATAAATTATTTTTTAACTCAATTTAGTAGTAATAATAACTGAAGCTGTCGGTTGAAAACAGATGTAATTAGTTTAAAAGTAAGAAAATAAATTCCTAGCAGTCGGAGAAGTCTGATGCAATTAAGGACAGTTGTACTGGCTCTAAACAACTTGTAATTTACTGAATGTTTTAGTCAGCTGTTGACTATTGAATATCTTCCTTGGCACTTACATATTTACGTAGATTTAGTTTTAGTGGTTACACTGAATATGTATTAGTAGATTATATTTAAGGGAATACAGATTAATGTCACTTAAATTTTTGGCTTTTCTGTAAACTATTCATTATTCGTCCTGCTGAACGGACGTAAGAGACTAGAGTGGAAGTAACACCAGTTGCTTCGGGTGAACACCAGTTGCCTGTGCCGGTTGATTTTCTAATGAGGATAAATTTCATTGTTTTAGTCCAGTTGCGCACGGGGTCAGTTTCTTTTCTTATCTGTTCGCAGTATAATACTTACAAGGGTGTTTCTGTATTACAGGTTCCATTACATGAACACTGTGAAAAGTGGACATTTTCGCAATGAAAGTGTGTAAATTGCAGATTACATTTTTTTACTGAAATATTACCTTCATACGATTCTAAATTCCTCTTGTGCATAATGCGTATACTCCAGGTACAGCTCTGCGGTAATACTACATGAGAAATCTGTAGTTTCTAATGTACAGACCATTATAAAAGTGTTGTAATACAACTAGCACTCAGGAAAATATTAACTCCCTTCCCTTTACGTTTGTTATTGACACAGAATAATACATTAGATAACGAAGTGCAATACACTCTTTACAAGGTACTATATTTTCGCGGATGTAGGCCTATATATAAAGTGAGGGGAATTAATATTTTCCTGTTGGTTCAACTTAGCGGTGGTTTAAGTACGGAAAGCGCTAGTCGTATTACAACAACGCTTTTTTAGTGGTTTGTAAATTAGGAACTATAAAGTTTGAATAGTGACGCCACTAACGCTTCATTGCATATAAACATAAGAATTTAATCTACATTATACTACTCATCAAATATATATTTTTCATTGCACTTTCTGACGCTGTAAAGATGTAATCGAAAAGGAAGAATTTTTGCGAAGTGCGTTTCCTGTTGTGTATTGATGGCGTTTGTTGTTAAATTAAGAGCTTTGAATTACTAGAGCTTTGTTACCATGACACTAATGAAACTTGTGATATATAGGGGTATTATAATGACCATTCGCGAAGAACTTACATATAAACATAAAAGATAAAACAAATGAATGCCCGAACAAACAAATACGAGGCAGTACGAAACGACACAATTTTTAAAGTAGTTAATATTGGAAACATTCACAAAACAGAATTATTCACTATCAACAATTACAACAATGTGACCAAAATACTCCATAAGTACCAACCAACATCAATAGTCAACCAAAATTCAAAAACTTCAACAGACCAAGAACCCACATTGATGACAATGAGCGTACTGCATGCTGTTCAAAACATGTTCAATGTAAGCAATAAAAAGAAGTATCTTCACAATACATGCACAATATTAAGTTATTAATACATTACAGTACTTCCATTAATTTAGAAAACAAACTGTATTAATTTCAAAAATATATAAGACTACATTCAGATATCTATCAGGTATCTATGTGTATATACCTAACTTTATGTTGCAATTAATACATTTTACAAAGTTGTGCATTTCTAAGTATACCTCTTAACATTTAAGTATGCATATATTTGTGTTATGTCTTACAATGAGGCGACATTTATAGAGCGTACGCCACGCTGGTTGCAAGGTCGGCTGAACGACGCAGTTGGGACTCGGGACGTTGCGCCTTCGAGACTTTGAACGACTTTCTCGTTACAACTGTTCACAACTGGAATCTTCCGTCAAACAACGCTATGCAACGTGCGATCTGGCAAACTTACATAAAGGACGTTCGTCGACGGCCGTGTAAGCTTTTTAGTTAACACCCCAGCAGTTAATCTTTCCACAAAATTTGATTCTTTCACTTCTTTCAAGGACGCCTATCTTAGCAAGTCTGGACACGCTTCCTACCTCTGCCATCGGCACGGAGGCCCTCTGAATCGCTGGGAGCTACCGACGTCTGCTAACTGTGCCCGAGACAAGCGACACCTGTTATCTGGATCGGAGCCACGACTAAAGCCTTCACCCTACGCCATCTAGCGAAAATCGCGTTGACAGCAGCTGTTTCCAAACATAGGAACTAGTCGACTGTACACAAACAGGCTCGATCAGGACGCTTGTAACACAGCCACAGGAGCAAAGACACGCCATTAACCCTATACAATTGTAAGAGCTCAGTTCTGCGATTCAGTGCTTCATACTGGTCGGTGTATCAGTGGAAGCGTGAAGTGTTAATAGTTTATAGTGACTCGAGTGTTGTAGTTTTGTTGATACTGGATGATATTTATTATTTGTTGCTATAGTGTGAAGTGACAGCATTGTGTAACCAAAAACTATTATAATACGAATATTTTTCTTTCATAAAAGTATTATCAAACTTTGCGACTACATCTACATGTCTGGCAATCAATCGTTTATTTCAGTGTTTTAAGGATCCGTAACAGTACACACACATGTGCGAGCACGCACGTGTGTGTCTGTTATGTATTATTTTATTTACTGATTTTTGCTCAAGTACATTTTGCAAGCACTATTAGTTGACTTACATTCTCAGGGCAAGGTAAATTGATGAAATATTTAAAAAATTTGAAAAACAGTATAGTGAAAGCATTCCTTAAAACATTGCTTGCGGGTTGATTGGCTTAAGTACCAATAAAATTACTTGTAATGCGGACAGGATGTTTGTAGCGGATGTACGGATCCAGTCCGAGCCCTTTGCTAATATAACCTGTTTATCATCAGACACTAATATAAAACAAATCCAGCAGTATTAATTGTTGATTACCTCTGAAGCATACAAAGTTTGATGTATAAAATGTTTTTGTGTAAACGAAAAGTACAGTTAGAGTACTTATTTTACTGTGATTTACGGATAAATTAGTAGGCCTATTATGATATTTAATCTTGTTAAACGTAACGGTAACAGTTGCAATAAGATGCCGCGTTTCTATTGAACGGAAAATCAATTACAAGAATAATTCATTTTATCTATGGCAACAGTTTATTTAAAAGTAGCATTCTATATAAGGTAACAAATACGCCGTTGGCGTAGGTAAAGTCGCTCTCGTACTTGCATTAACACTACCTATGCGGCATTATAAATCACCGCACGTCACATCATTCATCGTCACCACCCTCATGAAAATTATTACACTTTCTCAATAACGAAATTCTGCAAGGGTTGAGTACGCTACCAAACAGTGGTGTGAGAGTATTTCACAACTAACGCGCTCTATTCCAACGCAATTATGTATTCTACACAAAAAGTAAGAGTTAAATAAAAAAAGAAATTGTTTTTACTTGAACATAAACAATCTCCTTAAACTAGTAAGCTCTTCGAAATGCTGAACTCGCTCACTACTTTGTACGAAGTACGTTTATTATTAGATGAACTTCAGTAATAGAGATGACTTTTTTAGTATAAGAAAAATTACGAAAACACCAATTACTCTATAGTAAATAACATTAATAATCAGACAATCATACAACAAACGCTAAACATTTCGGACCACTGCTTTGGGTTTTCAGTTAAATTTATAACCATGATGCCTAAATAACAAATAGTTAGTCCTAGTTTTAAGTTTAGGTATGTTTCCATAGCCGTCTATAAGACTATAAATATTACTTTTGACGAATATGCATAAGTGATAACAATATGTAAAATTATTTTGCAAACATAGCTTACAAATATTGTGAAGACGGTCCAAAATTTGCAGGGGATGTTGAGAGAGATTAAGTTTGTCAAATTATAAGAGAGCGAGTTTGTATTTTGAATAAAATTGATGCCTTATGTAGATCTTTATAGTTTTATTGAAATTTTGACTTAATTTGTGGCTCGTGGTGCCGTAAAAATAAAACCTTTTAGAATAAACATTACATTCGGATTTGGGTTAAAATTCCATCCTCTGATACTCGGTCTAGATTTTTACAATTTTGTCCAATTTTTAGCCCTTTTTTGTGACCTGGTTTCCAAAATCGAACGCTATATTCAGATTTTGGTTAAAATTCCCGTGAGTCTCACGTTGATTTTTACAAAATTTTTAATTCACTTTTTGTACCAAAATTTGGAAGTTTCCATAACTAAACGTTATACTCAGATTTTTACTAAAATTCGCTTTTTTGATACACCACATGGGTTTATGCGACTTTTTCAAAATTTTGCCAAAATGTTACCTCCCATTCTCTATTGTTGGGGAGGAATCTGTCTCAGAAACAGTATACCTCTGTGAGGTAACAGTATGAACATACATACCAAGTTTTACGGAAAACAGTGGACGCAATCAAATCGTGAGACATACCCAGGTGGACAAATGGCAAACATCGAGTTTTACTGAGAACTCGCTTCGCCCGTCCAGTAACTAGTACGCTTCCTGTTCTGCAGAATCGCTTGCTATTTTGAACGAAGTACATTTATTATTAAACAAATTTCGATATTATGGAATTTTCTAACTACAAATAAATTATGAAAATCCCGATTACCCTACTTTTTTTAGTAAGTTGGCAATTGGAGAACAGACAGCCGTACAATAAACACTTCCAAACATTCGGATGTGTGTCATAATTTGTTTTATTCTGACACCTGGCTGGATTTTAACAAGTTTTTCAAAACTTAGAAATTTTTAAAACTTAACAGTGTACTCACATTGTTATTAAATTACCTTTAGTTTGAATTTACCTTTAAATACCCCACATGAATTTTTGCGATTCTGTCAAAATTGTCGACCACTTTCTTAGCCTTGGCGTCTCAAAATTTTGAAATTGTCAAGAATGGACACCAAGTTCAGACTGTGGTTTAAACTCCCTTTAATTAGATACTTCACATGAATTTTTTCGATTTTTTTGACAATTTTGACCCCTTAACATTTTTGCCTCCTGCACCTCCCCTAATTTTTGGGGATCAGTCTAGAAAACAATATAGTTCTGTAGTGTAAAAGTACACTACATGGACACTCGTGCCATGTTTTGCGATAATTAGGTGATGCATTCACAAGTTATCATGAGATGTAATCCAAACAGACAGACAGACTGCCAAACGTCGAGTTAAAACTGAGAAATTGCTTCGTCTGTTCCGTCAAGAAAAAATTTAGGTCGCGTAAAATGTACACCTTTAGTGGGCCATAGTAGTATAATGTTCAACCCTTCCAAATCGAACACTATTTGAATTGTGTGTGTGTGTGTGTGTGTGTGTGTGTGTGTGTGTGTGTGTGTGTGTGTGTGTGTGTGTGTGTGTGTGTTTATGTGTGTGTTTGTTTTAGGCCTATTTAACTCTCATTGTTTTATTTATTAAAGTATTTACTATGGTTAGAGTGGTCTCTGAAATGTATGTATCATTAGTATAAGCTGAAACATTTAACATAATACAAATAAGTAATAAAACTGTTTAACATTATGAGTCCAAATCGTAATACAAAATGACTATTCAAGATGAATGAAACAATACTGTATTCAAAATTTAAATATTTAATTTACCGTCAATTTGTGTGTGTGTGTGTGCGCGTGTGTGTGTGTGTGTGTGAGAGAGAGAGAGAGAGAGAGAGAGAGAGAGAGAGAGAGAGAGAGAGAGAGAGAGAGAGAGAGAGAGAGAGAGAGTCCTTCCATAATTAAATCATAATGAACCTTCATGTCTCTCAGAGTAGTAAGTTTTCTTTGCAGTTGGTTCGGACTGGTTCGGAGCAACAGTCATAAATATCCCTCTCTCCAGATTATGAGTATATCTGATTTCAGTTATGTCCGTCAGTCCGCAAGCAAATTTTACAGACTGTGTTCACTCCAGTATTGTTTTGGTTCTTGTTTGTTTTAAGCGGTTTTTTTAATTGGACGTGTCTAGGTATTTTCATATACGATAAATAATGCGTTGATTCAAAATAATTAATGACGGTTAAAAATTAGCCAAATTTAATTTTAATTATGTTAATTACTCATAATTTTGTAGGAAAGATGTTTATCTAGTATGTATTGAAGGTCTATAAGCGATGCAGATAGTAGATTTTGCCAGGACCTATTGTATTCGGGAAAGCAACTATGTCAGTAGCATTTACTTCTGCTTGGGTTACAACTGACTTGCGTGGCAAGTCTGTCTACTTAGTATCGTGTGAGTGTGTGTGACATGGAGGGCATAGAGACGAACGACTGTTAACAGTCGACAGATACAACAGAAGCATATTACAGACAGTCAGTTTGGAAATTTGCAGCAATACATATGTTGTAGATTAATATTAGGACGTTGTCTGTGCTGTGGAGTATTATAACGTGAAAATCGTTATTCGCATATTATTTAAAAACAAGTAAACATAAAGACAGGCAGAAGATGCACGGGACGTCTCGCGCCCTGGTTTGTTTGCGTTGTCCAGGCAGGAGCCCGATGAACACCAGGTTCTTACAGTGCACCTCGGTCGTTCGCTCGTCACAAGGCCTTAGGGCGCAGTCCACGAATACACGATGTGCCGTGTATACCATGGGGACAAAGTAAAGATACTAGGTACTCTAGGTGGTGTTACTACGTTGATTTAAACTGGTCATTTTATTGTCAAATAATATTCAGTATCCATCGCTATAATTCAACTTTAAGCCGAGAACTGTGAGAAATGAAATACCTGTTCACGTGACACTTTTTGTTGTTGTTGTGTGTGGATGTCAATCAGAAACTGGTAATGTTGAAGAAATGGTAACACTGATTGTGGGCGCCAATCAAGATTTTATTCTTGGTATAACCTTTAATTGATATACGGCAATAATCACAAAAAATAAGAAAATACTTCCTGAGTAATAAATTATAATAAAATGTAGGTTTGAATATTAGCGACAATTTACACCTTGTAACTAATTTTTACGTATACATTTACAATAACATTGTTAAATAATTATAACGGTTTAATTTACTCACTTTTATTAATGTAAATTGTTAGTAATTAACACCTTATAATTAGAGCTGAGGTATTTCAACCATGGGATATTTCAAATATGTCAATGACTTTCAACCAGTTACGTGATTAATAATAAATAATGTGTAATGACCTTAATTAATTGTTGTGAGGGTTCCTCTCGTCCTCGTTGGTCCTGATTCTTGGGATTGGTGCACTGTGGCGATGATTTCTGAAGAGATGATTCACTCACTACACTCACGAATTACTAACTAACTATTAACGATTAATTAATGTAGCAGCAAACACTCTTTGGAATAAAACTCCATCACTTTAGTTGAAACTCATGAATAAAACTTGATTTCGTAACTGTAAACTCTTACTCTAACTGTAAACTTTCTAAGTTGATTTTCTAAGAGTGATCCTTAAGTGATTGCATCAACGACTGTATATGTGACTAAAGATACTGAAGTATGAGTATAAGGGTATAATACTAACTGTATAAGGGACGAATTTCTTCACTCTCTTCAAATAAATACTACTCCTAACGCTGTTCTCCATCCACCAATCGGAATATTCCTGTTCCTACTACATTTTCTCTCTTATGTGGAACGTATTCTGATTGATCAAAATTTCTTCCTTGGTTTACAGAATTCTCAGTATCCACATCCAGGCCTCGAAACGATCTACATCGCCTTGAACAGCTCTTCATTCTTCCTAATTTGTCACACCTGTTGTTAAAACTGTCGAGTATTTACCATCTACAGGAAACATTTCTTAAGAAAGCGTACACGTTTCTAAGACAGCAACCCTAATTTATAAATACAAGTATTGTTTTTTAGTATTAGAATTAGTATTATTAGCACTAGTATTAGTATAAAAATTGCTTTTCATAACAAAGACTCTTTTGTCCACTAACATATTTTTTCTAGTTAAAGTGGAATACGGAATATTTTTCGTAAATATTTGACACAACGTCTTCTTTACAAGAACTACTATTGCTTGGTTTTCAAAGAATTTCTTCAAGAAATAGTTGTCACCTGCTGAACGTTAGTTTGTGTTGACAAAGGGTGATATATGTGTGTGAGGATGAAGATTATTTTGTTAAGGGATGTTTTAAATGGCAATTCCCTGTGTACTTCTAACTGTTTTGAAACATTATACTATATACACAATAGAGATAGTTCGTTAAAAGGTTTCTTTCTTTTTGTTAGCAATAACACCAGCTGCCTTAGGGTTGTTCCGTATTTTCACAAACGTCCAATAACGACCTTGTACTTATAGACTTATAGGCCTACATTACGCCCATATACATACCGTTTCCTTATAACGTATTCTTAGTTGGAAAACTCCTATTTCTGTGTACAAGAGCTTTAATTCTATTGACTTGAAAATTTTTCAGTTCTGATGATAAGGAGTATCCATTTAAAAACGTTTTTAGTTAACTCATCGTCTTACTTTTAGAATAAAATGTCGTGAGCAAACATGCATTCTAGACAGCAACAGTTCTTCTGCAACAGTGATACTAAAACATGTATTGAAAATGAATACACGTTAATTAATAACCATTATATAGTGCGACCACATGCCAGTTAGTGCAAGTTACTTTATAGTCCAGGTTTCACTGGAATCCTAGTAGATTATTATGAGCCATCTCCTAGTCACTTTGTACACGCGTGACGAGAGGAAACATAACCCTAAACGTTTCGGTCCCGTGACTTTCCATTGTCCGCCGCCATCTTGTGACGGTATCAGTTATGAAGCTTGCGGTACCAAACATGAGAAAAAAATTATCTCTCACCTGATGCAGTGACACTACTGTACCTCACTGCATGAAACATTTGAACCCCTGTTAGCAAAACATATGGGCAGTTGGATCTTTTATAACCTTCATAGTGTGCCGAATCGATTAGATTGAAGTTGGGACAGTAGTTTGGCCACCAAGTGTACAGGAAATTTGATTCTTCTGAACGGACGTTGGCCATATAGCGTTTGTTCAAACCAAATAAAGTTAGGAAGTAGAACGACTGGTAGCGGAAATGACACATTCTATAAATACAGTTGTTACAAAAATACAGTCTTGTATTTAATTTTAGCTTCAAATCAATAAAAAAAAAGAAAGATACTGTATAATGTTCTGTTCAGTAAGATGTCTGAATAATTCTACATTAGCCATATCAAGAATGAATGCATAACATGGAGCATGCGACGACAGCCACTGACATCATCGAATTTTAGAGCTTCAATATATTCTCAGAGTTGCAGATTTCATAACATTATTTTACACCTAATTTATGCGTAAAACTTGTTTGCACAGGAAACGTCTCAATTCTTTTGTGAACATTTTTAATTTGTATACCGAAGCAATTACGAAGTATTCTTCCTTTCTTTCGTAATGCTCCATTTCGCATTTGTAAACAATGCTGAATGCTTTTTCGATCGTTTGTAGGCTATGTTAACAATCTTTATTGTCATCAGGAACAAAATGAGATGGAAGAGCATATGTGGGCATATAATTACGGACGTTTTACGCATCTCAGTCAGATAATTTTGTAGTTAACTGTTTTGCTAACGTTTTTGTTTATAATTGTGCAACAATTAACGATTTATGTAATTCAGACCCCATTATATTTGTACGCGTATTAGTATTTTGTCATTGACGTACTGCATTATCGGGAAGTAAGAAAGGTAAATATGACCCGTACGGAACGTTGTATTACTTATTTTGAAATTGTTTAATAATGAGAGTTCGTTTTGAAACTAGCTCAAGCTCTGTGTGTTGTATGCCAATACATGAAAGGAGTGATGTAACTAGGAGCTGCCCCGAGGGAGGGTGAGACTAGGTTGAAGGATGGATGTCCCATTTTCCTCAAGACAAATGTAGACGTCTTCACATATAACTTTATAAATACGTATAACTTTACATATAACTTTTCTTTACGTATAAACGCGAAACGTTCTTGAATAAACCAACGTGAAGTATAAGGGTAACGCGTGAAAAACCCTGAGTTCAAAATATTGTATCTTGGTTAATTGTTATACAGATTAAAGATAAGAAATCTCTTGTCATTAGGAGTTACTTTAAATTTGCATTCTTAATCAACCTGTTAAAATGAGTCTTTCAAAAGATTATTGAAAAAGTCGATTTATCATCCCTTCGCACTTTAAGGATGTTGTACCAAGAATGTTTTAAGCAACTTATAGTTTTTCTACTAGTCATTTTATACAAACCACTATGTTGTCTTTGGTATTGACGAGCGCTTTCGGCAGTCAAGGCATCTTCAGGTCATTTACCGACCTCCAATTTACCAAAGTTTTTGTTAAACTATATTATCTTTTGTGTAAAGTGAAGCAATAAAATCTTCTCATTTTTCTGAATTAAAGTCAACATATATGCTTTACCTGTGAAAAACGGCGACTCAATTCATAAAGCTATACCGAGAAGTCATGACATGCGCAACCCTTTAAGGGGAAGCCTGTCAGGGGGGAAAAGATAAAGTTAGATAAATGGGCTCTGTCTCCGTTATCTGGCGCGTCATAATTTTGTATAAGGCTGCAAAACGTACATTATTTACCAACTGTTAAGTGATTTTCGTTATTAAGAAAACTCTAATTTATTACTTTACTAATACTGTAATTTATTTTATTTCTACAATTACTTATAAACCTCGCAGCTGGCTTAGAAATAGGCCTACATTAGATGATTACAGAATTTTGCTGAATTTTTTAATAGCTGTTGGGGTTGATCTCCGATTTTCTCTCCCCGTAGTCCCGTAGTTACACCACTACATGAGAGTATTTCTTAGCATAGGTACCGGAATGATTCAGTACACAAACATATACGGGACTTGATGTTCAACTTCATAACTATATAAAATGTGGTTGTACGTATTTCGGCCAATTTCACCTCTATAGACAGCGAGACAGTATGTTAGTTATAATTATTTTATAATTGTAGAATAATATAATATAACTGTAATGTATAACTATATATAACTGTAATATTGTAATTATAGTTACAATTATGTTTTTAATCTCAATGACTTGATAAAATTAGTCAACAGAAATATTGTGTGTTAAAAGATACGGAAGTATTCAGAAAATCCAAATCTTTTAGGCGTCAATTGAGCTGGAGCGCAGCAGAAGGACTACCGATTATGCTCCTTTAGTTTTTTCAAGGAATTATTTTTCATTGAATCTGTGATTGTGTTCTTTGGAGTATGTACATTTACTGGATTTCATTATGGTGCATGAAAGGTCCACAGTACAACGTTCATAACGCACGTACATACACACCTGTATACTAAATTTATATTTCTTAACCTTATATTTTTTTAAATTCAACTAGCTTTTCAAAATTAACTTATCGTTTTTTTAATGTTTAATTCTTTTTTAATGCAAATTTATTTAAAAATGATATAATTTAATCTTTCTGATTAAAGAAAAAACCAAGATCAGGGATTATAGAGAAATAGTCGAGTAGACATATGATAATTATGTTATTACGGTAATTATTCTTTCCGTACAGAATTTCAGTACTAACAGCCTTATAATTTTATCACGAGAATGTAACAACGCAAGGGTAAAATATTATTTGAAACAAAATTCATTAATTTTTTTTCTTGTCTTTCTGTACTGTTAGTTATAAATTACTGTGATATAAAAGTAGTTTGCTTTTATATACTTTTGGTTAGTTACAAATATTGTATTGCTTTTAAACTAATCAGCTTTCTAAATTCTTCATCTATTGGATTCTTGTGTATACAGAAATTATATATATTATATATATAATTATAAAATATTATAATATAAAAAATATATATAATATAAAATTTATATATAAAATATATATTATACATATTATATAATTATAAAATTATATATATTTAAAAATCTTTTTATAATCAGCACTTTTGATAGATATGTTGTGAATTGGAATTGAAAAAGTTCAAGTTCATAATTTGTTTAAGTCTATTTTCCTAATATTTAAGTGCTATAACGATTTAAAAAGACTCGGCTGTAACTAGTATGGCCTGTCTTTGACGTTCCTCTTGTTGTATTAGAAAGTAAAATTAGTTTTAACGGTGTACTGCGAAAAATAAATGTTTCGCGATATGTGTGTAATTAATTACGGTATACTTTTCAAAATTTGCCTGGTGCGTCAATCCAAAATTTATTTCCACTGAGTGTTCTTTTAAAACGTAAAAAAATCTGTAGTTTATCTTGTGTTCATATACTGTACTGTCCTACATGGCGCGGAGGTTGTAGATCAAATTTTACACGTGAGAGTGTGCACTTCCAAAATACCGGGCTGGAAATTGCCAAAGTTTTTTGGGTTGTAAGTCTCTAGAGCACAACGTGCAGATTCCACAGGACGTACTGTACGTTGGGGGATTCAGACTGGCGTTCACATTTCCAACCAAACCGATAGCATTGCTCAACCTAGTTGTTCATCATTATGATCACCAGTGCTGCGGGTGCGGGAATATATATTTTTCTCTGTCTTTTCTACCGTACTGTTAACGTGTACATCAGTATGTTTTTACGATTTTAGAAACGATTTAAATTGTAACAAAGAACAGTGCAAATGATACACAGTTTTTAAGGTGTTGTTTGATTGCGCGCGTGTACGTACGCCTTGGCACGTATTTCCTTGTGTTTACTTTTTCTTGTAAACAACACCAACACAATACAATGTTGAAACTGTTTATTAACGTTGTCGACGTACATATAATCAATCCATAACTGTCAGAAGACAATTACTCAGAAGACATAAACTCTACACTTTAAGCAAACATATGTATGTACATATTTAAAATTTTCTTTTAAAGTATATTTGAAAAGTACGCAGTTTTAATTCTGAAATTACTGCCTTTAATTAGTAAGGAATAATCATTACAGACAATTAAATAGGCTATATTTGAGTAACAACAGGAGAAATTATAATCAGAAATTGTTTATCTCATGAAATGTGAAATTATATTTATGCATTCGTGTTTTGTTAAATTTTAGACCTCAAAGCATTTTGACTGTACAAACCATTCATCCACTAAAAAAGTTAATATCTTTTAAAACGACACAAATCAATGCCTCATATTTTTTCTGAAATTTGTAGTAGAACTCCCAACTCTTTTAAAGGATTAGCTGGGATGGGAGCTTCTCAGTTGTAGATTAGTGTACCTTTTGTTTCAGAAGAGATGTTTTTACAGACATTTATTTACAGAAATAAAAATACCGTGATTAATTTCGGTAACTCTACTTTCTAAAATAAGGAATGGGATTTTAGACATGTAGGCCTACATGACCATAAAAAAAGGATTTGAAAATACACTTAAAGAAAAAACCAAGGTCAGAGATTATAGAGAAATAGTCGAGTAGACATATGATAATTATGTTATTACGGTAATTATTCTTTCCGGTACAGAATTTCAGTACTAACAGCCTTATAATTGTATCACGAGAATGTAACAACGCAAGGGTCAAATATTATTTGAAACAAAATTCATTAATTTTTTTTGTTTCTTGTCTTTCTGTACTGTTAGTTATAAATTATTGTGATATAAAAGAGTTTGCTTTTATAGTTTTGGTTAGTTACAAATATTGTATTGCTTTTAAACTAATCAGCTTTCTAAATTCTTCATCTATTGGATTCTTGTGTATACAGAAAAAACAATTTATGATACTGTCACCAGTTTTGAATTGGATGCCATTTGTTATTGGGTGGTAGTACAGTGTGTAGATTATTCTCCTTTATTGTAATTTGTCAAGTAATTTTCCAGCGTGTTTATCATTAAAGGAAATAACAAAGTGACTTGCGTAACATTTATTTCTTCACATCATTATTTGTAACAGTATATTTTGTATCTTTGAAATAAAGTCAAATGTCTAGTACTTCAGTCTCATTTTGTTTGGATTAATAATATTGTATGATTGTTATAGTAACAACAACAGTCAGATCTTAAAACGTCTTTAGATTCATATTATCTGCGTTATTGGCTCATTACAACCTGGCTAACGTGGTTGTTTATAGGTGCAGTAAGTATTGTGAATACACAAATAAATTCATTCATTCATTCATTCATTTCACAAATAAATAATATTCAGATTATATAACTATTATTGTATACTTTTTATCCTAATTCTAGTTCTGCGCTTTGTACTAAATAGTGCAAATACAGTTGTGCCGTGGTTATATTAAAAGGTAAACACCACGGTCAGTTTAATTGTATTTTCCGTGCGTTCAGTGCATTATCGCTGCATGTTGCGATGCCGCTTTCGATATCGAGAATCAGTGGGCCGCTGCGACCTTGATTGGTGACGTCATTTGGTTGGCAGTGGCGTCTGTTCCTGACAACGAGATTTAGACAGCAATGTTTTAGTTTTATAAGTTCGCACAGCGTCTTCATCCTCCTCTTTTTATCTTTCAACTTGGTGCGGCTTGGATTGTGACGGTGTACCGTGATATACTACTATGAGTAGATAATCCGATAAAGAGCTTCAGGTGAGCCAGTATTGAGGGTTTATATTTATTATTAATCTAATTGGGGCTTGTCTGTGTGAAATGTAACGATAGTGTGTGCGTGTGGCTCAGGCTGTCCATGTTCGTGCCGGTAAAAATACAAGCACGTGGTAAAATTATTTTGCAGTAAAGTTAAAGAAATAATGTTAGAGACAGAGTAAGCTTAAAATAAAAGAATTAAAGGAAGTATGAATTTATAATTGTGGTTCCATGAAGTCGGGTTATTAATTGAAATAGTTATAAATGTAATAGCAGAGACCACGTGCTCGTCAGTCACTCATAATGTGAAGTTAAACATACAAGGTAACCCATAAAAATTGTTTAAGCTTAAAGTGGAATGATTTCTGTGTGACAAGATGAAATTTAAAATTCAAATTAAAAGCCTGAAGGGTGATTTTGACCGGAGTTAATGACCGGCATTTGCGGTATTGAAATTATAGTGGTGTGTGTGATCTGAGTGCATTGACGAAGGAATGTAGGGGTGGTATGTGCATTTCTCTGAATCAAATATACAAGTAAAAATTTTCACAGGTTTCCCCGCTTTAGTCGGGAGGAAAGGGGTCGACGAGATGGGCACGCAATATCTTCGTCCATCCGCAGAACCTGCGTAAGAAGCCCCAACGCCGTCACGCCATGCGGCATCATTCTTCACACCCAACTGGAAATGCAGGAATATTCTTAATGCAATCTGAAAGATCAGGTGGGAACTTTCCTTTTATTTTATAAACTTCACACACGAAATACTCCGCAGTTTATCGGGTAACACACACGCAGAAACTTAGTTCTAGAAATCAGACTCATGCTTCAGAGTTAACATTACTGAACATGTTTTGTGAAGACATACTAAAGTGTGGACAGTGATGACTGTATTATGAATAACTTATAAGTATTCGTGCATTGATTTTGCATAATGTCAAGGGTTACCATTGTATAATATAAATATTTAATTCTATTTTCTGCAAAAAGAAAACCAATTTTAAAATTTATTTATTAACAAAATCCAGCCCTTAAGAAAATGTAATACCCGGAGAGTACTTGCATCTACCTGTCATATGACTTATGATCCTGCACGTTCCATTTTTCTGTTCTTTATAGTCCAAATTTAAACTTCTGTTGATTTAGTTATTTATTATTTGGTTCTGCTTGACTATTCAATTTATAATAGTACAATAAATTTCTTATATTTAATTAACATAAAAAAAAATTAAACGACATATTTGCATATTTAATTAACAAACTTCAACCTCGGTTTAATGGGATCACTGGTTTCAATATTAATGCGATTAATTCTAGTGCTGGGGAACAGGTAGATGAGGGTACTGCAACACACTTAAATAATTACTTTTTTTTAAATTTAATTATTATCTTATTATCTACTGATCATGGATTGTCATCTTTAGGTACTCATAATTATCTTATGTTAATGAACGGTTCGTGCCTTACTAATGTAATAAAAACAAATCTTTTGAAAGTGAAATATAAGTTTGTAATAAATATAATAAGTTTAGTAGGTTGGTATGTCATTATTTAATTGTTGGAGATATTTTGAAATATTTTTGCTGTAATTCAACCACCATGGTGCTTTAAAGAAACATTTGAATTGATGTTAAGAATTAACGAAAACTCAAACCAAAGATGTAAGTGTAAAAGCAATTGTTTAAAATTCAAGAAGCATAAATAAAATCTTGTTATTGTTGATCAAGTGTTTTCTTGCAGGACCTGTCACTATGGGCTCAGCACATTTTATTTCCATCTAGGCCACGCGCCTAGTGTTAAGTGACGCCTTCCCAGAAAAAAAAAAATTAAAATTTTTTTTTGGAGATTAGAAAAGGGGTGTTAAAACAAATAAAAATTCTGGGACTAAGGGGGCGTTTCACAGTCTAATTTTAAGTAACTAGTGTGCTAATTGGCGTATGACATATATTCTTACGTTATGATATAATCAGCTTGTGTAGTAGAACTATGTTCGGAAGATCTGGTAACGTCACACTTTCGAACCATGTAAATCGGTTTCCGCTTTTACTGTGCGATTATTCTGAATGCATCGGGAATATCGTGGAACCAACTCGCCACACAGGTAGCATTGGATGAATATAAATAGCGGTGTTTCGAAAGCGGTCGGCCTGTTCGAGTTTTGCGGTTTAGTGAGTGTTATTGGACAGCGGGATTTAGTGTAAAGTGTTATGTGTTAATTATTGTGTGCGTACATTTCTAATTAGTGACTTGTATTAGTTATTGTGGTAGTAAATATTGGACAATTCTAAACTTGAAAAATTGTTGTATACGAGTGTCTTTGTTTATTAAAACTATTATGAAAGTTGTGAGTACTATTTCTCTGGTGTTCAGCGACTTATTCCAGTGTTATACGGTCTGTGAAATTGTAGTGACGATATTAAATAACTGACTGTTAATTATGGAGTTTATGCGATACGTTTACAATGCGAAATCATTTTAGAGAAATTCCTGTAATCAATGTGCTTAATTAATTTTTGTGAGATTTTTGCGTTTGTACTACCATGTCTTTCTGTTTTCGAAATTATGATTACAAGGCTTACAGATCAGTGGAAAAAGGTAGTTTTTTCTTGCTTTGTCAGAGACTTTTTCTTTGACCAACATATTTGTTCTCAGTTGTGGCATGCGTCTAATATTCACCAAAACACTACGGATAATAGTAGCACGTATGTACCTTCAAACAAGCTTTACGCGCGATTCATGTGATGCTCGACCCACGCTCTCTCTCTCTCTCTCTCTCTCTCTCTCTCTCTCTCTCTCTCGCGCGCGCGCGCATACACTCATACACACACGCTCACACGTTTCATCTAAGTTATACTATTCTGAGATGGCTTGTTTCAAATTGTTGAATCCTGATTGAGAGTTAAAATGAAAGTGTAGGCCTATTAGTTAAATACCAACAGCATGTATAACTGCTACAATGCTGGCAGTATGCAAAGATAAAACCGTAGAGAAAGCAGAACATACCTCTTCCTTACACATAAAACAATATTACCTACCGACAACCGGCATCGTTTTGTACGACACTTAAAGAAACAATTCAAGTCCGTGTAGCTCTGTACTACCAATGTAGATTTAGGTAGCATAAATAAAGTAACTAGTGCAGGCCCAGAACAAGAAGATAGAAACCTGTGTTAGAAAGTTTCAAACAATCCTGTAAGAAATACCCGTCTGCAGCCGTGAGGCAGTGGATGTAAACAGATTTTGAAGCCGCCACTATTTTAGCTTTAAAAGAAATGTAGGACTATTAGATTATTCTGCATAGGATAAAAGTAGGAAAAATTAAATGAGGTAATATTAAGGTACTGCTGGAACTAAGACTTGAAAATTAAAAGGTTGAGTGCGGGACCAAAGTGCCCCTGTTCTTGCCCCTCCCCTCCCCGTTGTGAAGCACGGTCTTGCAAACCTTGTGCGATGCTTCACGACAGGCTCACCTCGAAACATAACTGAGGTGCCCACTGAGAAAAAAGGACGAACTACCGCTGACGTTGAAATGGGCCCTTTCGCACTATCAGTAAATTAAATTCTGCTTTAGAAGTTGTTTTATTAACTGTACTCTACACAGTGTGTTAATACTAAGTATGTTAGAATGGATCATAAGCAGGTAATGACCTTGGCTTGTTCGCAGTCTGGAACATTCTTCAGCTGTCAAATTAATCTGAGTATTTTTAAGCAGCCGACTATACGGATTCTGGAGTGATCAGGACGACTCCTTTTAAATTTATCTAACTAATGCTTTATAAGATTTGAGGAGGTAGGAATTAGTGGCTGAAGATTCACATATTACTGATGACGCGGATACCGATGAGTGGCTACCAGTCAATTCGCTTTCAGTATTTACGTTTCTATAGTTTTGGGGGGAAGTGCAAACAGTTAGTCGAACAGACCAATTTTGAACCGCTGAAAACCGGAGAAAAGTGATTCGTTGATGGTTGTAGAAATAGGAGCAGGAAAACAAACATTCCAAGGTAACAAGTGGATGTGTAGTCACCTTAATATACAATCGTGTGTGAAAGGATAGTATTCACTGAACAGTTAAGAAGGGAAACGAATGTCTGTGAAGTGGTGAAAATCTGTGAACTGGAATTCATATATTGTATTGTTAGCCAGTTTCACTGACTATACAATGTTTCATGGCAAACCATTAGCCTGGCTGAAAATGTTGTATTATTGTGTGGAAGTGTGCTTTCTAGCTCGGAAATAAAAACTTCGTAGGCGTTTGAAGTTTACATCTATAGCAGCTCCCGAGTCTATCGCTCGGAGATGTTGCTCAGACTGTACAGGTGATTATTATATTATTGCGGGAGAGGTATCGGGGTGTTACAAATGTTGGTCGTTTAGAAAACACGCACACCGCATTACTTTTAACATTACAAACGTTTTCCAGACCAGAACATTAATGAAGAAGCTGACTAACACATTCAAGAATTGCAAACATTTGTTTGTAATGCGTACTTCATTTTTTACAGCCTAACTCATTATTAAATTTCGATTTTATTTTTGAATGCCTTGTTTTTATCAAAATTGCAAAGTAAATGTGCGGTACCGCCTATGAATGTTTTAATATATGAGAATACGTGGGAGGCTGTAGTAATTACCAGCAAACATAATAAGGAAATAATTTCACATATGCGGTTCGGTAAGCGCAGTAACGACGTTTTATTTTCTGTATAAAGTACAGGAAAATAAATGTCAAGCATTACTGTTTATGTTGGTTATTGAAAAATTTTGTTATTTGTATGTACTTGTGCTTGACAACGGGTTAAAGAACTGATTGACATTCCATTGCTTGGTGTAGAAACTTCAGCGTATGTTTTCCGCTTATTGCGTTCTGAGATATGAAATTCATACAATTTGAAAGTTTAACCGCTTTAATTATACGAGTTGCTTCATGTAACTCGTAGTTGGTTCAACTATAAAATTCATAGCTCGTGTCCAGTTTTTCGTTAGGGGTAGACATGCAGTTTTCTCAAATACAGGAGGTTTTCAGTCATAAAAGGAAAGTAAAAGGGTAAAACCGCAAATTAACTAGAATTTACGCACTAAAATTGAGAGTAAAGTATTGAATTAAATAAAGTTATAAGTAATTGTAGAATGTGCTAATGTTTTCTACAGGCCAATTGAATGATCAGATCAGCCGTGAGTTTATGCAAGTATCCATTCTGCGTTACTGCAGACGCAGTTTGGCTACCTGTATTTTATTTTGTTCCTTCTGAACAGTCACTGTAACATGAAGAAAAGGATAAACGTTTAATACAGTTTCTTTGTGCCACACCTCATTTTACTATTTAAGTGTTGAAGTACGCTGTGCCCATTATTAAAGCAGTGATTTCTGTAAGCTAGTGGACTTTATAACTTTACGTTTGTTGTGGCTTTTGCATTAACCCGTCAACTGTCCGACATATTTATACAACAAATATTGACAGCAGGGGTTGAATATTGTGATGATCGCTACTTTGCAGTGCCGGGATACTCGGATGCTTGGTGAGTCTAATTCGTGAAACGTTTTCTCTGAATGTTGGTTTGTAAAGCAAAATTAATTTTTTGGAAAGTGAAGTGTTATTTTTCCAAGTAACTCTTAATCAGATTTCAAGTATTTTTTTGTTATACGTTTAAATCTACTTTTGAAACTCTTTCTTACGGTAAGATAAATGAGGCAGAAGCTCGTATTAAGTACACTTAATTAAGACAAGTTAACAAATTTTGCCGGCGCTCATTGCGCCTACAGAAATGGGTTCGTTCTCCCTCATAGCGCGTGTAGTTTACGTTTCGTAGTAACGTATAAACTGTGACGGCGCTTTCGTTGTTATAATTAACAGCGGCGTACGCTCCCTTCGTAATTTGTTTTTTTTTTGGGGGGGGGCTGTTGAAAACATTATACCGTACTATATTGTTTTAGGAATTATATAAACTTTCTGACTTCAAATAATATGACTTTTAAATTATTCATGCTTGGATTCTGCAAGACGTTCGGTAGGCGGATGAGGTAATGATGAACCAGTTGAAAATAAGTATGGATTCGGATAGTATATAGATACAGATAGATATAGATACACAGTAGTGTATTTTATGACGCAAATTATATGAGGCACAACACTTGGCGATAACGAGTAACGACTTAGTTCCTCTACGTATGAACGCCGAAGATGTACGACTGGAGATCCTTTTGGAGAGTATTATTTTATAATCAATTATACCTTATGCAGTCATAATAATATTATATGAGCAGTCATTACATAATAATTACAGTATATAGTCGTAAAAATATAAAATTGTTATACATTAACATACGGTTGTAGTAGAGATCTGTTCCTCTGGCTGAGCTACGCAGAGGCGACTCACTGAACTCCCTCATTGTATACTGTCTTGGGGAAGGACGTGTTTCTGATTAATGTATCAAATTCTAGTCATTCTTTGTTAGTCTGTCGGTGAAGGTGCAAAAACTGCATTAATTTAAATTCTCCGCATTTACTTTAGTAAAGCCGTTTGATTAAAATGTAATTTTTTTCCATTCTCTTCGTTGTCTCCCATTCTATAACAGAAGAATATTTAGCTTCGTAGCTGAAAAAATGTTGGGAGCAGTAAACAGTTTGTATGTTTGTCAGAAGTACCGGTATGTCTATTTCAACGAGACCGTATGTCGACACGAAACAAAGGTCAGTTTTGTGATGATGATGATGGATATAACTGTCCGATATGTACGCCTCTGTGTAGATAATCAATCAATTAATAGAGAAACAGAATATAAATGCGTGTAGTAACGTTAAACAGGGTGGTTGTGTGACATTATTGTGTGGCTGACTGTCATCGCACAGTGTGATTAATATCAGTGTTTAATAGTGTATAATCTGCTGCTCCGTGCCACGTTTATCAAATAAATCTCCTCTGACAGCTGTGCGTATTGTTCTTTCATTATGCAGTAGTATTTCACGGTAAAGCTACAGTGTGTCCGTTCTCTCGTAAGGACAAGCGTACTCTTTAGCAGTCGTAGCGTGATGTCAGTTAAGTGTTTCTGTTGACACGGTACATACATTAAAAACTATCAATAACTCTTGTAAACATTTTTTTGCGATTCATCGACTGTAATGGTACTTAATTATTAAAACGCCGTTTTAAATATAGACTCAGCTATAGGCTACTTACCGATGGCGTTGTTGGCTCCGAAGTTGTCCTTTTCCCAGTGATAGCGCAGATTGTACCACTGGTGTCGAACATAAAAGTTAACGGGGGGGGGGGGTTGTAATAGACGTACGATTATCGTGCTACATGGAGTTAATAAACAAGTCTAATTGGTAACAATTAAATGACGACTGCTTGCTTTCATTAATAAATATCACTGAATAGATTTAACTTTTAATTTTTATGTTACTGGAATTTATTTGTGTGTGTATACCGCAAAAATAAAATGAACTAAGTTATCGATTTTTAAATTGACGGGATGGGTCTATAATAATAATAATAATATTTATTGCCAATTTTCCTTTACATATAATAAAAATTATACAAAAAAAGGACCTATAGGGGGCATAAATGCCCGTACATAGGTTGGTCCTTAGAATTAATATTTATATACTTAATACTAATTGTGAGTTTTACCTCACCGACCATAGTAATATATTAAAAATAAAGTATTTTTCAATTTCAACAAAATTTTAGTTTGTATTATAATACAATTCAATAAATAAATGAAAAAAAAAGAGAAAAAAGGTCCATATCATAATAGACTGTTTTTTTTTTTATTAATCAATAACAATGTTCCTAATTTTTTCTTTGATTTTTTTTCTTTAGCACCTTTATATTTACACTTAGATTTTTCAGCTCATTAGGTAATTCATTAAAATATTTTATGGCATAATACACATAGCTTCTTTGCCCAGTACTTAATAGGTGTCGCGGCAATATAATACTTTTATACCGTGTGTTGATTTGATTTTGTAAAAACTCACTTTTTAGATCATTGTATTGATAAACTATAGAATTCACTACAAACACTTGTTTAATATTTAATGGTTTATCCGAATCTTGTTCATTGACTCCTATAATTTTAAGAATACACTTTTGCAGCCGATCCAATGCGTCTAGAGATGATTTATATAGAGCCCCCCAGCCTATGATAGCATACCCTGCCACACTATGGAATAGTCCATAGTATATTTGTAGTAGTTGCTTTTTTGATAATATTTGTTTAAGTCTGTAAAAAACGTAGACTAAGTATTTGGTTTTTTTTACAATGTTAGCCACATGTACATCCCACTTCATGTTAAAGTCATATGTTATTCCTAGATATTTACTAGTTTTAACTCTTTTCAATTTTTGACCATTTATCTTGATTTCTAAGTCATGCGGAACAGAGTCTCTATAATTTCCAAAGGTGATAAAGACAGACTTGTTTATGTTGAGTACTAGATTATTGTGATGGAGCCAATAGTATATAATATCTAATTTAGTTGACATATCTGTTGCAAGTTCAGGCCATGTAAAGAGGTCTTGTAAGAGTTTTTTTTTTTGTATCGAATGCAGTAGGATGCGCTTCCTATGTACAGTAGAGTTTGAATATATTGTCATTAATAATATGTTTGTTAGTAAGCTTACTCTGGGTACAGCATAGAAACTTTCTAAAAACGAGCATATTTTTGCGACAAAGGTAGTTTTTGAAGTAAAGCAATTAGTGATAATTAATCTACGTTAGTGTTAATTGATGATAATTAAACTTTAAGATATTAAGTTGATACTGTTCACCTTGTATAGTGTAAAATGGTACAGTTTTAGATGTTAAATCATTAAGACACTTCGTGAATAAATTACGCTCCAGTGGAGCACGCGGTATTTTGGATTGTAGTTATTAAAATTATTCATGAAGTGTGTGATATCAGTTAGTCTGCGTGACCAAACCATTTAATAAATTACATCCTGTTTTTTTGTGGAATATTTAATCAATATTTGGACATTTCAGTAGTTTATCTTTTCTCTTTCGTTTTCAAATTTCTGGGATGACATTGTAGTCCTTTGTTAGTAGACGTCTTTTTCATATACAGGAGGAGTGAACTGTCGTTGGGAATTCTACGAGAACGACACCGACATTGCATCTGACAAACGTCCGTTGCAAAATCTTTAACGTCAACTTTTAACACACTTACGAAGGAACATAGTTAATTAGTACAGTAGTTAAATATTTTAGTGTAAAGCACAGTTACTGTCTAAAGGAGCTAATTCTATTAAGAGCAAAATATTTTGTTAAACAACGGAATTAAACATTTATTGTGTTTCACCGTATTACTGGAGTTTTATTAGCTGAATATGAATTTTGTTTGGAGCTTTATTTTAAAGAAGCATATTTTTAAAATATAGATAAATATGAACGTAACATTTCAAACACGAAGTATCCAGACCGTATAAATGTTTTTTCTGAGGTATAGGAGATATTTACGTCGTAAGAAGAACTTTTGAAAGTCATGTTTTCCCAATTTTCCTTTTTGAGGAAAATAGCCTATTATTATTGACTGTTACATGTAATATGACACTTTCTATCTTGAAGTGCAACCGTTTTACTCGTTTGGCTAAATATGTAAAGCTGGACGTTACCATATTTAAAAACAATTTCTGAATTTACTTAACAACTAGATTTGTTTAAGTAATCTGTTTTTAAATTCTTGTTTGAATTACGAGACTCTGTGTGTTTATCAGTATTACCTACGCAGTCCATGGGCTGATATTGTTAGTTACCTTGCGACCCCTTCTAGACGAGCAGGCTACACTATAATAATATAATTATTATTATCTATTAAACGATAAATGTAAATGACAATTGATAAACCCGATAAAGTAATGTGAAAAATAGAAGTACACTAACCAAAGAAATAGAGTTTAAATGTAATAAAGAACTCTATAAAGACATGAACTTATTAATCGTATAAATAACATTTGTAAAGAGAGAGATAGTGAGATAGTGAGAAAATAAAAATAACTAAGTGACAAAGAGAATGTAATGTTAGGGATTACCCACTAATAACACTTAAAATAAAATTTAAGAAGTGCAAAAGTGAAAGTGTAAAACCCCAAAATAATGAGAAACCCTATTGATAGGTGTAAACACTTAATAATCTGTGATGAACACTAAATGATTAATAGTGAACAATATTATTTAATAAGAATCTTGTTATTGATAGCATTAAGTTTAATTGTAAGTAAGGTATACAATAGTATTCAAAGGGGGAATCCCATGGAAGGTTAATAGTTAGGGTTACCATGGCTAGAAGGTAAAGTTTGTATAAGAAAAAATATAATAAAGGAAACAAGAGCAAAATAAAAGAAACACCCCATGTTCTAAGGGATAATCAATTAAGTAAGTTTAAATGGTGTAATGATGTTTATCACCCAAAAGATAAGTAAGAATGAAACGAATTGTAAGCAAACATTGCATAATAACTGTTAAAAAATTGTTTGATTTAATCTATGAATAGGATATGGCTGAAGGAATTATACAGACCATAAGCCTAAATGTTATGTTTTATGTAATAGTGAATAGTAAGTAATAGCCTAGTTGTTAACAATGGCAAAATAAGTAAATAGAAAGAATACAGATCTAATAACACTGGAAAATCAGTTAGGAAATAATTAACAAACCATAATTTAGAAACTGATGGTACCATACAATTATTATAAAAACACATCCAAAACACATCAATAAGTAAACAAATCATTTATAATATCAAAACAAAACATGTACGAGGGTAAATTAAGATGTAATTTGTATAACATAAGTAAATATAATCAGTTACTACTTAGGCCTATGAAATGCCTAACTGTAAAAAACAAATAACTACAAATTGTAAAAAACTAACAAAAATATTAGCAAATCCAAGGCAAGCAACTAGTCAAGGATAATTTGTGAATCAGATTAAAAGATAAATGTTAGAATAAGGACTTAAAATAAAAAAAGAAATGTAATTAACAAATATCAACATAATTGTCCAAACAATAATACATTAGAAAACCCAACCTTATGGCGTGTCAAAATGATCTTTGAAAGAAAATACGAACAGTAGTGATAATATTTAATACGTAGAGAGGAAGACGGAAGAATAATAGCAATCAGAAGATATACAGTGATTTTGAATAAAAATTCAAATGTGATAACAATGGTCTTAAGTCAAGATCAGCCAATCAGAATTTATTAGTAACCATGACAACGAACGTTGGTTACGAATTTTCCGTTAAATCTTATTATTCAATAAGTGACGCTCACCCAGAATAGACGCCAGGCCGTGAATGACCAAAATTTTAATCTAAAATGTTTAAAAAGTAATCAAAATTCAAAAAGATGAAAACGTAAGAAGCAGACGAAGGACGAGAACATTTAACTGATGCCAAGGACCAATTTAAATAAATTTTAAATGAATAAATCTCTACAACTAACATGAAAAAGATGCCAGACGTACTTAAGCCCCAAGATAATTGATAATTGACGACTATTGAAGCCCCATTCCATTTCGACTGAATGACAGTTCACATCAGGTCGACTGATTTGATAAGTATTATTAAATTACCCGAATTTCTGAAATAAATTCACTTAAAATTTTTCTCACAGTAATCTGAACTCTCACTATAAACGGAATATTATTTCTTTCAACGATTAATTAAAAAAATAAAACACTGAAATTTTGTTAACTAGAAAAATAACCTGTATGAGAATTACGAACTTTTGAAACACACTTTACCACACTTCAGGAACAGATTATAATTACACATTATATTATTTAAGTACAAATAATGTAAGGTAGTGTACTTTATTGTAATCATTATTAATATCTTTTTCGTAATCACAAGAATCCAGATTTATTGAACGACAAATTGTAAAAAGTAAACATTGTTCTTCAGACGCCATGTCGAATTAACTAACATCGTTCAAAATCGATTTTCGCCAACCTTGAGATATTTGTCTTAGTTGTCGGTGCAAATTTGTTGAATAACCAAATATAATTTTGTGTCAAACTGAGTAATTACCAATCACCAATAAATAAACTAGTACAGAGTGTAACCACTGTTTTTTTATTCCATAGGAAAGTATATTATGAATTGTGTATTATTTAGTAAGGAGCGAAAATGACGGTAAGCGCTCACGTCGCCAACTCGGCGAACTAACTGCTCGATTAAGAAGGTCGAACGAAGGCGGGAGTAAATTTGAATACTCCATACCGTCATAGCGAAGAACGCTCAATCATACTATTTGTTAATTTAATTGTTTTAATTAAACAATTTGGCGCCACCCGGGATTTATGAACACCTAACGAAGAACAGGTAAGGTTTCCACTCGTGTTGTACTGGTAATTGAAGGATTGCTACGGACATCGTTAGCGAAACATATAAGTGACGACGACAGTGTGAGGCGAACACACAACTTATACATTTTTAAAGAGACGACAGAGTCACCGCGTCACAGATTGGCTTCCATCGCGGGGCTTAAACAAGGCGGACGTCTCATCGAGTCGTTACAATATGCGCCAGCGCTAATAGATACTGATGGCAAAACTGCTTTGTGCTATGGAGGCACTGATTGTGCGCTGAACGGTAAACTCAAATTTTGTGCTACGTTCACATTTTATGCTAAATCGTTGCACGGAGGAATATTTTTTCTCAGAACGAGTTTTTTACAAGATTTTATGCTACATGTATTTCTTGCATATCTAGCGATTTATCATCATGTTTGCAAAAAAATGTGATTTTGGAAACTTTTGGTAACTTTTCTAAATGTATTTAAGATATGTTAACGTGGATATGTGAAAATTTTTTTCAGTTTGGAACGACTATCAGCTTTCAGTTGTGTGGTGACTGAACCCTGGACTGTAAGATGTGATCCGATCTTATTTGACCGAAGCCGTGAGTCAGTCGAATATCCTTTAGCATGAACTTCCATTTCTTCAATCAGTGCTGTCTTATTAAACAGTATATTTATATTTCCAAATGTATTCTGAATCAGGTTGAACACCCTTATGATCTCCTCATTACAACCTCGAATGTTACACTGTCATCTGAAAATCTTAGATTGAAACGGTCCATTGGTAGATAGTAAAAACAGTGAACTAACACGAACCGTAGGACAAATAAAGTAAATAGTTCGTTATGCTGTATCTTTTTCTATTTATCTCTCTCTGATTGCAGAATGTTGTAGTTTTACTAATCATTCTTTCCTTTTCCAATTTCGAATGCCTGTATTCCCTAAATCATTATGTCGTCACTATTTCATGTAGGACTTTTAATTTTACAAATTATCGTTATTCTCCTATTTACGTTTATAGTCATTTGTGGAGAACTTTTGACGTATAGGCCTACTTCATTATCACAGTGTTCATTTTACTTCGTTTTTGAAATATCTCGTGAGTCTCCAGTCCTTCTATTGAAAGCTCCTCTGAAACAACTATCGTCTTCCCATCACAACCGCGCGCTCGTTAATATACTGTACTAATTGTTAGTGCCTACTTATGATACTTATCGAAAATCTTTTTGTATTGTTTTCTTCTGATGACCTCTTTCGTTCATCAACCCGTTTCCAGGCTCATTAGCAGTAATCAGTTGGACAGAATCAATACTGTTAGTCCTTGTACTTACTCTACGACAGTAATATTTCCTACAACCTAACCCCGTATTATCCATAACCGTATCAGTAAACTTACATTGTATCGGTATTTGTAATTTTCAGTATATGGTAAAATATTTTTTTAGTCTCCAGATGTGTTAAGTATTAATTAGTTTGTAGTTTTTTCTCATGACTTTGTATCCCGTAATTTATGTTCTGGTTTTTAATACCTCACATTCTACCAATTGTTCCACGTTTGGCGTTTTGGCCATCCAACTTTTTGCGTTTTTCCATGTACGATTCCTGCACGCTTTTTCTATGAATCTTATTAGTAACATAAACATATCTGTTTTGTGGCTTCTTACACGAAGGCTTAGCTTATCCGTTGGTGCTCTTTGCTAAATCCTCCGGCGGTTGCCAATTTTAGTACTGTACGTTCGTTAGGAGACTACATACTATAAGGGTATAGTTAAAATTTTCATTTAAGTAAATAAAAATATTATTTCTTTCCAATAAAACGTCTTATCATCTGTTCTTTTCCATTAGATTTTTCTGAACCTGTAGAGAAGCAAGCTGTCAGGTTGTGTACGAGTACTTTAAATCATCTTAAATATCTAGATGATTAAATGATGATCTTAATGTCTTTTTCCGGAAGATCTAGTTTTTAACTTTGGCTGGAACCCATTTGATGTAAAATTTGTTGGCTTCAATTTTTAACACAAAACATATTTGTTAGTAATCCAAAAATAACAATTTAAAATATCTGTGTGTATTACATACTGTGTTTCACAATTATTGTAAAATACAAATGCCTGTAAATGTCTTAAATATTAATGCGATTTGAATGAGATGGTTGGCTTTTGAATCTCTTCAACGAATTTATACAAACTCTCATAAGTAGGTTGTCAGGAATAATCGTACAAGCCAGAAAGACTGGGATGGTGGAGTGATTCTTAACATTGTAATGTTAACGCATATCGATAACTTGAAAAAAAAAAACAGGTTGTCACTTTACAAAGCGTCAGTCTGGTGGCTCTAGTTATGAGTTCTGTCGTGCGTGGTTTTGTTCAAATTACAAAAGTATTAAATTAAGTGGAGAAACGTCATTTGACCAAAACCGCTGTCCAATGCTTTATTTTCCTGCTACGGACTAAATATTAATAGACGTTATCAACGCATACACTATGTCTCTGACGCTGCTATGTTTCAACGATAAATTTAATGGTTCATTGCGTAAATCTTAATAATTTTATTCATATTGTGACTACAAAAGAGCGCCCATTATTGTAACGTTTTACTGAAATGATCCGTAACTGAAATGTGCTGATTTATTATTCTTACCAACACATTATATAAAAAAGTCACACTTTTGCATAATGTGATTAGTTTTGTGACTCAACAACACTGTTTGTTAAATATCAATAAAATCGAATTTATAAAAAAAGAAGTATCTGAAAGTGCATATAACGTAGTTTCGTTGACCGATTTTAGTTGCACTAACTACAGTTTGGTGTTACGGTTGCCTTCACTAAGCGTGCCACTTCGCAATCACGAAACTCACTGAAGCACATAATTACGTTATGTGAGAGAAATAGATAGAACTTATCGGTACAACGCAAGGCGTCAATGTTGGTTTACTGTACTAAAAACTTCTCTTTCCCGAACACCTTCGTCGTTTTATAGATTTTTACTCATGTTTCGAGCTTTCAGATCTAAGATCGTCGTCATAAACATCTCGTATTACAAACTATCAGTATTTGGATAATTAAATGCACCAGTTAAGCCAATTTATATTTTTATGTAAATTTTAAATATTTTCTTTTACAGATACTAAAAAAAAAAACAAATGTGTATCCATGAAACAGAGAGGCAAGAAATGTGCAGCGGAAAACCAGCGGACCTAAGGGAAAAAGGGAGGTGACCATACTGTTGTGCCTATAGTACGAACTTTACTTATTTAATAAATGGGAATTGTTGCACCGTATCATTAGTGTCAGTTGAATTTTTGCGGAACTACGACTGTTAACGATAAAATGTACAGAGAATTCACAGAGGGCGTACACATACACATGTAAATTCATTATAGATGACTGTAATGTATTAATACATACAAAGAAATTATTTGGCAGTCGCGTAAGATAACTATGAGTACATGTGGAGTTAAACTGTTAGTTTGGGGGATGTTATGGAAATTATTTAACGAAGACGTTGACGCGTTTCTACCCCTTAGTTAAAACAGTATTCTCTAGGGCTTCCAATCACTCGCAACGAGTGGGAGCTAAAGCAGTAGTCGATAAACCAACGTGTAATAGTGTAACGACCGTGAAGTACGTGGCTTCACTGCATCTCGCTCAACTCACAGTGAAAGCGTATTTTATTTGTCCTTGTTTAAATGTATTTTCATTACAATTCAGTGTACCTACATTCATGTTACTACTAACGAACACGCTTCATGTAGTTTCACTCTTTTCGTTAACTTTGTCAGTCCCGTTGGTATCCTATAAATACAGCACGTCTGGTGGTGGTGATTCATTGCGAAAGGAATATTCTATTGCGGAATATTTTTTACATTTGTTAGCGTAGTAAAATCTATATGTCTTCAAACTCTTCTGTCAGTAACAAACTTGGAAAACCTGATTGTTCTCCCACCAATTCGGTGTATTGTGAGTAAAAATTTTGAAAAAAAATCGCAAAGCTACATGTGGGATATCAAATTAAAGAGTCTTTCAAGCAGGATGTGAATATAATGTTTAGTTTTGAAAATTGCAAAATTTTTGTACAGAAAGGCTTAAAAAGTGAGTCAAAAATCAGTAAGCATGTAAAAATAATCCAAGAAGTATCATGTACTATGTATCAGAATAAAGTGAATTTTAACCCAGATCCTAATGTAGTGTTTACTTTGACAATTGTTTAACCTCAAGAACACCACGGGTCTAAAGTAGAACTCAAAATTTTGAGAAAATTATAAAATTCTATGAGTGGCGTCAAATTTTGAGGAATGTTATTCAGTACTGAGATGAAGTTTGGTACCAAAATCACTTCGCGAGTTTGGTAAAATTAATATGTGTCAACACCCTTTGCAAATTTTGGACCGCCTTCAAAAGTTTGCAGTCTATGTTTGCAAAAGTACTTTACATATACACACACACACACACACACATGCACATACACACACATTTTCGTATATCTGTATGCAGTATTATATTCAAGCATATAGATATCTGTGGATACATACATTAATACATGGTCACGACCCAGTGATGTTTCTCGGCTACGTATACGTACGAAGTTTACTCATCACTTAAGAAAATAAAATTTTTTATATAATTTTATCTAGGAATAAATGTATTTCATTTAAACAGTGAGCGAGTTCTGCAACTCTGAGAGCTTACTAGTAGTGTGTGTGTGTTCATTGTAGAACATTTCTAGCCTCCTCTTGGCTAGGTAATGTGGTCTGTGTAGCAATATTTGAATATTAATTTATGTATTCAACTTTGTTGTGGTTTCTACAAAGCGGTCAGTCAGAGAGATAGAACAAAGGTGCATTCGACATATGTGCTGCATTCGACAATACAGGCTGTAAGAGAAACGTTTGATACCTCAATGATCATTACAGTATCAGACGTCAGGTGTCTCTTTTTTACCCCATGGTATTTCGTGTAAGGATGTCGTTGGTTCTGTGGCAGACTCTGAAAAGTGTCTACTTTACAATGTAATGTAATGTTGTCATAAAGTATAAGGATGAATCAAAAGTCATGTATCACTTGAATTAAGTCGTACATGAATTAAAATGGTGGATTTTAATTAAAATTATCATAACATTAGTAACACTATTTATACAAAATGTTTTTAAAGTAAACATTCTTTCTTTATTTTGGTTAACATCGTGGTAGATAAAGTGATATTCAAAACAGTGTAAAAACAGACTATAAATATTGTTTAAATTTTCTCTGAAACGAGTAAGAAAATCCCAACTTGTCAAGATGTAACTATCCCTTTTATGTTAACAATATTACAAGCAAAATCATTGAAGGTCTACTGAATTTAAATTAAACGACTGTATTTACTGTATATTTATACATACAGTTGGCAAAAGTTTAAGGAAACCCTTAAAAAGACAATAACCTTGTTCTGTCATTAAGGTTTTCCTAAGTGGTAAATTTGTCAATTATCATGAAAGTACATACAAAATGGAAATTTTGGTACGAAACCCAATTATTTATGTATAGTGGTTCAAAAGTTGTAGTAATATTTCTGTTTTAATTTGACGGCCAAAAACCTATTTGGGGGGGGGATTTAAAAAAAGCGACTCATAAAAAATCGATTTTAATACAAACGTAGTGCTTATTGTAGATACTTAAAAAACAGGTATTAAATAATTTTTTTTTCTAATTCATAGGGCAACTTAACGTCCTTACAAATGTTAAGAAATTGAAAGTATCTTTTACAGATTTTGATGTTTCGTTTCTGTATTTGAAGATTCCCACGAATGAACTCTAATGCCCACGAATGAGCGTGATTGAACGCGTGTTCCATGATCAGTGATTGATCATCACTCACACCGCACACTATCTTCGTCTTTAGTAAAATTGTGTACGACGGGTTTCAACTGGATTCTCCATTTTTATCGGTCTTGTGCATTTGCCTTCATTTGACTATATCTCCTTCCGTGTTTGATGTCATCAAAAATTCTAACCTTTCCTCTCTTTCCTTCCACCCTTTCTGTCTCTATAACCCGTAGCTGCAGTAGTTTCTAAGCAGTGTTTGCCCCAACCAAGATCTCTCTCTCTCTCTCTCTCTCTCTCTCTCTCTCTCTCCAAGATTTTTTTCTTTCTCACTCTATTAGTCCATTTCACTATAATAATTCCTCGCCACAACCACATTTAAAAGCTCTCAAGGTACCTTTCTTCTTTCTTTTTGATGGCCCATGTTTCTCTGTCATGTAAAACTACATTCCAAATAAAACATTTAGCAAATCTATTCTGGTTTCTCATGTCAATCATAATCCATCTTGATGTCAGTAACGCTTTCACCTTTTCTAAACTCTCTTACACATACACATCCTACGTCTGATTTCCTCTGTACAACGCCCATTACATGTCACCGTACTCCCCAGATACTTACACGAGTTCATTTGCTCTACAGTTTCTCCTTCCAACAATATGTAAACGAATTCTACATTCTTGCCAGTTCTCGTCGCTTTAGTTTTTCGTACATTTATCTTCATTGCGAACTCTTTCCATACTCTTAATGTATTCTCCATCATAAAGTGTACATCTTTTTCTGATTCCGCCAAGACTGCTTGATCGTCCGCGTATTTAATGGTCTTTATTATTCCTCTTTCCTCTGCAATTTCTGTTGCTTTTTCTAAGGTCTTCACTGTCAACTTTTCAGTGTAGATATTGGAAAGTGTTGCTGACAAACAGCATTCTTGCCTAACCCTCTCTTCCAATGCTCATGTCTTCCGGTTCATCCTCATCTAATCTTACTACTACTGTCTGTTTTGTGCACAGCTCCTTTATTAGTTTTCTATTCTTGCAGCCTGTTCCTGTGTTTGTCAGAATTTTCAGTAGAATATTCCAGTCAACTGTGTCGAATGCTTTCTTCCAGTCGATAAAAGAAACATACATCTCCTTATTCGCTTCTAATATTCCTTCTCCTAACGTCCTCCAGTGCACCTCATGCGCCGTTACCTTTTCTAAATCCAAATTGCTCTTCCAATTTTTCTCTCAGTTCGCCGTAGCAACTACCTTGTGACAGACTTTGTAATTGGACAGATAAATCTAATTCTCCTATAGTCTTTACATTCTGAAGGATTGCAGTTCTTTAGTGAGGGGACTAGAATAGTCTTCTGTAACTAATTATACTGCTGTTTATAAACTCCTATAATTTCAGTAATTGTACAAGTAGAGAGATAATTTTCGGTACTGAAAAATGTGTTGTCTGATTGGAGATCAAATTTGTGGAGAACATGTTGTTTCCATGTGCAGTCAACGACTGTAGTGACTCCCAATGATTACTATTGTGTATTGACAGGTAGTGATTGTGATTATGTAAATAATTCGTAATAATAGCTCTCTACCGGATGTCAAACACGTATAATTTTATTTGGATTCGACCACGTTATATGAAATGCATAATTCAAATATGTACTCAGGTAATTTAATGTTTCACGATTTATAGTGATTCTTTTAGTAGTACTTCTTTACCAGTGTTATGTTCCACACACATTGCGTCCTTGGTGTATTGTCGTAAAACGTCAGTACTTAACTTTGAAAGAGACATCACTACGTTACAATAATACTGTGCCTGTTATCAAGATTTTTAGTGCCTTTTCGCCTGCCTGTTTTGAATTTTTTTAGTGCTTAACATCCGGTCTCTATTAATAATTTTACCTGACTACGTAAGGAAGACGGTACTGTCCTTGTACCGTATTATTCCTTGCGTCCGTTCGTTTGTTTGTTTGTATCCTTGTAACTCTATAATGGCTAGACCGATGTTCACAGATGAGGTGCCATTAATGTCGAAGTGTCAACGAGGATATAAAAGTTTATAAAAAACAAAATGTCGGATGCCATTAGGTCTCGGAACAATTAAAAGCGGGTAAAACCTACCGAGTTTGATATCGTTTCTACTAAACTTACGAGTCCTGTCAAGTGTGGCAATAATGATGCAACTTTCTTGTGTAATTTTTCATTTTTTCAGTTACGAAGGTTAAATTGGATAGGTGATTACATAATATAGTCTATTACGTTCCAGTCTAGGTTTATTTATAACTGTAAAAACAACAATTGTAAAACAACAGGGAAAACAACTGTTCAAGTACAGGTTCTCTTCTCTTCTCTATATGCTTTCGTTGTGGACTGTACTAAGATATACACACACAAGGGTTTTACTGCCGCTCTGCCTTCCCTGAATTTAATATCAAATAAAAATCAGATGCGGCATCCAAATACCACTTCTAACCTGATTCATTGAATAACAGATTTCATCTCGAACGCTATTCTTAAAGGAAGGTTTTAATAAAACGCACATCATATATTTTCCATCCAGAACAGTGATTCGTGTTTCAGAAAATGTAGAAGAATCCTCTTGGAAAATGTGCTGTCTTTATAGTGATATTGAAAGTATTTACCTTGTGCGTCGTCGTTTTGTAAAAATATAAAGTCTTGCAACGTGAAAGTGTTTGTCTACCGTATCGTTAGTTTAACCGAAGTATTTCTGTTTTAAACGCAGGAACACAAGATTCCTGCATTTTATTTAAAATGTTTTTTCTTTCGTAATTCTGTAAATATAATCATGTATTCTAACGAGTTTCTCAATTAAAGAACTACTGCGTTATGTTTGTCAGATGGAAGCAATGTTCGATTGTTGTGTCTAACATCCGTCATATTTTGGCCATTATAATTTTAGTCGTAGAACGATATACAGTAGAATAGCGTGTTCATATGATTAAATCTGTTACAGTGTTCTGTGAAAAACACGTTGTGCAAATTTTGTCATTTTCGTGGTCCCCATTGTCGCTTAAACAGACCAAACAGTTCACAGTGTAGTATATAAATTCGACAAAAACTGTATCTGTAAAAAATGTACAGACGTCTGTGTGGGTAATTCATCTAGTTCACTTGAAAACATGGCCGTGATTTTGAAAGTGCTGCTGACGATCAAAGATTGTCAATTCCACGTGCACGGTTAACTGCGAATGCTACCGAACAATGATGATGACTTTTTATGGTCATAATTGGTTCATACGGAGTTGGACGATTTGCGGTACCAACACGAGAGTGCCATAAATCCAACGAAACGAAACTTTCGTGAAGTCAGAGGCAGAATTATTTGTGCGAAACCGTGAGGTCAGTCAGCCGAGATCGTATATTTTGACACATCTTTTTTTATTATCTCTGGTGATACGTAAAGCGGAAGCTATACCCAAACTATCCATGGGTTCAAATTTGAGGCCTATCCAAGAGATTTGAGGTTTAATTTGTTAGTTGAGCCTAACTGAAGATATTGATAAAGCCGTCCTATGTGGAGATGTGGCCCCGGTGGTCATTTGTGTAATATCATTTTGCACGCTTCATTGTACGTAATCAAAATAAATGTGCTCTGTTAGTCAAAATAAATGTACTCAGTGTTTTATAAAGTTAAATATGTTTTATTTATAAAAGAACATTCAACAGATATTACGTGAAAATCTGTTGGTCCCTCTGTATCTATTTAAGTATTCCCTACTCGTTTTGGCATTCATAGTATGGACCTTTCCATGCTTCACTATGCAGTGAGTCTTTTGCATAATTCTATTGTTCACTGACCCCGTTTGTGACCCGCGAGTCATTGGAAGTGTGCACAGATAAAAAATATTTCTTCCTATGCAGTTTTTTATCCTCTGCATATTCCTCGATTTTGAAAGGCAGTTCGGCGATCATATTCGATTTATAAATTGAAATTTCATCACCACTTTTTGTTATTATTTATCCACATAATTCACTGTTCATAGCCGTCTGTTATTTGACATGAATTTTCATCTCAGGTTGTGTATTCTTATGAAATGTTATGTTTAATTTGCCAATATTTATTCTCAAAGCTTTGCACTTCTGGTTGTACTTATGAGTCGTCTTATCAGTGTTAACTTTATTTTCACTATGGCCGTGTGTGTGTGTGTGTGTGTGTGTGTGTGTGTGTGTGTGTGTGTGTGTATGTGTGTGTGTGTGTATGTGTGTGTGTGTGTGTGTGTGTGTGTGTGTTCAAACACTTTCTGCTACAGTCCGTTTCTTGATGTATATAATATATATTTTATAATGACTTTACCTCAAGATGTTTTCTCCCTATTTGGATCATGTTTCGGGAAGCTTTGTTTTCCCATCTTCAGCCTTCCTAATTTTGAGTCTTGTGAGTTATTTGTGTGTTGGCTGGTTGTTGCTTTGGTTTCCTGTTTGGAAACAGGAAACCGGAAACTATTCGTTAATTTTTATATTAACAGAATTATTTCGATTGTTATTAATTTACTTACAAACCTTGATGATACTGGTATTTTTCAGTGAAACGTGCGTCAGGTGTTAAAAAAATACGATATTTTACTACTTGCAGAAGAAACAAATTGAATAACATCACAGCATTATATAATTGCTGCAAGAAACTTCGAGTTACGTATATAGAAAATTATATATATATATATATATTTTGCAACGATACAAATTATAACTGCATATATAGGTTACATTGAAATTATTACAACAGAGTCTATATCTGGAGGTAGGAAAATTTTATTCATTAACTCATTAACATTACTATTGTCTTATTACATTATAATATAAAATTGATTATAAAAAAATTGTCTTTCAATAAATGAGTCTATTGGCTTGTTTTACATATAAGTTACTTGTACGTAGAATTCCAACTGTTGGCGTAGACACCAGGCGCTCCGTACGCTGCTCGTCCGCACCGCTGCGACTCTGCACGTCGACCGAGCGAAGACCACTTAACGCTGAATTATCTACGTCGCGGCTCACACACGCACTGCGATATGAAACTGTTACTGTTTATAACTTGAATTGACTTAATCTCAGGGATCAAAACTGGGTAAAAATAGATCGTGTATTAAGCTTACACAAATCCGGCTTCTTGAAGTGTTCTCGCGTTAACTCTAAATATCTCGTTAGATATTTTGCCCTTAACCCGGAAAATCTTCCACTCTACGCGAAAAAGCACTTAGAGTATGTTGTATTTAAATTATTTGAATTCTATAAATTGGCAATGGTTACGAAGAACTCGAACCGTGAACCAAATTACTAAGTCTTATGGAAACCGACTTGTCTTGACACGAAAAACTCGTGACAGCGAGTACGCCTTTCTATGGCAAGACTTCGGAAAAAACAGAGCGATGTGCTCTCTGCAACGGACCATCACAAATAATTTTTAGACCTTCTGATTGGTGGAAACTCTAGCAACGTCACAGATTTTCTTAGTGATATCCAGGAATTAGGCTGAAACTCTGTCCGATTCTGCAAAGGCCTGTCTAGATTTAATCTACAAATATTATTACTTTCTTGGAGATAACGAAAATAAAAGAAGACTGATTTCATTTTAAAAAAACCATATAAAAATTATAGTTGTGGAGAATTGAGTATATGGAAAATGTAGCTTATAACCATGAGAGTACATGGTTTGCAGAACGAAATGTTCTGCGAAAGAATCCAAGTTTCAGAACGAAATGTTAATTTTCAACGAAGTTATTAAATAAAATGTAAATCACACGCGCACCCGCGCACTTACACACAAATATTTCACATGACATAAAAGAGTATAAAATTGTGAACATTTTGACATAACATACTTTTTTAAATATAGATTGGTTCAAAACGTATGACTACTTTACAAAGAAAAGAACAAAATCAATTTAAAACCTGTCTATGGCCGTCAGAAAATGTGCTATAGCCTTAGTATCCCATTTAAATGAACTTACTATCCTGTGTTCTGTTGCAGTATATATGACAAAATAATATGTGGTATACCGAAATATATAGAGGCAGCGTTTCCCAAACTTTTTTTTCGTGACCCGGTTATTTCAACATTTTAACTTCGCGACCCGGCAAATTATGCTATGTATGTCTTGCTCCTATTTAAAAAATCAGTTAATCAGTAAAACTTGCGAATTTTTCAGGTTTTCTGTACTTTTATGTACTTATGTATTTAATTACATACAGACCCTATTATGTATTATTAGTCACTTGGTATAGATGTATATCTAGTGACTTTATTAGGCGCTTATTTTAATTAGATTATTTTTTTTTAAAACATATTTTCGTAACTTTCGTAAAATTTTTCTGCGACCCTGCATCTTGCTTTCGTGACCCGGTACCGGGTCGCGACCCGGCATTTGGGAAACGCTGATATAGACTATGTCGAGGATGGTTGCTCAGAAACCATCCATGTCTCTCACGACCGTGGCCGAGATATAATTCACAAGTAAGGTTGAATGTCTCATATAACATTAAAAATATATGTGTACTTGTTAATACCTTAAGGGTGAATTGTAGCTCAAACTAGAACAGTGGAACAGTTACAAGCTCTATCCTTAAATCAACTTCTACATTATTCAGCAATTCTACACAAACACAGTAATTTAATACACACTGGAGTATTCACAACTCGCACTTCTCTGTAGTAATGAATAAATCACTGAATTTACCAGATCGCAGTTATTAACACAAGCCGTTTGCTCTGTCCGTTGTAGTACGCACGCTATTGGCCTCGGCTGCTACCGTCGTGTCTGCACAATTTGCGCGTTAATGTCTGTACAGTGTCCCGTCAGAACAACGGCAGCTCTACACACTCCATTTCTTTCGGCCAGCCGGAGGCATATCCCAAATATTTGCACTATTCTCACACATATACAATATTTTGATTTCGCAACAATTCACTTTTTTGTCAGAGAAGGCAGGCAGCGAAACAAAACAAAACGTATTTCAAGCGAATTGGGAAAATTATTTTCTATCTTTGACGTTCAGTTGCCTCGTTCGCCTTGTGCGTCTCCCCGACTGGATAAATAAAATAATCCGTCGTCATCACCAACATCATTATCGCCATCAGCAGCAGCATTTGTTGTCCACTGCTTAGCGAATGGCTCAAGATTTCCCTTCTAAGCCGTTTTTGACCAGTCGTATTTAACCCGCTTCTTGCAAAGAACCGGTGTCGTGGTCACTATAATTTTTGGCTTCCAGGGCTTCCCGTCTACCATCTCCTTCCTCAGCCATAACTTCTGCCCACGTTTATTTAGTTTTCTTAATTCTCCAGATGACGTCATTTGATTGCAGATCTTTTTAATTATCTTTTCTATTTAGTCCAGAAATAGACCGACTGTCTCACATGCTTTTGAGTTAGCTTGTGTTGGTTTCATATCAAGAAAAATTGTACATATTCTTTCAAAACATATCAGATTTAGTTGTTGCCCTCATGTATTCCATGCGCCGGTAGTACATCTCGAATTAAGTTTGTATGGTGTAACTAAATTCGGTTTTAGGTATTTAGGTACCGATGTGTCTGGGTACTTAATGAGTTCAACAAACAACAAAGTATACATAGGCCTATATACACATGTAACAACACTTGTGTATTGTGTGCATACAAAAGTCTGTCCACTTGTGTATGAGAATTTGTAATATAGTGTAATGAAAGCATGTAAAGAATTTTTATTTGGAAGAACAGTGATGAAGTTTCATTAAAGTGTTTGGAACATAGTGGTGGATTATTACTGATACTGAACAAGGATTTCATCTTTTGTAAAACTGATCGTAATGTTTACTAATTTAAGTACGGTACAGTGCCGAAAATATGCTTAAAATGCAAGCACAGAAGTTTGCGGAATGTGTTTGTTGCAGTAGCGTGGCACTGAGTACCAGGTGCTCCTGTCAAGACAGCTTTGTTTGTGTTTCATCTGTCACTAACAGCGGCCCTGATATTTCACTGATCTTTACATTCGCCAGCCTTAAGTTATTCTGAGTTTCTGTAATATTGCTTTCTCAACATTTTGGTCAAAATTTGTTTAACGAGTTATTTCCAAGTAAAACAGGTTGAATACTTTGTGTTGTGCTCAACTGCAAATGCTTTAGCTCAAATCAGTTATGAAACCGTTATTGTTGGCAAAAAATTTATTATTCATTAAATAAGGCTACGAAAATGGTGTGAGTAATTTTTTTGGCAGTCTTTAAAGAATACTTTAAAGGCTAGTACGTAGAACTCAAAGAAGATTAGTTAAAATAGATTAATAATATTTCCAGCAGCACAAAATATCGAAAACAGACAACATTTTTAAAAACAGTACCTTCCGACTTCATACAACTCCTTAAACTGCATAGAACAGTACCAGTTTGCATCATTCGTGTTTGCTGTTACTACAGAAGAGGAAAAGAGGAAAGAAACGAACTACCAGATATTCAATTATGCCGACTGAATATCAGCAGGCTGAAACCAAACACGGTTATGATTGACTTTGAAATTTCTAACGTTGAATGCGACGCGATATTGTTTCCCACACAGCACTATTAGAGGTTTGCCAACAGTATAGTGGAAGGTTTCCACTCTAAATTTTCAAAAAACGGTCGCTAGGCATCACGTCATTCTTTGAAGATGTTGGGGTTTACCGTAGGGCAATAGACAGTGAATTGGACACAAATTTTAGACAACCTGTAAACAAAACAGGCCGATATTACAGATGAACGGCGAATTGGAGGGATTTTTCATCGGCAACAGTAATATAAAACGTTGTCTGTGGCACGTTTATGTCATGTGATGCTGCTTTGTGACCCTGGCGTAAAGGACAATTAAAAAATTGAATTCCACTTACATTAGAGAATATTTTTAATTTAATTTACATGTAATTATTAATCTTTTTGTTAAATTATTAACATAAATTGAATAACTGCCCTGGACGTTCATGCTAGTTGATAGTGGAGATTTATGTCATTGCACATTTAACGACTGTAGACATTTTTGTTAACGGACATCTACGACAATGAACATTTTTGTGGTGGTCATTCCACAATTAATTACATGTGCAACACTCTTCTTCATCGTGTTACTGTAATTTGTTAATAAGGTGAAATAAATCGCATAATTATTTCGCTTTATCGTAATACAATAGGTATTATTTATTTTGTTGTTTTGTGTCTGATAATATTTGTAACAAGTAGGTAAAAACATCAAAAATCAACGTGCTTTTTGAACTATAAAATAATATATATTGAGTTACTTGAATAATATATAATAAAATAATGTTGTAGAGATTAGATGCTAAGATTCTTAACAATAATAGTGGTGTTTCACCAGATTGGTGATGGGTTTACTATAAATCACATTAGTATCAGTTGGTGTTCGTACTTAGGAAAAGCATTTGTTGACTAGTTATCACTCATCATTGAATATAATATAAAGAAGCGTCAGTGTGTGTAGTTGGCGTTTGCCAACAACTCCGATGTAGCAATTCGTGGTTTACTACAAACGTTGTTTCGTAACAGCAGTGTGTTAGCGTAGCGTGTTGTGTGCTCACATACCTCAGCTATAATTTATTGCATTCTTTACTACAATGGATGAATTATTACTTTAATTTGCTGATGTTGCTTAGCTATCTCTCCCGAGACATCAGCCTTGTTAAATTTTCTTATCGCTGTAACATACGGTTACTTAAATTGTAACGCTAAATTCCCCAATCCGCCATACATTAGGGGCGCGTTTCCAACGATCCTATCGCTTACAGAATATATGGGTTAATTTTAAAGTACGGTATCTAATGTAGGAGAGAATTTTTTTATCGTTTCTTACTTGATAAACCGTAAAACAGCAGCTATTCTATTTGGCTCTCTAGCTTGTAACTACACGTAATTTTGTCCCTTATCAGTATCTTCTAAAGCCCCGCTGTTGTGAGCGCCAATTTGTAACTACACGTGATTATGTCCCTTATCAATATCTTCTAAAGCCCCACTGTTGTGAGCGCTAATCTATTACCCTTCAGGACTTACAGGTTCTTTATGCCTCACCTTGGATGTGTCAAATTACCACAAGACGGGTTTTAAATTAATTTATCCCTCTCTTTGTGTACATCCATTAGTAAACCTTGTTAATTCTATATAAATAAAAACACATGGAATAGTATCTGGTAATAATAATAATATTGTATTTTTTATTCAAAAAATTTCTATAGTCTATTCAGTGTAACTATTAATATAATTTATAAATCTCAGGGTCGATTCTCTTCTCTTTGTTTATATTATTTTTAGGTTCTTTTGGCTGATATAAAGGTTCAGTAATTATAAAGGAAGAACAAGTATAGAAAGTACATTACATTACAAACAATAATAATGATGAATAATATAAATTGAGTATTAATTATAATAATATATATACGTTACAATGTTGTCAAAGTGAAGGAATCCACTTCTTTTGGTGTTCAATAAATGTTAACTCTTGTCACTTCTGTGGTCCGAAGCCTTCTGTTGGGATATTGTGATTGAAGTCCAGTGTCTTGTTATTAATTCAATCTAAGTGTAGTTGTTCCTTCTGGTTGTTGGATCAGTAATGTTTTAAAGGTGATTTGTTTATGATATTTCTTTATCTGCTCCAATTTTATATTCTGTTATAGTTTGATATAAGGTTTTTTTACTTTCTATTATATTATTTTTTAATAATATTCATATGTTTTGTATAAATAATTAGCTTGTTTTCAGAATTTACATTCAACTCTCCTTCTTGGCTTATTATTTTTTTAATAATCATCACACAGCATTCTTTTTCTCTCTTTTGGTTTCCTGGATACACATAAATACTCTGGTCATATCTGTTCAAATTGAGATTTAGTTGTCATAGGATATTATTTTTATATAATACATTATTTTACCTTTTATGTACAAGTTGTTTTTTAGTTATTACATCATAATACTTAATACAATTTACATATTATTTTATCTGACAAAACTATGAACAATTTTAATATCAAATATTATAGTTATTTGTAATTTGACAAATATTTGTGAATAATTTATTATTTACTGAACATAATCATCTAGGCCTATGTTGACTGATTATATTTTTATATTGGAAGACTCATAATCGATCCTGCTTACACTTGTTTTATATTAACTAATTTTTTTTTAAATATAAACAAACTATTAATTAACAATTATATTTTAATTACTATAATTCCCTTTAGGCTTAACTGAATGCACACTTTTAAACCATTGTCTGTGTGATTAATATCTATTAAACTTATATAACTCAACACTAATAAAGAAAAAACTAAATGTTAATGCCAGTATCTTCTTCTACTATGGATTAGTAATTCATTTCATTAAATAATTGTTTATAATTACTATCCACTCACAGTTATTCTTAATTGAATCCCACTGTATCTCACATCCTCTTACCAATTAATTACACTTGTTTATATTACATTTGTATTACATCTTAATTACATTTTACATTTACTTCTAAATTTGTATTGTACTTTATATGCCTTTCTATTTGATTCATTCATTATTCATTAAATTTATTATCATTATTTATTTGTTTATGGACTACTCCAAATCTAACTAGGTACTGTTTATATAGTATAGTAATCTGTCATAGTAATGTCTGTTGTAGGACTTTTGGTTTTTAAATAGGTTCACACTTTTATTTATTATTGTTTCTTCCTTCAAATTATTTTGATTTCGATTTGTTTAGATAACTTGTTGTTATTGCTTGCTGATGTCTTCAACAGTTGAAGTGTATGATATTATTATGGTATTAATATTGCTTGGTGATAAGATTGACATTTATTAAACAAATTCTTCATTATTATAGGCAAATTGAAACCTACTTTTCTTGTCAATACCAATTATTTTCTTCTTTATCTCTGGAGTTTATTTATTTGTATTGGTGGCTTTAACGAATTGTAATTCTTGAGTTTTCTCTTGGTTCATTGTATATTTTATTCATATATTCCATTCTTTTATTCACATTGATTCCATACTAATGTTAAATGATTCCCCCTATATTAAAATGTGGTATTATGAATGAATATCGGCGTTGAGTGGCCCTTTTACGTCCAATTGCTCATCCGAACATTCACATACCTGGTACAGTGCACATTGGCTGCTGCCCATAAAATAATTCTAAAGTGGCGCCTTAGCTTTCTCACTCTATAAATAAAATAATTATAAATCTTATCATTATACACATCATTGGAATCTTTTATCTTCTGAATATTTTTTCTTATTCTACATTGCCTTCCAATAACTCCATTTATTTATTATATTCAATATTACTGTTGGTATATTTTCTTAAGTAGATTTCTTCCTCTTTTATATAACTTCACTTCAGAGTTCAATGATTTATTAGCCTTAATGTCATTCACCTTTTTTTATTCAATACCTCTTGTAATATAGTAGTTTTAATTATCCTTCTATTATTCTATCTGTTTTTATACTGCAACTCTTCTTCAGCAAGTTCATTTTCTAATTAGTTTATTAAATTTCTCTTAGGCTTTTGTCATTAATATTGTGCTCCATTATTATTATTATATTACTATATATATTATTATGCTTGATTTAAATAGATGCGCTATTTCTTTTAGAATTTTGGTGTCGTTACAAGCTCTATAAAATGTTTACTGTTTTTAGTGCTTTTTTCATTTGAATCCAATTTAATTAATATTATTGTTATACATTTTACCCATTTTTTTAAACTTCTTGCATAGCGGCTCTCAAAACTTTCTCAGAAAATCGAAAATACTCCACCTATTTCAACAGGCTTAGAGTGTAACGACTCACTGAAAGAAAAAGTGAGTTAGCAGAAGTGGGACTGGAACCGAATGCGAAGAGCTTCAATTAAACGGAAGAGCCAGTTGAGTCGGAGTCGGTTGCTAATCAAGTAGTCTAGTGTGTAAAGTGTTGAAACAACGATGAGTAAATACTAATTAAAGATTAACTACCAGTACAAAAACTCTGGTATCCTATGTCGTGATTTTCTGTATCTGTTATCGTAAACGTGCAAATACGTCTATGATTTTTCGAACCCTGTATGTAACGACATAGAGAAATATGTAATGTAAGCCTGTACGTAACCCTGTAAGTCAGAAATATTTTATTATCTACAATTTTAATTTCACACACACACACACACACACACACACACACACACACACACACACACACACACACACACACACACACACACACACACACACACACACACACACACACACACACACAGACACAGACACAGACACAGACACAGACACACACACACACACACAATGAATCACAAAACTTCAACTAATTATGGATTTAAAAAAAACATGTAATTTAACGAAAATTAATGTAATGTTTTGTCGGCGTAACGTACCGTTATTCTTTCCTACATAAGAACGTTTAGCTCATGTCCAATGAAATGTCTTTCATTCGAATTTTAATTTATAAATAATTGCTCTGAAGTATGCCATTTTCACTCTACTTCTTTATCAGAAGCCACACTGTGGTTTTTACGATATTTAAGTCATTAGAAGAGGGAGTTGACAAGGTTGACAAGTGAATACTGGTACTGGTTTGACAGCTGAGCATGCGAATTGTTTAATACGTGCAAACGCAAATAGGAATTGTTATAAAATGTGAAACAGACTTGACAATTGCTGGGACGGTCCCTAGCTTCATGACAGCATTGGAATATCAAGAGACATATTTTAAAATGCTTAAGCCACTCAGCCGGAATAAGCACACTAGACGCCCAATGAACTTGCAGCACATAGACTAACCTACGTTCGAATGATTATCACATACATGAAATTTATCCATATTGATGAAATAATTGTCATTATTACAAAGTAAACATAAATAATTTAATAGCAAATAGTGGAAACCAAATTTAGTTCAATCAAACTACAGTAATCTTTATATCATAAACACAGTAAAAAAAAAAACAATCGTACAGCAATAACTCGAGCAGAGTCAAATAGTTTAATACAGCGAACGGAAAATTATAAGTTATAATAAAAAACGTGTGTGATAGTTCCCATGTTAGTTCGGGATGTCTAAGATATTAACTAACCCTCGACTCGCTACAGACCTTTTTTAATTAAATTTCTGTTTGTATTCTATTTTATTTTCCTTCAAAGCTTCTTTCTGATTCCATTATAGAATATGAATGACGGGAACGATCGGATAAATGTTGTAGAAGGTCGAATGAATTTCATTTCAGTTAAATTCGCTAGAATATTAACCTACATTAGCAACAATTTAGTGATTCGTATTAATGAGTTCGTGCTTTACATCTATATTAGAATAAATATTGTTTTACATCGATGTTAAGTTAGGCTTTGTGTGAAAATCGACTTACAAAACTTTCCAGTGTCGTAGAAAAAGAAATTGAAAGTGAAGTTGCTAAACTAATTAAGGTGTTTCGCTACACTTCGTACGGGCACTGTGCTGAGGACATCTTTAACGATAGTCACGTATATAACTCCCTGAGTGCGCTATCACGTAAGAAACATGTGGCGCGTAACAGCGTACAGTGGGCCTACACACCGTACCGTAAACACATCTCTCGTTACAGTAAACCTCAAGAACATATCGTTGTTGTTGTTGTTGTTGTTCGCGTTGGTAAACGAAACTGTGTGAATTTGGCTTTAAGAAATGTTAGCTCACAAGCTAATTTAATTATCAACCGTACTTGAAAGCCGACATTGCTGCATTGTGTTTGAACTATCTGGCGACTATTGTTTATCTGGTATCTATGTCACGTTAATCTGATGAATTGTTATGTATTAATGATGATAAAGGCCAGTTTAACGTGTAACCCAATTTACCAATTTACATATCTTGGTACTATAGTCAATGAACAAGGGGAGCACTCTCAAGAAATAAAGAGCAGAATTGAAAAGGCAAGAGCAGTGTACACTAGAATGAGCAGTTTATTCAAAAGCCACGATTTAACAAAAAACACAAAGATGAGACTTTTACGCTGCTACGTATTCTCGGTCCTCCTCTACTGTGTAGAACCTTGGACTTTGATTGAAGCCACAACTAAAATATTGAAATCTTTCGAAATGTGGCTTTACCGTAGAATACTGAGCATTTCATGGACAACACATATAACTAATGTTGAAGTTCTTACAAAGGTGAAGAAAGATAGGGAAGTTATTAACACAGTGAAGATAAGAAATCTTCAGTATCTGGGACATCTCATGAGAAATTAACAGAGATTTTACTTGTTGCAGTCCATACTACAGGGGAAAATACTTGGAAAGAGAGGAGTTGGGCGACCGAGAATATCATGGCTGAGAAATTTAAGGACCTGGTTTGGCATGAATACACCTGACTTATTCCGTGCAGCAGTACAGAAAGTTAAAATAGTCTGTATGATATCCAACATCCGAAACGGATAGGAACTATCAGAGGAAGAAGAATGATGATAGTTTTAAATGTGCAAAGTGATTACTATACCGTTGCTCTGCTGTATGTTTATAGTTAATGAAGCAAGAGTGTGCTTGTAAAAGCTAGAGTGTGCGTCTAATAGTTAGAAATTTACAAAATGTTCGTAGATATTGTAACATAACAAGATTACACCTCAGAATAAAGACAAGTATACCATCAAAATTTACTGTGAATTATGCATAAACGCAATCTTTTTAGTATTAAAGTACAAAGAAGAATAAAATAAACTTAATAAATAAAGAAAGGAAAAACAATTTATTTATTATTTAAAGATAAATAATAAGGTCAAGGAATCAAAGTAATCAAAACAAAAAGGGAAATATGATAATAAATAAATACTAGGGAAATAGGGAATGCAAATTTAAGAATTAAATAATTCAATTACCATGACAATACAATAACTGACGATGACCATTATACCCAGAAGAGACGATCAAAAGAAAAATACAATGTAAATAGTTATTAGTAGACATAAATATAATGTACAAATGTTAAACTTAGTATGTAAGAATAAGACATTGAGTATAGCCTTAGATTAAAATTATGAGGAGGTCTGCGAACCTCAAACAGTTATTTTGTATAAGTGAACTACAGACTGTGAGTAATATAAAATTACAAATATAATAATATTGAACAATAATTATAAAAGTCAGGTAGTGTAACAGTGTAAGAAGGTGAGAACAACAGTGATAGACTTTAAAAAGAAAAAAAACAGTGTATAGTGTAAGTGAATAAACATATTTACAATATGAACATTGCATGAAACATGTAATTTATATGAAACAACTAAGTAACTCATATAGTGAGATCAAACCAAGTGTAAATAATTAAAAAATAGAGAGAAATCTTACGTTACAAACTTATAATATAATATAGTGACGAAGAAAAAATAAGATTCAACGGAATCATATTAATTATAAAATATAAAACCGAACCTGTGACCCATAAATATTCCATCCAAGACCTTAACTGAATGAATTAGTTTTTTGGTAAAAAAGAATGTATTGTTGAAGAATTTTCGAAACGAGGCGGAACATGTTAATTTTACTGCGGGACTTTTAAACAAAATAATTGAAGATATAAGACGAGATGATAAAGAAAAACTGTTGAAATAACTAGAAGACTAATGTTTTAATCGAATATACCAAAAACTTGAAGGCCAGAAGCGAAGAATCAAGCAATCAATTCGTAAAGGAAACTACCAGATTGGTGAGATTGCTCCAATATGCTAAGGCAGACTATTGAACAAACTTTACTTCATTTAAAGAGCGAGTTACAGTGAAACACTATAACACAAACAATATAAACATTATAATAATGAATTTTATTTGTACACTATAATCATTAGTATTAAGAGTTCCTTTTTAAATTGTTCTTTTGTATGATCCAAAGGACCCACTAATCAACATACATCCACAACACCCAATTACTAAACCTTATTTATAAATATTATGTTTTATGTTATATTTATGATTTGTACAGTACATTGACTTTACTTTTACATTAACCCTGAGATTAAGATTTTTCATGTTATCCAACCGAAATGAGCTACAAATGTTAGAAAAGGACATTGAATGTCAATACAATTAAATAAATGTTAAAGAGAAATAATAAATTTTATTGAAGTTCAGTCAAAATAGAAAAGGAGTTTGATTATTTATTAAGATAGAATTATACATAAAAAGGGTAAGTTTAGGACTTAAGATTCACACACATAAAGAGTTATTTTACAATATTGATGTTTTACATTACATTACAGTAAATGATGTATAACTTTTACAGACACTTGTAATGAATCTTATGCGTACACAAGATTTTTAGAAGTACTGCACATTACACTGCACCATCCGCAGTATAATTAATTTTTTTAAACTGGAGGGTAAAGCAAAACATATGACGACGGATAACGTGTATACAACTTTTTGAATAACAAGATCTTACAAATATAAACCATTGATTTGTATGCTGTGAGGACACCAGTCGCTTATTGAAGTCGTTATTGTGTCCTCGTAACTGTGTTTGAAAATTTAGGCAAATCTTACTCTGTATTGTGGAAGGAACAAAACGCAGTATACTGTATCGTATTGTTGAATTAATATAATTATATTGTTTGTTTTATTTGAAGTATCGTAGTACTTTACCCAGTTTTAACAATTTTTTTCAGTGGGTATTTTCTGTTTCTATTTTAGGTACAGCCAAGAGTTTAGTGTATCCGATAGCTTCATGCTGTGAACAGGATCTTGTTGTAGACTGTGAGAATAGATAGGCCTGTACGTTGAAACAGTAAATTTATTGGAATTTTAAAAATTTTGAATATTTTTGTTTGACGGGGTACGTTTTCGTGTAAGGGGCTGTTGAAGTGTTTGATTATGACACGCAGACTTGACGTAATTTCTTAAACTTTCCTCTTAGCGTGAAATTAACTTGTTCAGAATACCTGTAATAAAAAGTAAAATGCTGTGTATAATTTAAAACTTCGAAGCCAAATACAGTGCGCGTTGTCCCATGTGTAACAGTGTAACCGGAGTAAATTGAAACACTGCAATGTTTATTCCCCCACTCTGAGCTGTAAATTTCTAGCTCTCCGGCAATCTCCGTGTTTATAAGCTCTTTGGTAACGGTATACAAAGAGTACATTGCATACACTTTAATGGTACTTTTGTTACGTGTATGCTGTATGTTATGTATATATGAGTAGCCCCTGCGCGCGTTGCACATGCGCATGCCAACATTATTTTCTTCTGCCAGTTATTTTCCAAGCTATATCTTTCATTGGTTTTTTCCATACCCTATGCGATATTATTACGTATAGGCTACATGCAGTTGCTTTTCATATTGATGATAAATTAGGAGACCACACAAGAAATCGCTGAAATGGATGGTTATCAAGTGCCACTATGTTTGTAATACAATCATTTACGTCGGAAATCTGGAATTTAATAAAGCTTTAACATTCCGTTAATTCAAAATAAAAAAATATTTGTAACATAACATTTAATCATGATCACTAAATGTATTTTTATGTTAAAATAAGTACACTGATGCGAAATTATTATATTCAATACATTTTACGTTTTGACGGAGAAATATTAATGTTTCAATATTAACTGGGCATAGAATTGTGTGTTTTGCAGTGAACATCATTTAAATCGAAACTAAATTAACGAAACACGCTTCTAGAAAATGTTTTGATGCAATAAATCACTGAAATACTTATATTTATGAAAAACGTTCAGTTTTGTAATTTCTGTTATGTGATGACATTGAAACTAGACTTCGTACCTAACTAAACTTGGTATTCAAGCCGCTGTCGCAAATTATTTTATTTTGGTTGTTATTTTAATTTTAAAACCACATAATGCTTGTGATTCCTTGATTAAGCCTATGTATTATTTTAATTTCTGTTTCTTACAAACTACTTCAAAATTTTATTCATTATGATTGAATTTGACTTATTTGCATTACTACATACATAATTTTTTAGAATTTACATATTAGTTTATTATTTTTATTTTAAATCACTTACTATCCTTTCTAATTATACTACAAGTTGACATTTCATGCAATCCAATATGGCTGAAAGCCTTCTTGCTTTCTCTCTAACCTCTCCTTTTTACAAACATTACAGTTTTCAACTAGTTTAACAAGGTTTATGTACTGTAACCATTTACAGGAGTACAATAAATATAAAATTGCGATTGTGGCTATTGATGAAATTTGTGTTCTGTTTGTACTTAACTGTACCCCTGTAGCCTATTAGTGATATTAAATCTGATAGTGATGCCATTGGTGCTCTTGCCTTGGGGTTAAAGTAAGTGGAGTTAGGATTAACATCCTCGAATATGCTGATGCCGTCGTCGGGTGTTGAATTCGTCGAGAACGTAGGCCTACTTCTCAACAAAATTTCCGAAATAGGACAAAGGGGTAACAAGACGACGAATTCATTGTCTTCAGTCGACAGAGTCATGACTTCGCATCCCTCTACCTTAACAACAAGTAGGCCTATATCGAACGTGTCGCTTCATCCCAGTACCTTTGAAGTGTAATCACCGAAAACACACGTCTGCTTCTATAAAAAACAGGATAGAAGCTGCCCGTGGTATCTATAATAAAATGAGACCTCATCTGCTTGGCGACGACAACATGACCATCAAGCTACATTAGAGGATGGTCAGATGTTACATTTGGTACGTCCTTCTATATTGAATGGAGGCTTGGTTCCTCTAGTTAATTACAGTGAGACGCCTGGAGGCCTTGAAGATGTAGACAAAAGAAGAATATTCCGGGGCTCCAACTCTGAAGTGTTTGGAGGAGCGGATACTCAGCACGAACTACTAAACACTATTAAAAGCAGAAAAACGCTTATCTTAGACACGTCTTGGGGGGGGGGGAGTACTGCCTCCTACAATTAATCATGAAAGGAGAGAACCGTTCTCTTGGCTGAGAAACATAAGGGTGTGCACAACCATCCAAAGCAGGGAGGAGCTTTATCGCTTGGCAGAAGATAGAAAAGCCATCGCAGAAGTGATCGCCAACATTCGGGAGACCGAGCGCACACGCAATTGATTCCATTATGGTGCAAGTTATGAAAAAAGTAATGATGCCATGATGATAACCGGCGTTCTGAGAATATGCGAGTCAATTATTTGTCTGTATTTTACGAGTTAAAAATTTTATGAGAAAAATTTATGTCTGTAGTATATGTTGTAAGTAAATCGTAAAATTTGTTGGTAAAACGGTTTAATTTAATCCGATTCCCTCTTCTTTGTAAATTGCAATTTCTCTAGTTTCATCAAAAAAAACTTGTAAAACCGTTTAGGTTTTTTATTATACAAACTACCTTGTGACAGTTGTAATTTAATTTCCTTGAATGCTCTCAGCTGTCCGTTTTATGAACAGGTGAGTAAACATTCCACTCGCAATATGCGGCAAAGCTAACGGCTTGTCCTCCCCCTTCAGCGCTAAATCACTCACCACCTTTTCTTCCTGAATGCGAAAAGTTTCCTCGTAAAGTCATAGAGATTAAAGTACTCCCGTTTAAAGTTAAAAATATTTATTTTGTTGATTTTGGTAGATGCCTCACCGTTAAACTTTTGTCTTGTTAGTTTATGTGATTAGTTGGCAGTTGGTCTAATTAAACTTGACTGCGTATTTTGTAAGTAAAGTATAATTACATAATAATATTTCATGTTATGTCATAATATGGTGACTTTTTAGTGTTTTTTTTCTTCTATTATGCACGAGAAACAAACTCCGTGTTTCCACAAATGGCTAGTTAAGTTGCTGTGAAACGTTGTTAGTTTAGTTGTTGTTTCGACATTTCCCTTCATGCATTGTCAGTTTAAGTTAAAATCATCGTACAATAAAGTGGGCGTGGCCTTTTTTCTCTTCCAATTAATATTAAGAAATATCCGGTTTAACGCGATCAGATTGAAATGTAACTCATTAATTCATTGACATATAGGCTACGACGGAGCTTACCGTAAGATTCTGTCTTTAAACAAGTGTCTAATAATGGCACAGGCACTCATCATTTGCTCTGCCGCACAGTAACAGGTTGGATGGATACATACAACAGAACGCGTTGGTGTGACACGTCTAAGGTAGTGTATTTTACCTTCGTCGTTTCTACTGTAGTAACGGTACAAATGTAGACTGCCAAACATTCTGAGCGGTCTCAAAATGTTTTGCAGCATGGGATGTGTGACCCAAGCAAAATGCTTTACAGTTTTATTTCCCGTTGTCTTCAGATTCTACAGTAGTGTAGTCTTTAAAATAGAATATTACCGGAGTATTACAACTTGTGTATTTTAGTACTTTATAAATTCGTATGAATTAGAAAAACCAATGGCGCTCATTAATTCATCGCCTCAAACACCCACTTACACATATTACGCCAGTTCGTCATTTGCTGTAAACGTGAATGTGATAGAACAACGAATAATTTCTATATGTTAAAAGAAACGTACGCTGGAACCGTGTGTTTACGTTCGAGTTAAAACTTCCTTCCTGGCGCAATGAATTCAACAAGTATTTCGTACTTAAAATATTCTATTCAACGTAACATAATTTTAAAGCAGAATCGCTAGTCGCAAGAAGACTACGTAAACGTGTAGGAAAGTTACAAATGTACCGTATATAGCAGAACGGAGAATTAATGTTGTAGCAGAAACAGTTCCCTTGCTCCTGCGACTGCTGTTTGTTCATATTAGTAGAACTCTCCTGCATACCTGTACTTTCCTCTACATTTTGTTGTATAGGCGATGAAGTATTAGTCATTGATTAGTGAGCGAACTGGCAATTTATCGCAGTACGTGTGTAGGAGTGCTTGTATCAAGAGAGGTATGCATGAATGCACATTTATATGTATATACGTACATGTATAGCCTATCGCGTGTCTGTGTGTGTGTTTTAGTTGTTTTCAATATGTTTATTCACTACAGTTAAGGATTCGAATGATATTTTTCCAAGGAACTAAATTATTATCAAGAATAATTTTTTCATAGTAAAATTTGTATTCCTGGGAAATTGTATTCACATATAGATATCAATACGCATAACAAGTAGGTCGTGCAAGGACGAAGCAAATACTGCTACGTTATCCTTATTCACAGCTGACAAGATATGCACAAAGTGGGATAAAGTGTATTATTGACTCTTCGTGTACGACAGAATACGTTGTGCGGTAGTGACAGCATCCGTTGTAGTACTGTAGCTTGTTATTGAATCGCTACCAAATAGATTTTGAAACGTCTTGTAGAAATAAAGTACGTACCTTGTCATGAGATTTTATTAACTAAAGGAAGTAGATCTTCTTTGTGAAATACTTTGTCAACTAATGGAAAATATGTACATCTGATGTGTACAAAGTCTTCAAACAATTGTAGGTGGATGTACGAGAAATGTGTAGGGTAACGTTATTCCTTCACTGTGCTCCTATCCCAGTGCGCTTGTTGCCATTCCCTGTAGTGGTATAGCTGTGAGGGACATTTCGAAAACACTGTAATGTCCAATTTCAACTCGGCGTATCTCTATTCTCGGTGCTCCAAAGCAAGGATCGCCATTATGGTTTGGTAAAACTTCTACTTCACACACACACACACACACACACATAAAAGTACTTTTCAATTATTACGACTATAATTTCATGTTTTGGGTAGCAGAGTCTCAGTGTGGGTATGGCCCCACGCATTGAAATCTAGAATAACAGAGGCAAAAATAGGTAACATGAAAAGAAGAGACTGCTAAGTTAAAAAAAGATTAGAGGCAAACCAATGAAAAATTTCGTAAAACCTTTCGTTTTGGTGTGAATCATCGACTCATCGACCGTTAGGAAGAGAGAGACGAAAAACGAGTAGAGAGGCTTTTGGATCGGAGGGAATTCAACTTATATTTCACTGTACCTATACTTTAAAGTGAATAAAGAATTATTTAAAGTCAGCATCGTTCTGGTAAAAGAAACAAAATTTTTGGTTGTGTTGCCGACAATCCCTTTACAATCTAGTAGTGAAGACGGTCTGTTTTTTACACAGGCATGTGAAACTAGTAGTGACTCGCTTACCGTGAACTTACGAGTTTTGTGACATGTCCACTGTTGCTTGGAGCCGTATATTTTATATTTCGATATCTTATTCATTTACAGAAAATAGATTTGAGAGTCAGCAGAATTACATTTTTTTAAATAAAAATTGACCGATGATGTTTTATGTGACGCAGTTTTTTCCTGTTTACTCGTTAATGGTCCACTGATTTCTTTACAGAATCGTTGTGACTGCTGTGGTGTAGAGAAATAAAATTGTCGTCTTTTTCCTTGAAGTAGTTTAATATTTATTGATAACTGAACATAAATACATTTTGTTCATTAAAGTTTTAATAGACAAAATGAGTTATTTATACTCATATATAATGTTGTTGTGCCTTAACTTACAAAATGTGCAAAAGATACATTTTAAAACGTTATAAAATGAACAAAAGCTTAATCCATTTGGGCTTACCAGTTATATGATACTTCTTGACACACGCCACTTGGACGTAGAATTTTCGGATTTCCTTCGGAGAAACAGGCGAGTTGTGAGCCTGATCAGTATTCTGCTGCCATACTTTTAAAATGTCCTATATTTTTTTGTATGCATCACGTGATTAGGTGACGTATATTTCAGAATGAATATATGCTGTAGCCCGCTAATGAGCACAATTCACTGTAATTCCATTGTTTGTCTTAACCGTTATCATAAGTAACCCATCCATCTTTTCTCAGTGATTATTACTTGGAGTTATCGTGTGGTTAAACGTAACTGTGCCAGTATCTTTTGCTTTTCGAGCTGTCATTAATGCAAAGAATATAATTTCTTCATGAAATGCTTGGATCAGTTCATTCGTCTTTCTAATATATTGCAGCCGCGTAACACCCGGGCCCGCAATGCAGACTAGGGGCCCGCGCAAACATTTCCCTTAATGTTTAAGAATAGGTATAAACCATTTAACTTAAGTAAAACCAAGTTTCCCCACACGTATTTAACATTTAAAAACAAATACATTTATTTTTTTTTTTTACTATTATTGTACGAGTACCTAATGATGTACTTTGAGAGTATAAATTATTTGGTTAACTGAACAAAAGAGCGGTGATTCCAGTTAAACAATGCACCGAGGCCACCGGCCGGGTCTGTGTCGCTTCGTTATTCATTTTGAATTATGTTAGGAAGCTAATAAATGGGCCAAAGTGCTGAATCGCGTTGTAAATGTTACTGAGACATTGGCAGCGTCAAATTTAGCCTTCAGATTCCAAAAAGAGAAGATAGGCTAGCCTTTTTTGGCAATTATCGATCTTTTGAGTAAAAATGATCCATTGTGCAAGAGGTAAGCAGCGATCCGAAGAACAGTGAAAAGTATGAGTCCCAAACTTTAAAACGAATTCATTCAGATTTTACTTAAAAAAGTTGAAAATATTATTTTGAAACAGATTGAATCTTCTCAGTTTTCTCTGTAATAATGGATAGTACTTAATGGTAATGGTACAAGACTGGTACAAGGTAATGGTAATAATGGTACAAGACTTAATAGAAAAGATAAACAGTATCAAATAATCAGACACGTCTCAATTTCTGAAGATGAAGCAAGAAAGCCCACTAACTTAAAAATTCATGAAAACTTTGTAGGTTTTATAGAAGTGACCTATCAAACTGGCCTAGGCTTAGAAGAAGAGATTTTGAACAGTCTTGAGGAGAATGTATTCTCTTCACGTTATATAATGTATAATGTTAGTAGCTGTCACATGGGGTTAGTAGTTAATAGGGAACAATGGCATGACTTAAGTAAGGATAGTAGAAGGCCCACAAAAGATTCTTGCGGGGGCCCATAAAAAAGAGTTACGCCACTGATCCATTGTTATACAGAAGTGATTTCTCCTTATCCATTTCATTTTTAATCGTATGCAAGACCATCTTCTATCCCTGACAATCCTGTCTTAATAGTCCTACGTTTGTACCACACTTGGTTCGTTTATGTCGCACTTGTAACCAAACAATACTCCAGTCGAAGAAATCTAAAACTACAACTTTTTCGTGCATAACTTTGATTTGTTTGTGAACATTATCGGAATTTTGATCTTAGTATTCGTTTCGTTGTTTCAGAATGTATAGCAGATTCTGTAGTCGTGTAACAAACTACTAAGTTGAGGTGTCTTTTGCATAAATCAGTGAGATTTCACTGTGGTACACCAATGTATGCAACAAGTATTACATTCCCGGGTATTTGTGGTTATTCACACAATCATTTACACTGGCGTTAAGCTTGTCGCTGTGGCTTTGCTCGGATGTATTTCCGTATATATATCCTCTCAGTTTAATACGAATTTTTTCGGTGTTACACCAGTGTACATCAATATTAGAGCTGTAAAGGAATACACGTGTAATATGTCCGTCACGTAAAGCAGTATGCTTTCGTGTTACATGAACATATACCTACATACTTTAATGATTTCACAGTTGTGTATGTTAATAAGGACACAACTGCTAATATTACAACGGTACGCTAGTTGTGCAGGTTTTACTGTACAAATTACAAATTATGTAATTGTACGAATGTAATTTTGTAAATTATGTGCCGTATACTTATCCCAGATTTAGAAGTGTATAAATATCTTTATAAGTGTGACCAACATTTCGGTTACGTTGCGTGCGCACGCGTGTGTGTGTTTACAATGTACGGACGTATTGCACGGAGGTGAGAGTAAATCAAGTATGTTGTGTACACCATTGTTAATTAAACGATTAATACAGCACGGCCACTGTAGTATGAGTTAAGGAATTTATTTAAATAAATCTATGAGTGGTTCTATTCGCTTAATAGCTGTTCTTACCTCAGTAAGGCAGCTGTTATGACATTTTGGAGTGCCACCTCTAATTTTGATACTAAACAAACAAAAAGAATCTAAAAGTTGATAAATAAATTTTTAAAAGTGGTTAAGAAACTGATCTGAAACTTTCTGACTGCTGGATTATTTAATGTCATACATAGTAAATTTTACATTACTGCCACAATATATTATATATTTAAATTTAAAAAATATTATTGAAAAATATGTATCCCAATTTTGAAAGTAGTATATATGTTTAGTGCAACATAATGCAAGAGTTTTTCGTGTTAACTATTTCAAATTTACGAGACAGTTTGAATAATAACCACATTTGAATCCGGGATCACAATAAAAAAGAAGGCAAGAATATAACAAATAAGGAAGGCCTAAATATGAATAATCAGTAGATTACTTCTAATTGTCAATTTTATTATTAGATATTAGATAACTTCTAATAAGTAATGTCAATTGATGTCATGTTATGTTTAATCGTTTCGGTTTATCATTAACTGGTTAATAAACGAGCCAGCTTATAAGTTACACGTGTTATCTAACATTCGTATCACATACGTGTTTGACAATTCACTTCGCATATTCATAAAACGTGTGTGCGTTACGATAAAAGGGAAATATACAAAAAATGAACATAGGCCTACATACAGTTAATAAAAATTTGGATATTGTAGATAATTTATGATTTTCTTAAAACAAATATATCTTCTTCAAAATGCTTTTTGCATTGTTGTTATTCTGTCTTTGAAGAATGTTAATAGACAATTCGTTTGTAGAGACAATGGTAGAAACTAGGATATGATAGACGACATCCACAGTAACAAAAAACTCGCGAGAATAATAGTAATTTTAAGAATAACAATAATCGTAAGTACGTAAAGAGGTCAGAGCAATCGCTGGTACGTCAGTGTTTAAGCCTATCGCATGTATAAAGCACAATGGTGAATTGATTTGCAACCCTGGTGAAATTGCGGACACCTTGGCGGCGCGGCATGCCGAGGTCAGTAGTACAGAAATTTATCCTCTCGATTCCTGGCAAGGAAATATGAAGTCGAACATGACTTGTCTTCGAAACTGAAGGGTACAGAACCTACAACGGGAGGGAATTACGGCCCGCTATCCGCACTGCGGCGGGACTGAACGATATTCCGTACGTCAACTACCGTATGTAGTAGTAGCTACGGTTACACTACTGACATTATATAACGCCATATGGATGCAAGGCGACCGTTATCCCGCTTCTGAAGGCCGTAAAGGATCCAGAAAACTACCGTCCAGTATCGTTAACGTGCTGTTTAGGAAAATTATTGCAGAGAATTATAAACAGCCGGCGCACCGGTTTCTTGAAAAACGCGGCCTTCTGAGCGCACACCGGTGTGGATACCGGAAGCACCATTCTACTAGAAATCAACTGGTATATCTGGAGAACGGAGTTCAAAACAGTTTCATCGAAGGCAAACACATGGTTGCAGTATTGCTTGGCGTGGTAAAAGCTTTCGATAAAACGTGGAGATACAATATTATGCAACAGCTACGTGATTGGCGATTAAGAGATGACCTGCCTGCATTTATCTCTAGCTTTCTCAGAGATAGGACTTCCGTGTTCGGGTCGGGCAATCACTATTGGCCCCACACGAACTGAAATATGGAGTATCGAAGGACACGCTTCTCACTATAGCTATCAACGGGGATATAGAAATGTCAGTTGTGAAGTGCTTGTACGTTGACAATCTTCCGCTGATCTACTCGGCCAAAGCAACGGCAATGATAAAACGTAAAAAGGCAAGATGCTTGTAGACACGTTGGTTGACATTCCTAACAACATAGTCTGTTCGTTCTCGGCAACAGAGATTCCTGTCGAAGTAAGAAAGGCACCTGTAGTCGATGTTAATCATAAACGGTGTTCGGCTGCAGTATAAGCCGGAAATCAAAGTTTTGGGCTTTATTTTGGACAGACACTGAACATGAAATGCGTATGTGGACGACTTGGCTGGGAGGTGCAATTGGTCGCTAAATGCTCTCATGTGCATTTCCCATATGATCTGAGGACCAGACAGAGGTTTTTTGCGCCTGTACACCGCGCTGGTAATATCCAAAATGGATTATTGATGCGCGGTGTACTCTTCAGTTAGGAGGTCGTGCTTGAACAAGCTGGATACTGTACACAATGCAGGGGTGCTCTACGCCACCCGATACAAAGCTTCACATAATGTGAAGGAGGAATGACGTCCTTACATCTTCTATGTCAGATGCTATTGCTGCGGTATGTGGCCAAACTTATCTGTACCGAGTCACATAAACCACGCGTTGCTTGCGAACAACAGGCTTGCAAGAATATATAACCGCCGTTTACGTTCACTCGACTAGCCGTCGCTCGAAATAGGCCGGCACTACAACATCCAGGCGCCGATGATCCAAGCTCACACTCTGTGCGAATGGTCTCTCTGGATGCTTCGCAAACCAAATTGCCGGCTGGATATCGCCAGTAGAAGCATGAAATCGTGCCACCCGACTGAACTGAAACTCCTTCTTAGATCAGTACTGGAGGAATATGTCGAAAAACATACTACAGTGTACACTGACGGGTTGAAGATGGAGAGCGGAGTGGGTAGTGCGTTTACCATCGAGGGCGCCTCCCACTCCTGGACTTGCAAGACGGTAATTGTATATACCGCCGAACTGGATACGATGTGGAAAGCTCTTCGTCTGTGTGAACACCGAGGTGGGAGAAAATTTGTTATCTTTACGGATTCACTGAGTTTTGTAACTGCCTTGGGCAATCCAGACATAGTGGATTCATTATTGCAACAGATAATGCGTTATTCCATGCGTTAGAAGACCTTGGTTCGTCTTTTACTTTTGTTTGGTTTCCGGGTCAGGTTGGTATTGTAGGTAACGAGGAACCTGACGCTGCAGCGAGACTCGCCGTAGACAGCCCACGAGTCGATGCGATTGCCATACGTCCTGACGACGGAAAACTGCCTGCCACACCCACCATTATTAATGTGTGGCAGCAGATGTGTAATACGCGACAGAGCAAACTTTTTACCGTGAAGCAGAGCATCCGTGAAGTCGCCGTGGACAAGTTTACATCGCCACACTGCGAATTGGGCACACTAACTTGACGTCTTCTTACGTCCTACACGGACAAGAACAACCAATTTGTACTTGTGGTGGGAGCACTTACAGTGAAACAGATAATTGAAGACTGTAAGCTCTTGCAGAACTCAGGCAGAGACACAGAGTAAAACGTAACCTGAAAGAAAACAGCGGAAACAAACAGTTAGCGATAGACACAACTCTGTCCTTTCTTATTACTGTACTGCTCTAAAACATTGTTTCATGTCTTAGTATGCATGAATTTCCACTTTCGTTTAGTTCTCTAGATGTAGGTGAGAACAAAACATACAGTCGAGCAACACTCCTGGTCGACGTCGTTGACTGAAGCCCTTAGTTGCTGAGCACCACCCAAAACAAACAATCAGAATACCTACTATTTCGATAAAAATTTGATACAAAACACAAATCCGTTGCTTGGTAAAAGTACAGAAGTATCTCATAGATACGAAGCTTACCTAAGACAATATTTTGGGCAGGAAAATCGTTTGAAATAAGATTAAAGAATTTAGGAGTTTTCAGAAAAAAATAAAAGTGACGGAAAAAGGAACATACTGAAAGCATGAAACAATATTAGAAGACCGGAAAAGCGAGAACAGAAGGAAATCATGAAGGTATTTCACGTAGTCCATAGTTAGCCAACATCGAAGAAAGAATAATAATAAATAATATTAATATGAGATAACTAAAATATAATTGATATCGAGTTGATTTTCAAAGGTGGTCAACGTGGATCGATCGATGCGAATACTGAGAGATAACATTTCGAATACTGTATATTTTACTAAGAAAAGTAGTAGACGCTTGTTCATGTAAAATTTTAAGGCGTTTCATTTTTGTGGTAGGCTTATATTTCGTGTGGAATTTTCACATGAATAATTCAGCTAAAGGACTTGTGACTAATTCCTTCTTATCCTATACTTTTAATAAGGATAAGAGAAATATGCTAATAAAGAAATCAGTTAATACAATTTGTTTTTAAATTTAAACGTTGCTAGAGGTAAATTTTATTTGCTAATTTTGCATTGTAACATTGTAGTCGATTCAGGTGTGTAATCAGTTTTGTAATTGTGTTGTTTGGAATCGGTTGTTGTCGGACTTTTGTACAGTTCAGTTTTTATTGTGGAAAAAATTAAATATAATTTAATTTAAATATGATTAGAAAACCTATGCAAGTTTAATAATCTGTTTGTTTCACAGAAATAGTTATATAAGATGTATCTAAGAAAGACGGTAACTCGAAAAAAGACCGGGCGTAGATTTCCTTTGTGTTTGTTATTCAGAGATCACTTAAGGTTGTCGTTGACATAGAAAGAACTGAAGGGAATTTGTACCGTTTTTAATATTACGGTTACTGACTAGCAAAATATTATATTAAAAACCAGAAGTAGGCCTGTATGCTGTGCGCTCTTGTTTTGTGACTGTCGTTTTGTGAAATTGTCTGATTTGTTTTGATTTTGTTTGTGTAAAGAAAATTAAATAATTTTCTTTATTTAATTACTGGGAGTTCGGATGCAGTATATTTCCAAACTTACACACGAAGTGTGTGTGTTTAAGAGCATGTAGGTAAACCGATAGGTATTGGGGAAAACTATATTGTACTTGTAAATTTCTTTGTATGTGCAGAGGAAGGCGTATTTGTTTAGCGACCAGCCTGTTTAACACTTACTGCCTATTGGGTCTCGCCACTGACAATTTATACATTATATATAAATGTACTTTTCTGTACCTTGTTGTGAAATATAACGATAATAGTTTTTTTTTGTCGCGTACGGACAATACGGACAATTCTTTTTGTATCAAGAGGGTAAATTGTGTTAGCGGTGCCTGCTCGTGTATCATGTGCATTCCCTACGGTAAACCGAGTTAGATACGAATTACTATGTCTACTGAGTATTCATTGCCATTATATACTTGAAACTAAGTTCTATAAAATTAACGACTTAAGAATATACATTATATTGTCACGCAAAATGTTGTTTTGTAAAGTTTACTACCTTCAAGGAATAGCTGTAACTACGGTTAAATTGTCTTCGCCTGAGATAATGCAAAGTGTCACTCTAGTTGATGGTATGCTCTCGCACAGATGCTGCCTGTCTTAAGCACATTAGCGTTAAACTATTCCGAGTAGCACAGTCTCTGACAGTTTAATATAAATCCGTATGGAAATTAGTTTAAGACTGCTTTGTCTTCGGAGACTAACCGATCTGAATGATATCTTCTTGTATTTCAATATTACTGTAGTTTCATTATTCTCATCGTGGTTAATTCTTAGTACATAATATCGGTGTTTCTTTTACGTAAATCATCATCATCATCAGCGGCGCAACAACCCATTACTGAGTCAAGGCCTCCTTTAATAGCCTCCGCCAGTTGTCCCGGTCGTGCAGCTGCTCTCCAGTTCCGGGTCCCAAGGATGTGGCGCGCATCGTAGCTCACACCGTCTTCCCAACGTAGTTTGGGTCTACCAACTCTCCTGCCATAGTTCTGTTCTGTGAGTGCCTTTCGTTGTATTTAATTCTCCCCCATTCTGATCACGTGTCCAGCCCACCTGAGTCTACTAAGTTTTATAATTTTCACAATATCTGGTTCATTCAGAAGAGTGTTCAGTTCTTGGTTGGTTCTTTTCCTCCATTCACCTCCTACACATTTTTTTTTAACTCCTAAAGGCAATGCCTTGTCGCTGTAGCCACGTCACTCTATCCCTTGCGATATTCTTCATTTCTCCATAGGACCCACTATTCACGACACTCATTGTGCTGCGGAAGTATGCAGTTCTTGGTCTTCCTTTGGGCTTCTTCCCCACTACTTTGCCCTCAAAGATGTTAGTTAAAAAAGCGCTATGTCTGATCACATGCCCTATCAACTTAATCTTCCTCACCTCTATACTCCTAAGCAGTGTTCTATTCTCATTTATTTCCTCTAAGATCTGTTCATTCGTCTTCCTATCTGTCCAACTAGTTTTTGTCATTCTCCGCCAAATCCACATCTCCATTGCCTGAAGTCTGTCACTCTCCACCTTCCCTAAGGTCCACGATTCACACCCGTAAGTTAAAACACTCCATACAAATACCTTAACAAACTTTTTCCTTGTTTCAATACTAATGTGGTTGTTTGTTAATAAGTTCCTTTTGCTCTGGAATGCTTGTTTTGCCAGAGCTACTCTCCTCTTAATCTCTGCCAGACACTTATTCCCACTTGTAACTATGCTACCCAGGTAACAAAATTCAGTAACGTGCTCCAATATTGTGTTGTTCAACATAATGGTTGATTTAATGTCTTCTCTTTTTTTTACTTACAACCATTATTTTAGTTTTCCTAACATTTATCCTCAATCTCCAAGCGTGAAGAATTTTGTTAAACGTACCTAACATTCGGGTCATATCCTTTTCTGAGTCAGCCATCAGTACAATATCATCTGCGAATCGAATACCGTGTATCCGTTCCCCATTTATTTTAATTCCCCTAGAACTCCTTTTCATCTGAGTTACAACATCTTCTATAAACAAATTAAACAAGTACGGTGACAGTGGGCAACCTTGTCTTACCCCTCTTCTTATTATTGCTTCCTTTTTACATCCATTTATGTCTATTCTCCTACACATGTTGGACCAAATATACTACGGAGGATTTTGCGTTCATGAACCAGCAGGCTTGACTCAGACTTTCTAGAAATGGTCCAGGTCTCAGAACCATAGGTGAGAACTGGGCTGATCAGTATTTTATACAAAAGCAGCTTGATTCTCCTGGCAATTATTCTGCTTTGGAACAGGGGTCTGAGACCAAAGAACACCTATTAGCTGAGGTGATTCTTCGCTTTATTTCTTCTGTTCTTTCCCCATCAGCGTTAACTTGGCATCCTAAATAAACAAAGTTGTTGATTTTTTCGAAGGAATAGATGCCAATTTGGATGTGCTCTCCTTCTCTAGCCTCCTGTCCTGTGGCCAAGTATTTTGTCGTGCTTTCATTTATTATGAGACCCAGCCTTCTTGCGGGACCTTCAAGAGCAAACGGATGGTGAATGTTAATTTATTTGTTTTGTCATACACAAAACTACTTTAAAATGCATTACAAATACGTAGAATTCCTTTAAATATTACCTTTTTCAAAAATTAAATATTTCTGTTTTAAATTAGAAATGAAATTAAATAAGTTCTCTAAATGTTTTGGTAATATACTGTTAGTCTTTTATACAGCAATTAACGAGGGTAATTATTATATAATTACTTTTAGGGTACGTTTATGCTGCAGCCTCGCTGCTGGCACATCGCTGCTCGCTAGGCACATGGCACCTCGCACCTAGCAGCTCTGCTCGCTATGGCCCTTTTATCCTGCAGCTGCTCATATCGCTTTCATTCAGTCGTGGGTGAGTGTGAAGTCCTGTTTTGATAGATTTTGGTCGTTTTAAAAGTTCTAGTAAATTTGTATTATTAAGTTTATTTTAGTCGTTTTAAAAGTGAAACAATGCTTACGTCATCAGATGATAGCGATAGCGATTCATTTTTGGTTAAAATGTGGATTTTGACGCGGAGAAGGAAGAGAAGGTATGGTGTACATCCTTTAAACCAAGAACGTCCCTGCTACGGTTACTTTCACCAGTACTATCAGCGACTCAAGAATTATCCAGAGCGCTTTTTCAAATATTTAAGGATGTCACAACCAACCTTTAAGTACATTTTAAATCTTATTGAACCAGAAATTGTGAAGCAGTTAAAGATACGACCGAACATAGTCAACGCAATATCTGTTGAAGAGCGACTGGTGCTCACCCTGAGGTAAGAAATTATTTTTTTATGGATCTAGAACTAACAACAGTTAATACAGTGTTTTGTGAAATTTTAAACGTTTATACAAATATAAAAATAATTAATAAATAAGGTCAACAATTGAAAAATAAGTCCAATTAAGAAATGAATACTTTACAAAATTTTCACGAATAATTTTCAAGAAATCTTTCAATTTTTATTTATTCTTTTTAATTGACAGAAACCTTTGTTCAGATTACCAGAAAGTTTAAACTTTCTGAAATTAGTAACTGAAAACAATGGAAATTACCATAAATAACAACAATTACTAATCTTTTTGAACATTTTATTTTTAGATAGGCTACTTATGAGTACATTTTCGTTTTTAATTTTTGTTATTGTCCATCATAAAAGTTCCCTGCATCCCTTGTGGTTCATTGTATTCCTGGCCCCCACCCATTTCATTTGCTTGAAAACTGTTGACACTCTCATCAGGGGAGTTATGACTCCGTAATGATGTTGGTACACCAATTTCAGTAAAATGTGGTTGAGGAAAGATGGATGGATGATACATGAGGCGAGCCTCGATGAGTGTCAAAAATTGATGGTGGTGCCGAAGTAAATTTTCACGCCCTTCTGCAGCGGATTGTATTTGTTTGTATCCTTGCTCATTAATGATCCATAACCAACTCCATATGCTCTTTCCATAACCAGTTTTTGAACTTCAATTCTAAACGTCATTTTATTTATTGGGTCCATTCGTCTCACGTGAGGAAGCAGAGAAGTGAAGAAAGCAACATCTTCATCATGTTTGTTTGAAGACTGCGACTCTTTTTCCTTACGCATCCGCAACTTCTCTTTTTCAAGTTCAACAATTTGACTGCCTATTACATCTGTAGGTCGTGCCCTTTTCCTATAGCCTAAACTGTCAGGTGCTGTCGAAGAAGATGGTGTTACAGAGCGCGAAGGTGGTTGTGTATTGGATATGGACGCTGAGGTTTCAGATATGGGTGTTGATGGGTTGTCTGCCTCTTCAGAATCAGAAATATTTTCAACATTTTCTTCAGTTTCGCTAACTGTTTCACTTGAATTTAAATTTCCACTTGTTGTCCTCGGTTCAAAATTTTCCCGCAGAAAAAGCATGGATTGAAAGTATGGCCACTCTACTGATTCCTCGGGAGCAGGATTGCCTGTTGTTGGTCTAGGAAGTTTTTCCCACTTTTCTTTGAATTGTTGTCGGAGAGTCTTCCACTTTTTCTTGACATCATTTGTATCTGCAAAAACAAAGAATTTTATTATTACTATTATTTAGAAATAATCATATATTTAAAACACAAAATCTCACCCAATGTATTTTAATATGGGAGTCTGTTTATGCTTAAATACAGAGTTCTACTGCACCAATATAAAAGATTTGTACATATTTAGAAAGAGAATAATACATTTGTTATATAAAAAGTCTGAAATTGAACACTTCCTGAAATTTGTTATTGTACTTCTCTATTTTTAGAGAAAAAACGTATATCAGGGTTTGAAAAACCAAGACAGCAATAATGTAATAATTATTGTTACATTTGTTATTATTAAATTAGTGCCATAAAAATATTCATTAAAAATTTAAAGTGAAAATTAAATTTAAAAGTAATAGAATCAGCTGATTTTGGAGCATTACGAATTGTTGCCATTTTCAGATTCTTGGCGACAGGAAACTCGTACGTGAGTCTGGCAGGAGAATTTCGAATAGGAGTCACAACTGTGTCCCTCATTGTCAAACAGATGTTAGCAGTATTATGGCAAGTTTTACAACCATTGCATATGAAGCCACCTACCTCAGAAGAATTCAAAGATATCGCTGATATGTTCTACAAGAAATGGGGGTTTCCGAACTGTCTAGGTTCAATTGACGGAAAGCACATACGAATACTTTGCCCTACATTTTCCGGTTCTATGTTTTTTAATTATAAACACTTTTTGTCAATAGTTTTACAGGCTGTAACTGATGCTAATTGTAATTTTACTTTCACTGAGGTGGGGTCCTATGGAAAACAAAGCGATGGAGGCATTTTTAGGTACTCTGCTTTGTATGACGCAGTGGAAAAGGGTACACTTAACATTCCTAAAGATAACTTCCTCCCAAGTAGTGACATCAAAGCCCCATTTGTGTTTATCGGTGATGAAGCGTACCCCTTAATGAAACATTTAATGAAGCCTTATGCTAGGAGAAATCTTGATCAATCTCAGGAAAAATTCAATATAGCCCTTTCCCGAGCTAGAAAAACTGTAGCATGTGCTTTTGGAATAGCAGCCGCAAAGTGGCGAATACTACGCAACTCCATTGAAACAAGTGTTGGCACAGCGGAACTAATTGTGAAAGCTGTTTGCATTTTACACAACGTGGTTAATGACAAAGAGAACACACTAAACATTTTAGATTACGAGGATGTGCTTCCTGGAGCTCCTGCGTCAAGAAGAAACAATGCGGCTTGTGCTGAAGCTGTCACAGTACGGAATAAGTTCAAATGTTACTTTAATCAATGAATTTTACGGTACGATAATGAATATGAATTAATTAAATGAATGAATAATTAAGTAACGAATATGAATGAATTTTTGATAAAGAGTGTACAATAAAAATAAACGTTACCGTATTGAAAATAAAACTTACTTGTTTCGCATTTTCTTGCAACTTCCTTCCACAATTTATCTAATTTGAACCTATTGTGATGACCTGCATGCCGCTGATCCCATATAGCTCTGCGTTCGAAAACAGCTGATATCATTGTCTGTTTAAAATCGTCACTCATATTTTAAAGTTTATTAAATGAAATTTATTATTTAAATGTATTAAATTTAAATGTATTAATGTATTATTATTAAATGTACTATTTAATTAAAGTTTATTAAATTATATGCACAATATACGCAACGCAATACACACAAAGGAAACTCCACAACACTCGTACCGTTAACGCACGCGGTTTGTATAGAGAAGTAGTCAGTTGAGAATGTGTGGGGAGAGTAGTGGCCTTGAAGGAACCAATCACAAAGCAAGTTTGAAGATGCCAGGCGATCATCCAATCTCGAAAAACAAACCAGTTTGTCATCATCGCTGTGGTGAGGATGTAGTAGCGAGCAGCGAGGCGAGCATCGAAGTCACTATAAATGCTCCAATAAAGGTTAATGGGTTTGTTTTATCATCGCTAGACATTCATATGCGCTGCTCGGCGATGTGCCAGCAGCGAGGCTGCAGCATAAACGTACCCTTAAGAGTTTTTATACATAAAAGGGTAGGAAATCATTGCAACTTACCTTTTTGTCAATGTCTATTTAATGTTCATTTTATTTTTAACTGAATATTATATATTGAAATTAAATTTCAGTATAATATAACGGTATAATAATTATCATGAGTAAAGTTGATATTTTAATTTTATGATTATAAGACAATAAATAGACGTGTTTATTTTGTGTTGGCTAAGCGTGGTCAGACCTTTTGTATCTAAATCAGATTTCTAAAAGAAAAAAAGTTTACATACGTGAAGCATCATAGTTATTAATAGCCGGCATTAGATGGTTTACACAAATGTAAAGTTAAATTCTTTATTAGTATGAAACTTTGTAGGCCTAGTAAACAATAAACCAAACAGCTATGGCTGATGTTATGAAAACATTTATGTGGTTCATCAGACCCTGTCGCGTTTATCCGTTAACGACCACCAAGAATATTACTACGATCATGCCCAGCGCTTCACTTTCAATTCCTTTCTGCTTTTCCAATGTCTTCGTATTGTGGACATTGGTTTGAGATGCTTTGTGTCAGTTTAACGATACTCTGGATCAGTGCGTAGTCTGTCAAAGAAACCGATTGGTGCAAAATGAGAACTCAAGTTTTCTTTGTTCAAGTCCAGTTTATTATGTTTCTCTGATTAGGTGGATACGTGTAATTATCGTAGTACTCTGAATTTTACACGCTTGACTAAATAAGAGTAACATTAATAACATTGAGTAAACTTCGTTACTGGAGTTGCCGCGTAATGTTTTCACGTAACTGACTTTCTCTTCAGCAAAATCGGAGACTTAAGATAACAAGTAAAACCTTTTATTTTAAGAATACGTAGATAAGAACAAGAAAAAACTTCTAATACACTGTCCATAGAAATGACGCCCAGGGGAGGGAGATTATAAGTTTAGAAAATTTAAGAAGATTATTCGTAGTCTCCACAAACGTACTCCGCGACCTGAAATTGGCTTTCTTGTGTATACAGTATCGTTACGTAGCGTTAGGTGGGGAGTGTTGGTAGGCCATTGCATACGAACTGTATCCTTTTCGACGACGTAAAAACTTTAACTCTAGATTTGTTTTTCTTGGAAATACGCTTTCTGTCGGTCTGCGATTCCTGTATACGGTATTATGAAATAAATGTGTGTGGCGTGCGTGCTCGTATTCGTTTGAGTAAAAAAATCAAATGGAAGTAGCAAGTTTGGAACTCGGTTAGATTTATTCAGAAGCATTTTTTTTTTCTTCAAAATCACCAGAATTACATTTTCGCTTTTGCAAAAAAAATCTACTTCTGTTTCCTGGTTTCATCTTTATACTAATCCTCATAATTATGATTTTTTTTTTTTTGTGGAAACTATCACATTTGGTAGAGCAATAGTGTAGTGAGGGGGGAGTGAGGCTAGATTGCGGGTTAAACCCCCTCCCATTTTCTCTAATCCATTAAAAATGAGAAAGTAAGGTTTTTTCCATATAATTTTATAATATCTTCAAATAATAAATACTTCTGAAAGTAAAATTTACTTTACTTATACCTGACGCACGTTTCACAGAAATTATTCTGTATCTTCAGAGGTTTTTTATGAATTAAAGTGTAATTGAATTGCTTCGATTATAATAAGATTAACGAATAATCGTTTTTATTTCGATTAAAATTTTTTATTGTTTTAATGTATATTTTGTCAGCACGCAACTTAGAGTAGCCCCACGTGGTTATGGAATTTCGGTGTAATTTGTAATAGTTCTGGGAGAGGGGAATAGTTACGCCACTGTGCTACAGTAGGCTATACCTTGTTGCAGATGTGAAATGGCTGCACAACTATTTTTTTCCTAGCAGTTCAGCGTTGCATGTTATCATCAAATTCAAGGTTTGAGCCGGTGTTGATATATACCCACCTTCACTTTGCCCAGCGAGCGTTTTCCTGGCCCTGTTGGTTTTCTTCTCCCTTTACTTCGTATATATAGCTAAGAGTTGTTAGTATTCGTATTTATTCCACCGTTCTTGTGTCTTTCCTATTGTCTGTACATTTGTTTTGCTTTTGAGTTTTCAGCATGAAAAAAGTTTTGCGGTAGCCGAAAGGTGAAAATAAAACTACTTTTACAGTAGAATTATCAGTGATATTATACAAACACTTGCTATTAGCGTAAAGATAAAAAATGCCTTTTGAGTAATAACCGTCTGAAATGAAACTAAATCGAAATTTGAAATTTAAAAATAATTCGAATTGTGAGTAGTACTCGATACAATTGCGATGCAGGAGAGGCAGTTTAATGATGTAGGTCTAATAGCAACTGCTGCTAATCATATAAAATCGCAAAGTACAGTAATATTTTGTTCGTATTATTTTGTAACTAAAACCATTATTTATTTAAAACCATAATACGTACGTTTATAAACCAAACGCATTCAAATTTTTAGTGCCTGAAATTTTGCATTATTGGTCTACAAGGACTTCTGACATCTGTGACACATATGTCTATACAATTTACAATTTATCGAATTTTGTAATAGGACGTGTTTAGCAAAATAAATTCAGTAATGCTGTTGCTGCCGTACTGGAGAGGCATACAAACCAACGCGTTAGTTGTGTGGACAGCGGTAACTGAGTAGTCCTTTCCATTAGGAGCGCACGGAAACATGTCAGAAGGTTGGTGATTGATGTAGCTGAGTGACTGTAGAGCAACGTGTAAATTTCATCGTGTAAGTTTTAGAAAACAATGGACTGCAGAACTATCGCTATTTTGAAGAGATATTGTTCACAGCTTAACAGAATCCTTAGGTTAGGTCTCCAACAAATAGTATTTAGAAATTACATTGGCTCTTACACTCCGTTCTTAAACGTGAACAACTAATACTTGTAGATTGATACCGGCAAGAGTAAGCATGTTTGAAAAATAATATAGTTTTTAAATAAAGGTATTAAACAGCAGAAATCATTAGAGAGGAGGAAATCTGGAGGCTACGTCGATTCTACAGGTGTTACTAGTCGCCGTGGAATAGCTCAATAGCAAATTAATGCATTACGTTACGCAGTGATATATATTAGGTCCTTGTTAAATAAGGGATTTTTGAGGACCTGTAAGTGCCTGTTCTTCTTTTTAAGAACAGAAACAAAAACTCTTACGATTAAAATAGTTTCCATGGATCTACCGAGTCTTTATCATTACATAACACTGCTTCCCTGAGTGGAAGTCGTAGTCGGGTTAGTTAGTTAAAGACAGTTTCGATATATTACAGGTTATCACACACATTTTAAATCAGTCTGTTTATTTATTTTGTTTATTTACTGTTATTAAATACTGACATGTCTGTATTCAGTATTGGTGTGTATACGTAAGTATTTCTCTAACATTCGCTGTGAACGTTTTTTCACAAACGTGAAACATTCAAACATTCACAAAGACTGATCGTTATATACTTAAGAGAATTCTGACGGTTTTTTCTGTGAAATAGGATCTTTCCTTTGTTCTGTACGCATAAGTTAAATAAGCCTATAAGACAGATCACGGCATAAGTTGGTCCACAATAGCAGTGAATACGCGGCAGCACAATGATAGATCAGCAACCAAATGCAGAGAACGATTGATTGGAAGACCGGAACATACAGATGCAGAAAACAAACTGCAGCCGTTCTAATTATCGTAAATCGATCTGAAGCGGTCACGAAATAAAATTGCATTGCCGGCCAAGGAGGGAAGTTCCGTGCTGATAGTAAGAGATCGTTTCTAGCAACTCAGCAGGAAGACATTAACACAGCGCATTCTGTCGGTACGGTGCTGGTGAGAACCGTATCGCCCAGTGGTCTCAAAGCACACGTTCTCCTTACTCTTTCGCTGGATTTATAAACTTGCCGCCCGAAGGAAACAACTGATTCCTTGTTTCTAGCGATAGTTCATTAATCAATTACATTAAATTAATCAATTGTCCTAATCCATTACATGATTATCTGATAACAAATAAAAATAATATTATATCGTGCGTTATATTTCTTGTTTGTATTAATGTGTGTTTGCTACCAATAACTTTAATCACAAATTGAAAGTAAAACGTTTGTAATCTCTGTAAATCAAGTTAATGAACTAGATTTTATCGATACGTTGAATGGTATTTTATTTACACATCAAACTGTCTATCACTAAAGCACTGCTACTAGATATCGACTGATATTAAATTCTGCTTTCTGCACTGAATATCGGTAAACCCATTTCAATTACATTAATTGAAATATAAAATATTTACTCACAGTATTTGCAATAATTGTTTGCTTTCTTTTTTCAGGTAAGCTGACATCTTGGATATAAATAACAGTGGAACCGGCTGTAAGTACTCGTTGAAATGTATTTTTTAAATTAATTGTAGAAGTACCCTTCTTTCAAGAAAATTTCTTATTTTATATTTGATACAATGGAGTACGTACATCAACGATAGGTACAATTAGTCTAATAGAGTACATTTTATTGGACTGTACAAAAACAATAGACCGATTTTCGATTTGCCAATTTTTGAAATATTGACAAAGGTATACCAAAACTTTGTACATAAGACTGCTTAAATGCTTGTCTACGTACATGGAAAAGCGAGTATTAATAGATTTCAGGATTATTTGTCGATCTACGTATCCGTTTTATAATTGTTCTTACGCAGCCTGAGAAGTTCTTACTTCTATTTTGCTTGTCCACATGTAGGAATTTCACCTATGGTGAAACTGTAGTAATTAATATCTTAACTTCTTGTGTGATTGTATGGTGATAGCATGAGTTATATTTTTCCTGACACGATTCACAGTCTCTCACGATTATACTGGCCTCAGAATTACAAACAGATCTTGTCATTCACTCGATTTCGGATTGGTACGGCATGTTCAGTGTGCTAAGCAGATAAACCCACATTGAGGATGAGGCAAGGTAGAACGATTGGCAATTATGAAATGAAACATCGATGAAATGAAATACGAATAGGATCAATCAGTTATTGCAATTTCGTGAATATTATTTTTGAAAGTACTCATTTATAGTTTATAAGGGCATACAAAATTAGCAGACATTCACAAACTGGTCTCTTGTCAGATGGCAGTTTTGGAGTATAGTATTCGTTGTTGAAACTGATGTCTTGAATTTTCATCAGAGAATGCATTCAGTTTTATCAGACTGTATCGTTTATTGTTATTCGTCGTTGTATTGGACGTTGCAGCCTGTTCCTAAGACAGCCGCAACTGCGTCTTCCAAAACGTTTATACTGTACTAGAAAGCTAGCTTTGTAGCCTGTCGTCTGCCGTATTTAACACATGATCGTGTCAAAGTTGATCGTTTATTTTTACCTAACTACAGGCTGGTAACTTGTATTTGGAAATTCGTGTAGTCTATTTATCGAAAAGGATGTCTTGTATGATTTTTCTTATCGATAAACAAAACAAAACCAAAGATGAAATTGTCTGTATCATCTATAGTCGGGTTCTTTATATCTTGAAAAGTCCAGTATATTTCAGTGTGTATGTATATCAGACATTGATGAGTAATGATTGAGTTTACCCCCCCTCCACACATAAAAAACCTATCAAACAAAATGACTTATGAATTTGTCTGCATAAATACAAGAGTGAAAGGAAAGAAATGGGCTGAACATGCGAGTGTATACTACTTTAGTCAGTAATCATTAAATAATTTATGTGAAACTGTAGATAAATCATTTTCGATCACAATTCGTTATTTTACAAATAGATTTTCCTGGTAAAATTTAAACTTGTAATACGTAAAATCGTTATTTGATAATCAAGGCCGGTAAAATATTGCAACGTTACAAGTATATTTCAAAAATTACACAAATACATTACCATGTACTCAACGCAACTGTGAGGTGTATTACACCGGCCAGGTCGCAGGATTTTTTAAATTTATTAATGCTATTAAGATTTATTAGTGTTAATTGAAAATATTAAAATTTCAAATCTTTGATAAATAAAATATTCTCTTTTATAAGTTTACATAAAGTACCATATAACCTTCTCTGCTGTTCATGACATATTAACATAAATAACCATATAATCTTACTAGCTAAACAGACATGTTAAACAAATTATCTAAACCTTTTTTATTTCAGTGTGTCTGACTTTTACTCTAATTTGTAAATAATAATAGCAACTCATATACAAACAAAAATAATATTAAACTCAAGAATAAAATTACTTGTTGCTATAAACAAAATAAAATAACAACATTTACTTTCAACCTATTATTTAATTCTACTGACACACCCAAATTTTAACATATAACAGAAGATTAGTATTTTTTAAATTTTCTCATTAAATTAAATTATTTACTTTAACTACTATTTAAATTTAAAACTTTAAGTCTTTATTGTTCATGTATAATTTTCTTTTTGAAAGTTCTCTTCGCCAACAAAAATATAATTGTTTATTCATCACCTGCATACTGCCGACTTTACCGTTGCGTGTGTGTGTGTCCTGAATCCTGAGAATTTGATGATGATGATGCTGATGCTGTGTTCTCTGTCTCTACGGTTTGTTGTTTGTGATGGTCCAGAGTTCCTCCATAAGTCTTGGTGTATGTGGTAAAGATGTTCGGTCGGACGGCAGACCAGCAGCGTGACGTTGTGTGAAGATATCTTGAGTCTGTGCGACGGCCCCAAAATTGCCGGTGGTATTTATACTGGACGGCAATCTGACAAGTCTTGGACTGTTTTCGACCTGTTAGATATTGTCACTTCGTGCAAAGCGTCCTTTTAATTACAAATCACTTTTTGGTTCATTTTCGCGATTTCGTAAACATACTCGTAGCACGAGCGATATCATCGTTTGCGTAATTTGTTCCTGGTCACTCACATATAACAGACTTATTAATTACTATTTAATTACACTAGTAATTAACATTAAATTACCCAGCCTCTTTATTTTGCACATTTTGCAATAATTTTTATATCACCATATTCGTTAAACATTCCTTAATGTAATGGTGTCTTTATAATTTGGGTAAGTCTTCGTTCATAGGTTTAAAACGTATTAATTAGTTTATTTTTATCCGGTTAAAACCTGATTACAGCCGTACGCATCACCCCATCTTTTCCTGTCGTAGCTTGCGTTCACACACACAAACACACAAGCGCTGTATTCACGCGGGGCAGGTGTATGCTATCTGACAATTCTGAGCCTTCATAATATTGTTAAAAACTGTTCATCATATACTTACTATGCTAAATATTTACAAACATACCGCCCTGGGCAAATATGCAAATATATGTATTGTTGCAATATATAAAGCAGTCACTTCCGTTAATGGCGTTTTCGTAATTTAAACATGTTGGTATAAGCGTGGGTAACTGAACCTCTGACTACTTTAAGAATACTTTTGATCACTAACATTGATAAACACATTGAGTAGCGGTTGCCGCAGTTACCTGCACGGCGAAAGTACTTGCCCGCAAGTACTGGAATACTAGAGAAAACAAGTTTATCCATCTTTCACCACAGTTTATTTATTTTAAAATTTATGCAACATTTCTGAAACTTAGTGGAATGTATTAAGAGTACATTCTGAAAATCTACATGGCCATTATGAAAATCCAAATGACCGTTTATATCAAGTGGTAAAATCCATTATCATCATTATTTTAAGAGGAACTTCTTAGAATTTAAAGAGATTCTTAGCTGGCCATGCCGGTTCCATAGTACACCACAGGGAAGTGTTTGATATGTGATGACAGTGTTTGTTTGTATGTGTCTATAAATTATGAAATTATCCAACCACTGCTCCACGAAGTAATATTAAAACTTATTTAATTTTTCGTGATATGGAGAGATCTCGTGGATGTTAAGCCAACCTTCATCGACCTTGTCGAGCGGCAAGTAGGCTAAGGCAGAGCACGTCCTTACGTGAAGTCGAACTTTATCATCGTGCGTGCAGTCAGTCATTATTCCTATTTCTTGTACTTTTCGTCATATGGATTGATTGAAGTGATAATTACACCCGCTTATCTTAATAATCGGAAACGATCATTTATATTAATCATTTGAAACGATCAGTTGCTGAATGTCAGCTACTTCAAAATCCACTACAACATTTTCAGGATTCCAGCACAGGATCTTATCCTTAATCGTTTTAATTGATTTTAATCATTTCACTATAGGTCTCTTTTTTCTTACCCAGGAGAAGAGCGTACACCACCGTTATAACATTGGTTTTGTGATACGAATCCAGAAGATTTGGATGGATTGTGTTCAGTTGGCCGCATTTTTTGCTGGAGCGTTTAAATGTCCGTCCATAAATAATGTTTTCTTCTCACTGAGTGCAGCAGTTCCTTTGCTGCTAGAAAAGGTCAAGATCCTTTCCTGTGGCACAGAAGAGTCGTCAGCCAGAAAAAATTCGTCGTTCAATTTTAGTAATTTACATGGAAAATTAATATCTTCAGGTCTTGCTAGTTCTACAGTTCAGGTATACCCTGTGTTCTCCTCTGAATTCGGTGTAAAGTAATTTTCGAAACTAATTGACAAGGTATTTCTGTCACTACTTCACAGCCACGGTTGAATAGGGGCCCTACTTCTTCTGTATAAACAGATGATATTGGATTGTTCTCTTCTTTGCGTTAGATAAGTGATTCTGAACTTCGTTGGCAGCAAAATCTGGTTCACATGTATGTGTAACTTGACTACGAGTAGTGTTATTCTTGCTGGAAATCCGTTCTTTACATTTTAAAGTTTTACTGCCCCTTATTATTACGCAAAACTGTATTAAATCTTAGTTAGCCTTTTGCAGTGAAGTTAGCTAACTGGTGTACGGAACGTAAGTGATGAATTTACTGTAAACACCCGTTGATTGGAACTGCATTTGTTTATCAGTGTAACCATAATAACCGTTATTCACAGTGACATCAGAAATTATGGTGGGGGGAGACATCCCTTTTACTTAGACAGCTCTCTCTTCAGGTAGCTCCCCTCCACGAAATTGTTAGTTCTCTCTTGCAGGCGACTGATAATGCGTGCTTCTGCTAATAATCCGACAGATAGAGTGGTCCAAAGTAGAAACTGAAAACTATCGCATACTGTATTATACTGTACGCAGAATTCGTTATATTCTCAAGAAAAGAATAATCAGATGAGCGTCGTTCGCAATTGAAAGTTTGTATCTGTACTTAGTTTAATTAATCATTAGTGAGTGAATCCCCTTTAAACAGTAGGGCTATCGTTTTCTGGCTTCAAGTAATCTCCTGTTACTATTTCTAAAAGTAAACTCTGTCCGGTCAGTGGAGAGTGGTGTCGATGTCTTAGATACTGCATGCGGACTAGGAAATGCGAGACATAAACGGTGTTCCTAGTCTAAAATATCACTGTCACTAAGCTACATATCACTTCTTAATTAATTAATTTGGGGAATTTCCTGGAAGTGTGTACACGGTCACTGATTAATGGATAAGAAATAAAGCCGTTCGTTGAATTGAATGATGGCAGTGGCGATTCCTGACCCAATGGGAAGGGCAAGAATCGATTCTGAGCACACTATAAGCATATGTACGTCAAATTCTAATGCTAGAAAATGATTAAAAATATTCACGTTGTAAGTAACCGTTATGTCGTATTCTTTAAAAGCCACACGTTGTTGGCGTCATTTTTTAAGTAGCCTGAATTCTCTCTCTATACAGCCCCACTTTTATTTACGTCATTTTGTAAGTAGCCGAGATGCTCTCTCGTAAAATTTTGTCTAAGTATTATTGTTTATTATTGAATTTTTGAATTTTGTACTGTTGTTTAATGTTGTGAGCTCGTTGTCGAATGGTTTACGTTGACTCTTCTGCTATTCGATGAGGTGACTCGAACTGAAATTGACATAAGTATAACATTTATACAATACTTACTAGTGATGGTTGTATGCTAGTAATGTGCGAGAATATTACTGGCGAGAATCATTAGATTCAAATTCTCGCTCTGGCCTCTGGTACCGACCGTTGCTGTCGCTCACCTAAGCTGCAAGTCTATTCATTTACAATGATAGTCAACACTTTTGTCATTTGTGAAATAATGCTTATTTATTGAACTCAATTTGAATAATTATTGTTATACAATTATTTTATTCATTTTCTTTTAAAAACAATTAATCTCGAGTATGAACTCTTAAAATAATTAAAATCTCAGGGTGGTCAGAGTGAATCTAATAATCGACTATGTCTGGATGTAAACAATTTCGTTATTTTCCTTTATAAAAATCGCAAGTTCTTTTAGTCTGCAAGATACACTTTAACTACAGAAATGCACTACTGTAATAATGAGTAGGCGGAGAATAAAAAATATTATTTGTTTCTTTAACATAACACAAAATTTGAACGATTGTTCATTACTTGAAATTGAGGTTAACTAGGGTTCATCGTAACCTTACTTATTTGATATTAATTGATTAATGCTTCCTTGAATGCATTACTTATTTCATACAACATTGTTATTAATTAAATTCAGTGATATTTTCATGAATTATTACCTAAAAGTGGATATAAACAAAGTACAGGTAATTAAAAATCATCTACCACTAGGGTTAACTCGTATGTTACATTGCGTTAAGGTTCTACAATTAAACACAATAATAATCTAAAAATATTAAATGTTAGGGTTCATTGGTTCCCTCATTGATTATTCAATGTCTCTTTATAAAATATTACAATTGATTTTAAGCTAGAAAGTCTACATTGTTATTAGTCAACGCTTTCGTTGCTTATTGTTTATGCAATTATTAAAGTCCCTTTTCTTATAGCAATAGGGTTATATTTTATTTAACTTGGATAAATTAAATTCGCTAGTAGCGTTCTTTATTTGATTAATTATTTTTTATACAATACAATGACCATTGGCACTGATACTTGCGTGTACCGTTGACTCGAAGTATCACTATCACAAAACTTTTTTAATTTTCAAAAATTATTTAACACTTGAATTAATATTTATTAATTCTCTTCACACACTGCCTATACGCATGTACTCCGTTAAAGAACACTGTCAAAATAAACTTCACAGTCCCTCTAATCCGACCTAACCTCAACTAGGAGTTTCGAGGTTAGTATGCGTTATCAGCTGTCGGCTATCAATTCAATGTTTTGATGGTCACTCTGCCCACGTGGAGTCTGCCTCGATTGCTGGTGATGAACTGCTGTTGTTACGTGTGTCGGGATTCGGCACTTCGTACTTTTTAATGAGCTCTGATTGGCTAATTGTCTTTATTTCGTGTACTCTCGGCGAAGTTCGTCAAAATAGACGCGCAAGTAAGGGTCACTACGCTGTGGTTGAGAGTATGGTTTTCTGGTCACAAAGGCACGCGCACGGGCTTGCAATTTATTAGTTTTTCTTATAAATCAAATAGTTTATTTATAACTACTCTGATAACATTTTTACAACTACCATTGTTTCTATCTTTTGATTACGAGTAATTTGCATACCCTTATCATATAGTTTTGATATGGGGTTGATAAAAACACACTTCGTATAAACTAATAACATCTCTTATGTTACATAATACATTAAATACATTGTTTTTATTCAATGTGTTTATGGTGATAACTTATTAGTATTGTATTATGAACTTTTCACACATGGTTGTTTACTTACAGTTATGAATCATTCATTTTCCTAGGGTCAAACTCTAAACCTATTATCACATTAATTATTTATTAATTAATTCATAATATTAGTGGTTGATAATACCACTTTGTTATGGCCTATTCATAATTCACTGGTCATTACCACTTCTGATAGTGTCAGTTTTATTTATTACTGGTTTTTATTACTTTAATTACAGTCTTTTTTATGCGTTTTTTGTACCCTTGAATGTTACATTTTTCGTTAGTTGTAATTCTTTCACATTTATCTCATTATTGTATTTTTATTTCTTATAAGTGTTCTGATAACACTGTTAGTACTGGTCAGTGGTTAATTCTGCCTTTATATCGACAATTACATTGGTTTGAAGTTACTCAGACTTCTTGCATCTAGTTATTACTAGTGTTTACTTATTATTTGTTTTATTTTTCTTAATTAAGTGGATATAATCCTGGAATTGTCTCATCTAAGCGTTATTCTGCATTATTCAGTGTTATAGGTTGAGTTCCTATTCTTTTATTACAAGTTTAATTGATATTTTTGCTGTCTCAGGTAACCATTCTATGTGATGCATATGGTCATATTAAATTACATTTAATCAGCATTTATGCTTCTTTAACATATTATCTTTTGTACATTGAATGTTCCTTATAGTATCTAGTTATGTTATACTACAACACATTTTGGTTTAACATCACTTTAGTCATAATTTTCTACTGTTTTATTGAAAACTAGTTGGCCAGATTAGGTTATGTTCTAATTTGGTCTCTCAACAATGGTTGAGTGTCAGTTTCAATTTTCTACATAATGCATGATTTATTTATTCTTATCTGACACTGGTATATTATGGTTTATAGCTAGACTTCAATTTGGTTATTCTCACAATCTTTATTATTGGTAATTAGTGGTCATTGACAATTTTAATCCCACTTTACAACTTTTTATTAGTACTTTGGACATTGTCCCTTTGTAATGTTTATACATCATTTAGTTATACAATTACCATACTAGTACTCATTCTCCTTATTAAATTCTGTTTTCAATAGTTAATTTTATTGGGTTCTGTTTGTATTGTACTGTTATTAAATGTATTTGATTAATAAGTTTGTCAGTGTCAAGTCACAGCTTAGGGATTTAAATCATGTTGGTTGACATCTTTTCTCCTTATTTGCACTGATTCCTTCCTCACTCTTAGCAAGTTTCTTCTTGGTGTTGTTGTCACTGGTTTCCTTCTCACTGTTTGATCTATTGGGTAATTAGGTACGTTATCTTGTCGTTAGTCTTGTTTTCTTTTCTTCAGTTGTACATTTACTTGTAAATCATAGTTTATTTTATTCCCCTATTTTGGTTATAATACTTCCTCTGTTCTTGATTGTAGGTTCAACTTTTGTAGATAAATTTATTTATGGTGGCTTTTAATACATTTGTGATACGTTGGTGTTGGGTGTGTTATATGTATCATTACAACGTGCGCACTTGTTTCTGTCGCTGTGAGAAAAATATTCATCAAGTTTAATTAGTATGAGTATTAAAAAAGTGGCGTTTAGCAAGCTGTGATTCTACTTCCTAGTTAAAAAAATATGATTTTAATAACCGGTACCCAGGACACAACGCTGCGAGCTAACCTCAATTAGCGACAACCAAAACAATAAACAAGAGAAAAATGGCTACATTTTCACCGGGCCAGGACTTGCTAGCGCTGCTAGAGGCTTAAAGTACTACTAAAGTGTGTTTGCTTTTTACGTCCGAGATCCAGGTGCTGTGCTGTTTAGCATTCTGCGTTGGTACCAGCAAATCATCATACATTATTAAAAATTTGAGTATTTTTAACTGTAGCCTAATGTAAAAATAAAGCAAGATAATGAAAGCGTAGTTGTGAAATCCTAAATAAATGCAAAGATTCCTGAAATTATGGCCATAGTTAGTGCACCGAAGCATTTTTTGAAGTGATTGCCTTGGGGCGGAGCGGTCAGTCAGCTGTTAAAACAGCGCACAGAAGTGGAAGCGAGTGATATTAATAATTTTGATCAAATCACGTCATAAATATTTTTTCCACTGGAAGATAGGTGACAAATGCGCCACCAGTTTTCAAAAGATAAGAGGTAAGAAGGCATATAAACAGTTTTTGGTGACAAGAGTTATGTTGATTACGTAATCATTTATTTACTTTAGCCTCATTACACTGCTTGCGTTGCTTGCTCTGATGATTCGCGTTTGGAGTGTGGATGATATTTGCTAGTCTGAAAATCACGAGACTGGCGGCGTTCCGGGTCTTCCTCACCATTCAATAAGCGCGCCTAATTCCTTCAACTGTTATTCAAGGTTGTGAACGCCAAACCTTCTTCTCAGACTGTCTATGCTAAATCTTCTTTCCAGAAGCGTAGAAGAGAAATGGTAGGTATTTTGTTTCTTGGTTTAAAAATTCACTGTCGTGAACGCGAACACTTTTTCCGTGAATGATGGGCAAGTAGCTCCAGATGGCAGCGCCGTATAAGGTACTATAATTAACATAATAAATTAATAATTATTATTTATTGTAAATAAATGACATCATATGTAATTTGGTAAACGTTTTGTTAAACATGAAGTAACACTACATAAAAGTACAACATTACAGACACAATAATAACACAGATATTATAATTTACAATTTTACATGTCAACAAGCTGCAGAGTTTATTTATCTAGAGATGAGACCAATCCCTGGTGTGAGGCGACGACGTACAGCATTACGTTATAAACGACGCTCGGGGTACCTAAAACGAAGTGCTCCATAATTTTGTTGGTTGATGAAATCTCGCTGCACCAAAGTTTTCATCCCACATCTGCTTCTCAATCTCACAGTTATACGTATCTATATGGTACACGCTTATTACAAATGTAGTCTGAACGATTTCATTGTCTCAACCTCCGCGCCTCTCGTGGTTTGTCACAATTGGGCTATGGTTATATGTTCGAATACCTTCATGTAACTAGTCGAATATATTCAGTACTTGCTGTTCGATTAAATTCGTACTACAACGCTCCAATCAAAACTAAAGTTTTGGTAGATAGATACGATTGTAAGAGTGTCTCTACCCTTGTCTCACTCTCACTACTTTCAGAGAAACGATTTTTACAAATCTACACGAAATTCATCATTATTACATTTAACATAACACGTTGAAGAAAAACTTACTTACTTACAGAAAATAATGTCTCTAAACATGCTGAAATTTCCCTATGTTGAACAATTGCCGTCTCACCCCAAAGTTCCAACGCGGAGAGGAGGAAAATTTATGTAGATTACACTTAATTTTCTTTGTTAGATGTGTGTACCCCTGTACTTTAATTAAGTACTGTATCTAGTAAATTACACAGCTTAATAAAGTTTTGCTAAATTAAGTTAATGAAACACTGTATACAGTAGTAAAATAACCATAGTGTGTAATAAACAAATTCATTACATAAATCATAACATAATTCAAATACGGAACTCGATTTTGAACGGTCAATTTTTTCTTTTAAATAAGTCTCTAATTGTTATCTGTTTATTTAATTTTGTTTTTTGTTTATAAACGATTTGTTGTAATGTCAGTTCAAGCTGAATGACTTTTTCTAAAATGTCGTATTCTTTTTTAAAAATAAACGTTTTGGTAACTTCCGCGTATTTGTAAGAAACAGTAGGAAGGAGTCACAGTTTCTTCTTTATATTCTTTGCCTTCTTCTTACGTTATAAAAATAAATGGACTGACATTAGCCTAAAATATCGTTTTCTGACAAAAACAGGACTGACAGAAACTATAAAATTGCGTATAAAAAATATACGTAGCACAGAATTCATATTTTTTGTAATATTAACCAAAACTCAAATAATTCAAATTTTCAACTGAAGCTGCCCAACAAATGAAACAATTCATTACGCGTATTTTTATCACGTTTATGTGCTTTTCCAAGGCAAAACACGTTTGTTTTATTTTTGTAACTCCGAATTCAGAATACATATTTTAAAAAAAAATGTATATGATGAGGTTTTAACCGGACGTCTTACCTGACTCATCTGTACCCTCAATGAAATTTATAACAGGCTTACTCCATCGTAGTCAAGTTGAAGTCTATGTCTGCCCATTCTTTATATAGTACTCAGTTGTATTTTTTTATCCCATGATGAAATAATTTGGTGTATTAATGATTTTATGTGTAGTCACAGTTTGTAATGATTGTATAGACACAGAAGATGTTTCTGTTCCAATATATGGAATCAAAAGAGGCATAGATACAGTAATACGTGTAGTGAAACCTTAGAGTCTTATTAATACTGTAATGTATTACTGCTGTATCACTGTATCCGATGTTGACCTCTTTTGGATGTCCACATCCAGTTAGAGACGTGTCCCTCCTAGTATCCAAATTTATTTTTTATTATCTTACTCCCCCTGATTTTTATTAATCGTGGACCACGTCGGTGTGTCTAAAATCGGGAAGTGTCCATATTGGGAGGTCCATCGTATCATTATAAATTAAGTATTTTAGCCTCTTAACTTAATGTCTCTTTATTCTTATCGTTTAATTACAACGTGAATAGTGAGACTTGGTTCTAACTAAATTAATTGTTTATTCAAACACAGCAAATAACTACTTGAGATTCTTCGCTTAAAATTTTAAAAATAATAATGATAATAATAATAAAGATAATAATTATTATTATAACGTATAAGTTTAATAATACTAGTGTTTAATACTGGCAACCCCATTGATGAGTTCCACAGATTTCCTGACCTGTTCACTTCTAATTTCACAAATTTATTGATGTGTGAACATTGTGTCGCGAAGCGTGCGGTTTTTGTGTGTTCGATAAATATTACATCCCCTGTGTATAAGTATTGTATTCACTTGTACTGTGACTCCCCTCCTCTCTCACAACAAAAAGACACACACACACACACACACGCGCGCGCGCGCGCGCGCGTATATAAAAAATTCTAAAAATTTCCCCATTAAATTTACCGACCAGCGGTCGTGTAATGCTGTTCAGAGGGAAAGTGCTCTTATTGTGAGCGCAGAGGGATTTTGAAAAGCCTGATGCTGATGTACTGAATATAAACCTATAGTATGAAAGTCTCTGAAGCGTGAAATTGTAGCCTAAGAAATTCCGAAGCACACGTCAGAGTATGATTGTGTTGTGGTCGCATCAGAATCGATTTCGTGATTTAATTATAGGTACTTCTCCTCGTCTTGTTGAATGTTTGCTCAAAATGAAATATAAACGATTCTTCGCAGTGTTTATTGCCTTTCATATGATCCACGTGGCAGAAAGTTCATTATTAACTTTATATCATAAACAGACATGTAACTATACTTGGGTTTGTTGTTCGTTTGTGTCATTTGTTAGGCATTTGATTTTAAAAACACACACACATTTAATCAGTATTTATGCAACAGAGAGTGAGAGAGAGTGTGTGTGTGTATGTGTGTGTGTATGTGTGTGTGTGTGTGTGTGTGTGTGATATGTAAGTTGTCATTGATGATTGATAGGATTTAAATGTATCCAGCTGCAAGTACTATTGATTGTTTACACAGGTGTACTACTTCCTTCAACTTTTGCTATACAAACAATAACTCGGACGATTTTTTTCCTCAATAAACGGATGCCTGTATTTTTCATTTTCGTCTTTACTTCACAATAGCTCTTACCAAAGGGCACACATGTGTAAAGAAAACAATTTTTATTAAAACACCGTACAAATTAAAAAAAACACTTGCATTCAGTAGTTTTTATTTTAGGTTTTATAAGTGCAAAAATTATTTATTGCATGATGTTTCTTCTCTCTCTCTCTCTCTCCCCTCTCTCTCTCTCTCTCTCTCTCTCTCTCTCTCTCTCTCTCTCTCTATCTCTCTCTCTCTCTCTCTCTCTCTCCTCTTTCAGATGTGTGTGTGTGTGCGTGCGCGCGCGCGCGGGTGTGTGTAAATATACGTTTTATATACATTTTTATGTGCATCTCGTGAATCACACGTGACGATTTAGTCAGTGAGCACGCTCAGAGAGCATAGAACATTACCACACACGTGTATAAATTCGTTAATTAATGAAAGCCAAGACAGATGATTGGATCCGAGAATTATCGTGCGGCACAGGAGAATTAATGAGTATGCAGTTCTCAGCAGTTCGAACATTATGCAAGAGAAAATTACAGCAGTTCGAAAGCAGTGATACCTTGGTGTCATTAATTTTACTGTAGATGTATGGATAATAGAGAAAGTGGATTCATACACGTATTATAAAGATGAAGGATTCGGAGCGAGATAGTCGAGTATGCTGCTTTGCTTCTGGCAATTTACTAAAACAACAGATTTCTCAGCAATATGGTTACCATCTTGTGGTACTTTCATTGCATCTTCAGACATTTATCGTTGAAGCTCGTATCAAAATGGAATCAATACTGTTCCCAATACCTAGTTATAAAATTTTACATACTGCTGAATTTATCTCAAGAATTTTTCTTTGAGGTATTAAGAATAAGTTAGTTTAGCCGATCTAGTCTCCGACCACGAATCACTGTGCCCCTTGCAAACGTTGTCGATAGTATAGTATAGTATAGTATATGCCCAGTATGGGCATAGACTTCGTGAATGCTTACGGACTTATAGTGAATTTAAAAGGTAGCGTCCTGAGGGTTGATCAAGAAAAGATGATACTCTGCCCAAAAGGTGTGACAGGAAGGTCATAAATTCGATTAATCAGAAAAGGTGGTCGAAGGAATAGCCGGCAAGAGCAATGAAGATAAACTTTTTGTTATTGGATACGGAAACGGGATAAGAACCGGATGACGAAATATCAATTTTATTGACTACAGTGTCATTCGTATGGTAGACTGTCCCGTACTCGAGGGAGTAGGAACTTAGAAATCAACAGGATGACGGTCAACTGGGTAAACATGCTATAATCGGAGGAGAGACGTGATGCAAGTAATGCAGGATGTGTTATAGAAATGGACAAAGAGATTTCGGTAGTCAAACTGAAACCACTAAATTTTCTTGAACATAGTAGAATAAATTAATCTTTTTTGGTCCTAGGAGTTTCCCCGCTCATTATTAATGTTAAGTTACCTTACCTCATGTTTGCCTTAACACAATAATTTTAATGTTTTCTGTAACTTAAGGGTTCTATCATGAGGTAACGTCTAAAAGAGTTACTAATCATTTCATGTCTAGTTTACAGTATTTAGTAGATCTCCACATAATCCAAGTATCAATAGTCCAACATGTTTCTCGACTTAGAGAAGACCTACTTAAGTTTCAAGTCACAATAGACCGCACTAGCTCTTCGTAGAAGTGTAATATTGCCGGCGTTTCGTAGGCTCGTGATACTCGTCATTAAAACCCTGTAGTCAGTATGTTATTATTCGCGGATGATAGAGGGCTTGGTCGCCGAGTACGTCCAATACTGCTCAAGTGTCAAGTCGATGGGTACGTCAGATGGGCCTGACGCCTTTGAGAGCGCCGCGGTGAAATTCTCGCACCGACTCAAATGGGCGCCGTCGCCCATGTAAGGATGTGTAGTCGAGTTGGCGTGAACCAACCGAGTGAAGTACTTGTACTATACTTCGACCCAGGATTCACCTGATGATCCCATGCTCAGTGTGTCCCACAGCGTGCTTTACTGCAACTCCGGAAGTCCTGAATTATGACCTGTCCTTTACTGGGCAACGCTTGCTCGGAATCTGATAAATAGTCCGACTTTGAGACTCTCAGGCTGGTTAAGATTACCGTCTACTCTAACATGCCGTTACAACTATGCTGTTCTCGCGTTGGATTATCTGGCTGTCCTACATAAAAATAACTGTGAGAAGGGAACACTATGTCGGGTTTAAGCTACCAGCTAAAGTCTTCCGCAGTTTCTCTTCTCGGCTTCTGAAAAAAAGTTGACATTCATCTTCTTGCGTCAGTTTGAGGAGTTTGGCGAGCAAATCGTAGATAATGCGAATCAGCAATCCCTCCGTTAATAGTTGGTTTAGGCAAATACAGCCTACGTCCAGGTGCCTGAAAGAAGCGCCCCGTTTGTAATCCTGATGCACAACACGAGGTTACTTGGCCCGTCATCACTAACGTAAAATTCAAGCAAAAAAGACATGTACCCAGTGGCTGAACTTTTACGTGAGGTTCGGAACATTACACCTCAGTCTGGAGTGACTTCCTAGCCTGTTATGTTACGATTATAGATTGTGCGTGTTTGGTAGTAGTAGCTCGGGCGTTCTGTGGTGCGAATATTAAGTGTTTGTTTGATTCGTAGTAACGTATAGAACAATTTAATAACATGTTTTTTTTTCGTACCGATATATATTAAACTTAATAACGTTAGTGTGTTTTATTGTGTCTGAGAAATAATTATTTAATTATGCGCGATTTGGGTAAAGTGTTTAAAAGAAACTTGCCAGTATTTGATATGACTGAGACATTTTCTGCCTTCAGAAAAATACATTTCATACCGTGTAATAACAAGTCACGCATATTAGAAAGAAGATATTTTAAAAACTTTTTTTAAAAAATGATTTCTGCTCTGTAATTAGACATATTCGTATGATTAGTAGCATCTGTATGATTCCTAGTGCTTATGTTAAAGCTATGTACAAAATACTAGTAAATATCAGGAAATATGTATCACACAAATCGCAAGCAGCACTCCATTTATTTGCGAATGCAGTATTTAATGTTGAATGCAATACAAATAAAAATTATCGTATCTCTCGTTGTTCGATTTATCTTATAAAACAATATATTTTTAATGTATAGAATAAATTATAGATTTTACTTGATATAGTAGACAAGAAAATTCGGTTTTTGAATTATTATTTGCCTTTCCCGAATTCTAACTTTAAAATTATATGTTTCTCTTCTCAACTTTTACCGAGTTTAACTATACACGTAAGAAGTTAAGAATTTATATAGTAAATCTTTTTTTTACTTTTTTGTGTAGTCAATTCTGTAATGAGGTTATTAATGTACGAAAGCGTACAGACTTAAAGAAACTAAATATCAAGTTTATTGTTTGAACGCGGTTTCTTGAGTCGTGTATCTGATACTTCAGTCATAACTAAGTGAGACATTTTATATTTCAATAGCAATTAAATACTTGAGTGGACAGATTAACAAGAGAATAGTGTCAATTGTATATGTGTGAGGAGGGCTTGCTGCTTAATAAGCATTCTCTACAGTTTGTAAATGGAAGTTAGAAAAGAGTATATTTAAATCCGATTAGCTACGAGTATTATTTTTCTTCAGATTCTAAATGGAACTCTGGGAGGTTACCTTGCTTAACTCCTCCGTATGCTTATATCTGACGTACCGTATTTAATTGTTAAAAAAAATTCATGACAAACTTTGGCTAAACGATTAGGTTAAAATTGTTATTTACAAATAACAAAATAAAGTATTACATCTTTATATGTGATAACAGAGCTGCGACTGAGAACGAATGTAGTCCTTATCAGGAGACTGAAGGTTGGAGATTGGCAATAAGTCGTGAGTCAGATGTTCTGTAAAGACGTCAACAAGATAAAGACGTGACGCCAAAAAATAAGAACCCCAATGTATACAAAAAAAGGACCTCATCAGTCCGATATCCAATAAAGGAAGCGTTACATTCTCACACTTCTCTGTGTTCCAAGGTGGGTGGAAACGAGGATAATAGAAGGTAGGGATGATTCAAGTAGAGTCTACCAAGCCTCGATTTCAGAATCAGTGTAACAAGGCAGTTGTACAAACACACAATATCAACGTCAGTTTTACAAAGTACGTGTACAAATTGATAAAAGTAGGCCTACAAGACAAATTTTACATAACTGTTATCGATCAAGAACAACACGTATTAATTAACGTCCGAGTAAAGGAAATATTTTACGGAAATAAATCATATACATCAAGTCAATATTGCAAGTTACTCAATAGCATTTTGTGAATTAGATTAACATAATCGTGAAAAAAGTTTCTAAATAATATAATGGATTTGACTCACGCAAGTACTTTTATAGCTTTTTGCCTGCAGTTACCATTGTATAACTGATGGTCTTTCAGAAGCTGTCTAGTTATTTAGGCTTGGTACAATGCACAATATTTCCCCGCTCAGGGGACTTCGAACCAATACGTCCCCTGCGGCCAACACAAGGGAGGAGAATTCCGCCACTCACAACACCTGAACTCTCTACAATTAAATTGAGGGTAACTCCTTTGCCTTCTCTTGTACTTACTTAATCCTTATGGCTCGTCTGCCTTTACGGATGAGCTGTAAAGTCACTCGATGTCAAGCGGGCAAACGCCCAGTTATAACAAGATCACACTCGGTCATACGTTAGTAGATAAATAAGTTTCAGTTGTAGTGAGGCTAAATATTCCTGGCGTTAACCGTTAACTACACCAGAAAGAAGTTAAGTAGTTAGAAGTCGCCAAGAAAGAATTTGACTGGTCTTCAAGACCTGAAAATCTCTAAAATTAATTAGTAGAGACATAACAGTGTGTGAGTTCAAACTCGCCTAATAAGTAATGAAAGTTACCGCAAAGTAGTGGTAAAATTTACAGTCAGTATTTTAAGGTAGTTCTGGTTTAAGAGTGAAGATCGTTTTCTGGTAAGATGTTAAAGAAGGAATTATTCACAGTAAAATGTTGTAGTTATTTAGAGGGGATTACTTCTGTTAAAAAGTCTTTCAAATCCCCTAGGAAATTTGACTTGGCACGAATAAAAGTTTTGACAAGAGTCGAAAGTAGAATTTGGAGATAGCACACGTGGCTGTTAATTGTTTCAGAAAATCTATACTGGTTTGAATAGCTAATTCCTGTTAGAAATGCATGGCTTTAATTGCTAAACAAATAAAGAGGCACAGGTAAGTCTTTATAGATGGGGGATTCCAAAGAAAAGGAGACTTCGTCTAAAAATATCCTAGTTAGGAGACTGCAAGCGTAGAAGTCATTCAGACTCCAAGAAGATTACACTAACGTTTTTGAACAATTCGCGTGAGCTTATGAATAATAAATAACACCTTGACAAAAGTGATTGAATCACTTTCGCTTGACGACTTTTTAAAGAGAGATGGCAGTGACCCCCCCCCCCCCACTTACCATCGTTGCCGAACTTGGAATCGTTGGGAATGTTCCAGTGCAATCTGGTGTGTAGAATTAATAACTTCTCCAAGCAATGGACTGTTGGCTATAATGACAATGGCAATGGTTTCTTGAGACTCGTATGACGAGTGGTGGAAACAGACGGTCCCAGCTACGAACGAATCCAAAATAGTCCATATAAGCAGACAGTCATCGTCGACGGATATTTTTTAATATTTTTTACAAAGCTGTAGAGTTCTCTATAGCGGCATACATACAGAACTGCTAATTGGCACTATTCCAATCGAAGCCAGCCAACACTCGCTTGGAATCTGATCTGAGTGCCACACTTCATTAAAATAGTGGCAACACTCAAATAAATGAAGCCGCGAAGAAATAGACGGCGCAGCCGAGATCAGACTCGACAAAGTATTTTAAAAAATTGTATAAATCCGATGGACATGATTGTGTTTGGTTGTGTAATTTACACAAACCCCGAAGTTTTGGATATTGGTTCTAGTTCTTATTTCCAAAATAAGTAGCAAAGTAATTCGTCAGAAGCTGTAGGTCTAGAGAAGCTGTAATGAGCACTAAGAACGTGAACCCAACAGAGACAGCCGATATTTTCTTACCTACAAAGTCTTCAGTTTTTATTGAGGGTATGAACTCAGAGACGAAGTCGATTAATCAGTGACTAAATAAAGACTTGTTACGAATAATTTTCTGAAACGTTTTAAAGTATAAGAAAGACTATCCGCAATAAAATGACACCTAATCTAGCGTATTGGCAGCACTTTATGCAAAACAGCAAAATTTGCCAGTAAGTAATAGAAAATTCAAGTACAATACACAATAACGTGTTCTAAAAAAAAAACTCACAAAGTATTAAGTATAGTGTAAATGGGAGCCAGATAATTTAGTGCAAGGGTGAGCTACTGTTATAAGAAGAAAACAGTTTTAACTACAAATTGGCATAATGGATCAGTCTACAAGATTAGCAGAATTGAATCGTGTTTATATCTCCCAGAACTATCACAATCAGTGCGCCTTGAAGCGATACAAACTTGAATACTCCAACTTATATTGAACAGTACAACAGATAAGCAATAACCAGAGTGCAAGGGCACGGCTCAATTTGTATGCAGTTGCAGAAACTGTTTGAAGTCAGTTAGATATAAATAAACGTAAGTACACCAACTTAAAAAAAAAATAATATGTTGTTTTGCACTCCTTAGGGTTGATTATCTAACACGGATTATTTACCATTAACAAATGTAAGTTTAGAAACAACACAGAACTATTATTAATATATAAATTTACCCTGAGTTTACAGTACACGGTTAAGTAATTCAAGAAACCTTAGAAATAAATCGCTGCACGGAAGTATCGAGTACTATTATTAAATGAGTTCAAATAACCCATTTGCCGCTCGCGTCACGTGCTCAAAATGCCCACAGGTGATTCAGACTTTAACTTCCCTAATTGTATTACTGTATTAATTTTGTCTGCATAAGCCAATTTAAATCCATTCTAAGTGCTTATATTCTCTTTGCAATTATCACCTTGTGGAGACCAAAATGATGAGAGCTTATAAAATAATAAACTGACTTTATTCTTACGCAAAATGATACACGAAAACTACATCTTTCATTGTTTTATTAAATAATGCCTATTAATAATAAATAATATTTAAAAATTTTTTAAAGGAATATATTCTTTAGCAATTTGTTTCGACAGTGTAAAAATACAAATGAAGAAAAGATATATTATACTTGTAAAAAATAAAAAAATATTATTTATTATCAACAATTGTAATAAGAACAGTAATTGTGACAGTTATGAGTAAATAATACCTGTATATTAGTTTATTAAATAATATCCTGGTAGAATTTATAGTTTATAACAGAAGTTTTAAAAACTGAGACTAATTTATATGGGATCAGCTCTCAATGAGCATTATATTTATTTCTATTTCCTATGAGCTAGTGAATATGTACGTGTAACCGGATATTAATTGGCTTACCCTACTTGATTCGCACATTCGAAACGTAGCCTAGGCTACACTAAATCAATGATGTGCGTTTAAATGAGATTTACAACGTCAGTAAAGAATCCGAACGAGCTGGCCTGTGTGTTCGTGAACACAAGACGCTGTGTGATTTGTGTTTCATTTGGTATTTTCATAATCTTAAACAATACATGATACTGTTTGTAGAATAATTGATTTACTTATTTTTCTCTGCAGTTGACGGGATAATATCTTAGAGGTTAACGACATAAATAAGTTATGCCTGATTTTCTAAATTCTTGTTATTTTTGTTTTTGAATGATATACATTACAAATTACTTTCCGGACTTCCAAATCGTACAGTTCCAGTCACTCAGAATCAGTCGTCCTTTCCTTGTAGTCGTAAGTTGCTTTCTTTCAACCAGTTCCACATACAAAGGCTGCAGAACAGAGGTACCGGTACGGTTTGTTCTACGTTTTGTAGACGTGGAAGCCGTTGGTGAGCCGCGGAGTTATACATGATAAGTGCAGTGTTCCTTTCCTTCTCTTTCATTTCGGCATTCTGCTTCAATAACAACCGCGAGATCATGGTATCCGTCATCCATACTTTTTTGTTTGCATTGTAATCAACTAGAATTTAAAATAAGAAGAATCATGTAGAATTGAATTGTTGACAACAATGGTTTTGAAAACCATTGTTTAAAAACGTCTGACCTCGTAAAATTTTAATATTTTTTGGAGCATCTAGATTTTAGATTTTTCTTATAACAAAGAGCCGAAGCTTGTAGTTCCTGACTGGCTTACACAGAGAACGGTCAAAGATTGTTTTGTTTTTTCCACTGCTACACTTCTGTCCTTTCAAGGATAAAGTTTTCTCAAGAAGAAGCTGACGAAATATTTCATTTCAATCGGCATTAAAATACGTACTCTGGTGCGTATTTCTCCAAGATTTCTTGCATTACATTGCTACGCCAGATATTCCTGTTGTCTGATGCTGCAGATTTCCTCATGAATTCGTCTGACAGTTACACTATGGTAATTTCTAAAACGGATCAGCCACCCAGTGCTGTATCCCTGAAATCATCAAAACCCAATTGTGAACGTTTTACTGTCCGTCTTTGGTGTGTCCGTTACACGAAGCACGAAGTAGTAGTCCGTTAATTGAGGTTTTCAGAGGTCTCTTTTTCTGAAACCACTTTAGTGTTACAGCATCAACGTCATTATACGTCGCACTTTTTATAAGTTTAGTAGCAGGATCCATGGAATTTCACAGTTTTCTCATATCCCGTTCTTTAAAAATGCTGCCACTGACGATTGCGATAATCCACAAATTTTGGTTACTTCAGTTTTATTTCATTGCCAATTGCCACGAATTTGTTTGTGGGAACACCTGAGAAATAAAGTTCCTCAACACTTACCTGCTCACACAGTAGACTGCATGCTCATTCGTTTCCATATCGTTACATATATATTAACGGTTTTCCTGGAGTATACGGACGGATAAACAAGTAAAGTAAGAAAGCGCTGTTGTCTACATACTTTATTATCCACTTGTTAGGGTTTAAATTCTTCTGACGTGTAGGAAAGATTTCTTAGAACTCGGTAGCAGTTGCCTTCCTTCCTTAACTCTCAGGATTATTCAACAAACGTATAGGTAGATATGAAGGTGATGAAAGGCCGTCTTTACTATCACAGGATCAAAGAGCTTGAGCCGTACTTCAAATGACATTCACCGATCTTACTGACGAGTACGTATTATCGTAGCATCGGGAGAAAAATACATTAACAGGCATTGAGAAAACAGTCGTAATAGAGTATCATTACATCGATTGTAATTTTACGTTGCATTAACTGACGTATGCCGGATCCAGAAAATGTTATTGTTGTAAAGCGGAATGGCGTTGTATTAATAATCGTAATATGTTTGTAAAATAAGCATGAACAGAAGTAATTATAAAATGAAACACAAAGTAATTATAAACACAAGTAGCTTGAATTAAGGCTAAATATGTTACTTTATTTAAGTGGCTTGGTTTCAACTTTAAGCTTCAGTTTTGTAAGTTTGAAAGCGGCATGACCGAATTGCTGACGCTTACAGCGCGCACGCGCTGTCTACAGGTCCCGCATGTTTTCTTGGTTCCAACTGCACTGAAATTGACATTTTACAATACAGGCACTTGTTGACATTTTAAAATTACCGTCTTATCATTGGATTATTCGTTACAGAATACCTAGAACAAAACATTCTTATGAAAGTTTTTACATATTCGTTACAGAATATATATAAGACAGAAAAGTTATAAATCAAAAGCTGCTTGATTGAAAACTGTCTTTGCCTAACTGCTGAATATTTGTACCTAAGAATTTTTCACTTTTTTTACTGAATTTTGGTAACAAAGCATTTCGGAAACCGTGGAGTTGTTAGTTTTTGCGTGTGAAATGAAATTGTCTCCTTTTGGCTCACTACTTGATTTGCACACTTGATTCACTTACATTTGGGATATTAGAAAGAGGTGGGATTATTTAGCTTTTGCATTTGAAATTGATTCCTTTTGTGGAATACGGTTCGTTTTGAGTTTTTTTTTTTAGTTCTTGGTTTTCAGTAAAATAAATAGTTACGTGTGTGAATTATTGTTTAAAATATCGAATACTACTGCAGATTTACTGTAGTAACATGGTCTACAATGTACCTGAATTTCAATAATATTTGTTTCTGATTTTAGTAAATTGTGAAATCTGTACATTTAAATATTTTTGGTGGCCTAAAGTTTCTGTCGTCTGCCATTTATTATGGCATGAGCCTAGAATTTTACTGTAGAACACTTAAAGCAGGAACACAGTACATCAGTTTAATTTATGTCGGCTGTAAAGTCTCATCAGCTAAGTAAACTGTAAATGCTTGTCTGACAGAATCGTAGTTACGTACAGTCTGAGCCACAACCACGTATTTGTTCTTTTGGGCTGCATTTCGTTATTACCAGGTAGCTGACTCCGGCACGTTCGAATTGACAGCAAACAATAAAGTCTCATCAGCTAAGTAAACTGTAAATGCTTGTCTGACAGAATCGTAGTTAAGTACAGTCTGAGCCACAACCACGTATTTGTTCTTTTGGCTGCATTTCGTTATTACCAGGTAGCTGACTCTGGCACGTTCGAATTGACAGCAAACAATAAAGTCTCATCAGCTAAGTAAACTGTAAATGCTTGTCTGAGAGAATCGTAGTTAAGTACAGTCTGAGCCACAACCACGTATTTGTTCTTTTGGGCTGCATTTCGTTATTACCAGGTAGCTGACTCCGGCACGTTCGAATTGACAGCAAACAATAAAGTCTCATCAGCTAAGTAAACTGTAAATGCTTGTCTGACAGAATCGTAGTTAAGTACAGTCTGAGCCACAACCACGTATTTGTTCATTTGGCTGCATTTCGTTATTACCAGGTAGCTGACTCCGGCACGTTCGAATTGACAGCAAACAATAAAGTCTCATCAGCTAAGTAAACTGTAAATGCTTGTCTGACAGAATCGTAGTTACGTACAGTCTGAGCCACAACCACGTATTTGTTCTTTTGGCTGCATTTCGTTATTACCAGGTAGCTGACTCCGGCACGTTCGAATTGACAGCAAACAATAAAGTCTCATCAGCTAAGTAAACTGTAAATGCTTGTCTGACAGAATCGTAGTTACGTACAGTCTGAGCCACAACCACGTATTTGTTCTTTTGGCTGCATTTCGTTATTACCAGGTAGCTGACTCCGGCACGTTCGAATTGACAGCAAACAATAAAGTCTCATCAGCTAAGTAAACTGTAAATGCTTGTCAGAGAGAATCGTAGTTAAGTACAGTCTGAGCCACAACCACGTATTTGTTCTTTTGGGCTGCATTTCGTTATTACCAGGTAGCTGACTCCGGCACGTTCGAATTGACAGGAAACAATAAAGTCTCATCAGCTAAGTAAACTGTAAATGCTTGTCTGACAGAATCGTAGTTAAGTACAGTCTGAGCCACAACCACGTATTTGTTCTTTTGGCTGCATTTCGTTATTACCAGGTAGCTGACTCCGGCACGTTCGAATTGACAGGAAACAATAAAGTCTCATCAGCTAAGTAAACTGTAAATGCTTGTCTGACAGAATCGTAGTTACGTTCAGTCTGAGCCACAACCACGTATTTGTTCTTTTGGCTGCATTTCGTTATTACCAGGTAGCTGACTCCGGCACGTTCGAATTGACAGCAAACAATAAAGTCTCATCAGCTAAGTAAACTGTAAATGCTTGTCTGACAGAATCGTAGTTACGTACAGTCTGAGCCACAACCACGTATTTGTTCTTTTGGCTGCATTTCGTTATTACCAGGTAGCTGACTCCGGCACGTTCGAATTGACAGCAAACAATAAAGTCTCATCAGCTAAATAAACTGTAAATGCTTGTCAGAGAGAATCGTAGTTAAGTACAGTCTGAGCCACAACCACGTATTTGTTCTTTTGGGCTGCATTTCGTTATTACCAGGTAGCTGACTCCGGCACGTTCGAATTGACAGCAAACAATAAAGTCTCATCAGCTAAGTAAACTGTAAATGCTTGTCTGAGAGAATCGTAGTTAAGTACAGTCTGAGCCACAACCACGTATTTGTTCTTTTGGGCTGCATTTCGTTATTACCAGGTAGCTGACTCCGGCACGTTCGAATTGACAGTAAACAATAAAGTCTCATCAGCTAAGTAAACTGTAAATGCTTGTCTGACAGAATCGTAGTTAAGTACAGTCTGAGCCACAACCACGTATTTGTTCTTTTGGCTGCATTTCGTTATTACCAGGTAGCTGACTCCGGCACGTTCGAATTGACAGCAAACAATAAAGTCTCATCAGCTAAGTAAACTGTAAATGCTTGGCTGACAGAATCGTAGTTACGTACAGTCTGAGCCACAACCACGTATTTGTTCTTTTGGGCTGCATTTCGTTATTACCAGGTAGCTGACTCCGGCACGTTCGAATTGACAGCAAACAATAAAGTCTCATCAGCTAAATAAACTGTAAATGCTTGTCTGAGAGAATCGTAGTTAAGTACAGTCTGAGCCACAACCACGTATTTGTTCTTTTGGGCTGCATTTCGTTATTACCAGGTAGCTGACTCCGGCACGTTCGAATTGACAGCAAACAATAAAGTCTCATCAGCTAAGTAAACTGTAAATGCTTGTCTGACAGAATCGTAGTTAAGTACAGTCTGAGCCACAACCACGTATTTGTTCTTTTGGCTACATTTCGTTATTACCAGGTAGCTGACTCCGGCACGTTCGAATTGACAGCAAACAATAAAGTCTCATCAGCTAAGTAAACTGTAAATGCTTGTCTGACAGAATCGTAGTTACGTACAGTCTGAGCCACAACCACGTATTTGTTCTTTTGGCTGCATTTCGTTATTACCAGGTGGCTGACTCCGGCACGTTCGAATTGACAGCAAACAATAAAGTCTCATCAGCTAAGTAAACTGTAAATGCTTGTCTGACAGAATCGTAGTTAAGTACAGTCTGAGCCACAACCACGTATTTGTTCTTTTGGGCTGCATTTCGTTATTACCAGGTAGCTGACTCCGGCACGTTCGAATTGACAGCAAACAATAAAGTCTCATCAGCTAAGTAAACTGTAAATGCTTGTCTGACAGAATCGTAGTTACGTACAGTCTGAGCCACAACCACGTATTTGTTCTTTTGGCTGCATTTCGTTATTACCAGGTAGCTGACTCCGGCACGTTCGAATTGACAGCAAACAATAAAGTCTCATCAGCTAAGTAAACTGTAAATGCTTGTCTGACAGAATCGCAGTTACGTACAGTCTGAGCCACAACCACGTATTTGTTCTTTTGGCTGCATTTCGTTATTACCAGGTAGCTGACTCCGGCACGTTCGAATTGACAGCAAACAATAAAGTCTCATCAGCTAAGTAAACTGTAACTGCTTGTCTGAGAGAATCGTAGTTAAGTACAGTCTGAGCCACAACCACGTATTTGTTCTTTTGGGCTGCATTTCGTTATTACCAGGTAGCTGACTCCGGCACGTTCGAATTGACAGCAAACAATAAAGTCTCATCAGCTAAGTAAACTGTAAATGCTTGTCTGACAGAATCGTAGTTAAGTACAGTCTGAGCCACAACCACGTATTTGTTCTTTTGGCTGCATTTCGTTATTACCAGGTAGCTGACTCCGGCACGTTCGAATTGACAGCAAACAATAAAGTCTCATCAGCTAAGTAAACTGTAAATGCTTGTCTGACAGAATCGTAGTTACGTACAGTCTGAGCCACAACCACGTATTGTTCTTTTGGCTGCATTTCGTTATTACCAGGTAGCTGACTCCGGCACGTTCGAATTGACAGCAAACAATAAAGTCTCATCAGCTAAGTAAACTGTAAATGCTTGTCTGACAGAATCGTAGTTACGTACAGTCTGGGCCACAACCACGTATTTGTTCTTTTGGGCTGCATTTCGTTATTACCAGGTAGCTGACTCCGGCATGTTCGAATTGACAGCAAACAATAAAGTCTCATCAGCTAAGTAAACTGTAAATGCTTGTCTGACAGAATCGTAGTTAAGTACAGTCTGGGCCACAACCACGTATTTGTTCTTTTGGGCTGCATTTCGTTATTACCAGGTAGCTGACTCCGGCACGTTCGAATTGACAGCAAACAATAAAGTCTCATCAGCTAAGTAAACTGTAAATGCTTGTCTGACAGAATCGTAGTTACGTACAGTCTGAGCCACAAACACGTATTTGTTCTTTTGGGCTGCATTTCGTTATTACCAGGTAGCTGACTCCGGCACGTTCGAATTGACAGCAAACAATAAAGTCTCATCAGCTAAGTAAAGTGTAAATGCTTGTCTGACAGAATCGTAGTTACGTACAGTCTGAGCCACAACCACGTATTTGTTCTTTTGGCTGCATTTCGTTATTACCTGGTAGCTGACTCCGGCACGTTCGAATTGACAGCAAACAATAAAGTCTCATCAGCTAAGTAAACTGTAAATGCTTGTCTGACAGAATCGTAGTTACGTACAGTCTGAGCCACAACCACGTATTTGTTCTTTTGGGCTGGATTTCGTTATTACCAGGTAGCTGACTCCGGCACGTTCGAATTGACAGCAAACAATAAAGTCTCATCAGCTAAGTAAACTGTAAATGCTTGTCTGACAGAATCGTAATGACGTACAGTCTGAGCCACAACCACGTATTTGTTCTTTTGGCTGCATTTCGTTATTACCAGGTAGCTGACTCCGGCACGTTCGAATTGACAGCAAACAATAAAGTCTCATCAGCTAAGTAAACTGTAAATGCTTGTCTGACAGAATCGTAGTTACGTACAGTCTGGGCCACAACCACGTATTTGTTCTTTTGGGCTGCATTTCGTTATTACCAGGTAGGTGACTCCGGCACGTTCGAATTGACAGCAAACAATAAAGTCTCATCAGCTAAGTAAACTGTAAATGCTTGTCTGACAGAATAGTAGTTACGTACAGTCTGAGCCACAAACACGTATTTGTTCTTTTGGGCTGCATTTCGTTATTACCAGGTAGCTGACTCCGGCACGTTCGAATTGACAGCAAACAATAAAGTCTCATCAGCTAAGTAAACTATAAATGCTTGTCTGACAGAATCGTTGTTACGTTCAGTTTGAGCCACAACCACGTATTTGTTCTTTTGGACTGCATTTCGTTATTACCAGGTAGCTGACTCCGGTACGTTCGAATTTAACAGCAAACAAACTAATACTATAATAATGATAAGGATTATACTCTGTTGAAGGAATTGTTTGAAAGCTCTTCATATCCCATTTTTCTGTAAGGGATCAGCCAGGTTTCTTCACTTTTCTTTGTGCACTATAAATTGGTGCATGCTTCTTCGCTGTGTCCAAATCTCTCAATTTTATCCTGTCTTGCCAGTTCTCTCTCCGCTCTTCTATTAATGTCTCCCATAACTTGGTCCTTCCACGTATACTAGGTTTGTGTATTCTCCGCACTCCCTCTCGTTTCAACTTATTTTTTTTAAATTTCCTCCGTTTGTTTTCAACAGATATCCCAGTCTATCTTATCCTTTGTGCCATAATATCCTTTCTTCCCGTGGTTCGCCCTGGCCTCCTCCAACAGTCTCGATCTCACGCAGCCGCTCGCCAATTCCTCATTTCTTAATCTTCCCCTTCTTCTGGTGCCCGGTATCTTGAATATTCCAGTGTCACACATCCGCTCTATACGTTCTGCTATCTTAGCCGTTGTACCATGAAATAATCAATGATGATCTTTTTTTTTTAATAATTGTTGTAGTTCGTAATATAACCCGGAGCGCTATATATCACTACCCATAACCGGACCAAAAAAATTTCCTGCATAATCGGCGCCTAAATATGCATAGTTTCTTTTCAGTTCTCTACGGAAGCGTCCAGGTTTTGCACCCATATGTTACGATATTTCGTATTTTCGTCTTGTATATCATAAGACGCTGAACTGCGTTGGACTCTGTGCATGATTTGAATAACTGGAGTGCCCTGCTCCCCTTTAAAATTCTAATAATTACATCCTTGGTCATCCATTATTGTTACTTACTTTGCTGCCCAGGTAGTTAATGTCTAGGACAACCCCAATGCTGTCTAGACAACGCAACGCAAGTGTTATAATTACAGAGGATCTCCCTTTTAGGCACAGCGTACAAGATCTCGGATATACTACGGCAAAGAATAGCCCCTATGCTGAAGAATACTTCGGAGAATATCACAGACGTTTCAGGAAAGGAAGATCTACAGTAGACCAACTCCTTACTGTCTGCCAAATTATGGAAAAAAATAATGATAGTATGATGTCAGCATATATCAAATCCATTGGTCCAGTTATAATCCCATCTCTCCCTCGTTCCCATTTCTATCAACTTGGTTTGTCCAAATTGTAAACTGTAATCCGACGTTTATGCAGGTTTTTTCTTTAGTTGTTTATACAGCTTTCACTGGCCGATTATGTTAATATCACGTGCATATGCGATTATCTGAGATTCCTTGTTTTGTGTTTTTCCGTAATTTGATGGATAGTAAAGATTTGATCTATTGTGGAACCTCCTTCCTTTTCTGAAACCTCCTCTATATTTTCTGAGGTCTTATTTAGCATAGGGGCTAATTCTTTGCTATTTGTATATCCGAGAAGATCTTATACGTTGTGCCTAAAAGTGAGATTCCTCTATAATTCTAGCACTTTAGCTGTCTCCCTTTTTGTGTATTGGACAGATGAGAGCAAAATCACACTCAGAGCAAATTTGGCATTGTCTCAGAGTCGTCCATATTTCCATAGTTAACTACAGACGAGATTCAGTGAGGCCTTCTCAACCAAGCTTCAACAAATCTAAACCAACGTTTTCAGTTTATGAATGTTATTTCCCGCTTTATCCAGTAGCGCCTCCAATTTTGTCTGCGCTACATGGGGCACTGACCCTGGTTTCTGCAAGTGACTCTACTCTTTCCATTTAGCAGCTCTTCAAAACGTCCTTTCTATCTTCTCTTGATTCCTGGTTTATCAGAATTTATCCACGTACAATATAGTTATATATACTACATGAAGTGCCTCCTATATGTGTCATCTATTTTATAGGGTCTCTCGTTTTTCTTTTGCATAATTGTTTGCTTCTCTCTTCAGCTCTCATACAATTCTTATTTCGCCAGAGTGGAACTCCGCACCATCTTCTTTCTTGCCATGTTCTGTTCTGTTCACTGCGTCCCTCCATTCGTTGTCAAACTAATCATTACGTTCCTCATTACCTTGGTAAGCTAAGGGACCTTCTGCGGTGCTGTTCACTGCGTTTCTTATTTTTCCCCACATACCGTCTATCCTATCCAGGTCTGAGGTAGCTCCGGCAGTACTTCTTCTCTGATGCTCGTTTGATATTTTTCTATAATGTTTTCATCTGTCAGTATTATTTCCAGTTTTTACTTCCTTGCCATACTATTTGTGCCGTGTGAAGATTAATATTTATCTGTGCAATGACTAGACGTTTGTATTCTTCTTCTATTTTTTAGAACATATATTCTTCTTATCTTCTTTTTGAACCTTTTCAGTTCCTCTTCATCTGTTTTTTGTAAGGCACATTGGCACCTGCATATGTCACTACATCACTACAGGCCTTACGGTGGCTGTGTAAACCTCTACCTTCGTACTATGACTGATCTTAATTTATTTTAGTAATTCTTCGTATCCAAATACATTCTCTGTGTATCGCTGCTCCTTTTGTTTCTTCCACCAACTACTATATCGAAATCGAAATATGTAGTGTTATCCATCTGTTCAAACTCTAATAACCCCGACTTTTTTTTTCGTGGCTTTGTTCTCATTATTATTATTATTATTATTATTTCATGGCCATTATTATTCATTTTTGTGTCTTTTCATGCATTTACAGCATTTTCTGTTTAGCGGCTTTCTACGTAACTTTATTCAAATATAACGTGTCTCTTATTATTATCGCTATACCATCGGCAAACTCTGTTAACTGCACTGATTTGGTTACTGTTGTCCTTTTGATATTAAAGCTTTCATGACTAGATTCATTGCCATGTTAAATAACGTTATAGACGGCAAATCACTCTGCCTCACCCCGTGTCAGATACGCAGTTGTCATCAGTTTCGTAAAAGCAGACTCACATTGCAAAATAACTGTTTAGAATAATAATAAAAATGGATTAATTACAATATGAAGTGTATTTTACAAATTAAATTTGTAGTAAATCCATGGGACTCTTGGATTACTTTCGCTGTGTCGATGACTTTGCCGGTGTATAACTGTTGTTAACGATTACGATCTAGTGTATCTATTGAATGACCGCCGCGACTGCAGGACAGATGAAGAGTGTGTTAGTGTCAATTCATTGTTGGGGCAGTTATTGATCCATGTGCCATCCGTATTGTTCTTTATTTCTCCGAAGTGACCACTTAGCAGTCTTTCTGATATGGCTGAGCTCCTTCTCTCAGCATTTTTCTGCAACGACAAACAACTTTCAAATGAAGAGAGATATTTAGTTTTACTAATAATTATATAAACATGAATAACTGAATAAGTAGAGAAATCTCTGAATTTTGCTCCAGATTATGCGCGTACAGTATGTGTCTTCATCGTCAGCAACAATGTCTTGTGGCTTATAGGATGTTTAATGTTCCGTTCTCGTGTACGCTAAACATGCTCCTTAATACGTAACGTACATGCTCGAAAATTCCTTCGCGTTCACATAAAATGATAAGGTCGTACTACTCGGATGCCTGCTGGGACAACAATATTGTTGTATCGCAGTTGACATTACTGTAAAGCGTATTTAAAATTTTGAGTAAGCAGATGGATTCTCATGGAGATTAAGGCCTAGCTTTAGTCTGTCTGTTTTAGATTAATGTCCGTGTTTTGGACGGATTTAATCCGGCTCGCTCTGCGCGCCATGCTCAAACATGAGCCTGTTACTTAATACTTGTTTTGCTTCACAATTCGTTTTGTTTTATTTCACCGTGTACATTTCGTTTTACATTTTACGACTGGCCAAATTTGCTTTTGTATCCAACCTTTTGTTCAGTGTTTTAATGAAAGTATAGTCCAAAAATACTTGTTGTAGTGAGGTTGGGATATTGTGACGATTTAAATTGTGACATTTACAGAATAAAAAAAAATTTAATTAATTAAGGTTGCGTACAATTAACCATTTAAATCTCACAATAATAATAATAAAAACATGTAGGTACTAAGTGTGAATGGAAGAAGTAATTAATAAGGGCAAAGTATACATAAAGAAAAGGCATATTGTAAATAATTATTATGTTCGTATTTAACCCTTTGCTTGCTATCAAGCGCCTACCTGTTGATACCGGACTCGACCTGTTTTCCGAGTCTACTGTAATTAAAAATAATAGAGTAAACTAATGTTAATAATTAAAGTATCTGTAGACACAGATAGTAACTAAAACAATTAATTTAAATTATGTATTTTTATCAAGCGATAGTCTGTATAAATAAAAAAGTTTATTTAAAGAGAAACAGGAACTATATATGCTCGCTGAATAAACACCCCACTCTCTCTCGTCATGTACGAGGGTAGCGGACGAAAAATCGCTCTCTTGCGATGACGACGCCCAGCTGTGCAGACGCACGAGCAAAATGCTCTGTTCAAAAGTTATACAATTTGTTGTTAGTGTGGATTAATTAATTATTATTTTGTATTTTACTAACCGTTACAAAAAGTGTAACATGTAACGTTAACAAAAAGAAAATTCCAAAAACTTTGTAACAAGAAGAAAGATGTAACTACAAACGACGAGTGTTAATAAAGAAAAAACGATGACTGCAATCTTCACCGATGGACGAATCTTTTCAACCTCTGACCTGTGGTCATGGACCATCTAAATGAGAACTCTAGTATACCCTACCGATGATGCAGTTCAAGACATCTGAGAATCAACGAGTATCTGTGTAGAAGACTCTACCTATCCTGCAGACGTATTAAGCCATGAACAACAGAGACCAGACCAAGACGAGGACGACGTTTTAGGACTCCCAAGACGGAACCACATGGAGGCGATTACTACATCCAAAAAATAGAGGTGACTCGATAGCACGTCTATCGAGGAATAATGATAATATTTTTGTAACACAATACTCTATTTAAGAGACTTACAGAGACGATTGATTTTATAAGAATATAAAAACTCAAATTTGAGAATTTAATTGTAACTATTCAATATCATTCAATTGTAACAATTTAGATATTAACGTAACGTAGTGTTATTAATACCATTCTTCTAATGGAATATATATGAAGCAAAAAGGTAAAAGTCTTGCAAGATAAAATTTTGAATTAAATATAATTAAAAGATTAGAGACTAAATACCAATGGTTACCCGGATCCGGGGGTATAGCTAGATAAATTTGTTGTGATCCCATATTCTAAATAAAGCATTTCACTTAATTTTACTAATTTAATTAATAACGTCATGGGATCTGTTCTTTGGAGTAAATGTTATATTTCAAATGTTTAATAAAGCAAGTCTTCTTGTTACACACATATACTGAGTATATAAATCAACAGTTTCACCTTCCCTGATTCCTTGTATGTCTTACTGTGTGTTGTTCTGATTTAAATTTCAGCTCGTCTCGAATAAGGCAGCCTGAAATAATTGGCAGAACCAATTATTTTGGGTTCCCTCCGTTATAACTCTAAAGAAGAGGTTATAATATCAGCACATCCGTTTTTCTGCTATAAAGCTGAATTCTTGTAATTTATGTCGGTTACTAAAAGTAAAAAGTGCTTACGTTAGTAAAAAATTATAATTGCATATTTTGACCTTACGTCTTGAAGGCATATATTTGACAGTCGTGGAAACATCTTGGGGAACACAAACATAATACAGTAACAAGAAATAATAATTACACAAAATATTGTAATAAAATTTTTTCAGTATTCTATTTATTTAGCTAGAGGAGAATTTAAATAAACTGAGCAATCCACTTTATACTCAGCACTATAAAGGAAGAGTTACTTCTGTTTTTAGTTTTTTAGAAATTTTTTTCACGCAGGTTACAATGCCCTTACTGTGTAAAGACTATTTATTTATTCAATCAGTAGTAATTTCAAACTCGTGGCACATTAAAAAAAACTCTGTTTCTAGCGAAAACAGAGAAATTAAGCTGACAGTAAGAACTTTTGTGACAAGTACAAATCACACGGAAGCACCGTGTTATTGTTGGCGGAATACTTGTTTTATAGTAAGCGGAATTTAGTGGTCGGTTAATCGGAAGTCAGTTAAACAGAATACAAGTTAACTGCCAGTTTCTGGAAAAAGTGAAAAATATAAATTATAAGTTTTCCAAAGAGGTGACGGATTCTAGGGATCATATGAAAGAATGACTGATATGACTCTAAATGATTTTGCGCACAAAAAAGTTATAGTGGAAACTGAAGAAATATGACATTGATAATAGTATCTTGTTTTATCGTTAATGTCGGCTTTCAAAGCGATTTTTATCAGTCATAATTCAGTTTTTTATCAACCCGTCTAGTAGCGTTGTTGACGTGCTTGTGAATATCACGTAAACATATGCACACATGAAACAGACATTGATGGTCATAAACTGCAGCTCATGAATATTGTGGCCAGCCGCGTCCACGTAGACTGAACATGGTTGTCATTTTTCTAATGGGGTAATCTGGTCGGTACATTGAAACAGTGTCGGAACAATGTCGCAGTTTTAAAGAACACATTATACCAAAACGGTCCGACTGTTAAATTTTTGACTGAGGCAGTAAAACTTATTATTTTTATTGGTAACCATGAAACCATTGAACTATCCACTGTACTTTTACGTATATCCAACGTGTATTTTTAACAATATAAACATATGTAATTCTGATGTTCTTATTTGTTGTCACATTAATATTGTTGCGACGGTCTACTGATCGTCGTATGGTACAGTGGAAAACTAAATACAAGACACCAGTTAAGTCACTAATGACCAGCTTTAATTATCACAATTAAACAGTTTGTAATTAACAAGATAGTCTTTTACAACAAATCAAATAAAAACTGTTACACGCAATAATAATGTCAACTAATATAGTCTCGCAGATTTATAAAACACAGAACACTTCGCCACAATACTACGAACCGCACTGGAATAAATCGCCACTAAAACTGAACAAAGCGTCGTTGATTACTTGTATTTATACCCCGCTGAGATTCCAGAATAGTCCATAGTACGGGTCAAGAACGCTACTAGAAAACACTAGAGCATAATTGCTTGCCGCCTTGAACACAGCGTGTGCGGACCGGCGAAATCTGGATCAGTCTCGGCTACGGACGCGTGACAAGTGTCACGTAATTGTCACAGTAGCAGCGATATGTACGCGCACACACATTGTAGCCGGGCACCGCTGTAATAGCCGAGAAACACGTAGCATGTGCTGTAATGTAGTAACAATATGTAACGTAAGTCTTTCATTTTGTTTTAAAAGTTTTTTTTTAATTGTCCCAGAAATAACTCTTTTTAATATGAATCAGGATAAATGCTGACAAGGTTTCTTCAGGATAATCCATACTCTGTTTATTCAATTTACATCTTATATTATGTAATCGTCGAATGTTATTGCAAATGCTGTGTCTTCATTTTCAAGCGACACTCTAAGAAAAATATTTTCTTTATAATAACATTTATTTTTCATTCCATTTTCTATTCTTTTGTCTAGCCTGCAGAAATTCTGAGAAGACGTCATACCTTATCTGTTGTTTTTTTTTCTTCGAATCGGATTGATCGTACCTACTTCTGTATTTGTTTAGAAAATGAAAATTAACAAAATGGAACATGTGGTACATACAAACACGTTATTAAAATGCAATTTTTTATTTACATCATATATATTCATAATTAAAAACCAGCGTGGGTTTTCAATGCTGGAGGGTTTCATTAGAGACTGTATAATACTGTATCAACGAATGATAGACAGTCAGCAAAATAATAATAACAAAAGTTCACATAATATATAATTAAAAGATTAAATAACACAAATAATTACTTAATATGAAAAAAAGCACACGAACAGTTGCACACCAACAACGAGGTCAACATAACACTGCGACATGACGCAATAAGCCCAACCATTTTATAGTAAAAGTGAAAGGAGGCGCCAAACACTGCCTACGTACAAACCGCTAAGGCCGTCCAACAACTAAAGTGCCCAACAATATCTGGCTTCATTTCATTCGTAAAGCATTTATTGTATAATTAGTCTGAAGACGGCAGGCGATTGTGTGGCTGGTCGAAACGTCGCATTTATATTTTTCTGTCATGGCAAAGTCCGTCAGATTCAAATTCAAATGTCTACAATCCATCACAACCATCTTTTAAAGACGTTGCAAAATATGATGTCCAGATTATTGCATTATTTTCATTATCACCCCTTTCCAGACGGTGTTGTAATTCTGTAAAAAAGTAACTATTCACGACACTGTTATCATATATTATGTTTTAAAATAATTTGTTTTCTTTCGCTCGCGTATTTTTTTGTACTTAGCATCCCTCCTTCTGTGAGTCGTCAAAGCGTTTTATTTCCATTGGGCGTTTCAGTTTGCGCTAAGTAGATGTCAGTTGACTTCATGGGAAGTCAAAAATTCCTGAAATGTTATCGAGAAAATATTTTACATTACATTGCAGGTGTAAGATATAACGTAATGAGAGTTTCATACGCCAACGGAAGGATAATTAGTTATTACCAGTCAACACAGATAGAAATCGAGAGAATGGGCTTACATACATAAATAGATAGTTAACCCTTGCTATTTTTAATAATTAGCTATTTAAAAATTTATTAAATTAGTTTAATTAATAAAATTGTAATAGGTGTAGTTATTAACGGAAAACTATTGTACAGAAAGTTGCAAGTTCAGTAGCGTAACTGTAATCCGTGAAACCTTAAATGTAAAACTAAAATTTCAATTAGTTCCCGCTTTAATCACTTATGTCACATGTGAGAACATATTCGTGTGTGTAACAAGAAAAATAATTCGAATGTAGTTAGTGGTGGTATTTTACACTTGTCGGTTTCAGCAGGTGGTTAAGTATTGTCGCAAATTACATCAACTTCTTGTGCTCTACCGAACTACGTTTGACAAACAGGCCCACCCCCACACACACACACACACGCGCAGACACAACTTCTCTCCTAGGTAGTCATATTAGTCATACGTTTGCTTCTCTTTACCTCTAACGTAATCGTATTCTAATGCAAGCCTGCTATTAACAAATTATTGTACGCTGTGATAACTTTTCCGTCTCTCACCTGTATACTTTGGGGCCCACGTATTGTGCAATTTCATATTTTCATTAAGTACATTGTTATTGTTTTGTGTATAGTATTTATATTTGTATTACTTTTAATACATGTTTCAACGTATAGTTAACAATGACACACAGTAAAGGAGCCCTACACACGCTCCGGCAAACCGGAGAGGTCTGCCTCAAGGCAACCCATAATGCGTGGGGGGTGGGGTGCCCACACGCTCAGGCCTGCCTCAAGACTTACGTCAAGGCGGAATTAAATCAATAGTAAACCGACTTTCCGAGTGGCCGCAGAGCCCCCAAATAATTACTATTCTAATTGTATGAAAAAGGACGTTTTTTGTTATTTTCAGTTTCCAAAAAAATCCGAAGTTTGGAGGAATAGGCCTATAGCAAGAGGCTTTGAAGAAAAGTGGAATTTTCCACAGTGTGTAAGCAGTTTGGGTGGAACATCAATGTTATTCTTCAAAACGGAAGCGGTTCAGAATTTTATAACTGTAAAGATCGATTATTTCAATGTAGTGTAGTTCTATTATAGTGGATGCGGATCATGCATTTATAATGTGCGATCTCAGAGAAAACGGCAGAGTTTCGGATGGTGGAGTTTCATAAAAACCCTAATTTTTTGATAAGAATCAAAATAATCAATTGAACGTCCCAGGTGGAAATATAAGAATACGTCCACAGTCCTACCCTACGTTTTTTTAACTGACAATACCTTTCATTTGAGAGTGGATTTAAAACCATTTCGACAGATTTAACTTCCCCAGAAAGAAAAATATTTAATTATCGCATATCACGAGCGAGGCTTATTGTTGAGAACGAATTTGGAATTTTGGCATCCCGGTTCCGAATATTTCGTACTCGAATTAATTTCGAAGTACATAACATTGATTCTGTAGTCATGGCATGTTGTGTTTTACATAACTTCCTGCTGAAAATGTGCCGAATGTTTTGATTAAAATGCGCCTCCTGAATGTTTGGATCGTGAGAATACCGAAGAAGGAACCAAAACTTTAGGGTTTTAAACATAATTCTATGGAATGTTTAGAACGAAGAACCTTCGGAATATCCGAGAAGCTTTCATGAGTTACTTCGTAAAAACGAAGGTCAACTCAAATCTTCCTTAGCAAATCAATATGATTTATAGTTGAACTCATAAATAAAATTATAAATAAGAAACAGAAAAATTGTAGCTTCAAACAATATGTATATTAATTAATTAGAATACGTATAATACGCAGTATATGTTAAATTATGGCTCTGTTTTTTTTAACTTTGCTATTAATAACCCGAAAGCGGCTTCCCTTTTTGACCGATCACGGTAATCGTTGCCTTTAACATGCCATAAGTAAGGAGAATCTCTATACAAATTAATAAATCATTCTAATAATTATTTTGCACGGGCTGCCATGACTTAACAAGAAAAGCAAAAAATTAAAAAACACGGATAAAAAACTGGGAATAGTCAATAATAGGGATCACTAAAAAAAGTACACGTTTGCCAAGGATCTATAGGACTGAACGGCCTCAAGGCAGGGTAGTGCTGTTACACACACGCACCGGTTGGCCGATCCGAAGGCAGGGCGACGAATTTTCGTATTTACTCCGGCGACGTCCGTGACAGGTCTGCCTTGAGGCAGGCCTCTCCGGCTTGCCGGACCGTGTGTAGGGCCCATTACTGTCTACCACTGGTAACTATACATTGAAACATGTATTAGTAGTAATGCAGATAAAGTATCGGAAAGTCTGCCGATTGCATTATATTGGCTGGTATATATAAATTGTCATATCTGTGTTGGTAACCAACTATTTGGGGGGGGGGGAGAAATGTTAGAAGGGGTCGGTAGTTCATTGCTTATTAGTGATAATATATGGTCGTTTTATGGCGGGTGGAAGAGAACAAATGCGACACAAGCCGTATAAACTGGGCCCACTAATATGGTTACTTGTTTGTTACCAAATAAATATACTGTGTATGTGTGCCATGCCCTACCCAGTTTTAGAACGTACAGGATGAGTCAGCGTTACCTGACGTTTTTGGCTCGAGTAGTAGCGAGGCTGTACCGTAGTAGAGGGGCGCGGTTGGACTTGCGTCTGCCAGCGAGCCATAACATCGTGCTGTGCCTGTAATCTGGCGTCTTGGTGGGGCGAGAACCGAGCTTAGCTGTTTATGGTACGAATTTTAACGAAGACGTCCGAACATTTTACCGCGCCTATTATTCTCGCAATACAATTCCTTCCGTATTTTTACTTCTTTAATATCATAATCAGGCGAGGCGATCGATTTTGAAATTCCAGTAGAAATAATTGTTTTGATGTATTGATATACCTAGTTTTGTTTTAACATATGTACAGGTGTGTAGCAAACGCGCGCTCGCCTCTCTCCCTCTCACCTCTCTCTCTCTCTCTCTCTCTCTCTCTCTCTCTCTCTCTCTCTCTCTCTCTCTCTCTCTCTCTCTCTCACACACACACACACACACACACACGGACGCGCGCACACACACACACACACACACACACGCACGGACGCACGCAAACGCACACATTCTTTCATACGCGCGCACGCGTACTATAATAAATGTAATTTAGTAAGTGGCTTAGCAGTACAGTATATTAAAAATTAGTGAATTAAACATTAAATGTAATATAAAAATAAAAAACAAAAGCTATTAAAAGTAACAAAACAATTAAAGTTATAAGAATACTCTGTTCATAAAAACTTAAAAAAGTTAGTTAAGTCAGATCAGAGGTAAGGTTTATATACATGTTGTGTATGTGTGCGTGCGCGCTTTCAGTTTTGGCGGCCTAGATTGATTGCTCATGAATGGAACGTTATTACTTACCTCTCATTTATTTCTTATCAACCTGTGAATCACCGTCGTAAATATGTCACCGATTTCGTCTTCAGATTGTATTTTAAACGTGCTCCTAATGACAGTTTAATTTTTAATATCTTTGTTAACGGAGAATTTTAAGTAGTAATTTTCAGCGCATTTATTTTTTATGTTTAGTACTCGTGTAGACCTACCAACAGTGGAACAGTGTGTTACATGTACTGTGATGTTTGTGACCGTAGTGTGCATACCTGCTCTATGACTACGTAACTTGTGTGTAACTAGCATAGAGTACTTCTGTTGCACTTGACGGATTCGGGCGTGGAGGAAGTAATTGGACTGACGCCCGACGTCACGAAATCGATTTGTATAAGTGATTCTTAGTGTCGAGTTTTAACATTCGAGCAGTATATTCCGAGCCGTTTAGGCGTAATTGGCGACATATGTTTTTATTCAATCCAATACTGGTTTTTATAGGAGGAAAAAAATTATTTCGCTACGTGTAATTTTTTGTTGCTGTTTAATTAGCAATGTTACGTACCTTAGCAGGTTTAGCTTGTTAGTAGGCGTCCATAATTACCTATATGGATTGGTAATACCTATATCATTATTACCTACAGTTAGGTAGGATTGGAGTTTGCAGTTCAGCCGTTGAGCTGTCGGACGATTTAAAAGAGAAAAGAAATATTGGGAAGTGAAGGAGGAACCCAACAACAGGGCAAGACAAAAAGCAAAATTCGCAGATCAAGTCAGAACGCCTGCCGTCATGCTGAACATTTATTAATTTCATCTTTTACAGATGTGTATATTTTTTATTTGCAACTCATTAGTCCGATAGTCACTATTTTTTTTAAATTTTTGTAGCGTAATTGTGAACTGTTCTTTTATTCTTTGTAAGAAAATAACCGTGCAATTTGTCCTGCTTTGTTCTTTACCGTTTGCTAGAGAGAGGCTATAAGTCAGAGAACGTCCTTATAGTGTGGCGTATATTACTCCGTATATTACTTTCAACGACGACGTTTACCCTTTACGTAATAAATTACTGAATACCGCAGACTTAGAGAAATGACGCCTTTTCGTTCATCACCATACAAAGGTATTTTTAATTTCCGTAAACCTGTCACCGACTCGACCTCACATAAGTATTATCCTTTATGAAATCCGTATTCAGGCTTAAGTATAGTGAATATCTAGTCCTATAATAATTCCATCTATTTGCGTCATTGCTAGCTATTTTATAAAAAAAATCGTAAAAACAATCTTATCAAACAAAGTGATAATATAATGCTTATATTGCTTGCTTAATTAATCTACGCTTCCTCCTTTTTGCAGAGTTACAGTTTAAAGTGTATGTCCATTTATCTGTTTTTTACTTATCCTAGACGTAGAAATCGTACAGTATGTATGCGTATTCATGCGCGTACTGTTACGTAATGCATTCCTGTGCATTCATTTATGATTATTGAAGGGTCCGTGGCTAGTAAATTTCTTCGAAGTTACGAATCATGTAATTCCAAACGAGTCAATTAATCATTCCCGAAAGACGATTAAGTAATGTACAAGTAATGGTCTGAGACAGTGTTTGAATTTATTTTTAATCGAATGAGTAGTGTTACTTTAAAGACGGTATACTTATTTTCAAACTTCAAATGGTACTTAACTAAAAATGAACTTTTTCATGTGAAAACTTACTGATTTTATTGGACGCGTTTCGGCTTAGTATCCGCCTTCTTCAGCTTTGGTAACAGACTGCCAGCATTTTGTAACGGTTGTGTGGAAGGTGAAGTGGGGGTGGTGTGTGGAGGAAGGGGATTGGCGCGGGGATTCAGCTTACTGTTTGTTTTCTGTATAATTGTGTCAAAAAGTGTATGTGATTTATATTGTAATTGATCGTTGTAATATAATTGATTGTAATACAACGATCAATTACAATATAAATCACATACACTTTTTGACACAATTATACAGAAAACAAACAGTAAGTTGAATCCCCGCGCCAATCCCCTTCCTCCACACACCACCCCCACTTCACCTTCCACACAACCGTTACAAAATGCTGGCAGTCTGTTACCAAAGCTGAAGAAGGCGGATACTAAGCCGAAACGCGTCCAATAAAATCAATAAGTTTTCACATGAAAAAGTTCATTTTTAGTTAAGTGTTAGTGCTGTGAAAGAAGAGATGAATAATCAAAACACTTCAAATGGTAATTCATTGAATGTGGGACGCGATTTCTTAGTTTTAACTTAACCGTTTGGCATTTGTCCGTCTGAGTGTCTATTGGGGGATGTCTCACAATAACTTTATTTTACGAATAACTTGGCAAGAATGTATCCGTACTTTAACCGTACAGATCCCTGTTACTTTTTCGATTGATCGCCCTAAGAACAGGGGTGGGAGGCAATAATCTGAGGGGCAAAAATTTCGAAAAAATTGAAAAATTCCATGTGTGGGTATCAAATAAAAGATAAATTTTAACCAAAATTTGAATGTAGTGTTAGTTTTTATAAATTTAAAAGTTCTAAAACGCCAAAGCTTAAAACGTTCATTAGAATCTTGATAAAACGTTCATCACAATCACGTGTGAGGTATCAGATTACGAGAATTTTGACCAAAATGTAGCATTCAGTTTTCGAAATTTTAAAATTTGTAAACTCCGTGCCAGGTAACAGACTAAAGGGAATTTTAACCCAAATGCGAATGTAGTGTTCACTCTGAAAATGTTTTAACTTTGGGGGCATCACGGGCCAAAAATAGAAGTCAGAATTTTAAGAAAATTGTAAAGTCTATGGGGTATTAAGTTATTAAAAATTTTATTCAAAATAAAGTCTTGGTATCGTTTGACAGAATTATATAATATATCTCGACCTATGCTGCAATGGTGCAAGTTTTGGACCGCCATTAAAAGGTTCTAAAGCTGTGTTTGCAAAAAACTTTTACTTATTTTTATTAGTTACGTATATTTGTGAGAGGCATTAGACAGAAGCCTATAAATATCAACGGAAAAATGCATAAATTTAAAAGCTAGGACTGAATTATTTATATTTAAATATTCTGCTTATAAATTTAATTAAAAACCCAATGTAGTGGTTCGGAATTTTTAGTGTTGTATGATTACTTCACAGTTATTTTACTGAAAAATAGCGTAATCGAGTTTTTCGTAATTTTTCTGAGAATTGAAAAACTTTGTAATATTAAAATTTTTCCAGTAATAAATGCATTTGATCCAAAATGGGTAGTGAGTTCACAGGGAGGTTACTAGTTTAATTTAACTTTACAGTTAATTCAAAATTAACTGATATTTGAAAGATTGCCAAATGGAAGCTGAGTGACGAGACACTGCTAGGTGAGTGACAAGAGCACGGAGTGACGGCTCTTCCCTTTTCACTGGGCGACGGTGAACCGTCTGCTGTAATCTAAAGTGATTCCCTTTTCAGTGTGTCACTTGCTGCATCCCAAGGGAGCGTCACATGGTGGTTGTATGTTTGTTACGAACCGCTGCTTCTCGTGTTACTTTCAATCAAGCGTTAACCGGTACCTCTAGGGATGCGAAGATCGCGCTAATAGCTTATGTTATATGCATCATACCATAGTGGAGACTGGTAACGTCTAATCCGGTGATTTTCTTTTCCTAAAGCGGAATTCGCGACTATGTTTGACATAATACGCTTTTATATTATTTAGATTGAACCAGATATCGACGAAATGTCAAAAAACACGAAGTTTTGTATCCGTTGTGTGTTATAAAATTTGAAAGCCATGGTGTGCAGTAAACTCGTAAGTTATGTTAAGTGCAAATAATAGTAAGCGACGATTTTAAAAATTTGTCTTGTTGTCAGTGTGTGCTGCGAGCCTTCGAAACTTTCATTTGTACAACTGTTCGTTCAATTTGTACGCTTCAGTAACTACTGTTTGCTTTTACTGTTGTTTTGTTGGTGAGTTCACCTAAGTAGTTATTTTATCATCAACATGACATGGCAAGCACTGTTCTTTTAATTTCTGATAAATAGAGTGGGGGGGCACTACTCAGAGTAATAAGAGATTGAAAGTCTCCACCGTTGAACGTCTGTAGTGTCAGGACAAAAAGAATGAAATGCATTTCTGTATTGGCTTTTCTATCGTACTTGATGAAAACAAATTTTAATCAATGCAGTAATCAGCGAATTTTTTTAGTATAGTTTATCAAGTATTTTACATTACAATTTGCAGTTCCGTATTCTTTTGAAACGATAACTTTTTAACACATATAGTAAAACAAAAATGCATTTATTATTTGTATTTTAAAGTAGATATTTTCGCAATAAACAACTGTTTTTGCCAGAGCGTCAACATTTAGACAGGAAGATTACAATTTCATTGCTTCTGTGATTTGTGTGTTCACTGTGGTAACCAACAAGTGGAATGCAACAGTAATTACCGCACGCGAGCACATGGTATGCTGCTATTCTTGCTAGCTTCTATGCTTTTCCTCTACCCTTTGTATTTCCTGGAGTTATAAATAAATTATAGTCCGTATGGGATTTCGAAAATGTAATTACTGAATTTCACAGGAAATGAAATGAACAGAAACCCGATATGTGAATTGAGATTGGTAAAGCGTATAAGAAAGTTTACGTTCTTCTCCCGCAAAGTTGTTCAGTAACAAATGCAGTAACAGCTACTTCTGGAAAAGCATTATGTACTGAGCATATGACGAGTAAAGAGCAGCACTCACAACCACTTTGTAGAGACTGCTGCTTATTACCAAGCTCTTATAGCCTAATTTCAGTTTGTTTCTTACGCAGAATCTTGTGCTCGGAATCTGCTTCAGATAGTTTACTATCGTGTTGCGCAATTTTAATCTGAAAAAGTAATGGAAAGCACATTTGGGTAAGACGTTGAAAAGCACTTTCGTTACGTTCTCTGAATATCATGTTGCTAAACATTGCTTGTGCCTATACGATTTTTGCGTTAATGTGGTGGTGTGTGTGTGTGTGTGTGTGTGTGTGTGTGTGTGTGTGTGTGTGTGTGTGTGTGTGTGTGTGTGTGTGTGTGTGTGTGTGTGTGTGTGTGTGTGTGTGTGTGTGTGTGTGTGTGTGTGTTTAAAATTCTGCGACTGTGGCGGAGAAACAAACCTTTTTGATCTCACAGTACTAACTAAACAGAACATCGCTTTATTATTATAATTAAATCAGTGATGTAGTTGAAAGTGCAGAAGCCACGTAAAAAGCAACTCCTTCCGACGGCAATTGTAATAGTCAAAGCAGCTTGGGGAACAGAATGTTATAATCTGTGTACTAGAAAATAAGAATTCTTCTTTCATTCTTTTATACCTTATAAATTTTCTTTTAACATTCAGCTCGTTACTTTGAGTCTGTGAAATTACAACTTGTGTTACTTGTCTGCTAAGATATAATATATATTTTTTTACCAAGACCGAAAAACCTCGGAAAAGGGTATAGTAGTATAACACGTTAGAACGCTTTATAGATTAGAAATTAATAAAAAATTTTATCGTGGGTTAGTTTGGGTAAGATGGTGTGATAAATTTCGAAGCGTATCTGCAGTTCAGTTCGAGCTGCTAGCACAATGACACGATGCCGCATGTTAATGGATGATTCGTGAGTTCCACAACTGATTGCTTGTTTCATTAAGTTGATAATATAAATTATCAGTAAAATTCAGTAATTTGTCGGGTAAAAAGAGTTAAAATTTGTTCATATTTAATACATTTAAAACGTCACCTACATTCATCAACAGTGTACGGTGTACTTAATTGCGAATTACTCTGTTTTATTCTGTGGTTGCGTAAAGATAGTGGATGTCTATTTAAAAGATATTTTACTTTTCTTGCAGTTACTGTGAATAATGCACAGTCTGTGTATGTCTTGGGCGTTAGTGTTTCGTTTGAGGGAGAAATAAGGGCCACCTCTTGCAGAGTGTGAATAGAAGATAAATGAATGATATTTTTGAAGGCAAAGCGTACACAAAGGATTCACGTTCAAACCCTAATGTTGGAAATGGTGATCTGAGAAACAAAGTACAAAAAGGGCTTTGTTTTACTCTGTGTGTGAACTTGATTCAGCAAGAAACAAGTAACTTACAATCACAGACAAGCAAGCGAGAAGAATCTACGGCAGTCGTTTCAATCGTAGGCTTGTGGTGATTAATTATGTAGGCACTATGATAAAAAAATTAATTACCATCGGCACTTAGAAACACTGTGGGAACAGAATTAAATTTTCAATTTTTTAAAACAGAAAAGTACGAAATTACTAATTTTTTCTTACACTTAGGGAAGGTCTTACTTATATTAATACGTAAAAGAGATTAACACAAGTTTTGTTTCAGATAAATTTCTCCGAAACATCGTTTCAAGGTTATACTTAGGCAAAAATGAGTTATTATGGAACACAAAATTGTTATTATTATTTTGTATTTTTTTATGTTCAGGATTCTACAGCTAAGACCTTAAGCCCTTGTTGACTCTTGCCGTAGAGAAAGGAACTGTCATTATTTAAGCATCAATCGATGTAGTCTTTTTCCTAACCAGTTCATCAAGGTAGCTGCCTTCAAGAAGTAGCCTACAGAGTTCTCTCGGTAGCTAGCATCTCGTATGTAAGATTAAATCATGAAGGTTTCAAATCAGTCTTGCCCCGCATCTCTCTCTCAAGTCTCTAAGAGCAGTAGCACGCTTCTACCATATGTTTGACTGTGAATGCTCAAGCCTTTGTAATGGGGTATGATGAGGTCAAGTTTTTGTGTCCTATATGCAGCCTTGGGAGTCAAATCTGTTCAAATTAACTGCGTTCTCTTTGGACTGTCTGCACCAATTCGTAGAGGCAGAGTCAGCTTCTTCATTTCCCTTGATGCGTAAGTGACTTGGTACCTAAGTAAAAGTAAAAGTGGATGTTATAAGACATGGTGTTATAAGACATGGCACAGTGCCACCATCTTTTGTAGTAACGCGTTATCTGTTGCTGCGTAGGCCAAAGCGGTAAGTCCTGCATACCTCTACAGTACACCGCGTACCATAGTTTCTTTGAATCAGAAAGGTGGGCGGTGGAAAAACGGGGACTCGAGACTGCCGACAGTGTCGTGAGGACAAGAACGAGTGGGACCAGATAGTGGCAATCATGTAGTGTGCTGCACTTAAACACCAAGGAGAGCTGTAAATCGCCTAATATTTGTAAAGAGAAATAACTCAATAGCGGCGTAACTCAAGCTCCACCTGATGAAACCAGAAAGTCGTTCCAAGGTGGTTAGCTCCACGTACGGGGAGGAGGTGGAGTTTTTTTAGTGGGTGAAAGTTCCACACACTGCAGCGACGTATTTCTGATGGTGCAAAATGCCTTTCCCTTAAATAATAATAATAATAATAATAATAATAATAATAATTATTATTATTATCATTATTATTATTAGTAGTAGTAGTAGTAGTAGTAGTAGCAGTAGCAGTAGCAGTAGTAGAGTAATAAACGGTCGCAAGCTAGTGCTCGTTCGTCGGAGGAGGGGTTTCAGTGGATAGTCCACTTGAGATGGGAGTCCCACACTTCGTGCGTAAATGCATTTCCCCTCCTTAAAAAAAAGATGATGGTGGCATGATTATTGTTATTATTATCCTATAAATTTCATAGAGAACTTGTTTTAGGCCTACATTGTGTAACGTAGCGGACGACAGTGTTGTATTCAATGATTTAGTGTATGAAATGTATTATTTTCTCGCACTACACTTCCACTTCCCTTCTTAATTCCTTGATTAAGAGTAACGTAATTAGTTTTCATGTTATCGGTATAAATCTGGAAATTTTTGTCAAAACTACATACTTTACAGGCCTATACATTTTTCAGTAGCTTCGTAATCTTTTATTTTTGAAAACTAGTATTTTAGCGTATTTTTGGTTATTCTACATTTCATTAATTTTTCTTTTTGTTCTAGAATTTTATAGCCTTCTTATTTTGGTATTTAGAATTTTAACTATATGAATTTGGGATTTAACAAAGCTTTTGAAGAAATCTGTTTTCTTTAAAAATTTTGAACACGATTTTTTTTATTCCTGTACATATATCAGTATTTTTGTTCCTTTGTGTCGTGGGAGGCCGTTGTATTGAGTACCAGATTTCTGCGTAAGCTTTTTGAACAAATCATGTTAGGTTGATTGGTATCTATCAGTAATAGACCTATAGCTTGTGATACAGCGTGTCGTTGATTTTACTTCCATGTTCCTTAAGGAAATGGAAGTATGGTGATGGCAAAAAAAATCGTGTTCGAGATTATTGCAGAATATGATTGTACTACACTCAAAACATGAAAAAAAGTCATTTTTCGAAAAGTGTCTGTGTGTGTGTCTGTCTGTGTGTGTGTCTGTCTGTAGATTTTTTTCTATGGCAAACGATAACTGCCGCAAATTCAAACAGAATCAAATAATTTTTTGCATACAGCCCTGATTTGTAGAGTACCCGCGACCTATTGTTTTTGGTGAAGATCGGTTGAGGAAAAGGGGTAGTTTACCTGCAACGGTTTTTTTTATCAAGGGAAATTTTTTACTTCCATATTCCTTAAGGAATGGAAGTATGGTGATGGCAAAAAAAATCGTGTTCGAGATTATTGCAGATTCTGATTCTACTACACTCAAAACATGAAAAAAAGTCGTTTTCCGAAAAGTGTCTGTGTGTGTGTCTGTCTGTCTGTCTGTGTGTCTGTCTGTAGATTTTTTTTCTATGGCAAACGATAACTGCCGCAAATTCAAACAGAATCAAATAATTTTTTGCATGCAGCCCTGATTTGCAGAGTACTCGCGACCTATTGTTTTTGGTGAAGATCGGTTGAGGGAAAGGGGTAGTTTACCTGCAACGGTTTTTTTTTAGCAAGGGTAATTTTGTTTGTTTGGCAAACGATAACAGCCGCAAATTCAAACAGAATCAAATAATGTTTCGCATACAGCCCTGAATTGTAGAGTTCTCAAGATCTGTTGATTTTGGTGAAGATCGGTTAAGGGAAAGGGGTAGTTTACCTGTAACGTTTTATGTTTTAACAAGGGTATTTCCTATGGCAAACGATAACAGCCGCAAATTCAAACAGAATCAAAAGATTATTTGCATACAGCCCTAAATTGTAGAGTTCTCAAGACCTATTGTTTTTGGTGAAGTTCGGTTGAGGGAAAGGGGTAGTTTACCTGCAACGTTTTTTTAACAAGGGTATTTTCTATGGCAAACGATAACAGCCGCAAATTCAAACAGAATCAAATAATGTTTTGCATACAGTCCTGATTTGCAGAGTACTCAAGACCTATTGTTTTTGGTGAAGATCGGTTAAGGGAAAGGGGTAGTTTACCTGTAACGTTTTATGTTTTAACAAGGGTATTTCCTATGGCAAACGATAACAGCCGCAAATTCAAACAGAATCAAATAATGTTTTGCATACAGCCCTGATTTGTAGAGTACTCAAGACCTATTGTTTTTGGTGAAGATCGGTTAAGGGGAAGGGGTAGTTTACCTGCAACGTTTTTTTATCAAGCGTATTTTCTATGGAAAACGATAACAGCCGCAAATTCAAACAGAATCAAACAATTTTTTGCATACGTCCCTGAATTGTAGAGGTCTCAATGACTTTCGATTTTGGTGAAGATCGGTTAAGGGGAAGGGGTAGTTTACCTGCAACCTTTTACGTTTTAACAAGAGTAAAGTACTTGAAAATTTATTTAAACTTTTTGAAACAATGGTAATTGTTAAAAATAAAATAATTTTGTTGCCAGGCAATAAAATTATAATTTTTTCATTTTAATGTAATATAATATTTTTCATTTAATACAGCAATAAAAAGGCAAGTAAGACACAGCCTGGCTGTTTGGCTGAAAATGATTTTAAATATAAATCTTAGAATATGGAAGTCATGTATGGTTCTCCATACCGATATTTTGTTTTTGGCAAACGATAACAGCCGCAAATTCAAACAGAATCAAATAATGTTTCGCATACAGCCCTGAATTATAGAGTTCTCAAAACCTATTGTTTTTGGTGAAGATCGGTTAAGGGAAAGGGGTAGTTTACCTGTAACGTTTTATGTTTTAACAAGGGTATTTCCTATGGCAAACGATAACAGCCGCAAATTCAAACAGAATCAAAAGATTATTTGCATACAGCCCTAAATTGTAGAGTTCTCAAGACCTATCGTTTTTGGTGAAGCTCGGTTAAGGGAAAGGGGTAGTTTACCTACAACGTTTGTTTAACAAGGGTATTTTCTATGGCAAACGATAACAGCCGCAAGTTCAAACAGAATCAAATAATTTTTTTCATACAACCCTGATTTGTAGAGTACTCAAGACCTATTGTTTTTGGTGAAGATCGGTTAAGGGGAAGGGGTAGTTTACCAGCAACGTTTTTTTATCAAGCGTATTTTCTATGGCAAACGATAACAGTTGCAAATTCAAACAGAATCAAATAATGTTTTGCATACGTCCCTGAATTGTAGAGGTCTCAAGAATTTTCGTTTTTGGTGAAGATCGGTTAAGAGAAAGGGGTAGTTTACCTGCAACGGTTTTTTATCAAGGGTAATTTTTTTCTATGGTAAACGATAACAGCCACAAATTCAAACAGAATCAAATGATGTTTTGCATACAGCCCTGTATTGTAGAGTTCTCAATACCTGTTGTTGTTGGTGAAGATCGGTTAAGGGAATGGGGTAGTTTACCTGCAACGTTTTATGTTTTAACAAGGGTATTTTTTCTATGACGAACGATAACTGCCGTAAATTCAAAGAGAATCAACTAATGTTTTGCATACAGCCCTGAATTGTAGAGTTCTCAAGACCTATTGTTTTTGGTGAAGATCGGTTAATGGAATAGGGTAGTTTACCAGCAACGTTTTATGTTTTATCAAGGGTGTTTTCTATGGCAAACGATAAGAGCCGCAAATTCAAACAGAATCAAATACGTTTTTGCATACAGCCCTGTTTTGTTGAGTACTAAAGACATATCGTTTTTGGTGAAGATCGGTTAAGGGAAACGGGTAGTTTACCTGACACGTTTTTTGTTTTATCAAGGGTATTTTATATGGGAAATGATAACAGCCGCAAATTCAAACAGAATCAAATACGTTTTTGCATACAGCCCTGTTTTGTTGAGTACTAAAGACCTATTGTTTTTGGTGAAGATCGGTTAAGGGAAACGGGTAGTTTACCAGACACGTTTTTTTTTTATGAAGGGTATTTTATATGGCAAATGATAACAGCCGCAAATTCAAACAGAATCATATAATATTTTGCATACAGCCGTGAAATGTACAGTTCTCAAGACCTGTTAGTTTTGTTGAAGATCGGTTAAGGGAAAGGGGTAGTTTACCTGCAACGTTTTATGTTTTAACAAGGGTATTTTTTCTATGACGAACGATAACTGCCGTAAATTCAAAGAGAATCAACTAATGTTTTGCATACAGCCCTGAATTGTAGAGTTCTCAAGACCTATTGTTTTTGGTGAAGATCGGTTAATGGAATAGGGTAGTTTACCAGCAACGTTTTATGTTTTATCAAGGGTGTTTTCTATGGCAAACGATAACAGCCGCAAATTCAAACTAAATCAAATAATTGTTTGCATACAGGCCTGAATTGTAGAGTACCTAAGACCTGTCGTTTTTGGTGAAGATCGGTTAAGGGAAAGGGGTAGTTTACCTGCAACTGTTTTTTAACAAGGGTAATTTTTACTTCCATGTTTTCTATAGTAAACGATAACAACCGCAAATTCAAACAGAATCAAATGATGTTTTGCATACAGCCCTGTATTGTAGAGTTCTCAATACGTATTGGTGTTGGTGAAGATCGGTTGAGGGAAAGGGGTAGTTTACCAGCAACATTTTATGTTTTAACAAGGGTAATTTTTTATATGACGAACGATAACTACCGTAAATTCAAGCAGAATCAACTAGGTTTTTGCATACCTTTTTGAACTAAAGAGAACTCAAGGTCTGTTGATTTTGTTGAAGATCGGTTAAGGGAAGGGGTAGTTTATCAGCAACGTTTTATGTTTTAAAAACGGTAATTTTTTTATGACGAACGATAACTGCCGAAAATTCAATGAGAATCAAATAATTTTTTGCACCCCCTGAGTTGCAGAGAGCTCAAGGTCTATTGATTTTGGTGAAGATCGGTTAAGGGAAAGGGGTAGTTTACCTGCAACATTTTATGTTGTAACAAGAGAAATGTTTCTATGACGAACGATAACTGCCGCAGATTCAAACAGAATCAAATATTTTTTTGCATGCTTCCCTGAATTGTAGAGGACGGAAGGTCTGTTGATTTTGGAGAAGATCGGTTAAGAAAAAGGGGTAGTTTACCTGAAACATTTTATGTTTTAACAAGAGTAAAGTACTTTATTTTTATAAATAAAGTATCCTGATAAGAAGCTCATAGTAATCCACTGTAGAAACGTAGATGAAATATCTATAAATGAAGAAGTTAGGAGAACGGGGTGGGGGTAATTTTCTATTATTAAAAATTATAGTTGAAGGTGTAGGGGAGAATTTTTTATATGTGTACTACGTTATCGGCAACAAAGAAGTAGTTTTTTGTTAAAATTGCTTCCCGGGCTCTTTAGCCGTAGTCCTATGTTTTCTGCAAAACCAGACTTTTCGGCAGTGCCATCGACTCCCATCATTGGTGAAAATCGAGTGCGAAAACGTGAGGTGGTGGTGGTATACGTTAGTGAGCACAGTACTGTGGTTAATGCTGAAGCAATAAGTAGAAAGACGTAGTTTCTATGGAAATATTTCATTTCGAATATGATTTTAAATATAAATCTTAGAACATGGAAGTCATGTATGGTTCTCCATACCGATATTTTGGTTTTCTGCTGCTATTGAAAGATATTACAAGTGGCAACTAAGCTTTATTAGAAGGTAATTTTTCGCAAAAGGGAATTATTACACATTATACGTACGGTTTCCCGACAAAACGTCCTCCCGTTATAATCTGTTGTTTAAAATTGTAGTTAAGATGTTACAAAATGACTCAGTCAGCTCTTTCTAAATCGATTTTACTTCCATGTTCCTTAAGGAAATGGAAGTATGGTGATGGCAAAAAAAATCGTGTTCGAGATTATTGCAGAATATGATTGTACTACACTCAAAACATGAAAAAAAGTCATTTTTCGAAAAGTGTCTGTGTGTGTGTCTGTCTGTAGATTTTTTTCTATGGCAAACGATAACAGCCGCAAATTCGAACAGAATCAAATAATTTTTTGCATACAGTCCTGATTTATAGAGTACTCGCGACCTATTGTTTTTGGTGAAGATCGGTTGAGGGAAAGGGGTAGTTTACCTGCAACGGTTTTTTTTATCAAGGGTAAAATGTTTGTTTGGCAAACGATAACAGCCGCAAATTCAAACAGAATCAAATAATGTATCGCATACAGCCCTGAATTGTAGAGTTCTCACGATCTGTTGATTTTGGTAAAGATCGGTTAAGGGAAAGGGGTAGTTTACCTGCAACGTTTTATGTTTTAACAAGGGTATTTTATATGGCAAACGATAAGTGCCGCAAATTCTAACAGAATCTAATAGGTTTTTGCATACAGCCCTGATTTATTGAGTACTAAAGACCTATTGTTTTTGGTGGAGATCGTTTAAGGGAAAGGGGTAGTTTACCTGCCACGTTTTTTGTTTTATCAAGGGTATTTTGTATGGCAAACGATAATAGCCGCAAATTCAAACAAAATCACATAATATTTTACATACAACCCTGAATTATAGAGTTCTCAAGACCTATCGTTTTTTGTGAAGATCGTTTAAGGGAAAGGGGTAGTTTACCTGCAACGGTTTTTTATCAAGGGTAATTTTTTTCTATGGTAAACGATAACAGCCGCAAATTCAAACAGAATCAAATGATGTTTTGCATACAGCCCTGTATTGTAGAGTTCTCAATACCTGTTGGTGTTGGTGAAGATCGGTTAAGGGAAAGGGGTAGTTTACCTGCAACGTTTTATGTTTTAAAAGGGTATTTTCTGTGGCAAACGATAAGAGCCGCAAATTCAAACAGAATCAAATACGTTTTTGCATTCAGCCCTGTTTTGTTGAGTACTAAAGACCTATTGTTTTTGGTGAAGATCGGTTAAGGGAAAGGGGTAGTTTACCAGACACGTTTTTCGATTTATCAAGGGTACTTTATATGTCAAACGATAACAGCCGCAAATTCAAACAGAATCATATAATATTTTGCATACAGCCCTGAAATGTAGAGTTCTCAAGATCTATAGGTTTTGGTGAAGATCGGTTAAGGGAATAGGGTTGTTTACCAGCAACATTTTATGTTTTATCAAGGGTAATTTTTTTTATGACGAACGATAACTGCCGTACATTAAAACAGAATCAACTACTCTTCTGCATACCTTTTTGAATTATACAGAACTCAAGGTCTGTTGATTTTGTTGAAGATCGGTTAAGGGAAAGGGGTAGTTTACCTGCAACGTTTTATGTTTTAACAAGGGTATTTTTTCTATGACGAACGATAACTGCCGTAAATTCAAAGAGAATCAACTAATGTTTTTCATACAGCCCTGACTTGTAGAGTTCTCAAGACCTATTGTTTTTGGTGAAGATCGGTTAATGGAATAGGGTAGATTACCAGCAACGTTTTATGTTTTATCAAGGGTGTTTTCTATGGCAAACGATAACAGCCGCAAATTGAAACAGAATCAAATAATTGTTTGCATACAGGCCTGAATTGTAGAGTACCTAAGACCTGTCGTTTTTGGTGAAGATCGGTTAAGGGAAAGGGGTAGTTTACCTGCAACGGTTTTTTATCAAGGGTAATTTTTTTCTATAGTAAACGATAACAGCCGCAAATTCAAACAGAATCAAATGATGTTTTGCATACAGCCCTGTATTGTAGAGTTCTCAATACGTATTGGTGTTGGTGAAGATCGGTTAAGGGAAAGGGGTAGTTACCAGCAACATTTTATGTTTTAACAAGGGTAATTTTTTATGTGACGAACGATAACTGCCGTAAATTCAAACAGAATCAACTAGGTTTTTGCATACCTTTTTCAACTAAAGAGAACTCAAGGTCTGTTGATTTTGTTGAAGATTGGTTAAGTTAAGGGGTAGTTTATCAGCAACGTTTTATGTTTTAAAAAGGGTAATTTTTTTATGACGAACGATAACTGCCGAAAATTCAATGAGAATCAAATAATTTTTTGCACCCCCTGAGTTGCAGAGAGCTCAAGGTCTATTGATTTTCCTGAAGATCAGTTAAGGGAAAGGGGTAGTTTACCTGCAACATTTTATGTTGTAACAAGAGAAATGTTTCCATGACGAACGATAACTGCCGCAGATTCAAACAGAATCAAATATTTTTTTGCATGCTTCCCTGAATTGTAGAGGACGGAAGGTCTGTTGATTTTGGAGAAGATCGGTTAAGAAAAAGGGGTAGTTTACCTGAAACATTTTATGATTTAACAAGAGTAAAGTACGTAATTTTTATAAATAAAGTATCCTGATAAGAAGCTCATAGTAATCCACTGTAGAAACGTAGATGAAATATCTATAAATTAAGAGGTAAGGTGAACGGGGTGGGGGTAATTTTCTATTATTAAAAATTATAGTTGAAGGTGGAGGGGAGAATTTTTTATATGTGTACTACGTTATCGGCAACAAAGAAGTAGTTTTTTGTTAAAATTGCTTCCCGGGCTCTTTAGCCGTAGTCCAATGTTTTCTGCAAAGCCAGACTTTTCGGCAGTGCTATCGACTGCCATCATCGGTGAAAATCGAGTGCGAAAACGTGAGATGGTATACGTTAGTGACCACAGTACTGTGGTTAATGCTGAAGCAATAAGTAGAAAGACGTAGTTTCTATGAAAATATTTCATTTCGAATATGATTTTAAATATAAATCTTAGAACATGGAAGTCATGTATGGTTCTCCATACCGATATTTTGTTTTTCTTATACATGTTTTATATAATCCTATGATATGAATTGCTTTATTATTAAAAGAGTGGAAATCATTGTTTCCAACACAGTAATGTTCACACATATTGCGTAGCCTACTAGCACGCGAGCGTCATGGTTATCTCTGTTTTCACTTTAACACTCAGGGAACACGTTTGACATCCAAAAAAAGAGGTGTCTCACTAATGATGGGTTTCCATATAAGAAAGACAAAGAACGAAAGAAACGGGAAACCATTTAGGCTATAGATGAGAGATTGTGTAATTACCACTAAGAAACAAAAGTCAATCACAACCAACCGCCTACATCAAACAGCATTGAAAAGAAAAAAATAGTTTTCCAAGTGAAGGAAAGAGTAGCGGCGTATCTTGGGTTTTATAAGCATTTAGTTGAGTTTAACGAATGGGGTTGTGCTTTACAAAGTGGCGTAGGTTGGTTAAACGTACTTAATGTATAGTATTGGTGAATAATTCATATCAGTGGTTCTTCACCTTTTTAAGTCCGGGACCCACCTTGAAAGATATGACACTTCATGGGACCCATAAGCATGGGAGTCGACAGAATTACTTGTAGGGGTGTAAACCCAGTTTGTAATAATATTTTTGCTAACATCGAGTACTTTAAGCCCTATTTTGTGCTTAAACAAATTATACACACTTAATTCTAGAAAAGTAAATATGTATTAGTTTTTAGACAGAGTAAATACATTTTCTAGCCCCACTTCGCGACCACCAAACGCCCCCTTGGGACCTAGCACTGGGTCGCGCCCCGTAGGTTGAGAAACGGTGATTTATATAACATAGAGGATAGGCATTTATTTTCTAAAAATCGAGCATTTTTTCTACACTTATCTCGTCCAGATTAAACGTGTCAGTGAGTCGTTCCACGGATATAGTTAATAATCAGGTAATTGATTTTTAAAAACTTTGGTAAATATTATTTTTGATTACGTATATTGAAACACTCGAGACAGACTTATTCATCGGTAAGTTTAATTTAAGTTTAGTGTAGTAATTCATCGGTTAGTTTGAGTTTTCACAGCAAAATTTGTAATTGTAACAGTACTAAAGTTATAACGCTTGAAACTCTGGGGTGGAGATGGAAATCACTTGTGCGTTTTATGAAACTGCCTACCGCTGTCTCGTAATCGAATCATACGCAATTGTTCTTTATAAAGTTTCGATGCTCATTTGAAAGAAAAGAAGCTGGTTACCTTTTTGAACATCTCTTCCGCTTCATCTTATAAAAAGTTGAACTCTGTTCTTACATTCTACATCGGGTTTTCGAAAGTGAGGTATAGTCGCGACGCGCCAGTGGGTAAATACGCGTATTTGGCGGGTTACAAAACAGTGTCAGTAATTATAAAATAGTATTAACTAATAATATTAATTAATATTATAAATATTATTTGTTCATAGAGAAATTATTGGAGCTGATATGTGAATGAAAGGACTGTTAATAATTATTATGCATGTTAAATGGCTTTGGTGAAACACACTGACTCTGAGTACTAATGTTGTAATCTTGTAATATTTAATAAAATATGATAACTGACGGGAAAGAGATTTCGTGACAGTACAGGACATGACTTGAACTATTTTAATAGAATTCAGACATATTGTTGGTACCTTATTAGTTTCGAGGATAACGTTGATATTTTTCACTATGTTTTTATAAAAAAGTAAGCAGGCCTACGAGTAAACTGCGTTGTGTATTCTTAATAATCGTTTTTCATTATTAGTACGTGCCATTATTAACCTGTTTTGATTCCCTTGATACGCTTAAAAACGTTGGTTCGGTTACACTGCGAACGTTACTTACGTACCAATAAACTATAAAAGATATTTTTTGTAAAGTAATAATATGTATACTACTAAACACTTCAGGGAGGAAGGGAACTCTTTCAGTTTCCATCGTAAGTGACCGCGACGAGTTGGTGCGATGGCGTGGAGACATCTCGACCGAGTTACTAACCGCAACCATTGCCGAAGCAGATACTACCGGCAGCGGATAGGCTTTCTGTAAGATAGCATTACTTCCTACGACGGTGGTGCGGTCGAAACCGATGGATTTAGACCGCTCTGGATTTAGAAAGTGTCCAAAGGAAGAGCTGGAGTAACTCCCGGCTTCGTTAGATACCACAGGATTGTCCTCACGGCTCCTCTCTTCCGTTGGTGTCGTAATTTACTTCTACAGGTGATGGGATCCTAACGACCAGCAGGTGCAGTACTTCGTAATAAGCCTGAGCAGGTGAAACAGAAAGTTGCGCCATGATGGTTAGGAATAAAATTACCAGATATTGCATGGAAATTGATTGTGATATTGGAAATTCCATGGAAACTGAAAGCTACCATTTTCTCATTTAAAGGCGTTTTATAGGAATAGATTTTTGAAGTTTACACCAATGCGGAAAATAGTCTAATGACTCCCTTACATCAAAACGATGATTTTCGCATTCGAAGGGGGAGTGTACACTATATTAATTTATGTCTATTTCATTCCGTCTGTACTATCTTGGAGAAAGAGTTGTACAAACGTTATGCAATTCTTATAAATTTATAGTTACTGTATGTGGATATCCTGGTAGATTATTACATAATATGTGCAAAATTGGCGCAGTTCTTAGTAATGTAAACATGCATAACAAACAGTTACAACTCAATGTTGTCTGCGTAAAATCGGAACTTCAAAGTGATAGCACAATACGTAAGGATTTTTAACTCAAAAACAAAAGTTTTTCGTGGTTGAATTTTTACTACCACTGTCAAAACATCAAATATGCACCGTCCCCTTTGTAATTAAATTTCTCAATATTTAAATGAATCATGTCAGGAACCCAGTTATTAACAGTCTTGTTCCTTAGTGAATTGCCACCGGCATTTATTAAAATAATTAATTAAATATCCAATTTATGATACTTGCGCATTATGTTCAGCTTACGACTGCTGTTTAAAGGTTAATGTTTCCGTATCACTAGGCTCAGTGTTACTTGGTATTTCATAAGCTTATTAACACGGATTACGTAAAGAAATAAAACAGAGATCAGGATCCAGTTACTACTGAAAACAACAGAACAAGTTGGTAAATAATCAGATCAGTTCGTCTCTACCATAAAATTAGTAGCGTGAACTAACATATCTAATATTAAAATGTATACAATTCTTAAAACAAAAGATTTTTCAACACATAGTAATGTAACAAACAATGAATATCACCTTATGAACAGTGTTGCACTAACTAATACACACTAATTACTTAACAATAAACCGCAGGTCACAATAATAACAATTTCGATAACGCACTTTAATATCGAAGGTCCAAAACTGAACTTATCTAGCCGTTAGGACATCACACCCCGTCGAGATTCGACAATAATCTTCTATTTTCCGGGCGACGTGTCGAGAATAATTGTGTAGTTACAGGCACTGGAACGGTCTGGAAATACTCGAGTTGTCCACATCCTGCCAACCGAATGCCGCCACGTCACCCAGGTTGCCCATCTCGGGGGCGTAAGATCTCACCTCAACGTTAACAATAGTCTTAAATCAAGAGCATTTGATTTTGCAAATATTACGTTCTTACTCGTATAATTTTGGACTCAGTTTTTTTAAAACCTAATCATTCTCTTTGTATGAAACATTCAGTAGCTATTATTTTATAATCTGCGATTTGTTTCGTTCGAGAGACAAAGCTGAGTGGCTAGCTTTCATAATAGTTACATCGGTTGTACAGATTTCTACAGTTTTCCCTCCAAGTCATTAGATGTGAAAAATTAATTTATTGTGATAAATGTAGGTGTAGGCTACTTGTTATTTCACTTTCTGTTAAATCACTTTTACTTTGAAATAAAACAAAATTTCTTCAAATACATCGTCTTTATTATAGTCAATAAATCACATATATCCCAAACAGATATTCCTACTAGAAGCCTCAAGTGATTCGTCCATTTGTAGTGAACGCCGCAGAGAGACACTAATATTTTGAATTAACTACTCTTGAAGATCGTGCTCAATTAGTGTAATTTACAAATATCATTTGACGTAGATATTTCTTTGCTTTTAGTAGGCTTTAATAGTCTAAATAGAGAGAAAGTAATGCCTTTACAGGATTTTCACATTTTAAAGACTAAAGTAATTCTATAAATTTTCGTGTCTTCCTAAGACTTTTACGCCTTCCCTCTGGATAAGACGTCTTTGTTTACATCACATTAGCAGCGCAGGGGGTGCACTGTCAGATGTTAATTCGTACCACAGTAAAATTTACTGCCAGTCGTGTGTTTAAATTAAGTTTTTATTAGCTATGCTTATAGTATAAATTCACTAATTTGGAATGAGTAATTTTATTTGATACAATATAATTTCTATCAAATAAAAAATTTTATTTTAATTATTGCATTTATAAATGTATTGTGATACGAACGCAGCCAATTGCAGGCAAGCATGGTTCAGATGAGTAATTTGTAGACAGAAATTCGTATAAAAATTAAATGTACTCACTCCTGACGACACAATGTAGAGATATTGTACTTACTATCCGCTTCCAGACGTTACAGGTACATTGTTTTCGTCCAGTTACATGCAATTAAAATGTATCTATGTTATTTATTCATCAGTCAATTATGTTTCATCACCAGTGAATACAATAGAATAAAATACCTTGAAAATAAAATAAACAAAATATTAAAGAAAAAAGAATAATACAAGATAAAAGCAGGGCATTAAAGAATTTATTCCGGGAACAACCCACGTTCGTAAAAACAATATGATGGCTGCTTCAAAACTAAAAAGACGTAGCCTATTCAAAAAGTACTGGAACCAAAGCAAGCAAAGAATAACGATATCATCCATACTGTAATACTGGCACTCTTATGGCAGAGCGAAATAAGCAACTTTTAAAATGATTTTTGAATATCTAAATGTATATAAAATACTAAAAATGTATAAACTAAATGGCAGCGTGTCAAATAGATACAGTACACGAATTAATAACATGACACTAATAAACTTATTCAATGCAAAGGCAGTAAAATTTTGGAAAACGCGCCCGCGCTCGCGCTTCTGTGTGTTCGCACACGCGCATGCATACGCGTCTACAAGGCTATACGGGATAATAATTAAAAATCGATTCTTCGTTACTATGTATTAAGCCTCTGAAGATGTAGGTTGTCTCTGCAAAAGTACCTAAGGTATATAACATTTACTTGCAAGACAAATTTATTTCTTGTGCTGTACATTACCACAAACACACCAATATAAAGCACAAATCACAAGTTCACTTAATAACCGAACAAATCTAAATAAATACAAAATATACCGTATTTGTTTACAGCAGTAAAGATCGGAGACAGTCAAGAAACAAAAATATTCATCAAAGCTATTCACAACACCACAATTAACACATAGCACTCAGACCCCTTCTGCCAACCAGCAGCAAAACGTAGCCTATACATAATTAGTTCAACATACAAATCAACGTGGCTAACGATGTACGTATAATTTGATGACGAAACATTTCTCAAGGAAATTAAAAATACTCTTGACTTTTTCATCATTAATATCAGTAATAAATTAATGAGTTAAGCTTACAGGCTGTACGGTACATCTCTGTGTGTGCGTTTGAGCAGATATAAGTTTATTTGAATTCCTTTGCACTAAAGTTTCCTTTGTTTATGAAACATTGTACTATAAACTTTAACTTCGCGTAGTCGAGATAATGTAGCCGATGGAATCCTGAGCATCTCCAAATTAACTCCAAAATACCATGAATTATTTCAACTTTAACATTCAAGCATGTAGGCTTTTCTCTTAGTGTATTAATTGCGTGCGCGGTTTGGCGCGTGCGTGTGATTACTCACACAAGTCACTTAGTGCGCGACTTTGAGTATACAGCCGCAGGTAGTATTCCCTGTGCCTTGTTGGGGAGAGCACCGCGATACCCGACGCTTTTGTGTACTATTTAAGAGGACGCATGAAATATCCGCTTAAGAAGCGTCTTGCCAATTACGGGTAGGTACTTAGTCGGTCGTTAGAAAAGCTCCACTTAGTAGTATGGCAGGGTTACTTGACTGTATAGGCCTACATTTTACCAAAAATATTTTGTAATATCCTCTGTTTGCAGAATATTGAGTTATGTTACGGCGCAGTGTAAAGGCAAGGAAAATAAAGTATATACAATGAACACTGCATGCCACTCGTAATGGTTTCCCAGTTACAATTATTCGTTTAAGTTTCCTTTGTTTTGGTAAATATGTGCCACTGGAAACAAAATTCTATTCACTAGTGTCCTATAAGACTGTAAGAGACTACAACACTTTGGGCATTTTCAAATAGGGCACTTTTAGTAGGGAAGAACTATACTTCAGAGACCAATGAATCCTTTGTCTTTGAGCGAGTGTGTAAAGGAGAAGAGGTTCGCTAACAGAAAGCGACAGCCGATAGACTAGCGACTAAAGCGGTGTGCTTCGTTGTTTCCTAGTCCTTGAAAATACGACGAGACCATACATCACTTATTCCCTACCGTAATCCATTAATAATTCTTATCGAAATTAGTGAAAAGGTAACAAAAGGAGAGTAATTCGGAAAACGTTTTTTATAGCGGCAGTGTTACTAAAACACATACACACTCGTTATCTTTACAAAGATACCTGTTTTTAGAGTGCACTAAAAAGCAGAATGTTATTTTATTTGTCCGTAAGTTTTACAAAAATTTTTAAAACAAATTAACAGCTTAAAACTTACAGCAGGTGTTGAAAATGTACACTGTGGAGGTCAACCCATGCATTAATATATGTTTAACGTTGGATGAGACATTTTGTAGTTTAAGTGCAATGATGTTCAAAATACAGACTTAAGTATTATTTTGTAGTTCATCAAGTATATGTGGTAGTTTGAGTACACATAATTTTTTGATAAAAAACCTAAATAAAATCTGCAGGAGAAATGTCATGTGATTTAGGGAGCAAAGACCATGAGACATTACTTATTCGGTCAAAGAAATCGGGCAAAACTTGGATATCTGAGTTTGCCATGTGTGCAGTTGCTGCATCAGAAACCGAGCAAAGCTATGGACGCGTGATTCTTTCTTGATAGCGCTTAACTGTAAGTGTCTCCGGAAAGAAATTCTGCAACGAAATTCGGCATACCGCGCCACGTTTTTCAGGGGGGGGGGATGCAATGGCATAGTGTGCGTGTTCACTCTTCAGGTAACATTTTTTTGTATGAAGTCCTTCATTGATGCCTGATTTTTCAAAGATACAATGAGTTCATATATCCGCTGACTGGAACCAGTTAGTTGTGTAGAACTAACATAACGTTTCAAATGAATCTGCCAAACCGGTATGAATACATTCAGTATGGATGTAACGCCAGCAACTTTGTAGATTTATGATCACTCCACTAGCTTAATCCACTTTGAATTGAAAGTTTCGAAGAGACATTTTATGACAGTGAAGAATTTTTTTACGGATAATCTCCATATTATCTTTGGTCAAAACATTGGCGGCCGGAGTGCCTACGGTCGGTAACACTTCCTGTTTCCTGAAAGCAAGTTACTAAACGATTTATGTGGTTTTTTTCTTGAACTTTAATATCTGAAAAAAAATATTCTTGACATTTGATACATGATTGTGATATGAAAGGACTCTCAACAAAAAAGTGCATTGTTGGTTGCTCTTCGGCCTGACCAAAACTGTAAGTGGGGGGCCCGTTGTTTCAAAAGTGGCCTGATCCAGCGGTGGTGTCACAAGCAGTATTGTCACACAAAAATTCGATATTTAGAAAATATTTTACAAATTAACTGCCGCTCCTACAGTTTATTGAAATTGGGATTGTGTGACTTTTCAGTCACTCTGTAATAGACTACACGCGTAATCCTATCTGCTCAACAGTTTCGTATACGAAGATCATTTCCTATTCTGTTCCTATCTAATGTAGATCGGGAAAATCATACGCACTTATTTGACCGGTGTTCAGGCAAACTAATTTTCCTTTAATTTTTTAGAACCTCGTTAGCACAGCAATGGTTCGCAAGCTTTATTACTTATATGTTAGTTGGTATGAGTAGTACTACATATCGGATATAAAAGAACTTAGCAATATAGGTTATGTTTTAAATTAATGTAACAAAGTGAGGAAAATCGCACAGAAACTACGGTAAAAGTGGCTAGAATGTAACATCGTGTTTCCAAAATATTTCAATCTTGCCTACATTACATAATTACCTAATAAAAAATTAAAATTTTTTATGTTAAGAAATTAGTGGCAACATCGTTGCTTTCTTTTGTGGATACTTGTTCACGTACACGTGTTTCTTGATATTGCTGCACCACATAAAGAGTTGGACATATGTTCAGTTTTTGCACATATTGTAATTGGTGTAAATTATGTATATTTCTTCGTCTCTTAGTTTCTGTTACTGTTACGCAGTTAATCTCTGTGATTTGTTCTTCTTCATATTCCTATACAATATAAAAAGATAACGTGTCTTCATTTGTCTGTCATCACTCGGCGTGGCTCGTCGGTGAAATATTTCATAGTATACGTATTTGCAAGTGTTTATTTACTAAAACGTTTATACCGTTTTATACTGCGTATTTTAAAAGCTTCACAACTGGAATCTCAACATCAAAGCTCGTCAGTCATACATCTTTAAATTAATCAACACACAGAAATCATCGAACGGAATAAACAAACTTGAATAACCAAAATTCAACAGTTCCGTTTTATAAATAACTTATGTAAACAATTCAAGACGTATTAGTTATTTGAACAAAATTTGTGGCCGTACGTGTGTGGGAGGGGATGCGCATGTGTCAGGTCGTGAAAATTGCCTTGTATCAGTGTTAGTTTTCAGAAGCGCAGATTCCAGAATGTTCACGAGCTGTCTGTATTGTACTCATGCAAAGCGAAACAGATGGTGGACAACAGAGTATTTTTTCTTTGTAGGTAGTCGTGATAATAAAATAAGAGAAATATGTCATGGTAACATTTGACGAAACCATAGAAGACGAATCAGAAGCATCTGCTTCAAAATAATGGTAGCAAAATAATTCATCTTTTTGGAGCGAGAATAAGTTTCACAACACATTAACGAGGGTTCCCCACACTAAAGTAAATCGTAAGATGGTGAAAAATTACCTTTTGTGAACTGTTACAGCGGTTTGTATTTCATACCCTGTGTTTTTGAAACTTCTCCATTTGGACACAGGTACAACGAGAGGCGTTTGTGTAAATATACACTGCAGACACCTTGTTATGCTGAGTAGTATTCTCAAGTAATACGCAGTAGATAGACGTATACTCGCATACTCCCAGAGAGAACTTTCCAGAACAAAGATTGTTCTAGACCAACAGTCATGTTTGTACATCTTACATGTCTGGTGTGTTACTTAAACAGTGAAGAATGTCAGGTTTTTAGTATGGAGTCATAAACAAATAAAGTTTTCGTGGATTGAACAAATTAATTTTCTCATTTTTTAAAACGTGTAATATAAACATATTGCTATAAAAATCACTGTTAATGAAATGTTGCATCACTGGGCAGGTCATGTTGCGTTTAATTTAAATGAATGTCGAACGATAAAAGTTAAATTGGAATAATATGAATCGAGTTTTTCTTTTGATACCTACTTAATTCGGTTAACACGATAAGTGAATACAGTGCACGATAAGTGAAGTATATATATATTATTATATATTACTTTAAGGAACATAGTTTTTGTTGAATGAGAATCCTGTCCATGTGGACCATGAGAACGTGCGTGGTCTCATTTGTTGGATGATAAAAAAAAAAAATCGCTGAGTATGAAATGAAGATATGAGATCTAGTATTATGGCATCGGCTGTAATGACCATACTTGTGGCATAATGGTGAACGTGTTTACTTTAAGTACTGTAGAAATATTTGCTTTAACGACAAGGCCGGCTGTAGAAACAAGATATTGGACGTCAGTCCAAGATATAACCAATCTTTCGTCAGTTAAAACGCCTAAATGTCTTGTCTGTCTGCAGGCAACGCATTTCTGTTGTTCATCTTATCAGAAATGCTTTACGGCACACTTGCTGTACAGTAACAAAGGATGTGTCCTCTGTACTCACGCTGCACTGTAGTTCGATACGATCCGTGCGATGTGTGATAGCAACCGTTTCATACTAACAAAAAATTTAACATATTAGTTACAAGCATAGAATATAGTACGTAATTTTACACAGTGCACATTGAAAACTGTCGTACTTAAACAAGTAATAATTTAAATAAAGAATGAATTAATATAGAGATGCAATTATTTCTTTATTGATTCACTATCACGCGTGTCCATATACGCGTAGGTAGCTTAGATCCGCAACAAAGAGGTTAATTAAATTTAAAATTAAACCAGTAGTCAATGCAGCCTAGTGATGTGCAGTTCTGTCTGTACGTTGTCCTCTTGTAATTTCCTTCATCAGTGCCTATTGGATGAACATGGATTTAGAGGGAGCCGAGCACTTTTATCAAATTTCATTTTCTTTCATTCACTATATTATTGCTTGCTGATTTGTGACTCCCCAAGCTTATTAGTATGATTATAGCTTTTAATCAGATGCTTTATTCCGTCACACAAATATAACTTACACGTTAAGTTGATGAAATTAGTGGATTACTTTATTGTTGATACTCCGTCCTTATAATCTGTGGAGTGTGTTCATAAAAAAATTAGTTTCGTAACACCGTTCATGTAACACTGAGTAGACCTTGCTGAGCGTAACGGATAAATTGTATCGTTTATGTTACAAATTACAAATATAACTCGCTTACAAATTGCAAGTATTACAAATACGACATAATGTGTGTGTGTGTGTGTGTGTGTGCCCGCGCGCGCCTGCCTACCTGTCTGTCCCCTGTGTGTGTTCTGTGGCTATCTAAGTGACTCTTAAGGGACTCTTTGTATGAAGACTTTTAATGATACCCATTTTTCTAGGGGGGTAATGTTTTTTTAAGTAAATTATTCAAGATTGCCAGCAACATTCAAGATAGGTCAGCTACATAGAGGTTAGACAGTATTTCGATTCCTAAAGTGTAAAGGACACATAATTGTTAGACTGTTCTTTAGCTAGTTTTGAAAGGGCGGATTAACCCGTGAAACAGTAAACGTTGTGATTCGTAAATAGACTGCAATTACTATACAGGTTGATTTAAGCTAAATATTGCAAGGGAAAATGGTAGCTTCTGGAGAGAGCATAAGTTGATTAAGTCATACCGGGAGTAGTATTGATTGGTCATGAAGCTGACATTACAGCAAGACGTGCGACTAGCCAACAGGAAACAGCGAATATAAGGGATGGTTAGGGCACTTTGAATGTTTACAATTCACTGCAGGCCTGACAAATCAGTTTAAGAAGACACGCTGTTTGAAAAACTACACGTTTATTAAAGCTGACAAACAGAAAACAAGCCACAAAGTTGACGGTAACATTAGACGCATAGGCTATAGTTTGATGTGACCTACCAAAAAATGTTATCGAAATTTTAACAAATTGGAAAATTAGTAGTAATTTTACTGACGTTCCCCACATGCATCATTGTCGTATTGTGTCTGTAGCTCACAGGAACAAGCGACAGATAAAGTGATATGGTGACAGTGCTAAAGATTGTACAGTAGACCTACCGTGTAGTGTCCCCTATTAGAGCAAACGAGTTAATTTCTGTTATTAATTATAACACTCGAAATAAATTTCCCAACAGCGAAATAGTAATTACTGTTAAATTCATTTTGTAAAACGTTACGGTTTTGTATTTACTAAATAATCGTATGAATACTTACAAGCGGTGTAACTCACGTCATTGTGACAGCCTAAGTAGTTTTTCCCAGTTATGCAGCAGTTATCATATTGTGTGATATTCCTTGACGTGTACATACATATAACTCAGTATAAATGTAGTGGCGCGTTTATTTCCTACAGTCAGGTAATAATGTACGCTGATATAAACGTTACATAAATTGTTATTTTTCTTATTTGATTTATAAATATGAGCATTGTCTAATGTCATGTCTACTAGGATGTGTTCTATACGTCACACTGTGTGCACATCGGTTACTTTTGCCTAACATGGATGATATTATTATTGAATTTAAGTCCATTGCTCAGACTAAACGCAATTCTAAACTTACCTTATGCAGTAAGTGATGTAATACTGTATAACAGTAACGGAACTTTCATGGTTATAAACAATGAAATCGCGTTCCTGAATAATTTGTATATTTAAGACATAAATTTGTACCTATACTGAGCTTCGTTAGGTACAAAGTATCGAGTTTGCTGGTAAAATCTAATATTTGTGGTGAGCCACAGGAGACGAGCATGCGTTCACGTTTGAGAAAATCTCTCTGCTGATAGAATAGGGGACTACATTCACCGTAGGATTTAGCGTACGGTATTCGTTTCACAGTGGTTTCCACGTTATTTGTTTACAAGATTTTACATAAAAACAGATAGGCTGTATGAATTTGATTACTGTCAGATGTAGTTGGGTGGTGTGAGTGCGCGCACGTGTTGCGATGTGTATTATATCTGTTCTATAAAACATAAAAATTGTATACACTTTATAGGCTATTTGTAATGAAAACATAAAATACATGCGTTGAAAGATTTTATTGCGATTTGTGACCAATCCAAATGTGTAATAGCCATTGCGTTCGAAACTATATAATATAGGGCATACATTTAAATGTTAAGCAATCGTGAGAGAAAAAAGTTCATAAACAGTAAAAAGGCATGCATCTCAGCACCATTTGCATGTTTATTATTTTGTTTAACGTCAGAGTCTCGTTACACAGTTGATTATGAGGCCTTTACAACTTCCTTCTAATAAAAAAAAGATATGTTTCCATAATAAAAAAAGATGTGTTTCCAATTTTAAAGAATACTTTATAATGATTAATTATAAAGTTGAAAAAAAATAATATTTAGAATGTAAGCCTACTACATAAATAAGCTACATATCGTGCCTAATATGAAGTGTCAAAATGAGTTATATTTAGTGCATGTTATTTGAAATTGTACCACTTTGTAAAATTACATACAGTGTTTACTCTTATTTGGTAATCAGCGTTTCGTGACATTGGATTGTATGTGAATGTTAGCGGACTGTATTAAGTTTATGTTAGAACGAATATCAGATAAATGCACCACAAATCGTTTCCAATAATTTTAATGTGTGTTTCCAATAGTTTATTAAATTTTTATTGGATTTCTAGTCACAGAATGAGTTGGCTGATAATTCTGTGTTCTATACTGTGGCCGGACAAGGAGGGCGGCTGAAGGTTTAGCAGACCCTTTGCCATCGAACGCACAGGCATAAGACGCCAGGCGGTAGCTTGGATCTGGTGCCAAGACCCAATCCATTAAACACCAAGTGAGGTGAGGTGGGGCCATCTGTGTGTGTGTGCGTGTGTTAGTCAGTCTACGCAGGTAGTCCAGCCGCCTTCGTTAACCGGCCAAACTATAGGCTACCTACCCTCTACCTTCGCTGGTAGCAGATCGCTTTAGAGTAGAGTAGTGAGGACGTACGCCACATTAGAATCCTTAAGTTTATTATTGCTCGTGATTCAGTAGTTATAACAAAAACACAGTTCATACGAAAAAATATACGTAGGCCTGCTTAACGATTAACAACGTTTACCCAAACGAAAAAATACTTAATAACAACATACAGTATAATTATGGAATCCGACAAGAACGCATAAGCTGCCAGGGCGGTAAGCTGAAAAGAGAACAGAGCCACGCAAAGTTTATTTACTTTATTATTAAAATAATAATAGTAGTAGTAGTAGGCGAGCCGGCACAGTGGTAGCGTCTCTGACTCACAATCAGAGCGTTGCTGTGCTGTCGATGTGGTGAGATCGAGTCAAGATCACGGCTCGATTTGCTCGTCCACCCGCACGTACGCGGACGAATAATACGTACGTCTTCTCTGGCATGCCCGGGCCAGATAAGTAACAAGGGCACACAATATACTACACACATAAAACAACACTCTTCCCCCCCCCTATCGCACAGCTTGCCCCCGGACGTGGGTTAAAGGTTGGCTAATATCTCTCTGGCTGGGGTGGGGCGTGAGTTCTATCACGGCCGGAGGGCGCAACAGGTCTATGACCTAATGCCTGAAAGTGAAGATGATGATAATAGTAGTAGTAACCTACTAGCGTACGCTTAAATCATTAGAATACGAATACGCACGCCAACTGTCAGTGTACCTTATAAACGTTTAAACGGGTCCACACAGTAAACGAGAATAATTGTTAAAATAGCATGAAATTAACTAAATACATTTAAATTTCGTAACGTCTAAGCACACTCATATTAAAGGAACCCTGCTCTCTTCATTGTCACTATCAGGTAAACAGAGTATCGATGTTTCTAGAAGCAAGCGTACGCTCACAAGATCGTACAGCACCGTTATTTGCTCAGTCCAAAACTACAAAAAGGTTAAAAGAAAAAATTCGAAATAGGAATCTTTAATAACTTGGTCCTTTAACTTCGTCGCTGGTGCCATATCTTCAGGCCACGTTACTTCTGCTTCACATTTAACTAATTCACTGGCGAAAATTGACTGAAATGTGTTCGTTAAAGAGAAATTCTCAGGGTTTATTTTATGGAAGCGTTTACACAAGCGTACTACGAATATTGTAGACAGTTTGGACACAACAGACAGTGACTCTGTCGTCCTCAACTACTAGTTTTGATGCAGCTACTAATAAAATTTGCTGATTACGCCGTGTTTAGTTGGCTTATGTAAGCAATGAATTTGCTAAACACAGTTCTGCATCGCAAAATAATAGATTTACTTAAACAATAAAATTACAATATTGTGTTTATCCAGATAAAAGATTGTACAGTGTTTCCTTTTATCTGCTAAATTTGTAGATTACTAATCATAAATAAATTCTGTTTACAGTTGGACATGAACATTTCGTTACTGATAAACATCATTTTCTTCTTTTTCTTTACTTCAGTGATTAGGCAAAATAACTGTATCGTCTTCAAAGTTTTCAAATATCAGTCTGCTCATCTATTCCTAGGCCTACCCATATCTTTTTTCTAAGGATTTAACCTGTAATACTGCCATTCGTAATCTGTGTTCTGATATTCTTCATATGTATTTTTTGCATATTTTTTGTGTGCGAGTTTTTGATTCTACCATCATATAATCTGTGTTCATTCTTGTATTATGTCTTCACTCTTATTTTATCGACATTTTAAAGCGAATTTTCTTTAAGACAACACGCATAATTAGCGTTTTATTTTCTGTTGTACTAAATACGTAAAATGTTTAAGCTCTTATTGGCATAAATGTATTAAGATAATATTTCCCAGTTCTAATGAAACACTTAAATAATATCTTGATTTTATGGATGGCCATCGCCCAAACTACAGTAGTCAAACCATTCCCATACATCAGTAATGTAATGATGAACAAACAGTCGAATTAAATTTAATTAAATTCTAATCCTGTGTTGTGCTATGCAGTGAAATAAGCGTACTCTGCAAACAGTAAACAAAACTTGTTAGTACAGCCTGTGACAAACGGCTCCTGTCAGTCCCACGTCACACGGGGTTGCTGTTTACTGTCACCCTAGTTTGGAACTACCCTGATATCTGGTAATTACGTGTAGTCACTTTCTCGTGTTTACTGCTTGTAACCCCTTGAAATACAACGTTCAGTGTGGACCGAATGCCGCCACTTTGGAATGTGACAGTCCACTTCAGTTCTACCTGTGTTACAGAAGGAAGAAAAACAATTAAATCGCGGTATCTGTGAAAATTAAAAAATATATAATATTTGTATAAATTTTAGTAGCTTGTGAGAGTGCTCACTTGTGGCTTCTGTGTGGAGTGCAGTTACTGTAATTTTATGTGTCCATTAAATCAAAATTATATAGTGTGATATCTTCCCCACTGTTACACGTACATTAAGATATACAATTTTTTACTTCCCTCTTGAAATAAAGGAACGTGAGTATAGTCTACTGTACCTACCCCAGCACAGCAAAGTCACGCTGTAGGCCTACACTTGTACATTATTGATAATTTACAGAGTATTCATATGTTATGTAGTTAGTTATTATAAGCCACGTTTTTTAATAATGTAAAAAGTTTCTTCAGTAGTATAACTATATTACAGATTCCTTGTCGCATGTTTCCCGAGTAACTGATATACGACAGACATACGCGAGGCATATTTTACGGAAGCGCTTTACTCATTGCGTATTATGACAAAATTGTAAATTCAGAAAACTTAATGTTCATTTTAAAAATTGTCATAAAATACAACATCCGTAGATGCTGTATGAAAAATAGTTGTAACCCTATTAACGGTCACGCTCCCACAAATTAAGATAATAGAACGTCAGAAAAATTAGACAACCTTTAAGAAACCCTAGACAACGAAATTTCCAAAACCGCAAACTAAACATTACAGTGTTCCTTGGAGATTTCAGTCCACGAACTGGAAAAAAGAAAACCCTTCCGCAAAAGCATCGGAGAATATCCTGCACACAAGAAAACAAATAAAAAAAGTCTAAAACTGATTAATCTGTGTAAACCCTGCAACGTAAAGCTAATGTCCACAAACTTCAAAAACTTTCCCGAAAAACAAAAAATCTAGAGATCACCAAATGCAAATGTAGGAAAATACCAAATAGACCATGTTGCAATCTTAAATAAAAACAAGAAGCAGGTAATGAACGTCAAGGTAAAAAAAGGAACAAATATTGACTCAGTCCATTATTTGACGACAAGTAAAATAAAATTCAGCCTTCAAAATAAGATTAAGACACAGCAGATCAGAACTTTTCAGATCAACACAGATAAGTTACTGAACAACAAACAAGCCTTTTACAATAAATCAAACAGCCTAGGAACTCATGAGTGGAAAAACTTCAGTATGAAAATAACAGAAGGCAGGCAATGATAGAGCTCCATTAAAACGATCAAAAAAACATAGATGGTGGAACTAAGACTCCAAAGATGCACTGAAGAAAATACTTCGAAAAAGTGGTACTCACAAAGGAAGAGGAAGACTAACAGAACTTCAGAAAACAAAGAAACTTAACCTCGAAAATCGTAAAATCCACAAAAAGAACATTTTAAACATTTCTTGTGGACTAAATTGGGGAATACTTTCTAAAACGTGACGCTCAGAATTTTGATGACTCCCAAAACTAGATTAATGCAATGTCAGCCCCCCTAGTCTTTGTTTTAAAAAGAAAATTGGTACCTTGCCTTAAGTAATAATAAGAATTGCAAAATTTTAGGGGATAATTCAAAAAGCTTCTTAACTGTGACTAACCAATTCTAAGTTTCAACAAACATGAACCAAAAACATTTTTCCAAAATAAAAAAGCCCTGACAAAACTCAAATTCAGGACATAAACAATTAACTAAAAACAACAGACCTCCTGGAGACGACTCAGTTGTTGCAAAAATGTGGCAGCAATGAGACGATCGAAAACTTAAATACCTTTTAGAGAAATCTGAGAAAACGAAAAAATTGTACAAGAATGGAACTGCCCTCTCATTCATCCGGAGACAAGACAACCATAGAGGAATTTCTTTGCCGCCTGTAACATACAAAATCCTGTCCAGGGTACTTTTGGACCGTTTGGAAGATCAGGTTGATCATCAACTTGAGGAATACCAAGCTCGTTTCAAAAACGGAAAAACTTGTGCAGAACAAATTCTGAATCTTTAATTAATCATCAGACACCACTGTCGTAGGAGCTAGAACCTAGTTATAACTTTTGTAGACTTCAAGAAAGCCTATGTCTCTGTTAAGAGAAATACAATCTTCAGCATACTCGAGGAATTTGGCACAAACAAAATAACTCTTGCAATCATCAAGCCAACTGTAGTAAACGCAAAATCCAAACAAAAAAAATTGTTCGCGAAGTCTCAGAAACCTTCGGAAATTTCAGAAATGAAAACTGGAGTTAGACAAAATAATTGATTGCCTCTCAATATTTTTCAGCTGTGTTTTGGTGAAGGTGATAAGAGAGTGGAAGCTTAAATTGAAAAAAAAAGTTATACAAGAAAGTAGGCTGGGATATTAGAATTCAAATTAACCTTTTGAAAGAGACCGCTGAAAAGGCAGGATTACAAATTTCTTTTCAAAAAACAGAAGTTGTGGCAACGTTAAGGATGCTCCATAGTTCTTAACACAGTATGGGAAAACAAGAAAGTGAACGTATTTAAGTACCTCGGAGACAAAGAAACCAATAAAGCAAGATTAGTAAACGAAAGATCTTAAACAACAAAAAATCAATCTCGATTAAAGCTAAACTCCGTGATTACATCACATTGTAAAACCAGAATGCCTGTACGCAGAAAAATGTTTAGCTATCGACAAGTACAGGAAACTGAGGAATTAGGAAAAAAGAGAAGGGAAGTATTCAGAAAAATTCATGATCCAAAGAAGATTGGAAATAATGGATAAAAATCAACAATAAAGAGCTTTATTTGGAAAATGAAAAACTGTCGGATACAATTAGGAAAAGAAGTATCATATTCTACGGACTTGGTTTGGATGAAGCTGGACAGAATGAAAAAAATATTCGACTATTTCGAAAAAAATTCCAAAACATAAGTTCGGTGATTCACGGAAGTAAAGACCGGTAGAATTCACAGAAATGGAGCTTATAATAGACGATATTTTGGACAGAGACATCTTTAGGAAAAGAGATAAATAATTTGGAGGTTTTCGGGAAAAAGAAAAGCGACAAATAAAAACTATCTGGACGGAAGAAAGGAAAAGAACGTATAATAAAAGGATGAAAGAGTACTAAATCGAAGAAAAAAGACAAAATAAATACATTTTTGGCTTTCCAGCGTTGTGTAATAATATTAATGATTTTCTGTATTTTAATTAAAAACGCAGCTCACTTAGAATAGGTAAGTGTTACTACGTAACGTAACTTTTCCAGCAACAGAACACAATTTTTAACAACAAACATTTATGTTTACCTAAAGTCGCTTTAATTTTTTTATTAAAGCAACGTCATGCGCATACTCTCTCTAAGCTGATATTTGTAGTAATATTTATTTACGTTTTCAGTATACAGAATAATATTTATAATATGAGCTAATATTCTGTAACCAGTCTTTACATTATGCATTAGGAGCAGCCATTGTATAACAACTTTGCCTTGACAGCGTGTAGGCAGATTTTTTTTTTTTAACTTGCGACGAACGTCAGCAGGATTCTTTTCAGCAGGTGAAGTCTATGAATGGTTGTACGGGAAATCATCAATCACGGTATTGATCGCAACACTGCGTAAAGCTGTGTGTTAGTCCCTACGAAGAAACGGAAAGAAAAAATATTGAATTATCGAAACTTTGTTTTACGTAAAACGTGATTATCTCTGAGCTTTTTTACGAAACCTTGAGACCTTTACGTAACACGAAAATGTGGCATTTCAAAGCAGATTTCTTCTTTTCTTTCAATCGCTGACGATCATATGAAAAACTGTTCTGTTTCCGAATAAGTGAATTTGGCTCAACACACTGATTATTTATAAAAAATTTTTATTAAAAAGATTATTTATAAAAAGATATTTATTTATAAAAAAAATATCAATCATCTTGCTTAGTGCCTTTGTGACGATTTAATTCTAACTGTAATCTTAAATAAATAAAAATTAAGTTTGCGAGCGATTAAGTATTTTTAAATCGCACTATTAAACCTAAAGCCCCTGTATTAAATCAGTATGAGAATGAGAAGTGAATGAAAATCAACAGAAGCACTAATAAAAAAAAAGTCGAATTGTAAAAAGTTATTATTATCATAATTAACCCTTTGCTAGTCATCATGCGGTGACCTGTTAATTCCGGACTCAATGTGTTTATCGAGTCGTCTGTAATTTAGGAAGATATAAAAATCATAATGTTTATAATTAGAAATTTGAAGGTACGAATAGTAGTTAAAATAACTCACTTAAATTATGTATGTATAATTAATGTATGGTTTTTGGCAATAAGAATGTTAACTTAAATAAAAATAGGAACTATATTATCGCGGAGTACTTGCCCCTCTCCGTTGTTATGTGCCAGTTCAATCGAGAAAGAGTCGCCATGTTGCCGTCACACCGTACAGACGTAAGAGCGAGAGCTCCAGCAAAATGTATTTGTTTTTTTATTTAACTTTAAAATATTAGCGACCACTGCTAAACGTGGAGAGCATTGTGTAATGTATGAATAATATAAAGATGTGTTAAGAAGAAAATGTAATAAGTAACTTAACTAGTGGTAAGCAAGATGACGTCTCCCCTCAAGAGGTAAATCCAATTACAACAGCACTCCTGAAGATGTGATCTGAATAAACTTCATAAATACACGTATACGATGCATAAGACGCTGACGAGGACCTCCGTGAATCTACACCTACATTCACCAAAGAAACTCCAATCTCCGCAGTGAACATCCGACCTAATTCTTGCCGAAGACACGACACAGATGATGACGCCGACTCCAAGAATTCCCAAGACAGACACCCCAGGACGAGGTTACTACGACCAATTGTAAAGGTGACTCGATAGCTTGGCTACCGAGAGTTAATCATATTTGATACACAACTCATATTAAAAGAGACTTTTCAAAGACGATTAATTTTATTTAAAATTAAAATGAGACAATCTAAGAGTTTACTGTAAGATTCAATTATCATACGTTGTAACGCCTTAAATGTAAATGTAATTTATTATCACTTCAAGTAATAATACCATTCTTCAAATGGTAAAAGAAGTCTTGCAAGCGTCTAGATGAACTGAAAATAATTAGAAGTCTTTACTATAAATATACCTAAAGTAAATTCGGATCCGAGGTATAAGAATACATAATCAGTTTGATCCCAAAGTTTATGAAAAGCATTTAAATATTTTAGTTTAATTAATGATGTCATGGGATCTTTTAGTAACTGTTGTTAATAAAGAGAAGTCGTCTTGTTACACATGAAAATGAGTGCATAAATCAGTAAAATACCTTCCCTTGTTTCCTTATAGTTATATTAAGTAATTTGTTCAATTAATTTGACTTTAATAATACTTCGTTACAACGTAGGCAGCCCATGTAATTGGCAGATGTCAGTTAAGATGGGTTCCCTGGATTTGTAACGTGGCAATACGTTACAAAATTGCGCAACTCTGCTTAATTTATTAGTAAATTAGATAACTCACGGCATTCAGTTATTGATCTATGCACTCAGGGAATGTAATTGATGTAACTTTCATTTTCAAAAAAAAAAGAATTTGTTTTAAGATACGCAAATGATAGTCAGTATAAATTGAAATATCATTGTATGAAGCTAAATGCAAGTAGGTACATGAATTGTAATGCTTGGTCAACTGCTCAGTCTTTAACAGGTTTATATTATGACAATCCAAGACCTGTTGTTTCTTGAATAAGCCTGCATAGTATATGTTAGTGTATGTCTGTCGTCACGGTAAAAGTAATAAAAAAAAAAGAAATAATAATAATGCTCCTGTGTAAAGTAGACCCGGTTAATTACGTGGAAAGAATTTCGTAACTTGAAATTGTTACCAAAATAAATAATTAATTTAATTGAGGAAAGTACAAGAATTAATAAAGTCAAACTGTTATAACCGTAATACACATGTAAGTTGAAGGCGTGCGTTGTTGAATGAGATTCACCCTATGCGTCCGAACTGGCTTCTCCAGTTTTGACCTGTCAAGGAAGTAATCGGTGGCATTGTGTAGAGAACAATACGTGAGCGTAAACCCCGCATTCTCACGGACACACTTACCCTACCTTTGTTTACTAAATAAAGAGGGTGGCCTACATTCCAGCAAACAGCTGATCGGCTATTTAACTTTGAAATGTGTGTGTGTGGAATTTCTGTCTCTCCCCTAGAAGAGAAATTGTTCTTTTCTAAATTATGCAAATTATTTACCCAAGATATTTATCTTATCTATGTAATTAATGTGTATAGTATAGTAGAGCAAGTATTTTCACCGTGACGACAATTAAATAACGTAGTGACTTAATAATAATAAATTTATAATAATAAATAAAGTGTGCTAAATAAATATGGTAATTAAATAGGAAATAGTTCTAGGTAAGTTTCTTACATCTGCCCTAAGTAAATAATAAATAAATAAAGAAAGTAATAATAAGTGAATAATAATTGCTTAAATAATAAGGCTGAATAAATCTTAAGTTAAACAAATTTGTGTGAAGTGTAGCAGTAAGTAAGAGAAAGGAAAATAATAATAAAAGTATAGTTGCATATTGTAAACACCCCGGTCGTGGCCAGTTCGAGGAAATAAAGCGTGTTGAGAATTGTAGTAAGCAGCCACCTTCCCTCTATTGTGATAAACCGGTGCTAGTGTAAACAATTGAAAATCTCCCTAGTGTGTATTACAATGCATTGTGTAAAGTGTCTCCCCTTCCGCATAGTTTGTTTAAGTATTGTTAAAGAGATAAAAAGAATTATCTTCGTGAGATTCCGCTTCTCTCTGTAGCATAAGATGTTAGGATTAGCTATAGTCTAAAGTGGAGTATGGGATCCTCTTTAGATTATATTAGAGATAAGTTTATGATATATAATTGAGAAATAATTATATACATGTAACGTAACAAGTCACAACGGCGCCGACTGAAAAGGGTAATGATGGGGGCGGAAAGGTGCCAAAAGATCATTAAAGAGTGCTGAAAGCTAACTGGTGTAGTTAGAGTAAGCCGATGTCAGTCGGGCCACGATATTGTGAGTTACGGATAATTAGGGAAATTAGTATTAAGACTTAAAATATAAGTTAGCATTGTAAGTAACGAGAAAAAGGGAATTTCACGAAGGAGAACATTTAAATGAACAAGATCATTTAAAGAGAGATAGAGAAAACAAACCGTGTACTAATAATAAATAATAGTAATAATAAATAACTTCACACACTGACACCAAACATACTCCAAGTCCCCAATTGTGCGTTAGACTCACAAAACACCCCTAATGTGAAACTTAAGCGGTGGAGTATGTGACGATTTAATTCTAACTGTAATCTTAAATAAATAAAAATTAAGTTTGCGAGCGATTAAGTATTTTTAAATCGCACTATTAAACCTAAAGCCCCTGTATTAAATCAGTATGAGAATGAGAAGTGAATGAAAATCAACAGAAGCACTAATGAAAAAAAAAGGCGAATTGTAAAAAGTTATTATTATCATAATTAACCCTTTGCTAGTCATCATGCGGTGACCTGTTAATTCCGGACTCAACGTGTTTATCGAGTCGTCTGTAATTTAGGAAAATATAAAAATCATAATGTTTATAATTAGAAATTTGAAGGCCAGAATAGTAGTTAAAATAACTCACTTAAATTATATATGTATAATTAATGTATGGTTTTTGGTAATAAGAATGTTAACTTAAATAAAAATAGGAATTATATTGTCGCGGAGTACTTGCCCCTCTCCGTTGTTATGTGCCAGTTCAATCGAGAAAGAGTCGCTATGTTGCCGTCACACCGTACAGACGTAAGAGCGAGAGCTCCAACAAAATGTATTTGTTTTTTTATTTAACTTTAAAATATTAGCGACCACTGCTAAACGTGGAGAGCATTGTGTAATGTATGAATAATATAAAGATGTGTTAAGAAGAAAATGTAATAAGTAACTTAACTAGTGGTAAGCAAGATGACGTCTCCCCTCAAGAGGTAAATCCAATTACAACAGCACTCCTGAAGATGTGATCTGAATAAACTTCATAAATACACGTATACGATGCATAAGACGCTGACGAGGACCTCCGTGAATCTACACCTACATTCACCAAAGAAACTTCAATCTCCGCAGTGAACATCCGACCTAATTCTTGCCGAAGACACGACACAGATGATGACGCCGACTCCAAGAATTCCCAAGACAGACACCCCAGGACGAGGTTACTACGACCAATTGTAAAGGTGACTCGATAGCTTGGCTATCGAGAGTTAATCATATTTGATACACAACTCATTTTAAAAGAGACTTTTCAAAGACGATTAATTTTATTTAAAATTGAAATGAGACAATCTAAGAGTTTACTGTAAGATTCAATTATCATACGTTGTAACGCCTTAAATGTAAATGTAATTTATTATCACTTCAAGTAATAATACCATTCTTCAAATGGTAAAAGAAGTCTTGCAAGCGTCTAGATGAACTGAAAATAATTAGAAGTCTTTACTATAAATATACCTAAAGTAAATTCGGATCCGAGGTATAAGAATACATAATCAGTTTGATCCCAAAGTTTATGAAAAGCATTTAAATATTTTAGTTTAATTAATGGTGTCATGGGATCTTTTAGTAACTGTTGTTAATAAAGAGAAGTCGTCTTGTTACACATGAAAATGAGTGCATAAATCAGTAAAATACCTTCCCTTGTTTCCTTATAGTTATATTAAGTAATTTGTTCAATTAATTTGACTTTAATAATACTTCGTTACAACGTAGGCAGCCCATGTAATTGGCAGATGTCAGTTAAGATGGGTTCCCTGGATTTGTAACGTGGCAATACGTTACACCTTCTTAACAACAGTGGCGCATGTTGTTTTATATTTATTTTCTCTGTCTTCCTTTCCCTGTATTTATAATTATGTCAGTCCTTTCATAAAGGCTATTGTTATGTTGTATTAAAGTGTTAGTGTATCCTCGCTGCGCCGTTTAATATAGACCTATTCATTCAGACTCTTGTAAAATTTAATACAGGCCCTTGTAAAACAAGCCCGATGTTAAGCGCGTCATGTTGAGTATAAAGTTCCTGAATGCGCATAGTGATAGCAAAATAGTATTCGGACACTGAATGAAAATTACATAACTCATAAATAACAGTAACCATGAGAAAGTTGAAGTTGTAACGGAACGTGTGTTATTAATTTTACCCTGTCCTATATTGTGCCATATGGGAAATTATGCCAGAAATTTTGATCCTGAACCCTATATATTACCGGTCAGTCATAATTTTATAGAAGACTAGGTCACCTAGGCTACTATAATTCTAGGTTACTCCTAATACTTGTAGTCTAGTGGCAAGTCACATGAACAAACCAAACCTTATAAATCTGGTCAAGCTAGGCCCTGCAGTATGCATGACACACCTCTTTGTCAGTCTGTCCTGCAATGAATTATATAAAGTTTGTTCCTTTGTTTAGAAGATTTATATTTTTTATTTGATTTTATTTATTCAGCAGTTTTTATTTTAAAATTTATCTTCGTTACTCACAGAAATAGTTTTCTATTTATTATATGTTATAAAAGGCACTGCATAATAATGTTATTATAAAGCATTGGATATTACTTAGTAATAAATGGTAAACTACAGCGTAACACACCTCGTGTCTCTGTATAAGTATAGTTAATAGATCCTAGTTCTATATAACTGACAGCCAAAGTACTCTAAGCTATCTTTTTATTGTTGTTTCTGCCATCGCCATTTAACAACTGCGCTGGGCGTTTCTGGGAAAGGCAAAGAAAATTCAACAACCCTTTATGTATTCTGTTAGAAGATGCACAAAATTAGAGTACCAGCAAAAGGACCTTTTGTTATTATCCAACAGTGTAGTGATACTGTCAACCATCGTTGCGTTTCAAAGTAAAAATCGGGAGAAAAAATGACAGTATGTTGATGTTATGTCGGGTAAGTAACAAAAAGTTTGTTTTCAGGCGAATGTTGTCAGGGAATGGAATCGATTTCGCTCTGCCGACTCCTCTCTTATAACCCTCGGCCTCACTACGTCTTTCGGCAGCTTTCTGAAAATTTTCGTCTTAGCGATGACTTTCTGCAGCAATAAGAGTTCTCCCAAATAACGTAGTTTACATTCTGCAGATAACACCCCTACGAATTCTAACTGATTAGAGAATATTTCCTAGAGGAGAATTCAAGCCTTCCGATTGTAGCCTAGTTTGTAGTAAACCTAGTGTTTCTTTACAAATACATCCCATTTTTCCTGATGAGTCTAATAAATGTGCTTGGGTAAGTTGTCTTACTGTGATGGAGAATTTCCATATATATAAGAATAATCATTAAGAACATTAGATAATACAGGGAGAGAATTGAAATAGTAAGAAAAGGAAAGCCAGCGATCACCAACATAAATTGTGTTTACTAAGAAGCGGCAACTTGGAAATTTTCTATTGACAGTTTGCAGAATAACTAACAACAAAATTCTCAACCCTGGCACTTCTGAATCCTCCGTCGGCAACAGCCCGAAGAAAAGTCAGGTATATGACACGCTGGGTAGCCAAATCAAATACTACATCTTGAAAATGTTCCCGGAACGAAATGTCGTCACTCTCAAAACTTTAAACGCGTCTTATCCAAAGACTCACCACACACACACAGACACGCGCGCGCGCACACATACAAAACGAACTATCATATGGTCAGATTTATTTAACTTTTATATTGGAATATAGTACGGTTTATACAATATAAAAAAGGGAGTTTAGCTACAGAAAATAGAATTAGATTACTCAGAAACAAATCAACTATCTTCGACAATCAGGTATTGTACCTTTAGAGCAGCGGTTCCCAAACTGTTCCGCAGAACCCTAGGGTTCCACAAAAGCATCGTAGGGGTTCCGCGAAAAATCTCAAAAATCGGATTTTAAAATAAAACCGCACGAGGCCAACTATTCGATTGTCAGTTGTCGTCCAAGCAGCAAACAAGGAAATGCATCACGTCATTTGGTTCTTAGAACTCAATGCGATGGTAAGGGGAGCACTCGCCAATAGAAGTCGTTTTATCACAGCCCGGCGTCTAAGACCCGCGCGACCTCTCCAGGGAAATCGTATGGAAGTTCCGAGAAAATTCCTCGCGCGCACGCTAGAGGGCTCTTGGCTTTTCTAACAACATCCAGGTTCTTTGTTTTATAAATACACTAGCTTCACTCAGTTCAGTTTAATTAACACCATGGATAACTGGCTCAAGACGGGTAGGCTTTCAGGTGCCAAAAATATAGTACGTGGAACTTCTAGTACTAGCTCTACTGAGACACTGCCATCTGGACATGATGAATTTCAAGAACATGCTCTTCATTGCAGTTCGGTAAGTAAAAATACAAGGTTATTAGAATTACAGTGAATGCGTACACAGGGAAAAATGTGCTTGCTCGGTCAAAGCACACGCTTTGAATTTGAAAACAACTGCTCTGAACTAGCAAGCAGACAAAAACACAAGCAAAGTTGCGTTGATCTTACACGCACATTTTTTCCCCGTCATATACGTCTGAATTTGGTTGTAGTGTGTCCGAAAATTTTAGTGAATTACAACTGAGATACCTACGTATTATCTATTCGCTGTAAGTTTGCGCCAGACGTAAACAGAAACACGTGAGTGAAAAACACGCTATGGTTGTTGTAATTATCAGGCGTGGCTCATTGACAGCGAAGTACCGACAGATTATATTCAAAATTGGTACCTAAACTTATACGCGGAATGAGACTTGTTACATTACACAAGGCAAACACTTTATCATAAACATACCAATATTTTGACTACAATGTGACTTTTTGTAACAGTTGATATTTTTTTCTTCAGTTCAGTACACAAATCGTAACAATATACGAGTATTTTTTACACGTAAGCTTGTGTCACTGTTTTCGTTGTGAATTAAAACACAATTTTTTGGCTTAAGTGACATACTTTTGTTTTTAGTTTGATACATAAACAAAATATACGAGTAAACTGAATGATATGGGGCATTGTCCATAACTATGACACTGTTATTTGGCAAAAGCTTAATAATTCCTTCAAACCACGTTTTAAATATATCTCCATTCATTTCAGTATGATAGTCCCCACTTTTTTATATTCAAACATTAATAGCCCCCCATTTAAAAACTCATTTTCGTTGCCAATATGAACAATTATTAAGCGTTTGCCTTTGCTAGCTGCTGGCTTTAATCCAGTTGTCAGTCCCGACAAAAAAGCTTGTTTGGGTGTTTTTATTGTGGAATCACTCCACACTTTACTGGTTGTATGTCCTTCATTAACCCACGTTTCATCAAGATAAAAAAATGTGACGATTGTCATGCCTGTACTTTTTAATCGATCTCAAATAACTCCGTCGCCACATCAATATGTCGTCTCTATCAAAAATTATAGTTAATTTATTTTTGTTAATGAATTCAAAACCAATAGATTTTAAAAGTTTATGCAAACTGGTACGGCCCATATTAGGTAAATCGGGATCACTATTTACCGCTGACAGAACTTTAGTTAGGGTAGGAGCTTCTTTATGGAAAAAAAAGTTATGGACTTTACGACGTATAACAGTTTTAACAAAGTCATCGCACTTTCCTAAAACACTCATCTCGCGTTTCCTTTTTTTCCCTGGAGTAACGAGTTTCCCTGTTTTTTTAATTTCACTCCGTATCGTTTGGACACTTCTTTCAGATACTCCGGTAAATTCAGCATTTTCCGGTAAATTTAGTTTATCTAGCTCTTTAAAAGGTAGTGTTTTATACCTCGTAAAATCTCTGTCGGAGTACCTCCCAGACACCAACAGGGACATCGAGTGGGTGCAAAACCTATTTGTCAACCGAAATAAACCTCACATGTTGTCCGTGCCAGAGTATGAAGATCTTATTGAAATTCAATGTACCTCTGCTTTAAAAACGAAATTTGAATCTGTGCCACTGAATGACTTTTGGGTAGGACTGATAGACGTATACCCGTCAGTAGCCGAAAAGGCTATCCGTGCTCTGCTCCCCTTCACGTCCACCTATCGATGCGAATCAGGCTTTTCAGCTTATGCTTACACCAAAAACAAATTTAGGAGTAAGTTGGATGCCGCCCTGGATTTACGTATTCAGCTGTCGGACATAAAGCCCAATTTCAAAACTATTTTAAGTACAAAAATGAAACAATTTCATTCATCACATTAGGTGTAAATCTAATATTTTCTTGTACCAAAATAAATGTTTGTGGTTATATCCAATATTTTCTTGTACCAAAATAAATGTTTGTGGTTATATATAGCCTATACAATATTTTCTTGTCCCAAAATAAATATTTTTGGTTATATATAAAATGTTTTCTCTTTATTTCAAACCCTACTACGGCTATGTTATGCAATACACTCTGGCAATAGGAGTAGATGGAAGAAGGAAGAACGTTGGGAGAACCTAACGAGTTAGGGTTCCACGGAAATAAAATGTCTTCTGAAGGGTTCCATGACCGAAAAAGTTTGGGAACCGCTGCTTTAGAGGGTGGGAATAAGTATACTCTGATTTTTGAATGTATATTGTTAAAAATTTATAAATTTGATTGTATTGTTGTAATTTACAATTACAAGATTTATTGTATTAAGTCACTGCAAATAGATTTTAAGCTGTTATCATCAAAATCACATCCACCACGGTTCGCTTCCTTGAACGGTTTTTGGTCTCCAACGTATGCTTTGTCTACTGTACAGTGTTGTAAAAGTTATATTGTACTAGGAACTCTGGCAGTTTTGTCAACACGCTGAACAGATTGTCCACCCACTGTGTGTATTGAAATTTTCTTCCAAACTATAATCTCAGGTACAATACTCAATATTTATAGACTACACTGTAAGTATGCATTAATTTCATAAATACAACTTTATAAAGTAACAATATCTTTAACTGTTTAACGTTATATATTGACTTTTTTAATGTAAATGTTATTTAACAGTAGATACGGCTTGGCCTTTTACTTACGGTCAGCGTTAAGCCTAATGGCCAGATATTAGTTGGTTACTTTTGTTCATTAAAATAAGTTAAGGTGGTCCGTATTTCGACAAAACGTTTAGCATAGACGTTGTGCTTACCGAAACGTTAACGTTTGGTACCCAAACGACACCATTTACATTGTTTAATTTAATCGAGTAATCGAACTACGAAAAGTGATGCTGTTGACACGTACACACGGTGTAGATAAGTTAGGCGGCTGGGATGCAGCCAGTGAGGGTAGATACGTTAGGTAATACTATAATCACATCGCAGTGTGGCGCACTCAGGCGAGAACTACCTTAACTGAAATTTGCTACTTACTTACGAAAGACGAAATATTAATTTTCACAAACACATTCACAGGCAGCGATTATGAAAAGCTTTTCTTGAACATCTTCATATAATTATATTAAATTTTGAGTTATTTGTACTTTTTATCATGCCAGTCGTATTTCTAGACACGAATAAATAAAGCAATGATCAGGGAAACTGAGATACGTTACTTGGTAAAATCGACAGGGCAGTGTAACAAAAAATAATGTTACTGCGTACTCTTTAAAATTAAGTTAATTACAGAATAAAGTATTGTATAAAATATGCTCCATTCTGCATTAATGAAACTAAAATATATTTTGTCTGTTTTATATATATATATATTAATATAAAATATATTATATAACATATATATTGTCTGTTTTATATATACATATATATATATATATATATATATATATATATATGTATATACTGTGATATATCTTATGTACTGTTCTCCTCTTAATTTGAGAATGGTTCAATATTTATTTATAAAATAAAAAATTAATGCATTTTTTTAATTGTATTTAGTTTATTTTAATTTAATTTATTCCGTTATTCAAATTAATTAATTCGACATTAAACGGTTAAGAATTATTAATGAATGTTGATTTGCTTTTCATCAGTTTTGGTAAAGTTTTATTTAAAGAAATGTTTTGTCAGTTTGGTTCGATTGTGAAATCGACTCGTCGCATATAGGTTATCTGCTGATTCACTCCTTTTCGTTGACGTTCCAATTGCCTAGGTGTGTTCAAAATAAAACTCCTTTTACAATCCATTAATTATATTTATTAGTTATTATTTCTTTTCAAATTAGTATTACGACTTACTGATCGAAAATGTTCGTTTCCCGGATCGACTCTTTACCTCGGGTCGATAGTAACAAAATTAAGTTTTTGCTTGTTTAATAATATTAATTATAGGATTCTTTTTAACTGCTATGAAAGATCAGAAATGCTATTAGGAAGTACAATACTTACAAATGTTTAAAAATCTTACTTACTATTACACATAAAGTTAATTTTGTTTAAGTATTGAGTAATAATTATTTAATTCAAATGTCCAAAGTCAATAAACATGGCCGCTTCCAGTTTGGATTGATGACGAGAAATTCAAAGATGGCCGCTTGGGTTCCACCTCAAAGATTACAAACGTTTATGTCACTGATTCTTTTAAAATAAATGATTTTATTTGAAGTGTTCACTGTAATTGTAGTTAATTCTCTGTTTTCCTTCACTATTGTGTAGTTAATAAGTGTTGGTGAAGTTGTTCTTAGTGTTGTGTAGTAATAAACAGTGCTTGTATTATAAGGTTATTTTCTCACCATTTCTAGTAGGACTATTGCTTTTTACTTTTTCATTTCTTTTAGTTTTACTTTTTTCTTTATTCTTTTCTAGCTTTATACTTTTTAGATTTGTATTATCTTCATTTTTGAATTTAGTTTTGTTTTAGATATAATTTTCTTAATTTTTCGCCACTCAGAATTGATCCTTTGTTAAACTTTGGCTCCCGGCTACACAGAGCTGACCTGTACGTTTTTCTGCCTAACAATAGAATAATAATAATTTCTTACTCCTGCAACGGTCTTGACCAATTTTTGCTAATTTCTCATTGGTCAATAGAATTGAGTTCAGGGGTCACATGACCCTCATTATTTAAATTATTTGTTTTTTTCAATTTCCCTTACTAATTACTCCCTGACTATTACTTATGCTTAACTTAATTAACATCTTGTTTTTCCTGGTAAAATTACAAACAATTTGATACCAAACATGACCTGTGTGTATGAACTAATAGATATTTTTGGTGATTTACAAAATCAGGTTTTATAGGCCATTTTAGTCATTTGGCCTTCACAAAATCATGTTCTAATTCCTTAAACTATTTAATACATTGTGATTACTATAAACATAAAATCTATTTAACAATTCCAACTTATTACTAATTTACAGTGGTTTGACCTTTTATTAACTATGATTGGTAATAATTTTGATGTTTAACATTTTGCTAGGCCATATCGTTTCTTTAGTATCTTGTTTTATTCTGTTACAATTATTATTTGTACTGTTGGTTTAATGCCTTACCTTTAATTACAAATTTTTCCTCTGTTTTTATTATATTTGATTAAAATGCTTATTATACCCTTATTATTGTACTTCCTTAACAAACTTTATCAACAGCTTAACTTAGTATCATGTTTCCATTATTGTTGTTCTAATGATTCTTCAATAGTTAAATTCACTTTTAACAAACATTAAAAAACTGTTTAACATACAAAATTATCAACTCCTTTCTCTGTCTATCCAGGTCTGTTAGTTGATTAATAACACAGAATACTAACATGTACATGAAGTCAACACAATTAAACAATGTCAAAGCCTTTCCTTTTAACATAAATCATAAGGCTTAAAAGGCACAGAACCTTCAACCAATTAATATTGTAACGGTACATATCTTCGCTGTACATTTAACAACAAAAATAAGGAATGAAACACTCATTAACTAACACAAGAACACCTAAGAGAGGAATTATAAATGAATAACTGTGTACTAAATGTTATATCCGGTCCACGAACTAATTAAAACAATTAAAATAATTAAATCAGCAAACGAAGAATAATTGCTGATGAGTGATGAAGATTATAGTGATGAAGAAGAAAATATAGAAGACAACATAATAATGTGATTAACCAAATGACCCAATAGATATGGTAAGTGAGAGGACAAAACCAAATTATAATGACAACAAACCCTAACAAGAGACTTAAGATAATATGAATAAACACAAGTAAAGTGATAAGCGGAAAAGAGTTAACAAATCTATTATACAATGTGCCAATAAGGGTACCAAGAGAGAAAGAAACCAATAAAACAAGGAGTCTACAGAATTAAGAAACAGTAAAAAGACACAGACAGGGACAAACTATTACTGAAGACTTGACCATGACAAAAAACTCTTTATTCTAAGATAAAAAAATAATTAATCAACAAATAAACACAATGAAATAAGATATTGGAAGATAAGAATGAGTTAGTTATCACAGCAATAACAGAATACCATGCATGCTTTTAATACAAGAAAATCCAATTAAAATAAATAAAAGAAGACCTGGTAATCACCAGTAGACATGTAAAAATAACGTGAGAAAAGATAATAAATAATGGTTAACAAGAGCAACAGAGTAAAATAATAACCTTAAAACATTGAGATCAGAAATAAAAGCATAGACCATTGTTGTCAGACAAGGGGGTCCCAAGTAACCTCAACTCTGGTACAAATCAACTTGTAATTAGAATAAACTAAGAATAAAACCATGTAAAACTAGTTTAGGTTATGCAATAATGAAAATAGACATTATAAAGACAAACCTAGTGCTACGATTTATTAATTAAAAGTGATATGTGTAGTATTTAATGTAATTACACAGACTGAAATTGGACAGAAAGATGGACCCATTAAACACACTCAGAATTACCATAATATTGTAAACCAGAAAATAACAGTGACATAAATGTGTAATGCAATATGTAATACTGTACTACTATTATAGTATAAAACCATGATAATGAAATATTAATTAAACCATAATTATGAAAAATTAAGGTAACTGTCTGACTACACTAGATGCAAGAAGTATTAGTGAATTATTCTCAATCTCACATATAATAATAGGAGGCTAACCATTATAAAACACTCTTTAGACTGTAAAGACCATTTGTACACAAAAGAACTACGTAAAATTGAGTATATCATTAACCATGAACCAAATCATAATGACACATGGCATACTAAGACTATGAACAATAAATAAAACTAAAAACAAGAAACTAATTATATTTGAAGAAAAGCTGAGATATCCAGAAATTGTAATGGACATCTCAGAATGACTGTATCACAGTAAAAATGGACATAGGAAATTATTTAAATAAATAGGGTGAATCAAATTAACCATGCTCTAGGCCAAAGAAAGCATAGACCAAATATTGTAATTTTATTAATTTTAGGCAATTATTGAAGTAGAAATTATCATAAAAGGACTTGAGAGGAACCATATGATTGAAATGTAATCACCATTTGTTCAATTTTTATAATTAATCATGTAAAATCATAAGACATATGTCATAGTCGTAAGTAAAAAACATTAACTTTTTAGTTATAACACCCACATATGTCTTGTGAGGACTTATTTTAAAGAACAAATCAATTGTAATAACATGGTGTGGCTATATCAAGTATTACTAGTAACGCAAGGACTTAAACCAATTTTAAAGATATTCTGTTGATTTTGGGCAAAAAAAGAGGTCATAATAATACTCTCCACACCAAAGTCATTAACAATTTTCTGCAAATTAATTATACCGCCGAGGGAGTGACCTCGCTCTAAGGAACAGCAGCAATATCTCAACCAATGGAATCGATCAAAATCGACCTGGGGGTATGTAATCCCAAAATTGGAACAGCGAAGAGGAACAAATTTATTCACACTTCATCTCTGACTAGCGAAGCGATACGACGGCCATTTTCTGTGCGCGAAAAAAGTCGAATTCGGATCAAATCAGCTGTGCGAGAATAAATGTAAACAATTTGGTCAACCTAACCAAAAAATTTTAAGTGTCGAGTTCAACGAAAAAACGCTTGTACAATAGCGAATCATAATTGCAGAGTGTATAATAAGCTGCAATAAAGTGAATGCCAGGAAGTATGGTGTTTAATTATAATGATTGAATTTTAACTGAAAATAGAAATTTTACGATTTTTACATTGAGACATGGAAGTAACCATGAAATCTCGTAGAGGTTAAAAGTCAATGACTAAATTAATTGACGTTCATTCATGAACATTACCGAACATTATGTGAATTTTTTAATAGGAAAAATAAATATTTTTCGAACTATATTATGAAGGTTAACCAACTTAGAGAAATAGACAATGAGTAATATGAGCTCGAGTATAGGTTATCTAACCTTCTGATTTCGATTGTTCCAATACATAAACAATCAATGAATATTTTGACGAAAGCTATTTAAGCAACAGATCGTAATTGTTTACCTGACCAGAGTTCAGCATTCAATGGACACGATAACTTATAACGAACATTAAACGAACTGATAATTATAATCATTTACGTATTTTATTATGTATAGGTTAAGGAGTTACCTGATATTTTGAATAGATAATACTTCATATCAACTCAGCATGCCTGAAGTTGCTTTAATGTTGACAACAGTCGAATTCATAATCATATGTTAATAATTTAAAAAAACTTTTAATGTCATTTTGTTTCTAAATATCAACTCAGTATGCCTGAAGTAAATTTAATGTTGACGATAGTCGGAGATAGAATTCCATGGAAATGATTTTAGAAAACTTTTAATGTAATTGTTGTTTATACTAATTAGTTCCAGCTACTCATGTTAAACAGTAGTGCAGACATTTTCTGTTGTGTATCTTGCAGTCTCAAAGGAACCACTAAGAATTTGTAAACCTAATGAACCAAAATTCAAGGTTATATTTTAAATTTATTTTAAACCAAATTATTTTAATTACCCTGAGATTAAGAGCTAATAAGTAATAAAGTCAATGACTAACGAGGCAAACAGCCAGTAATAAATATCAAACAATAATTTCCAATTTTATTAAAAATTGTTAATAAATTCAAATTGTGTAACAGAAAAAGAGTTGACGACTCTTTTATAAACAATACTGATACGAGTTAGATTACCATTAGTACTTCCACAGGTGGCACCGTTTGAGTCCGATATATTAGAATCGAGTCATTTATTCGCTTGTTAACGTGTTTGTTAACTAACTAGAACTTCGAATTCAGTAAGTACATGGTGAGTACATAACTTGTGTTTATTTCACAACATTAGAATCTGCGGCGAATTACACCTATCCACGTGTGCCTACGAGGGAATCAACTCGAATAATTCGTCATCAGACTTTTGTTATTACGCATTATTAAATAAATTTTAACAAAATGAACGACTTCAAAATAATTTAAATGCGAACGAGCAGAAGAATCACCACAACATCGTAACATCAACACTACTACAAAATAATACTACACTAATAGTAAAAATTAAATATTACAATATTAAAACTTATAATTACTTCCCTAACATTCACATTTATTTTTAGCTGTCACTATTTAGTGTTTTCTTAACTATATTTGTTTATTTTCTTACTTGGTTCTTTCTGTAGTTTTTGTTTACATTTAATATCACTGACTTAATCATCAAGCTTCACAGTTTTATCTGCATGATTAACGGTTATCACTATTTTTCATTCATTACCTCACTTTTCACTGATACATTTTTTAATGGTTTCCTTCTTATAGTCTAAGGTACATTATTCTTTATCTATTCTACACTACTGTATTGTACTTCTTTCCATTTATTTAGATTTTGTTTATTTATTTTTACTGGTTTTTATGTTGGATTTATTTAGTCTTATCCTTGGTTATTAATTATGGTCAATTTCGACAGTGATTGACTAACTCAATCTAAGGGGTTTTAGGGTATTGTCCACGTTTTAGTCAGTTTGTCTGTGTTTGTATATTGTTTTAATAGTATGGAACGTTTTGTTACGTTACAATATATATTGAATATTTGATACTAAGGAATTACATAATAATATGTAAAATATTTTTATTATTAATTGGAATTTCTTACCTCTGCTATCAGTGTCTAATCTTTTCATTTTTTTTGTCGAAGTAATGACAGACAAATATAATAAGTAGGCCACTGAAGTTTCTTAATATATCCGAAGTAAGCTGATTTTCACAGTACTTTGTACACTTCTGTAGGCATGTTGATTAATCACGTTGTTTTCTGATTCAGTGATGTAGTAGCTGCATCAAAACTAGTTGCTGAAGACGACAGAGTCACTGTCTGTTATGTCAAAACTGTCTACAATATTCGTAATATACTTGTGTAAACACTTCCATAACACAAACACACCTGAGAATTTCTCTTTAACGGACAAATTTCAGACAATTCTCGCCAATGAATTAGTTAAATGTGAAGCAGACGTAATATGCCCTGAAGATGGCACTAAGCTAGGGAATGCCGTCGCAGAACCACTCTTTTAAAGCCTATACCGTAATTGCCGTATTTAGCCGAATCAGTTCTGTCAGTAATGTTGTTGATATGAAATGAACACAAGTTGTATAAACGAGTAAAATATTCGCTAAACAGTTGTAATGGGTTAAAACTGCGAGCACAAATAAATAGTTTTAGATCGAGTATGGAAAACATTAGTACCCTATCCTATTACATTAGTGTAAGTAAAAAGTGGGGCCGTAATTGGCTATAAACTGGTGAGCTATAGACTGTGAGGGTCCTTAGACGTAATGGAACCATAATGAGTAGTATTGATGAAGAGAATAATGAAGTGGCAGAAGGCAGATTGCAACTCATTAACGTATTTACCTTACAGGAAATTTAGACTTTGTAAACATTTCTTATGATTAGGAAAGACTTGTAGTTCAAAGAAATAGTTTAAATATAAATAATAGTAATTAATAGTTTATATTATAGATGATAGTATATATTTAATCATTTAAATATAGTTAAGAAATTGTAATATTGTGCTTTAAACACGTATAGCTACATTTCAAATAGATTTAAACAGACTTGTGTAATTTTTTGTTTTTGTTCCGTTCATTATTTAATCCTGCCACGCAAACGCTAACGCTGGTATCTTTCAGCAGCAAGTAGCATTAATTTCAAACCACATGGAAAAACCTTTCGTGAAATCTCTTCCTTCGTTTGAGCTTTTAATTTGATTTATGTACTCTGGTTTTATTTATGTAAGTTGACCACAACGAAGATCGCTTTTTAATCCAAAGCATAACAAAGAGTTGACTGTGTGTTTATTCATTAGTTTAGTTCTCACCTGAACCTATTTTGTGACTTAGTATCCGTAATTTCAGTGTAAAATTTCACATCGTCATTACAGAACAAGAAATAAATAGCTGACCCAGTAATAGATCTCTTTCACTACGTATTGGATCAGTTTAGTAGTGCACCAGAGCTTCGTTGTCGGCGACGGCGGTAATTTAATTGTTCACGATCGTCTGGTGTGACTGTCGTAGTCAGTTATTGGCCATTTTCTTGTGTATATAATCAAGCTACTGTTGACGTCTATTCGAGTCTTTCGCATTAACATAGATGTAAATAAAATGTTCGAATGATACACCTATGTGTGTCGTCTGTTTAATACACTTCTGGCGTTGTGAACGTAGTGACATGGTGTGACGATTTAATTCTAACTGTAATCTTAAATAAATAAAAATTAAGTTTACGAGCGATTAAGTATTTTTAAATCGCACATTTAAACCTAAAGCCCCCGTATTAAATCAGTATGAGAATGAGAAGTGAATGAAAATCAACAGAAGCACTAATAAAAAGGTCGAATTGGAAAAAATTATTATTATCATAATTAACCCTTTGCTAGTCATCATGCGGTGACCTGTTAATTCCGGACTCAACGTGTTTATCGAGTCGTCTGTAATTTAGGAAAATATAAAAATCATAATGTTTATAATTAGAAATTTGAAGGCACGAATAGTAGTTAAAATAACTCATTTAAATTATATATGTATAATTAATGTATGGTTTTTGGTAATAAGAACGTTAACTTAAATAAAATAGGAACTATATTGTCGCGGAGTACTTGCCCCTCTCCGTTGTTATGTGCCAGTTCAATCGAGTAAGAGTCGCTATGTTGCCGTCACACCGTACAGACGTAAGAGCGAGAGCTCCACCAAAATGTATTTGTTTTTTTATTTAACTTTAGAATATTAGCTACCACTGCTAAACGTGGAAAGCATTGTGTAATGTATGAATAATATAAGGATGTGTTAAGAAGAAAATGTAATCAGTAAAACAAAAACTTAACTAGTGGTAAGCAAGATGACGTCTCCCCTCAAGAGGTAAATCCAATTACAACAGCACTCCTGAAGATGTGATCTGAATAAACTTCATAAATACACGTATACGATGCATAAGACGCTGACGAGGACCTCCGTGAATCTACACCTACTTTCACCAAAGAAACTTCAATCTCCGCAGTGAACATCCGACCTAATTCTTGCCGAAGACACGACACAGATGATGACGCCGACTCCAAGAATTCCCAAGACAGACACCCCAGGACGAGGTTACTACGACCAATTGTAAAGGTGACTCGATAGCTTGGCTATCGAGAGTTAATCATATTTGATACACAACTCATATTAAAAGAGACTTTTCAAAGACGATTAATTTTATTTAAAATTAAAATGAGACAATCTAAGAGTTTACTGTAAGATTCAATTATCATACGTTGTAACGCCTTAAATGTAAATGTAATTTATTATCACTTCAAGTAATAATACCATTCTTCAAATGGTAAAAGAAGTCTTGCAAGCGTCTAGATGAACTGAAAATAATTAGAAGTCTTTACTATAAATATACCTAAAGTAAACTCGGATCCGAGGTATAAGAATACATAATCAGTTTGATCCCAAAGTTTTATGAAAAGCATTTAAATATTTTAGTTTAATTAATGATGTCATGGGATCTTTTAGTAACTGTTGTTAATAAAGAGAAGGCGTCTTGTTACACATGAAAATGAGTGCATAAATCAGTAAAATACCTTCCCTTGTTTCCTTATAGTTATATTAAGTAATTTGTTCAATTAATTTTGACTTTAATAACTGTTCGTTACAACGTAGGCAGCCCATGTAATTGACAGATGTCAGTTAAGATGGGTTCCCTGGATTTGTAACGTGGCAATACGTTACAAAATTGCGCCACTCTGCTGTGCTCTAATTTACTCTGCTTTACTGTACTTTGATTAGCTGTAAATATTAATTAATTGTGTATTGTGTTGTTGCTGTCTTGTAAGAGTAATTGTGTACAGAGTGTCACAAAATTGCGCCACTCTGCTTAATTTTTAGTAAATTAGATAACTCACGGCATTCAGTTAGTGATCTATGCACTCAGGGAATGTAATTGATGTAACTTTAACTTAAAAAAAAAAAAGAATTTGTTTTAAGATACGCAAATGATAGTCAGTATAAATTGAAATATCATTGTATGAAGCTAAATGCAAGTAGGTACATGAATTGTAATGCTTGGTCAACTGCTCAGTCTTTAACAGGTTTATATTATGACAATCCAAGACCTGTTGTTTCTTGAATAAGCTTGCATAGTATATGTTAGTGTATGTCTGTCGTCACGGTAAAAGTAATAAAAAAAAAAAAGAAATAATAATAATGCTCCTGTGTAAAGTAGACCCGGTTAATTACGTGGAAAGAATTTCGTAACTTGAAATTGTTACCAAAATAAATAATTAATTTAATTGAGGAAAGTACAAGAATTAATAAAGTCAAACTGTTATAACCGTAATACACATGTAAGTTGAAGGCGTGCGTTGTTGAATGAGATTCACCCTATGCGTCCGAACTGGCTTCTGCAGGATTTGACCTGTCAAGGAAGTAATCGGTGGCATTGTGTAGAGAACAATACGTGAGCGTAAACCCCTCATTCTCACGGACACACTTACCCTACCTTTGTTTACTAAATAAAGAGGGTGGCCTACATTCCAGCAAACAGCTGATCGGCTATTTAACTCTGAAATATGTGTGTGTGGAATTTCTGTCTCTCCCCTAGAAGAGAAATTGTCTTTTCTGAATTATGCAAATTATTTACCCAAGAAGGCACCTTGTCTATGTAATAATGTATAGTATAGTAGAGCAAGTATTTTCACCGTGACGACAATTAAATAATATAGTGACTTAAAATTTTTCAAGTAAATAAAATGAGCAAGTAAACCCCCCATTGTTAGATAAAGTTTTAAACCTCATGCCCCAAAACAGTAAACTTTTAAACTGAGCGAAACTGAAAACAAAGTAAATAAAGTGTGCTAAATAAATATGGTAATTAAATGGGAAATAATTCTAAGTAAGTTTCTTAAATCTCGCCTAAGTAAATAATAAATAAATAAAGAAAGTAATAATAAGTGAATAATAATTGCTTAAATAATAAGGCTGAATAAATCTTAAGTTAAACTAAATTTGTGTGAAGTGTAGCAGCGAATAAGAAAAGAAAATAATAATACAAGTATAGTTACATATTTAAAACACCCCAGTCGTGGCCTGTACGAAAACAATAAAGCGTGTTGAGAATTGTGTAAGCAGCCACCCTCCCTATTGTTCTGAACTGGTACCGAAGTAAACCACCCCTGTGTATTACAATGCCTTGTGTAAAGTGCCTCCCCTTCCGCATAGTTTGTTTAAGTATTGTTAAAGAGATAATAAGAATTATCTTCGTGAAGTTCCGCTTCTCTCGGTAGTATAAGATGTTAGGATTGACGATAATCTAAAGTGGAGTATGGGATCCTCTTTAGATTATATTAGAGATAAGTCTATGATATATAATTAAGAAATAATTATATACATGTAACGTAACAAGTCACAACGGCGCCGACTGAAAAGGGTAATGATGGGGCAGAAAGGTGCCAAAAGATCATTAATGAGTGCTGAAAGCTAACTGGTGTAGTTAGAGTAAGCCGATGTCAGTCGGGCCACGATATTGTGAGTTACGGATAATTAGGGAAATTAGTATTAAGACTTAAAATATAAGTTAGCATTGTAAGTAACGAGATAAAGGGAATTTCACGAAGGAGAACATTTAAATGAACAAGATCATTTAAAGAGAGATAGAGAAAACAAACCGTGTACTAATAATAAATAATAGTAATAATAAATAACTTCACACACTGACACCAAACATACTCCAAGTCCCCAATTGTGCGTTAGACTCACAAAACACCCGTAACGTGAAACTTAAGCGGTGGAGTATGTGACGATTTAATTCTAACTGTAATCTTAAATAAATAAAAATTAAGTTTACGAGCGATTAAGTATTTTTAAATCGCACATTTAAACCTAAAGCCCCCGTATTAAATCAGTATGAGAATGAGAAGTGAATGAAAATCAACAGAAGCACTAATAAAAAAGGTCGAATTGTAAAAAATTATTATTATCATAATTAACCCTTTGTTAGTCATCATGCGGTGACCTGTTAATTCCGGACTCAACGTGTTTATCGAGTCGTCTGTAATTTAGGAAAATATAAAAATCATAATGTTTATAATTAGAAATTTGAAGGCACGAATAGTAGTTAAAATAACTCATTTAAATTATATATGTATAATTAATGTATGGTTTTTGGTAATAAGAACGTTAACTTAAATAAAATAGGAACTATATTGTCGCGGAGTACTTGCCCCTCTCCGTTGTTATGTGCCAGTTCAATCGAGTAAGAGTCGCTATGTTGCCGTCACACCGTACAGACGTAAGAACGAGAGCTCCACCAAAATGTATTTGTTTTTTTATTTAACTTTAGAATATTAGCTACCACTGCTAAACGTGGAAAGCATTGTGTAATGTATGAATAATATAAGGATGTGTTAAGAAGAAAATGTAATCAGTAAAACAAAAACTTAACTAGTGGTAAGCAAGATGACGTCTCCACTTAAGTGGTAAATCCAATTACAACATCACTCCTGAAGATGTGATCTGCATAAACTTCATAATTACACGTATACGATGCATAAGACGCTGACGAGGACCTCCGTGAATCTACACCTACTTTCACCAAAGAAACTTCAATCTCCGCAGTGAACATCCGACCTAATTCTTGCCGAAGACACGACACAGATGATGACGCCGACTCCAAGAATTCCCAAGACAGACACCCCAGGACGAGGTTACTACGACCAATTGTAAAGGTGACTCGATAGCTTGGCTATCGAGAGTTAATCATATTTGATACACAACTCACATTAAAAAGAGACTTTTCAAAGACGATTAATTTTATTTAAAATTAAAATGAGACAATCTAAGAGTTTACTGTAAGATTCAATTATCATACGTTGTAACGCCTTAAATGTAAATGTAATTTATTATCACTTCAAGTAATAATACCATTCTTCAAATGGTAAAAGAAGTCTTGCAAGCGTCTAGATGAACTGAAAATAATTAGAAGTCTTTACTATAAATATACTTAAAGTAAACTCGGATCCGAGGTATAAGAATACATAATCAGTTTAATCCCAAAGTTTTATGAAAAGCATTTAAATATTTTAGTTTAATTAATGAGGTCATGGGATCTTTTAGTAACTGTTGTTAATAAAGAGAAGTCGTCTTGTTACACATGAAAATGAGTGCATAAATCAGTAAAATACCTTCCCTTGTTTCCTTATAGTTATATTAAGTAATTTGTTCAATTAATTTTGACTTTAATAACTGTTCGTTACAACGTAGGCAGCCCATGTAATTGGCAGATGTCAGTTAAGATGGGTTCCCTGGATTTGTAACGTGGCAATACGTTACAATGGCTAAGGGGAAAAGGAATACAACAATGTGTTCTAAAAAGTCTTTACAGAATATAAGTGTACAGCGTATAGTGTATAGTGTGTGCACAGTATAGAGTTGTTGCCATAAATCCACCGTTGATATTCGGTTTCTGAAAAATACCTTCTGTAATAAACAAAATTCTAACGTACGAACCGACTTGTTATCTTGCGTTCGCTGTTGTCTTTTTTCTGCAGGAGGAGATATTTCTGAAGACGTCCTCAGATTTTAAATGGCTATTGAGATACGATGATGGATATCCAAGCGATGTAAATTATTATTTTATTGCTCTGTAATATAATAATAGCGTTTTATCGTATGCGTATAATACTAGTTAAATTTTTAAAAATTTTACCTTAATCCGTCTATGTGACCGCTTGGTTTCTGTCTTCTAACGCGTTTCGAATTAATTTAATCCATCATCAGAGTAAAAATTCGTCGGTTATGACTTCGTTAAAACATTAAAAAGACACTAAAATACATTTATGTATATGTTCTACAAACACAGCGACGTACGCGGATGTGAGTTCGCACTCGTCACCGGTTGACGACGTACTGCACAGTTTATTTAAGTTATCATGTTATCTATTGTTGTGTTGGGGCGTGTACTCTCTGATTATGTTATCTATAATCTTATCATATAGTGTATGTGATTTAAATGCCAATTGTTCGTTTAGTATGTTATTAGGATTATTTCTGAAGGCCCGGTAAATTTCGAACTCTTCTACTGCATCCATATATCTTCCCTTTTTGCAAATGTGTAAGGGTTTGCAATTTGCCTCAAAATTTGTGTAATTATGATTTAATGAAACGAGATGTTTAGCGTAATTTGATTTATTTATATTTGAAATGCTCGTGGGTAAGTGTTCTTTATATCTTTCGAAAAACCCCCTGCCAGTCTGACCAATGTAATGCATGTCGCAGTCATCACATATCATCTTGTATACGCCCGTTCTTTTTTCAGTTGATGTTCGTGTGGCATTATTTAACATTTTTTGGATATTGTTATTTGTTCTAAATGTGATGTGGATGTTATGTTTTTTAAATGTATTTCTAATGAGCATTGAGAAACCAAGCGGTCACATAGACGGATTAAGGTAAAATTTTTAAAAATTTAATTATAATAATTGTGACGTGGATACCAGTACAATGACTTAAAAAAAGTATAATACTAGGTATATATAATATACTACTTGTAAAGGGTGTCCCATAAAGTACGCAAGATTTAATAATGTTGTAAAAACTTTTATTTATTTAAAAATATCAGATGTTTTAATGTTAATACAAAGTACACTTACTGCGGTTAAATGTGGAACACAATATCAGACAAATGTCCCCCGCGACTCTGCTGGCACACTGTTGTCCGTCGATCGAAATTTTCGATGACCTTCTTGCACAATTCCGGCTCAATCTCACCAATAACTCGTTGAATCTGTTCCTTGAGTTGAAAAATTGTTCGTGGATTGCGGACATAAGCGCGTGATTTCACATATCCCCAAAGGAAGGAATCGCATGGTGTTAACTCACAAGACCTCGGTGGCCAGTTCTGATCGCCGTTGCGTGAAATAAGACGTGCAGGAAACTTTTCAGATAACAAAGCAACTGTTTCGCGGGCAGTATGACTGGTTGCGCCGTCCTGCTGAAACCACATATCTTCGAATTCCATACCCTCCAGTTGAGGCCACAAAAACTCCATTATCATGTTCCGGTAACGTTCGCCAGTCACTGTTACTGCAGCTCCAGCCTCATTCTCAAAGAAATACGGCCCAATCACGCCACCAGCCCAAAACCCGCACCAAACAGTTGCTCTTTGTGTATGCAAAGGCTTCTCGTGAATGATACGAGGGTTCTCTGTACCCCAAAGCCGACTATTTTGTTTATTACGTACCCGTTGAGGTGGAAGTGTGCCTCATCGCTAAAGATGATTTTGTGGGAAAATCACCGTCCGTTTCACGTTTACCCAATTTCCAACTGACGAATTCTCGGCGCTTCAAATGGTCACACGGTTTGAGTTCTTGTGTTAGTTGGATTTTGTAGGCATTCAGATGAAGATTGTTTTTTAGAATTCGCTGCATTGTGCTTCTTGGAATGGCCAGTTGTTGTGATCGACGGCGAATTGATTTCCCTGGACTCACATCGACACTATCTCTCACTACCGCGACGTTTTCAATAGAACGGGTAGCGCGAGGACGTCCAGACGATTTAACGTCTAATAACGAAGCTGTTTCTTCGAATTTCTTAATCAATCTCTGCACAGTTGACAGATTAGGTGCTTTTCGTCGTCCAAAAATTCCACGTAATTTATGAACGGTTTCCGCATAACATTCACCGTTCTTATAATGTGTTTTCACAATAACAATGCGCTGTTCTTTCGTGTAACGCTCCATGACGACTAATGGCGAGTAAACGGCAACAACAATACAACAGTTGCAGCGCTACCAACCTAACAAGACGACAGTGGCGCGTAATTCAAATATTGCGTACATTATGGAACACTCTATATATACAGTATTATTGAATATCTCGTGGTACTCTAACGCATATACATTGGATATATTTCTACTATACTTAAGAAACACACAAAATGTTATTGTCATTGACAGGTAATATAGATAAGAAAACTTGGCTCTAAACAAGATAATGTCATGTATCTTGCAAAGGTACTCAGTTCTTTCCTCCAACGGACCAGATTGAGTAGGCTATACTCGTTCGTTTCGTTGTATGAGTTGTAGATGCCAATAAATTATTTGTAGGAACAGGTTATGGTACATTATAATTCTGAATTATAAGATGTAAACGTTTATCTCATGCATGTTTAATATAAATATATAATTAATGAATTTACAGAAATGTATAAATTATTTAATTTAAATCAATTTCACGTACCCGTTCGGATATATAGTGCCGGAATGAAAACCATTTCGCGTTACACAGACAACAGCACTCTCAACGATTTCTTCATCACAATTTATGTTATGACTCGATATAGTAAAGAAACAGATATGGCTTTGTAATTTTCGACTAGTCTTTGATAAAAGTAAAAAGCTTATGCTTTGAACTATTTCTGATAGAAGATGTTTTGTACAGAATCTTATGAATACTGTTAAAACCTTTACTGCGGGACAATAATGACCTGGAGTGTACTCCTCGTACATGGGTTAATGTTGATACGTTGTATTCTTTGAACACGCTGTTGAATGCTGTTGATCTGATTACTGTATAGCAAAGTGATGAAGATCAACATAGGGCGGTGTGCAAGTGAAGTTTTATAATACGACAGTTTCTGTTATACAAGGCTATCTTTATTAACTATCTTGTTACGTCGGAGATTTTAAATAATTTTTTTTTCCCAACAGATATCACTTGCTGTATTTAACCTCTGAGAGTCCATATTACTTTTTGATGGTGCTGATTAATGAGGCAAAAATTGGATTACTCTGTGGACTCTTGCGAAGTGAAATCTTAGGAGAACGCTTTTGAAGCTATGTGCACCTTCTGCTGCTTCTGTTATGGGTCGAGATCTGGCCCATGAAAAAAGGTACCTTAGTAGAATGCGAGCGACGGAAATAAATTTTCTTCGTTATTGCAAGAGTTACGTGAAACAACATTGTGTTGAAATAACGACATGTCAGGCTACGAATATTTCAGTAGCGAATGACCGTACGTACGTATTTACCACCATAAGACGCTTGCAGGTGAGTGATGCAAAGCAGGCTGTCCTGGAAGCTTAATTCATTGTCCTACAAAAGAGAGACGTTTGAAGACCGCGGAAAAGATGGCTAGACCTGAACAGATGAATTCACTTAATAGTTGAATCGAGGAGAAGAGGCTCGATAGTTGTATTTTGTATAGGCTAAAACACTCAATAAATTTGTGGCATAATAAGTACTGAACAGACGAAATTTGGTCACCTGCAATAATGACTATTATGTTCAGATAGAAATTCAAGCAAAAATTTGATCCAACTGTTTCTGTTTCACCTCTTTCACTTGGTATTTTAAAATTAATAATTGTATGTTTATAAGCGAGAACGTCTAGAAATCATTGCTCAAAACTTATAAAACCATGTGAAAGATATAAAACCTGTAATAATAAGATAATTAATAGAAACATTTATAACGTAAATCTTTTATCGTACAGGCCTATATGGTATAAGAATATGTATAGTACTAATATCATACTACTACATACTAGTTGACACAGCCATTTGTAGCGAGTTGTCAATTTGAATTGAGAGTGCAGACGTCAAGTTAACGTCTTGATGGGGCTGTGGTCAGTTGCGGTTGTGTTTGGCAGGGACAAAGTAAACAGCATGCCAATCAAGACTGTATTGTCGTATGCCAGTACTGAATAAGGCGCGTCGATGCGATATATACTACTGTGTTAGTGTTGTTTTTATAAGGGAAATTATTATTGCAGGTGTTTAGAAATATTTACGTATATATTGTAACATCACAAAATGTTCCATACAAATATACTTGTGAGAAATATTAAATTAGTTAAGGATTGTGAATTAATGGAAACAATTAAAAACGAAAAGAAAGAATGATATTAAATAAATCTATGAGCTTTGAACAAATGAAGAATATTAGTAACAAATCATGAACAGTAGGAAGTCTACAAGCAACATTAGAAGCCAACACATTAAATAAATTTACAAACAGACTATGACTTTTACAATACTAGTTACCCAATAGGTTAGTAAAGTGAAAATATATAAAAATATGACAATGAAAATATCATAAATGAATAATATGTAAAATGATTTATATTTGAAAATAACATCAAGTAATGTGACAAGCATAACAGTTGAGCAATGAAATGAGAATAGTTCTTATAATGAATAAATTAAAGAGTAATGATCTTAATTATATGTATTAAATGAAATAATTGATAAACAATGACAATTAAAAATATAATGTAAGATTAAACAAGAATAACTAAGAATTAATAACCTAACCTTGAAGGAAATGTATGCCAAGGCAGTATAATCACTGATTAAGGATAAAAATACCGAATGTATAGATGCTATATTTTCTATGAATAAATAACATATAAAGAGACAAGTAATGTGAAGAACTTTATGTTCTAAGAATATTGTAAACATGTTAATTTTATGAAACTATGTATTAGATTATGAGATGAAGGGAACCTAATTTGGAATCTTAAATAATAATAGAGTTACAAAAGAGAAAGTAAAATAGCTCAAATTGTAATAAAAGGTATAGTAAATATAATGAATTGTAAAACATGAAGGGTGTTATATCACCAGATATGTATTAAAAGATAAGATATATTAGTTTTAAGCATAAATTGTTACAAAGTAGAACCGTAATGCCATTTGATTGTAATAAGGCAAAATAGTTATAGGAATCAACAATGTAAAGCTGAGTGCAACATTTAAGAGTTTTTTAGTAAATTAAGACACAATTAAACAAAAGAAACTACAAAGCGTAGCAAAAAGCATTAATTATAAAACAATGCATTAGCATAGGCTATCATTAAAATGTGTTTAGTTTATAAATACTGTATCAAAACTGGCCGCTATTGGACTTAAATTGACCAGCAGTAAACAAGCAATACGATGCTAATGAAATAATCACCATTGTAATTCCCATAAAAGAGAAACTTATGTTAATTGTGAAAATTCTGTGAATTTTGAATATAGCGAAGTAAGAATAAGAAGAACAAAAATTACGCTGATTAAAACTGTCAAATTAAAATGACGTAATGATGACATAAGGATGACGTAATGTCACGTGACCATGACATCATTTCTAACCAATCAAAACGTTGGTCAGGGGACCAAAAGCAAGATGGCCGACCGCAATATGCAGTGACTATAAATAGAAGGCGCTCAGACCAGAGAGGCAGATCAGACCTCTCCGGCTCCACCTCCAGCCCCTACAAAGGCACAGAAACGAACCGCGTCTCCTTCTGAAGCAGAGACAAGCCCTGTAGCCGCTATCTCGGTTATGGAGCCGGAGAATCAACCCTCCACCTCCGCGGAACCTCCAACTCCCGCCTCTGAACCAGAGGTAGCCTCGCCACCACTGCCACCTCCGCGATTTCCGCGAGCAGGCATCACTAAATCCAAAAAACAAGGGATAACCACACCGGATGCTCGGCCCCGAGCTCCTGCCTGCCCACAGCCCAAGAAAAGTCCTGCTTCCCGGTACAATAAGTCCGACGAAGCGCAACAGCGTACTTTTCCTGTCGATAACTCGAAACCGTCTGCCCCTGGTCCTGTGGCTTCCACCACGACCCGATCTGCCGTAAAACCTGGTCGCTCTTACGCGGCCTCAGTTTCCAGGCAAACCGCCCAGTCCGTCATATCCGATGACGCACAGTTCGTCCGCGACTTTCTGTCTGGCTACGATCTCAAGAAAGTCGCATCCACCTTCAGGTCCATCCGAGACCGCCTGGAAACTGCTGACCCAACTGAGAGATTCATGCTCTTGGTGGAAGCCTGCGAAGTAATAGGTCTTCTGTGAACCGAGCCCTTAGACGAGATCTCTCGCTCGTAGCCTGGAATGCTAACAACATCGGTTCCAAGCATTCCGACCTTCTTGAATTCCTGGCTCGGTTCAAACCCGACGTACTTCTCCTCTCTGAAACCCACCTGACCCCGGCGAACCGGTTTCGATTACCAAATTACGTGGTCTATCGGGATGACCGAGTTGGCCGACGAGGAGGCGGCACAGCGATCGCGGTGAGGACCTCTATAGGTCATCATCGTGTCGCTTTGCCGCAGCTTACCAACCTAGAGGCCACCGCCCTTGAGGTCCACGGAGCTCTTGGCGGCGTCCTCGTGGTTTCAGCATACAAGCCCCCACAAGCTGAACTCCTTGTCGGCGACCTGGACGTCATCTTCGATTCCCATCGAAGGGTAATTTTGGCCGGCGATCTGAATTGCAGGCATCGCGTTTGGAATAGTCGCCTGACTACTCCGAACGGGAGGCGCTTGCTCAGTTTTGTTGAATCGCGCCGGGCGATGGTGTTTGGTCCAGCGCAACCCACGTTCTTTCCGTCAAGGCCTAACGCGGCTCCCGATGTTCTGGATATCGCGGTGACCCAAGGAGTTGTCTGTCCGGTCGAGGTATTCTCACTTACGGAGTTGACATCCGACCACAACCCTATCTTGGTCCACGTCGCTACCCAGCACGCCTATGCACGTTCTGACCAGAAGAAGGTTATCGATTGGGATCGCTACGGCCCGGCCTTGTGCCGTCGATTGCCGCCAGCGGCCCCACTCGATTTCGTTCGCCTCCTAGACGAAGCAGTAGCGGGAATCGAAGAGGCAATCATCTCGGCTATAGGCGTGTCTTCACGTACGCGAGCTGGTTTCACGCCTGACTACCAACGCATCCCTGAGGAAGTCTCTCTTCTCGCTCGTGAGAGGAATTACTTCCGGAAACGTTGGCAGAGGACCCGTGATCCAGCCGATAAGGCAGCATACAATCGGCTCACCGGACGACTGCGTGGCAGTCTGAAAGCGTTCCGACGTAGCTGTTGGGAACTCGCTGTGGCCCGAACGGGGGATGTGGACCCGCAAAGTCACCCGTACAGAATACCTACCGCATTGACGGGCCGGAGGAGACGACCTCCACTCCCCGCCATTGTTGGACCGTTCGGACGACTCCTGGGTCGCCCGGAGGAGAAGGCCGAGTACTTGGGCTTGTGTTTCGAGCGACAGTTCGCTCCCAACTCGCTCATGGACTGGGACTTCGACGAACAAGTCGAGATGGCTGTGGAAGACTTTCTGTCCCTTCCGATCACGGCGGAGCCCGACCCCATCTCTTTGGAAGAGGTCTCAGATCGGCTCGCTGAACTTCAGCCAAGAAAAGCTCCAGGCCCGGACTGTGTTACGAACACAGCTCTACGACTTCTTCCCGAGCCTGGAGTTCAATTCTTGACTGATTTGTTCAACGCATGTCTCAGACTGGCCTACTTTCCCAAGAAATGGCGAAAGGCGACGGTTATCGTGATCCCGAAGCAGGGAAAGGATACCACCCGCTCTGAGAACCTCCGGCCTATCAGCCTACTCTCCGCTACGTCCAAGGTTTTTGAGCGCCTCGTACAGCGTCGTGTACGAGAACATCTAACCAACTTTGACGTGCTGGTCCCCGAACAGTTGGGTTTTCGTGTGGGGCATTCGACCACTCATCAACTGATGAGAATGGTGGAAAGCGTCACGGAAGCCGGGTGTCGGAGAGAACGGACCGTTGGCTGTTTCTTAGATGTTGAAAAAGCCTTCGACAGCGTATGGCATGATGGCCTATTATTCAAGCTTAGGCAAGTCCAGCTCCCGGACTGCTACCTCCATCTGGTTGCTAGCTTTCTGACGGAGAGGACCTTCTGCGTGAGAGTTGGAGATTCAGTCTCTTCCGAGAGACGAATCACAGCCGGCGTCCCTCAAGGTAGTGTTCTAGGCCCCCTTCTGTTCTCGATCTACGTCAACGACGTGCCGAGACAGCCTGGAGTCCAGATGGCCCTCTTTGCTGACGACACGGCCGTATTTACGGCCGATCGTCACGTGGAAAGGGCCGTCCTACGACTGCAGCGCCAGCTCGACGTGCTCGTGGACTGGACTGAGAATTGGAGAGTGCAACTCAACGCTACCAAGAGTGTAGCCGTCGAATTCTCTAAGCGACGGAAGAACCCTGTTAGGCAGCTACGTATCGGCAGAACGTACTTGCGCAGGTCCAACGAGGTCAAGTACCTCGGATTACACCTTGACCGTCGGCTCACGTGGCGTACCCACGCACAGACAGTTCTTAAGCGAGCATCCACTCGCCTGTGCGCAGTGTTTCCACTCCTGATCAGCTCAGCCATGACCAGGAAATTGGGCAGGATGATCGTCGGCGCGTATCTGCTGCCGGCCATTACCTACGCCTGTCCGGTCTGGGGTTACCTCGCCGCAATGGATAAAAAGAAGTTGCAGAGCGTCCTCGACAGGGGTCTTCGGCTAGCGGCCAAAGTCCCCCGTCGCTTTTCATCTCGCCTTCTAAGGAGAGGACTTGGCGTCCGCTCCTTAGACGACACATTCAGGCGGCTTGCACGCAAATTTTATGCACGTGCGGCGAGGTTCCCAGGCAATCCTCTAGTGACTGGGCTGGGAAGGTACCGTATACGTCCAGGTGATTCGTGGAAACGCCCTCGGTGTATACTGCGCTAGTGTAGGCTAGCACAACAGCCGAGAATCGGCCTGCTACAGAGCACACGCCCTACTTGGGCAGGGCCACGAGGCAGGAGCTCCAGAAGGTAGCTCGGAACTCAGATACCGAGCGGTTCGTCTCTGCGACGCACAACCGCAAAGCCCAGAGCGAAAAAAAAAAGAGAGGAATTCGTTTTCCATCCATCCGCACAGTAACGACGTCGCTTCAAGTCAAAATGTTTAACCTAAAAATAAATAGTACAAATCCAGTTCGAGGTTAAGTTTTCCGTCTAAACAAGGACAATTCGTGTTCATCATGCAAGAAGTAACAACGTCGTTCAATATCAAATTTTATATTAAATTAATAATACAAATCGGAGGTTATGTGTCGGATGTAAACAGAAACATAACCAAGAAGTTTAGTGTTGTGAGTAAACAGTGAATCTTATGGGCAATTTAGTTAATCAGTCGGTGAAGTGTAATTAATAACCAACGCATAATTAAAAGGGAGTAGAGTGTAACATAATTCTAAAATATTTAATCAAACGTTAATTTATACTATTGTTATAATTACACCAACCTGTATACACTTATGTACTGTATCACTCTTCAATAACATTAACACAAATAATTATTGTGAACACTTTTTTATTTATTAATCATTTGAGTTCCATGTGGGGACTAGTAATTGAACTTAACCGTGTCTAACCTCAAAGTTCGGCATAGACGAACGACCAATTGTTATTAGTTATAAGAAGTTAATGGGGTCTACCATAATCGAATATCAATTGTAAAGCATCGTAATTCGTGGCATTTGAGTTGTATGTTGTAGATCAAAAGGATTCACACCTGAGAAAGAAAAAAAAATATATATAAATAAATATTATTATCAAAATCAATTTTGCCAACCTGCTGAGTTAATAGCGTAATAAGCCAGCCAGGTCAATTGTTAACTAATTAATTATTGTTTAGTTGTGTTTAAATAGAAAAAATATCATTCACTAAAAAATAAAAGAATTGTAGATCAAATTAAAACAGTGTAAAGCATTATTTCAGTAATTTAAAATGATTTATCTTCTTTACATAAGTGGGATTTTTAAAGCTACTCAAACGGTTACGTTGGCATCCCCGAATTTGGAAGCTCTAACTATATTTAAACTGTCAAATCCACTACAAATGGATTAACACCAAAGTAAATAAGATTTTAATTACACTAAAATTAATAGACAGAACCATCAAAACAAATTATTATTTTGATTTATTAAATTAAAGTTATAGAATTCACATCAAGGTTCCATATGGCGCCCAAATAAAATTTTAATCCACTATCAAGCAGTTTAGTTAGTGGTAATTGCTATAATTCAAATAAAACAAATATTTTATTCAGTACAAAGACTAAACCATACAAACACAACAGATCTTGTAACTCGACTCAGCGAATGGCAAACTACAATGTGTATTAAAGCTTTGTTTCATCTCCCCCCCACACACATCTTTAGCAGCAGACCTATGTATAACTATAGGCCTACATACTATACAAGAATAATTTTGAAGTTAAAAATAATTCTATTTAGTTTATGTCGTACTAAACGTTTTTAACAAAAATTTAACTAACGGTAGCTTCATGAACTGTAGAAATTTATGTAATTATTACTGCAATTAACAGTAGTTATTACTATAATTACCATAATAATTGGAATTTCATTATGATACAGGAGTACGATCTACCGTACAGGAGGAAAATAACGGTATGTCATAAACATTAACTAACCTGTTACTAACTGGAATATTAAGTTACATGTCACAAGTGAGTGAAAGACTTAATTTAAAGTAAATGAGAAAGTACCTGAACGAAATCAATCTTTAATTTGTAGTAAACTTGTGTGTCTTAATTATATAATTATCTTTGCAGCTACATTGAATATTAAACAAATATGGAGGTGTTGTTTCTTTCAAATGTTTTCCTGTTACATTAAGGTCTCTAGTTTGACGCCTATAGTAACGATACTCAGTCAGAAACGCATCAGAAATAAAATGCGACTACGGAGAGTGTAATAGGTAAAAACGTCCTCCACTGAAAAGTGAGGTAAATACGCCATTTCTTAGATTAGATATGATCTTTTGACCATCCATTATGAAGACCAGATGATACGCCTTGTAGTATGTTAGTCATGTCCAATATTAGGCCTACCACAAATATTTTAAATCCAACATTTTTTAATGATGAAACTCTGTTTAAATTTCTCACTTGATACAAAGCTTATTTTTCATAATCATATACCGTAATGGTAGTTAAAATTACGTGAAAATACATTAGGGTGTCTCTCCCAAAAAAATATCCCACGAAAACAAGTAAGAATGTAGAATTATTTAGCTTTCCTTCATACGTTATACAGGGTTGTCATAAATTAAAAAAAAAACTTTTATGGGAAAGTAATGTTTTATTGTATGTTTAGAAGGTGCAGCAAGTGCACTGTCCAGTTTTCAACTTTTATTTTTTTAAGTTTTGGTTTTTATTGTTTTTCTTTTGGGATTAAACGTTGTAACAAATTAAAAAAAAGATTCTTGTTAATGCAAAATAAAAATTTATTCTTGTTGTTTGAAAAAAAATTTTTTTTTTTTAATTAATTTAATTTAGTATTAAATATTTTAAACTGTTTCGTTGTATTTTGAACTTCTTATTAATTGTTTTTGTCGAATTATATCCTTTGGTGTATTTAGAATTCTTTTATTATGTTAATAGGATTGTCTCCAGGAACAATCGATTGGTGATCTTTCCTTATTTGCAGTTTATCCTCCTTTAAAGTTGTTAAACTCAGCTGTTCTGGTAGTTATGTCTCAACTAATGTGTTATTATTCTATTTATAAGTGAGGAATAAATACGATTCAAAATAATATATTAAATGATTTTATTAACAATTAGTAAAGTAATCGATTTTATATCGATTGATGAATCGACTCTCTCAGGGCAAATCAATAGATTTTACACATTATTTATTCTCGGGTTCTTTGAACAGTTATTTTATATATAGTCAGAGAAAAGGGCATAGTATAGAAAGTATAACATTACAAATTACAAGCTTATTAATTAAAATACAAACATATCATTCAATATATAATGGTTAATAAAGAAATTGTTCGAACCATTCGAAGGTATACTGGCCGTGGCGCTTGGAATTGTGGGAACTCAAAGATGGCCGCTCCGTAGTCAGATGTGTTTAGACGAATGCACCTCGAAGAATCTGCTTCAAATAAATGTTGCTTTTCCAATGGTTTCTCGTTCCTGCAGTTGTGATTATTCCTTCTGGTGTTAGTGGAGTGGTCCTGGTTCAGTGTTTGTGATTCACTTCGATAAAATGTGTTGGATACTGTTATAATTCACTTTTGTCAATAAGGTCGACAATTGCACCGTTCGTTTCTTTATTCTGAATTATTGGTTTTAAAAGGTTTAAATTATGAATTCACTTAGTTTCTGTTCTGTGTTAATTTAGTTTAATGTTTGTATGTGTTAATTCCACTGAATTTAAAGTTTAAATGAAATTTTTCGAAACTCGCGATTTTCACTGAAGACTAGGCTTACTGGATGAGCGCCATACTTGTCTTCGCTATTAGGTTAATATTTAGCCAAAATCACGTTCAAGTGTGCTTGACAAAGTCTAATAATCAACTGTTCTAACTTCCTTCGTCATCTAAACACGTCTTAGCCAATTTAATATTAGCAATACATTGTTTCAAATCTTTTTTGCTTCCGTTACATGTATGAAATTTACATTATATTACTGAATATATTTTTGCTATTATTTAAATTTATTAAATACTAAATACATAATTTCCTTCTTTAGTTCATTCTGCTTGATTTGATACCAAATAAGATAGTTTTACTAAGTTTTTTATCTAAAATGCTATATTTACTTCATTTTGAAAATGTAGGCCTTAAAATTTACTTCCTGTCCGTCTCAAAATGTTTGCCATTTTATATGTTATATTTATGATTGTACTAAATCTCAGGTTGACATAAAAGGTTTATCTTCCCTTAATTTCTTGTAATTTAATTAATTGGTTATCTTTTTAAATATTATTCATTAATTTGTGACTCCCCACTTTGAATTTTTTGTTATTACATTTGCATTTTTTCCAATAATTCTTACTATCTTTTTACAATATCTTTCTTAATTATAGTTCCAGTTATATGACTCTGTGACTGATTTACCTTATATAAATTTCATCAGTTTAACTATTTTACTGTACTTAATTCATCAATTATAATGTTGTTTAGATTTACCATTTGGCCTAGATTTTATCTGTTTTTACATACAAAGTTGTTTGAATAATACATCTTGTTTATACCCCTTCTGACTTTCTATTCTAATATAATATTAATTAACATTTCCTTACTTTAACAATAGAACATTTAGTATATAATTCATACTATTTATCCATAACAAATATTTGAAATTAACAATGGTATTTAAACTCAGACATTTTAATCTTGATTATTACTATTAACACATAATAAATATTTTATAATAAAAGTTTTATACTAAAAGAATTGTACTCTCAGACATTTCAGTCTTGAGTTATCTGAACTTATTATAAACAAAACATATCTGTCCTTCCATCATTTACACTATTTCTTATAACTAATTTTATTTTCAGTCTTAGCTGTTTTTGTTTGGTTTTTGGGTATTTATTTGGTCACTTCACTTTTTTATTGGACTGCTCTTGTTTTATTACTGTCATTCTAATGAATGTTGTATATAAAGAGTGGTAGTTATTTAGAAACACTTGTATCTTATTTGTCATTATAATACTCTATTAAATATTATTCCTTGACACAATATAAAAACTTTAAAGTTGTATAAATGCACAGTTTACTTAGTTTATGAACTCCAACATTGACACATTAAGTTTATTTAATATAATATAAAAACTTGCACTGGTCCCCTTTTATTCTTTGATTTTATTTCTAATCAGTTTTATAGTCTTATTAAAATCAAGAAATTTATTTATAGAGGATAATGAAGGTTTGTTTTTTGCATTATATAATTAATTCACATTGGTTCACTTTTAATTCTACTTTATACACTTTTGTTTATATCTATTTTACATGGTTTTCTAAATTTGGGTTTTTGTTATACTTTCACTGGTTATTTTTATTTTCTTTTGGGGTTTCGTTTTTGTTTCTTATAAGAGCATTCCTTCTTATTGTGAATGTTGTCTTGTTCTGGTTTCTTCCTTAATTACTTCTATCCTACTTGTTTCTTATAAAAGCATTCCTTCTTATTGTGGATGTTGTCTTGTTCTGGTTTCTTCCTTACTTACTCCTATCCTACCTGGGTATTTCCTTACTTTATTTGTAGTTTTTTGGTTTATTTTTATTACTCATCATTCATTGTATATCTGGTTTTAATGAAATTCTTACTTCAAACTATGATTGTGCTTTACGGTGGTTCTTAATTAATCTTTAATTTTGCTTTCTTGGATTTAAATTTGTTTTTATTTTATTTTATGATCTTTCTTTCCATTCAGAACTATGGGCATTATCTGTCATGCTACAACGTTCGTACGTACTTACACATTACTTCTTTTACTTCACTTCTTTTACACATTACTTCTTTCTTATTTCTGTAGATTATTTAAACCATTTTTATTGAGTTTGAAGAGTCTTCCGTACCAAACACTGGCCGATCTGATTTTATTCCCTCCTATTTAGTTTTCAGCTCTCTGAATAAGTTATATTAGATGTACTGTGTCAGTTTTCGTCAGAAATACAGTGTTCACCCCAGAAGTGAACGACACATTAAGCCGCGAAGTATATCAGTACCCTGAGAGCTCTACGTACATAGAAAGTATTTAATGTTAAATTTCGAATGTGGAGACATCTGTTATCATTGCCTTCTTTTGGTGCCGTGGGATGTGTTGCCGCATCTCTTCGTTATCGTTTTAGTCTGTTCTGTATCTGCGGTTGTTGTGTGCCAAACATTGGTTGCCATAAGTCGGCACCTATGAATTATCGAAGTGGCTGCAGAGTCGATAATTCTCTTGTCTATCTGGCATATCGTAGCACACTCTCTTTTATCTTCTCAAACTTTGTTTCCGTTACTCTGTAGATCGATGTGAGTTGCACTGAACTAAGAACTTACTTCTAACGTTAACACTGTTTTCTAGTATTTGACAAATACGTAGTTGTTTCTCAACTTATCATACATAATATATAAAGTACCGTACAAAAATTATTTATCTCTTTTAATAAAACATACCCATGTCCAGGGAAGTAATGGGCAAAATGAGTGTTCTTCCCACTCAGCTCCCCACGCGTAGTAGTCAAAATTGTACCATTCAGAGATTAAAAAATGGAAGAAAGATAATTGGCGCGGCATTTGGTGTACGGTACTGTACGCTTCGTGATACCTCAAAAACAGACTGGCTGATAATGGCAGCTATACGAGAGACTTTTATACTTTCTAAAGTCGAAAGTAATCAAATCATTTACTTTCAGTTTACATTTTCTAATTCCAGGACATGTGTTTATGTAATTTACGTCATCTCTTGGTTTCCTTCAATTCCGTATTATGAAAACAAACCGCGTTTTCAAATGTTTTGTTTTCTACAAGGCAATTTTACGATGCCACGTAATTAAGTATTTTGTCGGAGGCTACTATTGTTATTCGTGGCGCATTTATAGGCCTACTAAATGTTCTCACAGCTACGAACTTCCAGTCACCGTACAATCTTAGTATCTCAGCGTAAAATATATTGAAATATTGTATACGCTGTCAACGCGATACGTCGTCATTAATTAACGTTTTAGTGCAGCAGAACTGGAGAACTGTTCAAACAGGTTGTGCTTGTTAGTTATCATTAAGGTTCTATTAACTCACGTCTACGTCCCGTAATTATATTCACTTTACTCTGTTTTCTAGCATCATGTCTGTATATCTGACTACTACCACCCTGTATACCGTGTAAAAGGAGGAAATGCAAGCGTACTGTTTGCTAGCGGATTACGTTCTGGCGACGCTTCTGTTCACCTAACACGTAATACCATTAAAACACAATTTTATTACATCATGAAACGAGCGCCACCATCAATTGCGGCCAAGTAAACCGCGTAGACAACTACTAAAATTTCCCGTCGTCTTGCTGTTTGGTTTCAACAAAACAGTTTATAAACAGTAAGTGTACAGTCGGTTTGAGGCTCACAACCCACGTGCGACAAACGACGTTAAATTACGGCATTACAAGAAATAACTGCTGCGCGGAGACAGGGACACAGATGGTGCACGTTGGTGCAGTCGTCTCCACCTCAGCCGTTTGCCAGTAAATCTAATGTTCCCTGCTCCTTGAAAATCATTTAAGTAGGGATATCACTTGAATAAACCATTCATTAAACCTCTTAAGTAATTAAAAAAATATGCTCTTAATTATGAAAGGAAAATTAATTAAATAAAACTTACTGTAGTTCTGCATTAAGTCGGTGTTCAAATGTAACTGTAAGCATTAGTTCTGCTAACTATCTAACTATCAAGGGATGCGTAAACACTTTGTAAACTGCTCTATATTAGCGCTGCACATGACGTTAGAAATAATATACTTGGGAGAGACGGAAGTTGATTTCTGGGCTTCTATAAATATATTTCAGCAGCTTTGTATTTTATTTGATAATAATTGAATTAATCCTGCAATAGAATTACATTGTAAAACTGAACAAACAAGATAATATAGTAAACGTCAGGTTATGCTCAGGTTTGCAATGTTTCGCGACCAAGTCTAATGACGGTAAACCTAAAGACGTTTGTGGTGACAGGCGATTACGCAATGCCACCAATGCGTGAATAGAATTTATGTGTAAGTAAACAGTGTACAGTAGTGTCTTTACTAGACAAAACACCATATTTGTGTCTTATAGGTTCATCAAAAAAAAATAGTTTATTCTGTTAAATTACGCTATGTAACTATTGAATACATAGTTATAATTTTAATGATAAAATTAGCATTGATGTACTAAGTACAATGTGGTAGTGAATGGAACTGGAACTGGTACAGAGTCATTCTTACGCGCATACAGAAAAACCAAATTGTAGCTCTAGTGTGAGTTTTCAGAGTATAATACGACATTCTTAATTGCTATCAAATAATCTATTAAGCCACACGCTGGAAACCAGCGAGACTGACTGAAATGTGCAGAGGCGTATTTACGGGTGGGGACGAACTCGACCGGGACCCCCCCTCAGAGGGTCGAAAAAAGTTGACAAATAGTGTTACTCTCTTAATTGGTGCCTACTTTATTATTTTTTCAGCTGTGTACGCTAATATAGTAGTAAGTATTTTTTAAATGTACTAACAGGTCTATTACACAGTATTTGCGTATACGTTTGAAATATGAAATACTGTATACGAATATGAATTCAATTAATAAATATCTTCTAAACAGTGTTTCAATAACGCGTATTTCTTTGTGTTATTGCCGTTCTCTTTAATGGGATTGATTTCAGGACATTATCCACGTTTTTCAACAACTTTAAAGATAGTAATGTTGATTAGTGTTAACTTGTCTCTTCTTTTGTATACATCAGACTCAACTGGACCCCCCTCCCGTCCAGATTCTAGATTCGCCACTGGAAATATGTAGGTCTACGCTCAGCCAAAGCAGTTTTTGATATATCGCTTCCAGAAAGGTTTTTATAACGGAACTTTTTTGTCACTTGTGCCTCCAAAAACTGTAATCCCATTGCCAGACTGTGTCTGCTTATTACAAGTAATAAGTAATATTTTGATATTTCTATGTAAGTGCTGAGTCGTTGCTACCTCGAATCATTAATAACATGTAACAAATAGTACCCATAAGTACCTATAGCTGCGTTTGAACGTAACCGTCTCGGGCGTGTCAAAGACGTCTTTACACGCGTGATGCATGAGTAGTGGGAAAGTTTTGAAGTACGAATTGCGGTTTATCATCTGTGTGCTTCACATATACAAAAACTAAGATATAGTACAAATGTAATACGAATATATGTTAGAACAGAGTGAAGTCAGTGAGAAATTTTGAAAATGACACAACAGTACGTGGTAGTTGAAGTCGACAAGTTATTGAAGAACTTGTATTGCTACAGCGAACATGACAAAATACTAGGACACTGGTATTGCGTACTTGTGTGAATTCTAATACAGAATCTGTCCATACGTCGTCGCTTCGAACGTTGCTGTTCCTCTTTATATTTTCATATAAATGAGATACCATGAGATATATTATTTGTTTACAGATTCGTCATATCAGGTCTCAAGAGATGACAGTAAACAGAAAACACGTGCAAGTACAGTAACGGCAGTACGGACTCTTGTGTGTGCGTGCGTGAGTGTGTGTGTGTGTTTTACAGGAATTACAAGTCCCTACTGCAGAAACATTAACAAAACAAATTTCAAATAAAACCATCACTTGAACAGAGCAACGGGAAAAAGGATTGTCCAGACGCAAAGCCTGGATTAGTTGCTAAAGCTGCAGGCCTACACTGTTCGAGATTACAAGAAAGCTTTTGTGGCTTAAATTATTAAATGTGTTTTTTATAAGTATACATTGTAGCAGAGTGTGTGATCCTAGTTTTATGTTCATGGGAGAGTTTTCATTTAAAAACCAAGAGTTTTATTTTTGTAAAAAAAAAAAAAAAAAATTAGTGTGTCACATTATAGGCCTATCAGGTATTATACACACTCCGATATGCTGTAATACTTGTGGGCTTGTAGTACTTGTGTATCAGAGTAACTTTTATCAAATAAATGCCGTAGTTTTCTTAAATATTAAAGTCAGGTTCCGGTGTTAGAGAATTACGATGTTATCTAATGTATTACCAAATATCTAAGTCGCCTTATTAACAAACCTACATTCTTTTTCAGCGATTTGGGAATGGTGATATTCTTCTATACAAGTTGTCTGATCTTTTCTCTGTAATTTGTCAATGTCCAGTTCAAAGTAAATCCTTTATGATATCACACACCGAAAACCACCTATTCACTCGGTTTGTAAGCCATCGAAGGCGAAAATTTCTACTTTTCAGGATACAAAACAAGATATGATTCCAGCTTCTCCTGTAAGTTTAATGACATATTAATATACGCGTATTTCAAAATTTAAATACAAATTTATAGAAAGTATCTGTTTATTGATTGTTATTGATTTGTTTCCATAATAAATTAATTTATCACGAAATCGTACTGACTGATGAAAACAGTTGTTAACGTTATGTACACTTTTAGAAAACTAATTCTCATGTTGTTGAAACTGTAGCGTTCAAACATATCAAAGACCAGTAGATTCTGTGTTATGTATTTTAGACAAATTTTGTCTACGTCTTACCTAACTCTTGATAGGTAATTGCACTGTATGTAACTTCGACACTGCTCTCAAGAGCTTAATACGGTAATATTTTTACTTCGTTGCAGAAGGAGAAATAAACTAGTAGAATGTAATAGAAAGAAACGAACGTTCTCTATCTAACTAGTAACATCAAGAATAATCGATCTAGTAAGAGAAATAAGTGAAAGTTTCAAGATTACATTTCCCCATCAGCGATATGTTCCAGTGACTTCGAAATTATTTTTTTACGTTGTTAGTAATACTGATCGACTGTAGAAAAAAAATAGCTACAAACTACGATTCGAGTTATGTTCGAGCAACATTTGTTTTTTTTTTTACTGCGATTTAGCAAACGTAATGACTTGAGTCAGTTTTATTGTTTACTTTAAGCATCTACTTAAGAAGACATGACAAATAAATGTGCTCTGAGTAAAGTTAATTAATAAAAATTTAATTTGTTTTATCATCTCTGGAGTCAATTAAGTTACAAATCGAAAAATCTGTAAAATAACATATGTGTCTAAAACGAGAATAACGAACGAAGTGATCAACTGTAACTTGTGTAGTGTTTGAAGTTCCAATAGCATGTCAGACGTGCGCGTACATATGAAAGCGTCATCATGAAATACAAGGCGTGATTAGTGTTAAATTCTGACAAAGCATTTTAGCAGCTGTATTTTGGTTTGATCTGCAAACAAAAATGGTAGAAAACTCGTCTGCATATTGAAAACAAAACTACAAATATAATGGTGGGACTAGAAATTTTAAAATTATAACTTACTGTACATATATACTGTAGAGAACTATATCTGGCGTAGGAACTGTCTGACTGTCTCGTGTCAGATTACGTTTTTTCAGCAGTTTTTCATTTATATTAATGATACGTGCAGTGTCGTGAATCACGCTCGATCGACGGGCTTCACAAAAGTCATTGTGTGTTACACGGTTTGAACTAATGTAGTGTCATTTTCATAGAAAATGTTGCTTTTCGTGACGTGAAAGAATTAAGGAGTTATCGCGTTGTTTAAAACGTTACTAAATTTGCTTTTGTCACGGCAGGTGTGATTTATTGTATCCACTGTAGACTAAAAAACGCGCCTCATTCTGTCTATCATCTCCTATCATTTGTTTCTACATTTAAAAGTGATACGACGGTGAAACTGTTTACGAGAACAGAATTGTTTTGACGTTTTTATTTAAGTTTCTTTGGTGGTTTTGTAGGATCTACATTGGTTTGTCTCTAATATCTCATAATAAAATCTCTTAATAACAGACACTGTATGTTATAAATTCCGAGTAAAGTTGTCTGGTATTCCTGGAATCATTATTTGGCTGTAAACCTGATTCTTACCTTACATATTAGCCGTGGGCAGTGTTGGGATGTCGTATTGTACCAACTGAAATCGCCATTCACCACAGAATTTTACCTAGTGTGGAAATATCTCTGATTTATCTATCTAAAGTCAATGTAAACCAGTCCACAATAAAGGTATTAGTCAGAAGCACATAAGAGACAGTACTCTATAACACACATGATTAATTAACACGTAAACACTCCAGTTTTAGTAACTGAGCTCCAGCTTGTCACGTTTACAGACTGGAAATGACGACAGGAAGTTGCAGATATGTCAATACTCGATAGATTCAATCAATACTGTCAAGGAAGGACAGTTCAGACTATTCACAGGACACTATATCCCTAGGGATTACCCAGTATTACCGAGAACTCAATGTTGATGTAATTCGACATGGCAGTATTCACTGTGGCAAGTGCGACATCGATTCCGTGTATTGTGCGAAAACTATCATGACAATTTGAAGTAGGTAATATTTGGACACAATACATTGAGTCAAAGGATATTACAACGCGTTTATAACTGTGTGTCACTTTGTATACAAATATTTTCTCAATGACTTTCCATTTATTTATAAAAATGAGCGATAACCATACTTAACGGCTGACACAATTTATTAATTTCCATTTAAATATAGAGAAAGTAGTTTGGCATAAACGCATATATACGTAAAAGTTTATATAGACGTTTAAACATAACGTATAATGATCTCTATTGTTAATCGATTTATTAAATAGTGTATTAGTATTTGTATGTATATTTGTTTCGAGAATCACATGGGTTGTGAACTTAAAAACGTGGAATAAATTATTGAATACCAGAGAAAGGGATACACAAAACTTTTGTTAACACTTCTCTAAAACTACACGATGAAGGTGGTATACTATGGTCCGAAAAAAGGCTCACAGACAGTCAAACGTGATTCAAGACGTTATTGCTTTATTATCTGTAATTTACATTATTATAGGCTTAAATTATATGATGGCGACATATCTGCTTGAGGTGTAGCGTTATTCTAACGCGAACCGCACACCCTGTGTTTTCTATTCATATTTGTGCAAATTGTATAAAACTCAACAGATTTGTTAACATTTTTTAAATTAATAGTCAGTGCAGGCTATAGTAAATTATTTGAACAAATGAATACTTGGAAACGTATGTTGCGGCCTTCAGATCCAATTCGTATACACTCTGTTATGAACATTTTATAGTTACAGTCTGTAAAATGAGCGGTGGCGGTTGGGACCGGTCAGACTGCCTGAGGTGCCCTCACTGACGCATGCACACTCACAGCCGGCCCGCGTGTCGAAGGTATGATTCCCAAAGTGTGCCGTCCACTAAAATTACAACTTTTTAAATCTGATTTTAATGCCAAATGAAATTACCATTTTTGTAATCTCCACGAAATTTTAAGCAAAATGAGTCTAAACACGACATAATTGTAACAAATCTCTATTTTCAGCACTATAAAAATCTGATCAAGCGACTAATGTTGATGTGAAAAAATAAAATATTGTTACACTCAAATTAAAATTTTATCAAATTACTTATCTACATAAGTAACAATAAATCCTACTTCCTTCAGCCGAAATTATTCATGTTACCAGTAGTCTTAATCTTAGTAATAATAGCTTTAACCTCTCCTTGTATGACATTTATCGTCAATGCAAACAAACCTGTAATAATTTTTTAAATGATTTTGAGAATATATTACAGAATGCGACTACCCTACAATTATAATTGGTGATATTAATACTTGTATAATAAATAAGAATAAACATAACTGGTGTAAATAAGAATAAGCATAATAAGCATACAATTATGTAAGAAAATGTAACCATAAACATGCAAACTTAAACATTAACATTTTAAATTAATGGTACATAATTATTAGTATTATTACACCAGATTCATGAGTCTTCGCTTACTGCTTTTGCTGCAGAGGAGCGATGCCAAAGTCGTATTCTTCGCTAGTATCACTCTCGCACTCACTCTCTGAGTCACCTGGTGCCAAGTTAATGATGAACTCTTGAACACTAATGTCATCAAGACGCTTACTCCTCCAGTCGTAATCAATCAGCTTTTTCACGTGCTTAACATATTTACTCCACATATCGGCACTGAACGTGGCAATAGTTTCCATGAACAAATTTTCTATATATTTCATCTTACAAGTATCGTTTATCATTTGAGGTAAGCCCATACCATTTCTATCGGATTATACTGGCAGTGGTGTGGTGGGAGGCGAATCACTTTAAATCCAAGTTCTGCTGATCTGGCATCAATTACAATTACATACGTTGGCTGCTGTGGTTTGTGGAGACGTATGAGGTCATAAAGCTCAGGCTTATGATAATCGTCAAGAAAGGGTATCTTTCGTGCTTGTAGCCAGTTTTTCATATCAGCCTTAGTTGAAGACGATGTCGGTGCTTTGTCCTTCACTCTAGAGTGGTATGGGGCGTTGTCCATAATAATCGTTGAGCCAGGTGGAATAGCTGGGAGCAGGGTGTCGAAGAACCATTTTTCAAAAACGTCCTGCGTTCATATCTTCGTGGTAGTCTCCAGTCTTCTTTGATTGAAACACTAAAGGTGGTGCCAAGCTGGCTTCCTGCGTGGCAAATTATTAGTCTTTTCCCCTTTCCTAATGGAGTTGCCAGAGTACTTTTAACTGAGTCGTCTGTCCAACCTTTGTCTTTCCTAATATTTTCATTTATCCATGTTTCGTCTAAAAATACTGTCTTACTCATGTCTATGTTTTGCATCTTCCGAAGGAATCGGCATCTTGACAGGGCAGCAGATGGTTTCTCCATTAATACTTTTCTGTTGTTGAATTTTTTATATCGAAAGCCTATTTCCTTCAATACCTTCGCTAGCGACGGAAGTGAGCCACTGGATCCTGCGTCCTGGAGAGAAGGTAACAGTTTTCGGAGAGTTGGGACTTCTTTTCTTCTGTACATTTCATGAATATGGCGACGAATAGCAGATTGGTTAAAATCATCCAGTCCAGTTACATGACATTTCCTCTTTTTCCTGTTCTTTGGCGTATGAAGAACAACACTCTCTTCGTGGCTCTCTCGATTGTTATTGTCGTGAGCTGTCCCTTCGTCCATTAATTCAATATTTTCTTCACCGTCTTGACTGGTGCTCCGTGCTTTGCGCACTTCAGCATTTATTCTTTGAGCTGCTCTAAGTGAAATTCCACATGCATCGGCCACTCTGTGTAAGACTTTCTTTATGTCAATCAAAGGTCCATTGTTTTCTTTTTCATTAGAAAAATATTCGATCACAGAAGCTACCATTGTTCTTGCTTGAGTATGTAACACTTGGCGCTTTAAGGCCGAACTCATTAATTATAGTAAGCAATCCTGTACAAAGACTAGAAAAGTAACACTACGGAACTGTACCTTTAACTTCATAAACTCAAGTATAAACTAATTTACAGAGATAGCACCACGACCACGAACAAAACAACCGCTCTTGACTCAGCTTTCACTGAGACTAATCTATTGAGTATAGTGTCGCATTATATCACCGCACTATTTGGGTATGAATGAGTAATGTCCTTTCATTTCCGTTATAGAGGAAATGGCTATGTGCACTCCATTTTGAACCATGACTAATGTTACCTGTTTGTAAACAGACGACATGCGATTACAACAGTGATTCATAACAGGATAATGACCTCATTATGACTGTAAAGGACAGTGACTGCTTGTTGATAGTTCTTGTTTGGTATCATTTTAACATGATAATGTTTTTAGGCTGGGGGTCATTCCACAAAAATGTAACGTCATCGAAAAATGTAACGCTTCCACACTTTCGATTCCCCACAGTCTAGAAATCTGTCTCTGTCGCGTTAACATGATAATGTTTGTTATATAGTAAATATATTTGTTGTATAGTAAATATTTGTTATATGCACATTATACGTTTCAAAAGCCTAAAAACATTATCATGCTTCGATGTTTCGGTTTTGTCGAAATTTCTTAAAATTTTTTTTCTTAGAATTTTGCGCAGAATTCAAAAACAATAACGGTTTTGCAATTTTTTAGCACAATAAAAAAATGCTCTTGCGCTTAGAAATGTCTAGTATGTGAGTCACGGCGCGGCCACCAAGGGGCAGGTATAATCCGCTGCGTGTGTGTTAGTGAGGGTGAAAGTCCGTCTGGCCTGTCTCAACCGCCACCGCTCATTTTACAGACTGTACATTTACTTGTCGGTACGACTCGAATACATGAACTTACCGTCGGTGTCATTGGCTGGATGTAATAACTTTACGTTTTTGTGTGCATTTGGGAACGCACGAGCATTACTGATAAACTTGAATGGTTATTTTACATTCCGTTGTAATGTGTTTGTTTCTATATGGTAGCCTACTAGGTTTACACTGTTGGGCTAATTATTCTCTCAGTCACTGCTTTTGTTTCAAAACTCTTATATATAAAGAAATTACAAGAATTACATCTTGCTATTGCATCAGTAATTGGTGATGAGATGCAACTAATCGAATATGTGAATTTTTGCTTAAGTTTACGTCACTACTATTTTGTAAATTTGCAATTTTTTAATTAACCGTGATAATATTGTTGTTAATGTTAGCGTATGTGGTTTGTTTAACAGCGTTACCATGACGTCGTTACAGATGTCGCCCGGAGGTAATCAGGAGTTAACAAGTTTGGCCGTAGGTACTTCGTGCTGTGAAATCAATTATAAAATAATTATAGTTATGTGCAGCTCACAATCGGTTTTTGTGCCCATACGTTTGTGTAACGAGTGAATCATTATGCATGAATAAGAAGTCAGAAATTGTGTCTGTTGTGGAATTGTGGAATTCATTTGATGTGAATGATTCTATAATTCACATCAAATTATAGAATGACTCACATCAAGTATAGAAAGACTCGATTCAAATTTTGTGTAAAGTTCAAACGAAATCCGGCGTAGAAATATATTTTATGGTAAATCGTAAGGCATTGGTAAGACGTATGTAAACAGATGCGGGGAACTCTGTGAGAAGTAGGTGTATAATGACTGTAGGCGAATATCATGACACAGAGGTAGGTTTTTCGTATTGAGTAAATACCAGAAATTGAAGTTGCATATTCCGTGAAAGACGTGACATATTTCCAGTAAAGTACACTCACAGCGAGTGTAAAGGGTACTCATGACTGCCTTTGTTTTACTTTTTCATTCTCCCCACACAATGGTTGACCTTGCGTTTGCTGAAAAGGCGTGTGAATAACTTCTCTGCTGAAGTGCTTCACTGGACTTCTGAGTCACATGAAATTTTATAATTTTATGTAAGTACGCGAGTAACCTACATTTCGATTATTTTCGCAGGTGGTAAGATTTATTTACGTGTGTTCTGCTTTGTAGATTGATAGGAATACTTTTGAACTTTAAGAGAACGTGCCTGGACACTGGTACAAACGTTTCTTTCCAAAATAAAGACAAATTTTCTATAGTATTATTGTAATTAAGGACTTCAATATCATTAGATATTCAGAAAGGAAACATTTTGCCGCTTGTTGTAATTACAAATATATACAGAAAACTAGACCAACTCATGTACTGCAAACAGTTGTTAACAAAGTGACAAGATTTATATTTTAACTTTTTATTTGTAATTAAACAATAGTAATTTTGTAACGACGATAGTGTCTTTAAAGCAGATTGCTTCAGCACAGAACTATTGATGTCAGCGTATGGTATGAGAGAGATGATTATGTTAAGCGAATGTACACAGAGGTAACCTTTTAGTGGCACAGGTTTTTGTCATTACTGCTACAGCCACCTACTGTTGACCCGTAAACGTTTATTGTAATGCTTATAGATTACTGAATGGTCAGTACATCATGTATTCAGTACACGTGGAACAGAGTACAACTAAATAGTGAACGCTCACTGCTGACTGATACTCCTGTTTGAAACACAAGTCCCCCCAAAATTATGGTTAAACGAGTCCCCCCAAAATTTAATTATTATAAAATTAGATTTGATGGAGTTTAACGTCGGACAGTATGCAATTGAGAATCGCAGTGTACGTTCTGAGACCAGCAAAGACTGTACGCATTGGTGCATTGTCAACTCAGCTCAAATACACACTTTCTCGCAGCTGTCCACTGGTTTTGAAAAATAAATTTTTTCATAATATTAAAGTTTTCACAACCAGAGTTATCTTCAGTAAAATTATTATCCGGATGTTGGGCCGTGGTCCTCTTCTTGTAGAGCCAAACGTTTCGACTGCAGCTGCGGCAGTCATCTTCAGAGGTCTTCAGTATTCTGCTCATCTGGCGACTAAATGACGACGCGCTCGTTACGGGGTGTCTTTGCACCCGTGGCAGGATCGCAGCATCTAATAGATCGAGCCCAATGGCTGCCAGATGATAAACATAGTGCTGGTACAGTAGACAGACGACGCGACCCCAAACCGTCGCACTTACAATCGCGATAGTTTACTGCGCGAAAAGTGAGGGTAGTGGGGAGACTAAGTGTGCTCAGTTGTAACGCTTTATTTCAAAACCGTCCGTCTTACTGTTCCTACAGCCGGCTTTATGGGTGCTCTAACCATTTAATTATTACAACTCCGGTTTTACACATTGTTGACATTTCCGGATTTCATTCAACTAACTACAATTTGTCATTTTACTCAGTATTACTCGAAATTGTAAAAAATATGTATTTGTAATACCAGAACAATGTTATTCGTTACATAATGTAAATAATAAATAATTACTAGTATTGGCCGCTTTTATGCCCTAAATTGTTTTATTTTCCTGAGATATTCAATTATTTGTGCCCTTATCTCTTGACGTTCATTTAATACACTTATGTTATTTCTATTCTTCTTCCATTTAAACCCTAAGTTTATAATAACTTTTATTAAGCTATCTTGAAAGTTTACTCTAGACTTAAGAAGTTGATGAAATTTTCGTAGCGTAGGATATTTTTGTGTGTAGAAAATAATAATTAAATGAAATACAGGCCTATACGGTAAATGTTTTTGAAAATGCATCAACACTTATGAACTTAGTGACTTGTGTCGTTACACTGACAAAAAACAGGGTTCTGCACATATCACTTTTACCAAGGTTGCCGGTCACCATAAAATACACAAGTAGTATGTAGCCGTCCGGATGCTGGCTGCTATCTGATTGGCCGTGAGCTTGGCCTGTGCCCACAACGGAGTTAGACGTTATATCCGTGATAGCGACCCGAAAACCTCTGAGTGCCGGATACCAGGCCTTATTGAGCCTCAAGCTCTCCTTCTTTCTGTTGAGGCTGATATTGTGATTAAATATCTAGACCGCCCTTGTTTCTGTTTGTTCCTCAGCACTAATGGACCGGTGAGCTGTCGTCGGTCGCGTAGATCTTCGGATTCCAGCATAGTATCCAGGTGATTCAAATCGTCTCCAAGAAATTGTGGTTCGCAGATCCGTAAGCCTCGATCAATAAGTGCCTTCTTCATAACCGCTCGTTTTTGCCTCGGATGATGGTTGGAATCCCGGTGCAGATAGCGATCCGTGTGAGTCGGTTTCCGAAACACCGTGTGATCCACCCTCCCATCTCTCATGTTCATTACCAGCACATCAAGGAAGGGTAGTTGTCCGCCTTCTTCTGTATCCATAGTGAACTGAATCCTGGGGTGAATACCGTTCAAGTGTGCTAGAAATTTTCCAATCTCTTCCTCCCCGTAACTCCAAACCACAAAGGTGACGTTGACGTAACGGAACCAATACCGCGGCTGACATGGAGCGGATTGAAGTGCCGTCTGTTCAAATTTTTCCATGTAGAATCCGCAATTGCCGGATCAATGGGCTTCCCATTTGATGTAAAATTAACTTAATTTCTAACTAAAAACTTGTAAAGATACAGTCAAGAATTGTAACTGTTATTTGAGAAAGAACAAACGTTGCTTTCTGATCCATCACCAACAGATTCTTCGCGCGGAGGAATCAGCAACGCCGTCTTGGCCCAGTAGAAATCTTTGTCTTAATAATGCGAAAGTTCTGAGCAAACAATATGAAATATGAAGCTTACGTCGTGAGATCTGGTGTAGAAACTATGGTTTCATCAGTCCAGCTCTTGTGACCGAACCGTAATCACGTCCTGGTAAGAAGTGACTGCCTGTGTATATGGCTGAAAGAAGAAATAAATGTTATTCCCTACCCCTCTATTGTGGCTCTCTCTGACTTTTTTATTTCTTAAATTAAAACCGGTTTTGAAAGGAAAGATGTAAAACAAACTTAGGCGCGTGATCCTACGCAAATTCGTTTGAGTAGTATGAGAAGTTTTTACGGTCCTAGACGGATCTTTGTAATGAAGCGTGTCCTCTTTCAGAGAGATTAACTTATTCCTATTTTAAGGCGCAGTTTACTTAATAAATTCTAATAGTAGTTATTGATGTTTATCTAACCATGTATTGCCTTTGTGAAATGTGGTAAATATTTATTTGTACTCGTAATCGATCAGGAAACTACTGAAATGTATTTTCAGTTTGCTGGTGTGCCGTACGTTTCCCAACGATAAATATCTTCAGTACAACATTCATGATCTGTCGCACTTGTTTTCAAAAAGGGATTGTGGTTTTTTTTATCAGTTGTGTGTTTAAAAGCTCGTCAGTTATATGCCAGGCACTTTCAGATTAATTGTTTCAATTAGTAAGTAGCAATGTTGTCCATATTAAAATTTTATAAACTAATAGTAAATATAATGAATCAACATAATGTTCTCTAAAACAGATTTAAAAGAGAAGATTTATCAAAACTATATGAACTAGTTGAAATAAGTAATGCGTTAATAGTTTTTTAGTGTTTATGAAGTAAGCTTTATGTACAAAGCAACTGTGTAAGTGTGACAATTTGTATAAATTTTGTTTTCTGTTTTACAGGTAAGCAAAGTTAGAATCTGGAAGGTTTTTCATACCGTGTAGTGCAAACTGTACAAAAATAAGTGTAAGTATAAAATACTTCTTACTTTTTTTATTATTAATATTGGTGATTTGCTTAAATTTCTAATTTTTTTCGATCGGTGTATATGTGTAAGAGACGTCATAATTCCTTTCGCTGTAAATTGTATGCTATTATAGAGAACTCGTCTATATTTCTTCTACTTTATTCAGAATCAGAAAAAATTCCGAATTGAATGAAAAAAAATCCATTACAGTTCCATTTCTGTGAGTTTGAACAGATATGAATACTAGAGTAACGTTGTACATGAACACTGTAGAATACCTGTGGTCGGGTGTAGTAAAGTAATTCTTACTTAGGCCTACTTATACTAATCCGTTAGTAATCACCTGACTGCCAAATGCATAAGGACACGTGAATCTCTCGCTTGTTGTCCTGTAAGGCTAGGCAACTTTAAACCAACGATTCCAGTGTATAACCTCTTCCTTCGCACTATGCCTGAAGTGAGAAGCTACAGTGTTAACATTGACTTATCATTTGTTGTTTTAATGTACCGTAGATTGGTGTGCTGTGAACAATTATTAGTGACGCGTTCATTACATTTTCTGGTATTTAATTTTAGTCCTTTACTTTTACGCTACTTCACGATTTAACGAAGTGTAAACTACTACTTTTTATACATTCCTAGACATTTTAAGAAAACTAGATTTTACGTTTAAACTTGTGTTATTTTTGTTTTTAATTTGAATGTTACGAAAGAAGAAGTTTGAAAATTGTTTAAAAATGAAGTAGTTATGTATAAGAGTAGTTATGAAGGCGGTAATTTAACAAAACACAATCCAAATAATGTTTTCATATCACACGGTTTCTGTGTACTATAAACATTTTTCTGTTATTATAAACTTTAAGAAGGAAATTCTGACAAAAAGGCTGTAACAAATACACTATTGTTAGTGTGCTAATATTATGTTATATACACGTATTGATCTGCCAAATTAAATGTAGTATCTCGCTTACAGATCTCATCGACTGCCATGAGCTGTCGTGGTTATTTCGTCTGCAAATATGTAAATATTCTGATGTTTGTCTTTCTCATAATTTCATCGAATGCCTAGATCTTCTGTGACATATAAACCGCGATTTGACTCTTTGGTTTTCTCAACTTCTTCGTTTTCACCAACATGTTTCGAATATTTTTTATGCATTTTCTATTTCCTCGCTTTCTATAAATCTTCCTAATGTTCGTCGTCTACTCTTTTTTTTATTTCCCACATTTATTCCATCTTCCTTGTACTTGTTTTACAACTCTAACAGAATATTTATTTGGTCATGTGCATGTGCTGACGTTAGCTGATGAATAATAAATACACTTATTCTTTAAATTCCAGTTCTTGTAGTTACCAGAAACGCTCCATCTATTCCAGGATTGTTACTAGTTATTTTCTCCTTAACCAGTACAATATCAGTAACACAGTGGTCTTTCTAATATTAAAATTACGGTTGTTGATAATATCCAATACTGCCACCCACCTTTCTCGATATCGATGTATGTTATCAGTTCTCTGTTGTCCATATCTTAAGCAGTTTAATTATTACAGAAAATCGTTTATTATTCTAGTGTACTTAACTGGAATTCCACAACCCATAATATTTCCCACATTTTAATCGTACTTACCCGTACCCAAACTACTCTGTAGTCTACGTAGTTTATATATATAGTTATTTGATTCTATGGATGTTGAGAAAGTTTATATGGTCTGTGAATGTTCTGTGATTTGTAAATTCTGTTTGATTCAGCTTCGCTTTTTTATCCCTTGTTTATTCTTTCTGCTACAATGTTTCTTGCGTATGATACAGCAAAGACGCTGGTCTCCAGTTTTTATATCTTGTTTTGTACCTTTTAATATCTTTACAATTGTCCCATTATACCTTATGCAGTCAGTGATAAAGATGAGGTCTTATTATTATATGCAAAAAATATATAAGAAAACTGCGACTTAAACGTTTAGTTTTGTGTTTCTGCGCACGCGCGTGGTTGCGTGTGTGTGATTGTGAACAAATACATATACAGCCTGTGTGGCTTTGCGTAGTTGGAGGTTCGAGTGTGAACAGGACCGTTTAGCGTATAGATTCACGTAAATTTGTCTGTACCCAGTACTGTCACAATTTACATTGTATCAGCCTGTAGTTAGTTTCAATAACGTGCCTGTTAAAATTAGACACTATGGCAGGTGACATCATCACGTAACTACATGGCTGAGTGGGTAATAATAATTAGATATGACGCTACCTCACACGGCTCACTTACTAGCGAGGATATTAATCACACACCGTAATGAGTTTAAAGTTTACGTTGTTGTTAAGCTGTATATCAACGTCATCTGTAGACATTAAGTAACATTGACTTATCATTTGTTGTTTTTAATATACCGTAGATTGGTTTGCTGTGAACGTTCAGTACATTTCCTGGTATTTAATTTTAGTGCTTTACTTTTACACTACTTCACGATTTAATGGATACTACTTCACTTTAATAGAGTACTACTTTTTATACATTCCTAGAGACATAAGAAAACAAGATTTTACTCTTAATTTTTTGTTATTTTTATTTTTAATTTGAATGTTACGAAAGAAGAAGATAGAAAATTGTTCAAAAATGAAAGGCTTTGGTATCAAAATGTTTTTATTCATTTAGAGTGTACATAGATTTTATTTTTCTGGTGTTGAAAGAAGTCAACACATTTGTTTGACTGTCGCTCAATGTAATTTTAATTTCTCTAGTACTTCGTATTCAATAATATAGGTACTTCACAGTTACACTATGTTTTATTGAAGTAAAATTACATTTTTATTTAGAACCCTACAAAAAAAAAACTGTCAACTGAATCGTTTATCATTCCTGTGGCATGTGACCTGAAAAAAAACTGAATTACAAATACGACATTTGACTTCAAATTAACACTACTGACAATGTATTAGGAGTAACTCAGTGTTATAATTTAACGTCTGTATTACTCAAAATTGCAATTTCCTGGTGGTGGCACTACACGATGACAAACATTCCTAAACTACTGAAAAATCGCCCACGCAAAAATGCGTTGTTCGCATGTACACCAGAGCCTACTCCATGAAACTCATTGTGTTTTCTTTTACTTATAAAAATATGATATTTATTTAAATTTACATGTAAATGTAAATTTTTTCTGCTGTGTGTTACGTTACAGTATGTTGTATGCAGTAAGTATTAGACTACGAAGAATTCATGTTTAGGTATCAGAACTAATAAAGCTGGAAAGTGGTTGTTATGTTGGTTGAAGTTACGCTTATGTGAGTTTCTGACGGTTTCACGTTAGGGTAGTTAGACGTATTGGATTTACTTTTCTGAATGAATTATATCTCCCTGATAGAAATTAAAGGAAAAATAATTCATCGGTTGCCGTGTTTTACACGTTTTGGGCGCACCCACAACTGTTTCTACACACTTCCTTGTACCTTCACACTTATGAATATTCAGTTTTCCGTTCATTCACCCCGAGTAAATACTCCATGACGTTTTTGGTACTTAAAATATTTTTTGTAGACGTTGACTTTCGAGCAAAGGAAGGTTTTAAAGAGTTGCGCGCTGTTAGTTATACCAAATATATAATGTTATTCATTTGACATTCTCATACAAACTGTTTATCTCACGATGACAGGATTGGGGTGAACTTCTCACCGCTACGTGCGTCTCAACTTTGTAACGAGTCGTGTCGCGACTAACAGTCACGCACAGGATTTCACGAACATTCGGAAGCAAGTGTTTGTATTTTTAATTAACGCGTTGTACAACCAAGTTCTTTCGTTCTACGTTTGCGCACCGATAAAACTAAGTTTTAATAAAATCAAACAAATACGTTTTAGTAATATATAATTATTACCGCAGACTTTACTTAATCTCTTCATGATTTCTGTTGACTTTGTCTGTTGACAATAAAGTTTAAATATACGTGTATGTACATATTACAGTGTGAAGTCTGGGTAAAGTGTAGATTGGAGCGCTATTAATAAGAATGGATTCGCTTGTAATATTCTGGGCGCGCCTGTTTCAATTTCATTAGTATATAAAAATGAAATGAAACACAAGAAGTACTATTTTAATTTTACCACCTGCCATAAAAACTGGAAGAGTCGTTTCGCAGATCGGAATGGCTCACACAATAATGGGACAATAAATATTTGAAACTTTTAGTAACGGCCGTTAATAATCAATAATAATAATAAAGTTACGATGAAATATTTTTCTTAAAACCTCACCATCTAAACGTAAACTTTATTACTCCACAAATAAAATTAGTATTTGTTATAAACAGAGCAGCCGAAACTCAACGATCAAAATTATGTCAAGCCCGGATTAATATGAATATGAGAACTTTTTCTGTTAACTCACCAGCTTCGCAATGTGAAGTTTTGTCTTAGTTAAACAATTCTCTGTCGTTTTTCGAAGTTTAAGTAGTAAACCTATTTCGATAAGTAGTAAACGCAATAATAAAATTTCGATTGTTTGATAAACAATTTCGATAAGTTAGGATAATTTCAACTTTACTATAAAATTGATGATTTACTTTTATTAATGTTTGTATAGACACCATCTTTTGTACATATTAAAACACAAACGTTAATTTTATCTTATGGGTTTGTATTGAAGTGTTGATAACGAAGGATATATATAGATAGAGCTAAATAAAACTGTAACTTTTAAATTTAAAAAATTCTTTCTTTCGAAAATTATATGTTCCCTTCTTTCTAAAATTTAATTGTAAATCAAATTGTATTAATTTTTAAATTTAAATTTAAGTATTTAAAACATTTATTAAAGTATAAATTAACATTAAATTTAAAGTAAACGGTGTTAATCACTTTTACCGAAAATAGTATAATGAGGAACATTTCTGTACCTGTTTCCAATATTTGTACAAACACTTTGACGTATATAATGTTCGTGCACCTCGCATCGTGTATATTGTGGCATAATAAATAACTCAAATGTTGTATATAAGTGGGAATTTATTGTTTATTATACGAGTCTTGTTAAAGACATGAAGCATACTGAGTACTGATAGTGTAGGCGAGTGTACAAAGTAATACTGCGTCACTATGTACAAAGTAAAGTTCGTCGAACTGTATAACATTTAAGTTAATTGGTTGTGTGTGTGTGTGTGTGTGTGTGTGTGTGTGTGTGTGTGTGTGTGTTTAAAATACCACTCACTCATCTCCTTCCATTAAACCGACGTCCATATTTGGTAGTACGTTTCTCTTATATCTTAGGTGCCCTGTAAGAAACTCAAAAAAATGTGACCCCTAACTTGATTAAATAGGTGTTCAAAGTAATAAACCAAAGTCACTCTTTTCCGATTTCCCAGAGGGCTTAAATTTGGTATTTCCTTACACAAAATAAGTCGAACTAAATAATGAAGCTAATTGGTTGTGTGAGTTCTAACATTTTCAGTTACGATACGCTATAGCCGACTTGCAAGTATGAAATCTTGTTTCATGGTTGAAGAATGGATCAAATTTTTACCTTAGTTTTTGAGGTTGTCTTCTTAGCGGGTACGAACGAGGAAACCTTCGCATGTTTATACATCCCGTAGTGCACTCAACTTGGTTTGCGACATTTATACTGCAGTAATGTATTCCAAGCTACGTAAAGTATTTTTATAGTAAACAGTTATATTCTTTCTATTCGGATCTTGTACAGCTGTTCTTATTGTTGTACACGGGTTTTCTATCGCATTTAATCATTTTTTCGTATTTTTAATTTATTTCTGTACTACTATATACTACCATTCCGTAAACATATCAACCGTTCGAATTGTAAACTTGTCTGTTATTCGGTAGGCCTAAAGCTAAGACCTAACGTCGTGTTCGAAATGACATTTACATGCGCTCCGATGAAGTGATTTGTATGCCAACTTCAATAAAATGTGCGGCTAACTATGTATTTGGGCATCTCGTAGAGCATTTTCGAAACGCTTATTTTTAAGGAGCTGTAGTAGGACTACTCATTTTATGAAAATCGTTTATTGTTTTCTGCGGGAGTAGGCGGACTTAATTCCATTTGCTGCAGATTTTACAATCATGTACACACTAAAAGAAATTCTTATTAATTCGTACATAAACTAGCAGCGTCTGTTGAAGATGAGAGAAAATCTGTGCCAGTTTTCTCGAGCGTTTATTTTATTTTTATATTCTAATGTAAGATGTAACCTTTATTGTTTCATGTCTTTGTTAAATTTTAGACATCTGTTAATTAACCGTTGTGTTTCCACACTTACCTTCTTGATTGCAACAAATAACGAGTTCTTTTTTCTCCAATTTTTGTAGTTTCATTCAGGAAAATCTAGACCTCACCCTAGGAAGAAAATGCCGGCTGCGCCCTTGCTGTAGCTTAATGTTTACTACGTAAATATGGACGGTTTAATCAAGCATCACTCTTGACAGAGCACCGGTAACATGCTTATTGAGAGCCGTCAACTGGCTGTTCCGTGTTTTGTTTTAAATAAACAGTTTTCCATCACAGGCACGTGTTATGATTAAGTGATGTGTTCTTGAATGAGTGGCACAAACTAACAAACCTGTCAATGATTTTACAGGTTAGTTAAAATGTAGTTATACGAAAATGTGGTTAGTAAGAATTATTGTATACAAACTGTTTGGTATTCCCTATATAACAGTATTAAAATCTTCATTAAATTTATAAATTCAAGTTGTTTTATAATTGTGGAGAGTAGATGATGGTAACTAGAGAGTATACGTACTTAGAATTATCTGGGTAATGTTGACATCCGTTTAAATAAAACCACTTATGACATACGCGTGCGCGCGCTCGCACTCGCTCGTTTTAGTTGATCAATAATTGTGTGATTTTGTAACTAGAGAGATATTTATTTAATAATATTTTGTATATTGCATTAATAATCTACGTAATAACCCAAAGAGCCCGTCATAGGTTTAATTAGATCTGTAGACATATTATGTTGAAAATGTCTGGTATGCGCTGCTGCTTACCAGACTCTTTAAGCATATGAGTAATTTACAACTGTAGACCCACTTACCTACAAAGATCCACAAAATAATTCCTACAAAGACCGACAAATCAATCCTCAACTGACCTACTATTTTTATATTCTACTGCATTTGTATTTTTTTTTTAAAGAATATATAAAAAACATTTTCTAAAATTTGAAATGCACATTCTCTCTTATAATAAAAAATGGACAAGCCTCATAGTTTGTAAATTCACACAGATCTGTTTCTTATTTTTAAGAGTCTACAATTTTCATTGTAAAGAATCCGAAACTTCTTAAACTACAAGACGTTTAAAAAGTCGTTGCCAGTTATTTGAAAACTTACTATCATGGTTTGAATACGAAAATTGCATCTACCGATTTTTTTATCGGCTCACTTAACAGTGTAAAGTAAACGTTTCCTCTAGACTCACTGTTGTGAATGTGGTATTCCAAATTAAAGAGTGGTATAATTCTATATGCGGCTTGTTGTAATTAAATTTGTATAAATAGAGAATTTTTTAAGTGTCAGAGAAATTTATAATTTCGAAAGTTTCCCGTCCCTTTTTATGATCTTTTTCTTTCTTATTTCATCATTTTTATTTAATCTTAAGCGGTGATATACCGAGTGGAAGTAAGTGTAAATTTTAGATTGTGAAGATTTCTTCAACATCGTGTAATCGATCGATGTTTCTGAATAGTCATGTAATTTCTGTTTCCTATTAGAAACTTCAGTCTTATCTTTTACCGAGTAGTAATAAATAAATTTAGATACTTCTTCGTAATATATAGCTACTTTTATTAAAGACGGGTTGACGTTTTGAGGCATCTTCGGCTAGTATACTCGGTATAAACGTTGATTCTTCATTGTTATAGCTTTTCTAAAATCTGTAAGTTGTTAATTATTGCTTACTAATGATTATTTTTACTACTAACATTATTATTAAGTATTACTTAGTATTATTTTTAATAAAGTTTTTAGCCTGTTTGGTTGCAGAAAACCTTTTGCAAAATTGTAAGAAAATTACATATTACATTTGACAATGGTAGTAGTGCATAAGTATATGAAGCCTGACATCTGTGTAAATTAATATGCAGGTATGTAAACAAATCCTGTATTCTGTATAATGCAGGTACGTGAACAAAAGCTTATGAGAACTTTTACAAACGTAGTTTAGCGTAGCTGGAGTGGCGATACCAGGCCCGAGATAGGCAAAATATGATGCAACTATGCTGTGCTGGTTGCATATACACAGCGCCCGTCGAATTACACTTTACAAAGACTATTTCCGCCTTTAGATTGGCAGGCGGAAGGGACAAAATAAGTTCCTGTTGCGGACATAGAGGTTGTCCAATGTAGTAAGATCGAATTGCGGTACAAATAACCATAATCTCTTCATTTAATGTCGACCGACAAACTACAAAATTCACTTACTAGTTTTGTACTTGTTATTATGGAATATGTAGCAAAAATTATAACTTCAATGTCTTCATTGTTCTTAACCTGTTTTATCTCACTTTTAGGATTCCAAGAGTGATTATCATGCGTTAAACTAAAGCATGTCATTCATATGCAGCGCTTTTCACTTCTTATCCAACTAAAAATTTAAGTCTTCCACCGATCAATGAGACCAGCTTGTTTCTGTCCACAAATACTTCAAATGGGTCATTTTATTGTGTAGTTATGTACAAATTTCTTTACTAGTTAGGCTACCTTATTCTGTATTCTTTTTTACACTAACTTAAAATGTAGGACACTTTTTTTCAGAACGTAATTTTCAGTCTGAGTTAAATATATTACATAAAGTAAACCAAACCATTACAACCATGTCGAGTTAAAGCAATGTATGCTATTCATAGTCAGAATTAGCCGTATTGTCTAAGTCTGTGTTATAATTGTTCTGCTTATCCTAAACGTGTAATGTGCGCAACGACTCAGTAAAAGGAATAAGCTAATGTAAACGTAAAATAGTTGTATCCATCTAACCTGACCGCAATTAACATTCATATTCACATTTTCAAACATTAAAATTAAACCCGCCATGTTAAATAGACACTTCAGAAAGCCGTTACTACAAAATATGTAGTGTAAAGTTACATTAACAATTGTAAATATTAAAAACGTAGGACTTACATGATTTAAATTCAATCTGAAGTAAAGAAGGGAAAACATTTAGTTCGCTTTTTGCTAATTCTGTTGAATTATGACAATCATATAAATGTTTAGCTGTCAATACAGAAAGAATGCGTTTTCTGTGTACTATCGAATTTGAATTTGAACATTTAGACTTTTGTGAAGTCAATTAACTAATACTAAATTCGTGTATATATGAAATACTGGATTGTCGCTTGGTTGAAATATGGACTGCATCATTACAAAACAGTTGACACGGGAAGCAGACAGCATTAGGATGCAACAAACGGTTATTGCCACCACATAATTGCGCGCCGTATAATCTTCTCTGTAATAAAGTTTAATGTGATTGTCTAGGGATTACGTCTGATCCTAAACACAGACTATCGCATCTGAAAGCTACAATCTAATTAAGCTGGACAAAAGTGTTATGTGGGCGTGACCGCGTATTTGTTGGAAAATGTCATTCAGTTAAACGAGCGTAATACTGTAAATGCGTAAAAGAAGTTCTGTTCGGAAGACTCGAAAAGGCAAGGTACAGATTAGTTTCTAAGTTATGATTCTATCCTCTGTAATTGACTCTTCAGAATAAACTACATCTAGTAAAATAGTTACTTAAATAAACTTTAAATATAGAATAAATCATAGAACTAAGTAGGCCTACTTGTTGGTCAGGGAACTTTCTTTTTTTATTTAAAAAATAAACGTTTAGTATCTCTTTTACGCAATCTGTAGCAACAGAAGGACTTGAAGTGATGTTTTGTCATTTTATGTTACCCGTTAAAATAACATGCTGAAAGCCGCCTTCTATTTCGCTTCTGTCTTTCTTACGTCCTCATCGACATACTAGATTCGAAGTTCATCAACTTTCAAGGGAGTATAAATAAGTTTACTGACCTCCGCCTACAATTCAATGTTATTTTCGCCTTTTACTTTTGTCCAGTTTTCCCAGTAACGTCCAGTAGCCGTTAGCGATTGGATTTAATTAATAATTTTCACTAGCCATTCTGTCCTCGCTTTTGTTGCCACGATTTTTTTAGTGAGTCTTGACGGAAAATTCAAAACTTCGGTGAGAAAGCTAATTCTTGTTAATCTGTAGAAACCTTGTCATACACAGTATTTTTTGGAAAGGTTACATGTAAACATTTTTTTGTATATATTCATCAAAAATGTTTTTAATTTTTTAAACAATTCGTCAAACAAATCTCATTGTACCGGCGTTTTTCTGTTCTTTGTGCGGAACTGTAAGAAAACAGTTCGTAAATGCTTCCAACGTATGTGTGTAATGTGCCGCAGTATAATTTGTGTCTTCCAGTAGTAGCCTAGTCGAGCTGTGTACTTATTTTTCGTCGTTTTGCAAACGTTTCGTTTCTGTGGACTATGTTGAAAAATCTCCTAAATATATCACTTTCTTCTGCACTGTAAATTTGGTTGGACGTAGTTTTATGTGATTTTGTTCATAAATTTTCGATGGTCATTCTAACTCACTGTGATATTAGCACAAACTTCCCATTAGGCAAACTAATTCCGGGTCTCATTGTGGAATTATTAAGCAACTGATCTCTAGCTTTAAATGTTTCTTGTCGCGGTAGATAGGGGAATAAAAGAATTTTTCCGTTACGTACTAGATAAATCAGGTACATGAGATAGCCCAGAGAGCTTCCTCTCAGAAACCGTGCATATAAAGTTGATACAACTAAAGATTATTCACTTGTTTTAATCGTTGTAACGCACTAGCTCCTTCTTCCCTTTATTCAGTTTTACACTGTTTTTCAACTTTACAAAATAAATTTGCGTTTTCATGTCACTCGCTATTGAATAGCCTGTACCGAGTCTTTTGCTAATTGTTTACAGATTTGCCAGTGATGTGTTGTTAGTATTTCTTTTATCTATATGGAACAGTTTTGGCCTCTTCAGATTTTAATGATAAAAGCTGCCGTAGAATATAAACGTGTCCCTGCATGTACATAATGAGTAGAAAATACAATGAGTAGAGTGTAAAAAAAAAATTGAATATAGCCTACCAAATTATTATTGTAAACTTGGAATCAATTTTCAATTCAATACAAAAAACTGTACGATACTAAAAATTCAGAACCGCATTATGTACACAGTGTGACTGACAGTTAACCAACTGACCTATATATTGCATACAGTGTGTGTACATAAACACTATGCCTTCCCATACAGTCAATCTATAACTACGGAAGTGAGTCGACATACTGAAATCATCGTTGTTCCAGTGTGTTCGGAAACCTATTGGATTTTTATTTTGGTGCAGTTTTACTTAGACAGAACATTTATTCATATATGCATTTATTTTTACGTAATATAACTAAATTTAAAATAGGAGTGGCCACTGTAATGTACTATATTTTACAGTCTTACTATATTTAAGCCTATCTTACTGTATTTTCTTATAGTAAGACAAGCTTTTTCTTCATTATTTATACAATACCCGGGAGTTTCGGACTTGTGCTGAATTATGGATTACGGTGACCTGTCTCTGCAATTGTTTTAATTCAGTTATTGTACAGACGCAACAGGTACATATTGTAAGTATTAATACCTTTATTCCTATGCTGTCTGATTCAGTGCCGCAGGAAATAATAAACATTTTTTATTTACATTTACATCATTTATGCACACGCACGGTGCATAAGATAACTTGATTTTCAGTAGTATTATTTAAAATGTAGTGCTTAGCTATTCAGGCGATGTAAGCGGCGTTCACTCCCTCATGTGCTGTCACGTAGCGACCCTTTCAAGTGGGGAGAAATGGAAATTGCGTTGCTTACTTCTATTATCGCAGATATGAATTTTACGTTGGTTGGGTATTCACAGTGAAACAACCACGTAGATGGAGCAATGACACTTAACTTTGATTACTCTTGGACTTTGACGTTTGCTTTATTATTCTAACGTTTATTGTTATTGACACCAAATCCAGTTACAAGTGTCTGTGGTTTATAGTATGCAGGTCGTTTGAAAATTTGGTAATCGTACTACATAAATGTAGGCCTATTTAATGTTTTTAGCAATAAACATAATTTAGTTGTTCATTTAAACAATTTTTAGAAAAGGCAGTTAATGACTATTGTTTGCAGTCGTCTATCCATTTTGATGGAAACACATGCATGTAATTTATTTATATGAAGCATTGTTCAGAAATATCTTCAAACAACAATTAACAGATTATACAGCAACAAATTTGTATAAAAATTCCTTATAGCAGCTTATTATTTTCATGGGTGTCGGTGTAAACAGAAGTCTGACTTATTCGTGTTTCCTTTGCTGTGCATGTCTCTATACGTTTAACTGTGTACAGTATAAATAGACTTGAACCCGTTAAACCCGTATTATCCCCATTTAACTGTAGGATTCTTAAACATCTTGTCTTGTTCTTTCATTACATTAGACTATGAGTTTCAATTCATTCCGTATCTGTGGTTATTCAGTCCTTCTCTACGTGCTTGAATTTGTGTGACAGTTTTGTTCGGCGTCTAGTTGACTGGAACTCAATCAGTTTAAGCAAATATCAGAATTCCATGACTGCAATCTAGTTGAAGGAACGAAGAACGCGTCGTCAGCGATCTGTACCTTTCAAATTGGATAGTTTTTTACAGAATAAATAGAAAAAAATATTAACTGACCTGAGATAAAAGTTGTTATTTCATCTTCAGTATTATAATATCTTATCGTAAAGAGTGGGCTACAAATTAGTTTCTCCAATTATTAACAAGAAAGCAGTTATCGAAAAAGATAAAAAAAATGTTTTACATATTTAATACTCGTTAGAGAAAGTGTTCAAAGCGTCGCCCTTTTGCAACATCTGCGTCCGTAATGTTTGATTACTGAATTACACATTTTTGTTAATAAAGTTTAACCGCGATTTATAAAAACAAATGTTTTTAATGGATACCTTGAGGCAGTGCAAACCTTTGGATTTGAAGAAAATACGATATCTTGACTATTTCTAGATCTAAAAGTCGAAGGCTTTACGAACGCGGTAGCCATTCAGTTGTTCCTCAGCAGTCCTGATTATTCAGGAACGGTTTGATTGAAGTAGTCTCCTAACTAGAAGGGCATAGTGAGAAGGTACCTCATCTTGCTGCTAAATATAGGCACGACCAAGTTAAAATACAGGGCTCTATAATAGCTCATAACAACATCTGAAGATACGAATCACCTCTTACACTTCCGTCAAAAAAAAAATTCCTAACACTTCTTTGTTTGTGATTCCATGCTAAACATGGACTCCAGTTACTTTAAGCTCCTGTACCATAATTACACGAAGATTTCAAGAGACCAATAGATGCAATTTGATGGATTAACAGGCCACTCAATTTGAGTTAAGAAATTTCGCAAGGCATTCTTCATGGACGGTATTCTTCAGAAGTGTTATCGTGTTTGCACTATCACTGAAGCATAAAATTCGGTTTTGATTTGTATGTAAACGCCTTTATTCTCAGAACAGTTAGAGAATTCAACTGAAGTCGGTAGAATAGTGTTTATGATAATTACAGTAAAGCTTCATTTATACGTTTTTCAGGGGACTTCGAAGAAAAAACGTATAAGTGTGAAAAACGTATAAGTGAAATAGAACACAAATAGTATAATTATGATATAGTACTAAATAGAAATAACGTAGGCTATAATTTACAATTTGGAATAATACAATCGGTATTTATACAACTTAACGTAAGAGAAAAACACAGATATAATTAATCATTTCCCAAAAAAGTCCGTTATCTTCCCTTGTTTTTTATTTTCCACGGCTATAGAATAAACTGTGCCCTCAAACCTTGACAATTGCGCCATAATTTCGTCGGATACATTACGGCGGGTTATAAAGCGTTTAATTGTCTCCAGGGCATTAAGTACATCACTAAAACACAAGGGGGTCTGCGTTGCTTCTTCATCATCATCTTCTTCGTCCATTTCCTGCTGAGATGCCATCAGCAATCTCCGATATGGCCGTGGCTTCCGCGGTAACAACATTTTCGTTAATGTTGACATAGTCGTCAAATGACGCATGACCTTCCAGTTTGCCCCATTCCACATCATAAACGGGAACATCACAGCTATCTTCATTACTACAGGTTTCACTATTCCCGAATCCGGCTTTGTGAAAGCAGTTGCGGACAGTGACTTACGATACTCTGCCATGCAGCTGCGATGTAATGCATTGCCTGTTAGAAGAGAGCAAACCGTTACAAATTTGTGCAAAAATAGAATTTTAATAGATCTGTACTGTAATTTCTTTAGATAGGCCTAGGTCTATAAGTAATTTTACATGATATTCATGTTTAATATGGTATCCAAATCACTTGTACGAATTAATAAATTATTTACCTTAAATTATCCGCCGTGTGATTTCTTGTAACTTTGTCTATTACGCGTTTCATAGCTTATGCTCCATCATCAGATATTAAATAAAGATAAAACTATCACTCTTGCGAGATCGTTAAGTAGTAAAAAATGTCAAAATTTGCATGTGAACCGTACGCGGATTTGGGTCCGCACCCGTTCAAGTTCATTCTGCCACTGAGCGGTTGCTACGTTATCGTAGCCCCAGCGAGCAGACTCAAGGCGGTATCGTACAAGCGGTTGGATCCAAAGTTCAGGTGGTCATTTAACACGATATCGCGACTCCTTGGGTTTGCATATGTACTGTAAATTTCAAATTCCTCCAAGGCATTCATGAAACGGCCCTTCTTACACACATGTAACGGTATTAAATTGGAACTAAAATCTGTTTAATTATGATTGTGTGAAGTCAGATGTCGGGCGTAATTTGATTTGATGTTGTCAATGTTTCTTATTTTCTTAGGTAAATGTTCTCGAGATCGTTTAAGGAAACCTCTCCCAGTCTGTCCAATGTAGAAGCACTCGCAATCATTGCATGTTTTACTACTTAACGATCTCGCAAGAGTGATAGTTTTATCTTTATTTAATATCTGATGATGGAGCATAAGCTCTGAAACGCGTAATAGACGAAGTTACAAGAAATCACACGGCGGATAATTTAAGATAAATAATTTATTAATTTTACATGAGGTTTGTCGCATTGGGTATACCTGGTACACAAGAAATTAATTGTAAGATTGAAGGTACTCCCATAAAATACAGGCAGAAAAGAGTGGCGGAATAAAAAAGAATCCTATATGCCTCCCCTAGTGTAAAAACTTTTAATCTTTCTGAACAAACTGATACTTTTTTCATTTCAATCTATTCATTATTTATGAAACAATACGTTTTTGAAATACCGGCAAAACATCGCGTAGAATCGTATGGTACAATACAGCTTTCACTAGTTACAAGTTATAAAAATCACGAAGAAATCATACCTGCAAAATGTGAATTTTCATTTCATCCTTCTTTCCAGCGTCTACACAGTGGATGGCATGCTGTACCAGCATCTTGCTATAATACAGTTTAAAATTGCGGATTATCCCCAGGTCCAGCGGTTGCAGTTCGCTTGTGCAATTTGCGGGCAAAAATTCCACTCTCACGTTCTTTAGGTACGATGTATCAGGAGGGTGTGAAGAAATCAGAAGAATTTTTCGACCTTTTGCGCTCATTATTGCATCGATGCCTCGCAGCCAGTTTTCAAACACTTTTGTAGTGATCCACGACTTATTGTTGTTGGTGTATTTCGTAGGAAGCTTTAACATTTTTAAAACACCGCGACCTCGCAAATTTCCCGACAGTTAAGGGAACCAGTTTTTTTATTTCTGTCACTGTTTGCGCACAACAACACTGTTACACGTTGTTTACTCTTCTTCTCACCATGACAGCTGTCCCCTTTGAATGCCACTGTGCGGTCAGGAGGTAAATTAAAAAAAAGGCCTCCTGTTTCATCGGCATTCAACACGTCTTTGGGATCAAACTGAGATGTTACTTCCGTCAAACGGGGTTCTTTCCACTCACGCACTGTATTAACGTCTACACTCTTACTCTCACCGCACACGCCATGCCTTACCTTAAATGTATGTACCCACCAGGTCGACGCATGAAAATCTTCAACACCGAACCTGACTGCCAGTTCATTTGCTTTTTTCGCAAATGACTGGGATGGTGATAGGAATTCCTTCCGCCCGTGTGCTGCTGGAACCACTGTAACAGACAGTCTTCCAAGAGTTCGTATATCCTGCCTTGAATACGTGTTCGCTTATTACTAGAAACACCAAGCACACGAGCACTATCTTCAATTTCGGTTGCTTTAGCCACGATTGAATTTAACGTCGACGGAGCAATCCCTAACTCCTTGGCGATGTCTACTCGCTTCTTATTCCCGCTTTCCTTCACTACTTTCAAAATGTTTAATTTCTCAGCGATCATAACGCACTTCCTCTTCCTTCCACTCATTTTCCACTTACGATGTTATACGATGTTACGATGTATTTACGATGTTAATAGAAACAGTAACAAACTGATGTCGACGAACCGATGGAGCTTTACGAGCACTGAACAAATACCGTACGTTTATAGGAATCAAAGCTTACTCAAAGAGTACTCGTCAACTGCAAACTCAGCCAACCGGCACTAATTGACGATTCCCTAGAAACGTACAGTCTGTTCAAAATAGTTGCATTCGGACATTCACGTGATATGCATTTTGTGATATACTCGACGTAAATAAGAAAAAAATATTTAAACGTATAAATGAAGTTTTGTATCTCCAGGGACTTAAAAATTTGATCATATAATTGTAAAAAACGAATAAACGAAGAACGTATAACTGAAATAAAATAACACGAAGAAAAGTATAGGAATTTTGCCGGGACCTAAGAGAAAAAACGAGTGAGTGTGAAAAACGTATAAGTGAGAAACGTATAAAATAAGTTTTACTGTATATGACAGTTGATTACTACCAACTGCGAAACTAACATTTTTTAACTGTTACAGAATATTTCAAAATTTAAAACTTCCTTCGAAGGAAACTGGCTTTTTGGTCCACTCGGTATAATAAATATCATTATCTTGAGGTGTTTGTAATAAATAAAATACATGTTTTTTCATATTGCTCTTTTTTGTATCACTCAAGACGTTGTAGGGAGGATCAATGTAAGTTATTCGGTATACAAGGAAGGTAGTGATGGCCAACACTGCGCTTCAGCCCTCCACTATGTTAACCCAGGTACTCATTTCCGTAGGCTAAGTCGACCTGAGGGCTGAAAAACGCACCCTGATGGTGCTGCTCAGGAATTTAACCCGAAATCTTTATGTTTAGTAGCCATTCACTGTAGCAACTATGTACTAAATCCCCTTGTAATAAATAATTAAGGACAAAATTAGATGGTTACCTTAAAAAAGGCATAACGGTTCTTCAAATATATGTGTGCACCAGACACGACGGTTGTTTTAGCCTTATTTCTGTGATTGATTAACAAACTTTCTCGCTTTGAAGTTGCAGTCGAAGATGTTTAAGTTCTAAATAATTACTATATGCGAATACTGTTCGTTTTAACTGCACCCGGACTTTTAATTTCCTTATCTTCATCAACAATGATAACGGGTAAAAAGTCAGACATAGATCCTAAAAATTGAATGCAAATGACAGCAGACTGTTTTTACTGTTGTGTTCCGATTAACTTAATACTTAATAACCGTTGTGTTACGTTTGATTCACAAGAAAAAAATGTTCCATTTTCATGCGTGCATGTGGTTATAAGGGAAGATCTGTAGACAAGTGTTTTTATTTTCATGTCACACTACTGAGCGGGCACTTTGTCTCCTCCCTGCAACGTGTACGTTGCCTTCAAAGCGTTAAGAACATGCATATAGTGAAAATAAATGCGGGAATAGGGCAGAGAAATACATTCGCGCACACAAATAATTTCACGGACCAATTGCCTCTGACAGAATCTGTACAAATAAGCGTGTATATATTTGTGTGAGTGCGCCTACGTCTGTGTAATATTGTTGTGTGTGTGTGTGTGTGTGTGTGTGTGTGTGTGTATTACAGAGAGATTCAACCATAATACAACCCATTACCTTTCCCATCCATAGAATAGAGGGATACCACATAATCTTCTTCGCAAAATTAATTTAACTCTTTCAGTATAAAATGTAGGAGCTAAGCTCATTCCTTAAATTACTGCAATCCTTTAGCTCGAAGCACTTGCTATGTCAAAATCTCGAAGTTATCTCAAAAAAGGCCGTATTTCACATACTAAGTCGGACTGTGGGCTCAGCCACATCTAATGGCTATCTGGCCTCATCGGTTGGCGAAGTTAACACGATCTTAGCATAGACCATGTTTGTGCACAAAGCGATGTGATAAATAGGATAATTTGTTACAATTTTCTCTAAACTGTTTGTACTCGCATGTTCCACGGGAAACTTAGAATTCAGGCGTATTGGCAAGTATCCGCAGCATTATTGCTTAATTATTAGAACTTTCTATACCTGTGTACGTCATACTTTTAACTGATAATAATTATTTTCTCCATTTGTTTGAAGGCTTTGTAATACCAAAAAAAAAAAAAATGTCCTCACTAAGAATTCATAATAGGCCCTATTATCTTGTTCTCGTAAGAGTCTAAAATCTAACACATTTTCTTATATTGTGTCTTATGCTATGCTTAATAGCTCCAAAGTAGAGTGCATATTTTTCCAATTTTATCTTCTGCTATCCTTCTGTTACAGCCTAGTTCATGCTGCTTAGTTATATTTTGTATTAACAAATTTGTTTTTCTTGATGTCTCGGATTTTGAATCCGATCGAACCGCTTGTCGTATGACTTTCCAATGTTCTTCATTCATCTATGTCTAATTCTGTTGATTTTCTTTTTTACGTAAGTTTAAATTCTTCGACATGGTAACATACTTAACTGTAACTGTAGTGGATGAATGCATAACCGCATGGCCTGCCAACACACAGTCACATGTACTCCCCATACGCAAACTTATCAGTCCATTGCTTAAGCGTGCATACTGTCCGTAAATTATTAGCGCCATTTCGGTAGACGTATATGATCGAATCAGCATTCTTAAAACTGAATAACTTTTGTAGTCTGTCCAGCGAGTCGTACAGTTTTAAGTATGACGCTCACTTTCATACGAGTGTGTCGATAACAGAAAACCAGGATAGCACTGAGGTAGTCAACATAATCCATTTAAATATAACGAGAGCTTATAAATTTTGCTGAAGACCACAGAAACGGTTTGCACTCGAACGTTAATGACGATCATTTTTGTTTTCTTCTATCATAGTCACGGCTTCAACATATCACATCGACAGCATACTGGCAAGGGCGTTATCGCTTAAGAGTATTTAGCAGATCAGAATATGACTAAAGATTCATGGAGCATTGTTACACTTATTGCCTAAGCGACTTCGAAGATTCAATCAAGAAGGCTTCACGCTAGAAGAAACACCCGTAAGGTAGATAAGCTCAAGGGCATAAAGGTTTGTCTGTCACATACATGCGTGATATTATATGATAATATATAATAATAACAGTATGATATGTCCATTAATATTGACATTCTCATAAAAGAAAAGTTAATACCGTATATAAAGTTCAGTATCTGTTGGAGTAACAAGTTACAGCATGATTATGTTCGAAGTTCCCGAACATGACCACTTGTGCCCGTGATTCGAGCATGTTATATTAGCTAATGCATAAAACGTTACTTTGAAATCTATTTGCTATATTAATTTATTTTTGTACATAGTTCTAAACCAGAATTGGCTTAAATAATTCTGAGTTATGTTCCTTAGAGTAAAGTATTTCATAGAAAGGAGAAAATTGTATTAAGTGTGAAAATCAAAAATACAGCTGAGTGAGATTAAATAGACACCCCTTCGACCGCCTACGCCACTGTAATTTTAAGTTAATTAAGGAAGGCTTGAAAACGGAGGGTGTTACCGTTGATTGTGAAGCGTTTTTATTTTAAACGTTAAACGTAGGGAATGGAGTGGACGGCGCATGTCGGGCCGACACGTCCCTCTGCTGAGCGGGAGTTATCTGCAATTGCAATCTGGTGGGAATTGACTGCCACGTTAATCTCAAATATTTAATTACACAGTCTTCTGCGTCCCACAGTTACACTCTGGAACTAAAATTCAGCAACAGCAACAACAATTATAACGCACTGATAATTTTATATTATGATCGTCAGCTTCATTAATAGTAATTACTAATTAGTATTTCATTTTTACAACAGCATCTTACAGTGTTCAGTCAGCTGCAATTGTACGAGAGGAGATAATCATTATGACTCTTACGTTTTTGTAAAATGGACGGTGCAGTAACTACAGTAACAGAGGTCGAAAGTAAAACGGACTACAATTGATGGCATTAGTGGCAGTTTTAATAGATGGACGGCGTGTGCTCACTTCATTTGCTACTTCTGTCTTTTAATAGATGGACGGCGTGTGCTCACTTCATTTGCTACTTCTGTCGTTTAATAGATGGACGGCGTATGCTCATTTGCTACTTCTGTCGTTTAATAGATGGACGGCGTGTGCTCACTTCATTTGCTACTCCTGTCGTTTAAATTTCTTCACTTCTTTATTAAGAAATTTCTTGAGGTTGCTCGCTCGTATATGTTGTAGCGTGACAGATATAAGCATAATATTGAATGGCAATTGATCATTAGAATAATGAAGTTATAATATTTAAATTTGGAAGAAAGCATTAAGTTTAATATAAATAAATTAATTCATAGCAACTGTGGAAAGAAATCATTATTATAAAGAAAATACAAGTTCAAATAAAAGGAGTTACTAGTGATGAGTCATCCAAAACCAGTCTCATAACCAAATGTTTTCAAGGTATAACCCAGGAAGGTAAAAAGTAAATAACAAAGCAGTACACAATATGACCAAACCCACAACGAGGGAGAATAAATAGAATAGAAACCCTAAAATAAGCCAAGATCAACCAATACAGGTTGTGTATTTCTGTAATAAAGAAGAAGATGGAGAAGATCCCAAGAAACCTGATGGCAACAAGAAGAAGATGGAGAAGATACCAGTCCCAGAAGGCAGGAGAAAAGAAGACTGAAGAAAGAAGAAGAGGGCAGCATCCTGAAGAAGATGTCATGCTTTTATAAAAGACACCCAAATCCCTATATCCCCAAAATAAATATCTAAAAATAAAAGTATAACGAAATAAAAACCACATGTATATAAATTTAAGAGAGAGGAGTGTATAAAGTAAAAGTTTCCTGTGAACTAAGATGAAACAATAATATAGTACCCATGGAACAAATCTCCATTGAAAAAACGCTAACCAATTTATTATGTTGATAAGACTATACGACCATTTAGCATTAACATAATATATAAGTGAAAGTGAACCAGTGATAGTTTTGGGTATTATAAAAAATGAACCTTGTGTTTCATTCTTGGCAATCACAAACATTGGATGCAATGAAATATGCATTTTTCAATGACTTAAAATGTGTACGGTGACAATATGTTGTTCATAAGACATGAATCTGTTTAAAATAACATTTTTGTTTTACATGAAAAAAGAAAAACAGATTTCATAGTGCTTTTTGAACGGTTCATACTATTTATTTGTTAATGACAGGGTACAATTCCCCAAAGACAAGGTATAAAAGACTGTATAAAAACTGTAGAATCCTACTTATAATAATAGTTAGAAATAAGAATATAGATATAAGGTTTTAATGTATATAGTACAAGAATGTTTAAAAATGTTTTAGATATAAGGCCATTTGTTTGGGTCTGAAACAACTAACATCAGAACTATAAAAATAATTACCACTTGTAAATAGTAGAGAGTAATTAAGATGTTAGTTAGTACAAAACCTTTGTTGTAAACCATATTTACATGTTGGAAATGGGAATTTTGTTACAAAATGTCTGACTTGAAGACAACCATTTATTTAAAAAAAAAATTCTTTATTTGTTTTAACTATTATTTGTATTGTAACCAATACTAATTGTTTTTGTGTAATTTGAAAACATGTTTAATTTATAATACTATTTGTAAAAAGTCAGAGAGGGTATCACACATCATATATTGTTTGTAAATTATTTTGTAAGAAAAATTGTTAAAAAATCATAGGCCAAAAGAATGGAAACCAAACTTCATCAAAACAGAGAAATTGCTCAATTAAATGCAAATAAACAAAAGGGGTTTAGACAAAATAAACTTGAGATCATGCCATATAATTGCACATACCATTTAGAGAGATTTTAATAAATTATATTCAGAATTATGAATAAAAGTGAGAATGACTAGACTCAGAAATTTAGACATGGGAGTCATATATTTCAGAATAATGTTTCAGAATACAACTAATTCAATTAATTACCAGAAAATAAGGGAATAGGAACCTTTTAATACAATATAGAATTATTAATATTAAATATAACTGATAAAATGGCTGAATTTATATAATGACAGGAAGTAAATTTTAATGTTTTGACTTCCAAACAGAGTATACCAAACTGAAAGTGAAATTACTATTTTTTGGACAGAAAACACTATAAAATGGCATTATTTAATCTGAAAATAACCAGAATGAACTGAAAGATTAATTTAAATCAAATCTAGTGAATAAAATTGACAAATAACCAAAGTTTAGGCATTCATATAGTGAAAATGTAAAAATGTATACAGGATGTGAAAAAATATTTGAACAATGTTAAGGATAATATTATATGGGCTAAGAGTTTAATTGAAACTGAAGGAAACAGTTAGTTAATTATTGGTAGTTGAACGGTTAACATGATATACGTATAATAACGTGGATAACCTAACCTATAATCGTCATACAAGCGAGTGTATAGTGAGTTATTGTGAAATCGCGAGTGACTTGTAAAATACTTCTGAAACTATCTTATTATAACAGAAACGATCAAGTAACACTCCATAACACAGAACAATATAAATCTACTCCGAAAAACACCATAAAACACTAGAAAACTGTATAATACATTAAACCAAATTAGTGACGGAATCGGAGAAAGTGTTTGAACTAATAATTATACAGATACACTAAATACAACCCAGAATCACTACACCAGTCACTACACAACATATAACAAGAGATTTGCGGACACGAGAACAGAAATATTGCGTCAAAATACATTATTTGGAATGCAGCAGCAACGAGCAACATTTTCATCGACTTGACGGCAGCCATCTTTCTTTGACAATTCCAGTGCCTCTTCTTGGTTCAGCACAGCTGTTTGGTGACAACAATTATTATATTTACAATTTATTATTCAATGTCTGTGTTTATTAATAACTATTAATTTGATTGTAACGTTATACTTTTTAAATATTAGCCCGATTTCTCTGACTTTGGTAATAATTGGCTGTTTAAAGAACCCTATATAATTTTTATAACATATACTTGTAACTTTTTTCGATATCCTGAGAATCGATACTAATCGATAAGAGTCAATATTGCTGTTACTTAATAAAACATTAATACTTTTCAATACTTAATAGTTCTTTATTTCTTCAATAATACTAATTACCAATAATATAATTCTAATTGATAATCTACAAGGACTTTACCACCCGTAAGTGAAGATAACCTAAAAAATAGAAAGGTAAACAAATATCGATTGGTTTACAGACAGTCTTATGAGTGGTGATAGATTATTTAAATTATACTAAAACTTTAATAACAATTTTCAGAAGAGCATTACACTGTTTAAAACTTCACAGCCCTATATTAATTAATTGATCCTAATTAATTAATTAATAAAACTAAAATTTTTTTTTTATTATTTTTTTTTATAAACATAATTTTTTTTTAATTTTCTTCAAAACAATAATTTTTGTTTTGAAACTTTCGGTGAAGCTGAGCATATATATTTCTTCATCAACTTTACGCTACTCGACCGGTCTTGCTACCATTGGGACTCGACCAGCTGGGAAACTTAAGGAAGTGTTTCAGGCCAGTAAGACGTCGAGAGCCACACCAAATACACACCAATTTAAGAACACACACATCAATCTTACTTATTTTATTACAAATTGGCTAGACCAAAGAGTGGGGTTTGATTACATCGGAGTCTAACACATACTACATAATAGCTTTATTATCATCAACACACATATATATTTATTTAATTTGTATTATTACAATGTATATCACAAAATATTAGACGATTACACTTAAGCGACTTTTATTTTACTGTAAATAATATTTATTTTTTATATTATTATTATTATAACATTTTTGTACAAGAATTTTTACATATGCTTTTACAAAAAGTTTTATTATTAATAATAATAATAATATAAAAAAATATATATACGAGAAAAACTGAGCAATATGAATGTAGATAATATTTATTGTACTGTATATCTTTGTTTTTCTGTAAGAATCAAAGGAAATCTGTTATTGAAACATAGTCTCATTACCCTGAGTTTTATTGTACAGTGTTTAGTAATTGTCTGCAGTGTATTATGTTGCTGCTTTCCTGTCATTACCGTACACTAATCTGCAATAACATTTTTACTCTGCCAAGTAGAAGCTACTCAGCTGTTCTGTGCGAGATTCTGGGCAATTGAAACAATTACAGTTACAAGTGAAAAACAATAGTCATATAGCGACAAGTTCAAGTTACGAAAGCAAGACATACCCAGTTGTTGGAATTAATAGTATTTTTTTGGTGTGTGCGCCGTCGGGTTACGCCCGTTCTAAATAACAACAAATAGTTTTCCAAATATTTTGGAATTCACCGCTTGCCTGTTCATATTCAATGTTTGCAGTGCCTTATTTTTTATTGTCAGTTATTTTATTTTTAATTTCTGTTCAATTGTTTGTTACAAGACTGACTGCAGTTTATACTCGTATAAACATCGCGAATGCTAGGATTGTTGTGTAGCATTCTTCAGTATACACTCCAGCATCCTGTTTGGATGTTTAGTATGACGGGCCGACATACAGACTGCAGATAAGCCTTAGAGTTAAAGTCTCTATGATCTTACTTATTTACTGGAGTTGAGGGATAATTCCTACATGTTAACCGTGTATGGTGTACAGGACTGGGACAAAATCATATTTGCATCGTAGTTCATAATCTGGAATGTGCTTTTCATATCATTCTCGCTCCATTCAAACGTGGTTTTTCTTAGGTCGTTTTTATGGTTATCCCGTACGACTGTGAGAAGTCATAATTCACATCCTGTGTCTAAAGTTAGTGTGAGTTTTCTTGTTAGCAACGACATGAATCGTACCAGATAAACTAGCGATCTTCCATGCGATGTAGGATCAGAATTAATGTTTTTCTTGTGTTTCACATATCTACAGAATTGTCACATGTACTGAGGATCCCCCTCCATTTAGATTTTATAGGTCGCTGTAATGCGATTTCAAGTAAAAATGAATTGTTGGCACATCGGCTTGTTAAATTTTGAGTTTACCCCATTGTATTTGTTCTACTTTATCAATATCGCTGGCCGATTTCGTGTAGATAACCTTGGTGAATATGTTTAAAAGCTTGCGTGCCTGTCCTGGTAGTATCCAACATAAACCACATATGTTTTTATTTTTTATAACTCAGAGAGATAAAATCGTTAGAAATTACATTGTATACGATGCTAACATCGACAAAATCCATAAGCTATTGTATTTTTTTTCATTTTTTAACCATTAAGTGACCGTTAAGTTAATAACTCTTGACTCCGTCTGATACACAGACTGCTTAATCTTGTACTTAAGTGTTTATACAAGCTTGTACTTTTTGTAGAGTTTAGACGCACCTTCTACTGTCTGTGAGTTTGGCACATTTATTCTTCATATGACGTAAGTTGATATAAAAATTAAGAGACTATATTATTGACATAAATGTATTCATCCCGGTTTACTTCTAACATTGTCGAAAAACTGAATGGACGAAGAAAGAGTGCTTGATACTACAGAGTGTTTTATGAGTACTTGATACTAAATGTTAAAAGTTGGACAAGATAGGACATTAATTAAATTTATTTTAACTTTTATCGTCAAATGTATTTACAACAGGAGTTTTGTACAGGCTACGTTGATTATAATTGTTGCACCCCAGTGTACAGTTAATCACGTTCAAGACTACTTAATGTTAAAACTTGGTAACTGGGAATCTAACGAAAAGAGGTCACTAAAGCTAGCTGCTATTGTAAAAAAAATTATACTCTGACTGAAAACAAAAATAAAAGGCATAAATATATTTTTATTTCTTGCTTTGTATTCTCGTTTATTTAGTTGTGAATTTCCTTAGCCCCAATATTTTAAATTATTTGTCTTGACTACTTTCTGTTTTACTGTTGGAACAAGAAATTTCCGAATCCAACAGAAATTGAGCAAACATTGTATGTCGAGTTCTTTGTAAGAGGATAAAAATATTGCAGGCTGTGTAGTGAACAGGAGCCGGAAAGCTTTACAGCTAATTGGACAAGAGAGAGGCACTTGCCTTTCCTTTTCGAAATGCGCACTTCAGATTATTAAATATATTTGTGATGGTAATTTTCGTTTATAGTAACACGATTGTGAAAACGATAGGAACATTTGAAAAATTAAAACTTGCTATAAATTTATAAATATTCATAAATGTTTTCAGTAGATGTTTTGTGGCATATCATTATAGTTTTGTTACTTACATCATTATTTTGCAGTAAACGCGTGAGGGTACGACGTAACGGGTATTATTAGATGACAACCGCGTTTTATTACTGTTTCTGTCTGTGTTGGGGCCAGTACTGAATCTACAGTTTCTGATAAAATTGTCGTAGGGGTTTTTGCCCGTGTCCGTGTCAATACGTCAAATTCTTAATGTTAACAAGTTAATTTAACATGACTTACAACCATCAATTTCGATTTCGTATGTAGCCTAACATTTTATTCTGTTACATATTTCATTCGACAGTTTAGGAGTTTAATTATGTAGGCCTAATCATTCATTTGAACACAGTTTGATAATTTTTAATAAGTAATCAACGCTGGGAAGATAACGTAGTGAAGATTGTGTGAACCAAGATTTCATAGTCAACAATCTGATAAGACTAGCTCGCCACTCGGACAACTGAAGACGATTATAGGGGTAAGGTTTGGTCTTTAGTGCCACTAATATGCAATTGAAGAAATGGAAATATATAAACATAAGAATTGAAGTATGTTTGTATTGAGAGTATTGTAAAATAAATTTCAAAAATAATATTGATTGTAATGGATTTATGTTTCATTCTTTTTCTGTAAATATGAATTATATTTTATACAATTTCTTGTTTGAATATTTGAATGTGTAAAAACAGTTTCAATAATTTGCAGATTGCTACATTTTTCATCGAATACAAGATGTGTTGTAACTTATACGATATTTACATCTGTACGTCTATCGGTAAGTTTCATTCTTCTTCTTCTTCTTCTTCTTCTTCTTCTTCTTCTTCTTCTTCTTCTTCTTCTTCTTCTTCTTCTTCTTCCCGTGATTCTACAGCCCTGCTAGACTATGACCTCTCTTCGTTTCTGCTTTCTCCGAGACCGATTCCTAGACATGGCTTGCCAGTTCTCTCTCTCTCTACTACTTCCGCTATTTACCAGTTTTCCTTTGCTACCTTCGTAAGTATTCGATAGTCGTTCACAGGTCATCGATACATAACTCAGTACAGGTGACGTTCATCGTCATTAATACACGCGTTATATAAACATGGCGATGCAATTACTGAGATCTTCAGGTTATTACAAACTTAACGTAACTTCTTTTGTATACTAAAAAAGAAATTATTAAACAAACAATTAAAAAATAACCACCAATTACAGTTAATCTTTGATACAACAGAAATTAAACTGACTTGTACACTCCATCAGAGTCCTTAACACTCGCTAACCAATTAACCAAATTAACCAATTAACACTTAACACCAATTAACCAAAGTGAACAACAGTAGAAATGCTTGTATTATGTATATTGTAATGTGACGTACTTATTATAAATTCTAATATAATTTTAAATCTTTAAATCTTAATGTAAATCTTACCCTTCATCAATGTAATTATATCCTGCAGCTCCAAGTTGTGGGTGCCAATGTATGGAAAGTGAAATAAAAGATTTAACTCGTATTCAGTCTTGTCTTATTTTCAATAAATTGTATTACTCTTTTCTTTTTAACATATATTGAAATTTATTAACATGCAATGCCCTTCTCTTCAGTTAGTAGCTCCTTTAGGTTCGATAACATAAAAACTCTTTCTCAGGGTTAATAAAAAAATTAAACTCGATGTACAGTCAAAGTCATACATATGATAGAAAATATAATAATTATAAATCGGTTTCAGTAATGTGATGTTATGTATGTGTGTTGGGTCACGGGTTCTTTTGATTATACAAAAGAAACAACTTCTAAATCTGAACAACTAATAAAAAAAATTTACAATGAGAAAATAAAATTAATAATCATAATGTTTATAGTGTTTTTGTTATATCATTTCACTGTTCTAGTGCTTTAACTTGAATAATGATTGAACAAATGTATGTCTTAGCATAATAGAACAATCTCACCAAATTGTAGTTTAGTTTACAGATTATTTTCTTGTTGTAATTCTTCTGGCCTTCAGTTTTCAGTGTATTATATTAAGCCATTATACTTCTTATTATTTCCAGAGTTTTTCTTCATTAATTTACTGTGTGACATTATTATTTTTTTGTAGAAAATGTTCAGCTTCAAATTATATCTGTTCTGGCTTCTTTTCCGAATTCAACAATAATAATTAATTTTCTTCCTTCAATCTCTAGATTCATTTAGTAAAGCTAAACTTTACGACATTTTTTAGAGGTCACAGGGTTGTTTTTATATACCCCATAATTAATTAATAAGATTCATTTGAATCTTATTTTTACTCGTCTCTGATGCACATAATTAGTTTCTGGGGATTATTCCACTAGTTTTAATTATTGTACAACTCGTCTTATTGTATTAGCTATATAGTTGTTTTATGTAAATTATGTGTTATTCACTGTTTATATTATAACCAGGTCTATTTCCTATGCACTTTCACTATACACTGTTTTTCAACGTTAATCACCGTTATTTTCGCTATTTCCACTTTCTTACGTTAGGTAGTTTGTGATTATTGTTTAATATTATTATAATTTTTTTTTTTTATATCACATTTCGTAGTGCGATTACACAAAATAACTGCTCGAGGTTCGCAGACCTCTCTATAGTTTAATAGGCTTATACAATAACAAATGTGTTTTTACTTACTTCCTAACTTGTTAACATTTATACAATATATTTCTATTTATTAACAACTATTTACATCTTTATTATCATTAAATCTTCCCTCCTGGGTGTAGTAGTCATAGTCATGTCGTCTGATAGTCTTGTCATTGTCATTAAACTAATTAATTAGTAAGTTTTCATTTCCTATTTCCATTGTATGTACCTATTATATTTCCGTTTTGTTTTTTATTACCTTTTACTCCTTGACCTTATTATTTGTTTTTAAATAGTCACATTTTATTTTCATTTCTTTATTTGTTAAATTGATTTTATATTTCTTTGTATTTTATTTATAAGAAAGATTGCTTTTAGGCATAATTCACAACGAATTTTGATGATTAAATTATATTTATTCTAGGGCGTAATTGTGTTATGTTACAATATATACACATTAAATGTATATAAGTCATAAATTGCTTACTTTGTATGCAAATAATCATATTTTTGGTTTCGTATGGATAGTAATATTTTTTTTTAATTTTTTTGTCTTAATTTTTTACGATATAAAAATTAAAACTCTTATTTACTAGAATAAAACATTTTACTTAAGCATCCCCTTGTTTTTATGCAAATCCCCCAATGGTAGTTGGAAGTGAGTCCATTAACCCAACTAGACTCTCCACTTAGCCAATAAGAATTCCCACGCCACACAACTTGTTATTTAATCAAATTTTAGAAGCATCTTTGCAAGCTTGGCTGATGAACCCACCATTTGCGGTTATTATCATGAAACACATCTCTACAATTTCAACGATACTTAGTTCACATCACAGGATTTGAAGCTGTTCATTCTAAACATGTTCGGCTAATTTTGTTTTCGTTTGCTAATGTTTGACGTGTGTTACCGTGTACATACTTAAAGAACTCTTGACATGTTACCAAAATATCATGTTCCGTATTCATGTAGCATAATGCACAATATCTATAATTCAAAATTGTTGCAACATTGGCGCGGTATTGCACAACAGTTTTTGTATAGAAATCTTGGGTTCAAACAATTGTCCGGGCATTCACCGGTATATCATATATCTAAGTGTAAAATATACATCTTTAATCTTGAATACAACGTAAAAATACAGCGCGTAAGGATGCCTGTTGCATTACTTGTTGGGCGTGTATTGCGTGTTTGTTGTTGGATTTCTGTTTCTCGAATAGGCCTAAGAAAAGTCTACTGACGTCAGGTCAAGTGATTAGAGTGTCTTAGGAAGCACGCTTGTGATAGTTTTGCCTAAAAAGTTATCAGTCATTATCAATGCATCGTGAGTTGGCCTCATTGTCGTGACGGCAAAACCATGATTTTTTTCTTCATAACTCAGATGTTATTTTCCTGACATTGTGTCTCAGATATATCAGGAGTTCCAGATAATAACACAGATTCACAGTGTGTCCCTGAGGTAAGAATTCGCAATGCTGAACACCGTCGTTATAAGAAAGGTTATTATAAATTTCAGAGGTCAGTTTTGGCCTTGAGAATTATTCTAACCTATTGTGAAGACTGCACTCGTTTCTAGGTCGAATCCTTGCACCCATGTTTCGTCGCCTGTTACAGATCTTTTCATGAAGTTTTCGTCTTCGTTCGTGCGATCCATAAATTCTTGACAGACGGCCATGCGATTGTTTCTATGACCCTGTGTCGTGTAACTAAATTTGCAGCCACCTGATGCATTTCTTTGTTTTTTTTTTTGTGATGCTACGATATGAATCTATCGATATGTTGCATTCTACTATTTCTCGAACTGTCAAACGGCGCCTGGAACACACGCTGTCACAACCATGTAAAACATGAGTTACGATTTCATCAGATGACGTTCAGGGCCGCTCCGCTCGTAAGCCAAGCCATCGTCTGTTGAGTTTGTACCATTCTTAAATCGTTTAAACCATTCATAACGCTGCGTACGCTCTATTACTGCTTGTAACGCAGTAACAAGTTTATAATGATAACCTTGTTTCATAATTTCGTGAATTTCCGTGTACTTTTTCCATGTTGAAGCAAATTTAAATCAAAATACCTGGTAGCAGCCATTGTGATGTTTGGTAAGTCGTAGATCAATATACCGCCAGCAGTCACAACTGCCCGGACAATAATCACTTTTGATTTAAGTTCCGTCTCATTAACTAAGTAAGGATTTTTAGTGTCGTAGTAATTACAGTTGGTCTCCCTTACCACATAATTACGGTAAAAACTGGACTCTGATAATGCCACACATTTGTGTCTTCGGCATCAGTTTCATTAAGCTCTGAGATTTGAGAACAAGACTCGATTCGTCTATTAGGATAATCTTCAAGAAGTCGATAGTCAACACGAGTTTTGTAAAAATGCATTTTTTGCGAGTCCCTACTCGTTACGGTTGTATGATACTTGAGTTTGATAGGCATACAATTTGTGATTTTTTAAATTGCCCCATTTTATTTTTTGTTAAAAACAGTGCTGATTTTTTTTATTAATTTTTGAAACTTCCGTTGAACTCTTTGCAGAATTTCTGCCGAATAACTTCGTAACTAAAATACCTAATTACAATAAAAAGCATAAACCTCTTCGTGCAACACATTGTATATGTGAATAAAAAATGTAAAGTGTCTTTTGTAGATTAGGTTCGTCCTTTGTTGTGATACGTGTTCCCGCGCCACTTAAGATGTCCATCATCGGTATGAACGAAACGTCTGGTAAAAAACATGAACAACTTAGACTAAGGCCTAACAGACCGGAAAAATGTGATAATATGTACAATACAGTTTGGACATTTTGGTACTTTGATGTACTGAATCTAATACAACAAATATAACATATTAATGTATTAAATGAAAACAAGCAAGATTTAAAAGTTATATTACTTATAATGCTGATGTAAATTTTTAAACATTTTTCTAATGTTTCTAATTTTCTTTCGACAAGTCTCAACGGTTTGAGACGTCTAGACGGTTAGATCGTACTGAGACTGGAGGATTTTCTTAATTCTGTACATACTGTTTTGTGCGTAGATGTAAAACAATACAAGTACTTACATTCAATTAGCTCTGTAATTGTTTTTCTTAATATATATCATCTCACTCCATTAAAAAATGAAAACGGAGTCGAAATCGGAGAGAACCAAGCGTCGAAATCGATTATGAAAACGGCATCACTGACACGTACTGTGTACACGTGACGTCAGGGAATACGTATACTTCAGTAAATCACCTGTGTGTTGTTAAAGACAGGAGGATGAAGAACTATGTATTCTGATTGAAACTGTCTTGGGAATAACGTTACCTTGTGACGTAAAGTACTGGTCTGTTGAGCAACCTGTAAAATCTCCTGCCTTTGCCACATCAGTTGCTTCATATATACCTTCAGTAATCGTCAAAGCTAAAATTTGTTTTCCTAATAAACGTTCTACGTAGTATTTTATATAACTAGTAGTAGTTGTATGATATTTTTCAAGAATTATATGCAAATGTCAATGAGTACATTAAATAGTTAAAGGATAATGTTTTTATGTGTTTTAAAATCATTTACTTCAGAACCAGTGAATATGTTTATGCTTAATGATTCACTGAAATAGGTTTCGCCCTGTTCGCAGTAGTAAACAGTAAAGATTTGAATATAAGTACTCTGTTATTATTGTTGTTACGATTCTCAATAATATAAGGAGCTTTGTAGACCTCTTTTGTTAATAATGTTCTTCGAAGATTCAATGATGTTAATTTTTCCGGAATGGATACACAGTGACTCATGTCACAGATAAGACGTGTCATACCTGACGAAGACGTACTCACGTATTGACGAAACCTGTGCTGAGTAGTACACTTCGCAAATGAAAGGAAATTAATACATGAAAAAAGTACACATCTTCAACATTTTTGGAATTTCCATTCATTTGAGAGAAAATACGATTTTTCGTACAGTTGTCACTATTTCCATTACCCAAAGTAACTGTAAGATATAATTAATATATAGATGAAAGCCCATTCAGTCTTCTTTATTGTGAGATGACATATTTTTGACAGAAAATTAGATCCGTTGTGGCCAAAAACCCGTGCTGCTGGAAAAACAATTATTGTCAATTGAGGTATTTATATTGTTATTAGTGTTGTTATCATTATTAGTTTTGTTGTTGTTGTTGTTCTTCTTCTTCCTCTTCTTCGTCCTAGTCCTCGTCTTCCTCCTCTTCCTCTTCCTCCTCCTCCTCCTCCTCCTCCTCCTCCTCCTCCTCCTCCTCCTCCTCCTCCTCCTCCTCCTCCTCCTCCTCCTCCTCCTCCTCCTCCTATTATTATTATTATTATTATTATTGATATACGATTATGATAGTGATAATGATTATGATGATTGTCATCATCATCATCATCATCATCATTATTATTATTATTATTATTATTATTATTACTGTTTAATTTGTTAAGAGTTTCATGCAGATGAAGAAATAACCAGTGCCCAAATGATTATTAAAAACTAGTTTACCTCTGATTATGTCTAGTTACGTCTAGTAGACATTGAATATGTTCACGTTAAAAATAATTCCATAATTATTAATTGCGTTTTTTTTACACTGAGAAATTTATTAAGCGTTTTTAAAAGGAGTAAAAATTGACGCAGTGCTTTAACAGATTCAATTTATCCGCCTTACAAATTATGTTTAACGCTTTCCCATATCGTCAACCGTGTAATATACACTTACGTCTTTAGATAGTTATATTTTGTTTTTGTTAGGAAGCCGTGATGCGGAATATAAGTATTGAAATAAATGAGGTTAGTTTATCATAAAGTTTTACAATTTAGCACATGTGTTCTCTCGGGTGTTTAATAAAAGTTTCCATCTCGCTTTAGTCTCGGTGAAATGATTCTCCCATCAGTCCGGGGAATATTTCATTTACTTATGTAATGTGCTTTCTGACTTCTCAACATGAGCACATATTTTCACCAGACGTTTTCCACTTTTATAGTTTTCACCGAAGCGCTACAAAACAAATAGTCTAAGAAGTACCAGTTACTTATGTTTACTGTAGTCAACTTAATGTGTAATGTTATGCTGTATGCCACGGTGTCACATTCTATGCGTATACAAAGTTTTAGTAAAGTTTATTTTATTACATTCAGTTGAAAGTAAACAATAGGGCAAAATAACGTAATATAATGCAACACCAATGACAATAAATGCACCTGTCCGAAAAGTTCTATGGACGAAACTGAAGTCGTTGATCGCTGAAGCTAAAGAATTGAAACAGAACGGCATTGTGCTTGAGAGATTGTGAATTAGTGTGTGTTTAGACGGTGTAGTAGCCCAGTGGAAGATACCATATGACGTTCATTCGTTATTCTCTTCTATAGCTTCAGCTGAAGAACGTTCCAACTCCACCTGCTGCTGCTGGCAGAGCAATACAAGTCTGGTTGAGTTAGGCGGTCCTCAGTCGACACACACAACACCCCTTCCCACCGTGTTGAGTCGTTCCAACTCCAACAGCTGCTGCTCGTAGGGCAGTACAGGTGTGGTTGAGTTAGACGGTCCTCAGTCGACACACACAATACCCCTTCCCAACGTGTTGAGTCGTTCCAACTCCAACTGCTGCTGCTGGTAGGGCAGTACAGGTGTGGTTGAGTTAGGCGGTCATCAGTCGGTAGCTACACATGAACACACAACACCCCTCCCTACCGTGTAATCCGTCACTGCACGTGGTTAAGTGCAGACTGGTTTCTCTACGCAGGTGGTGTGGTGTGTTAGGGCAATACAAGTCTGGTTGAGTTAGGCGGTCCTCAGTGGACACACACAACACCCCTTCCCACCGTGTTTAGTCGTTCCAACTCCAACTGCTGCTTCTGGTAGGGCAATACAGGTGTGGTTGAGTTAGGCGGTCCTCAGTCGACACACACAACACCCCTTCCCACCGTGTTGAGTCGTTCCAACTCCAACTGCTGCTGCTGGTAGGGCAGAACAGGTGTGGTTGAGTTAGGCGGTCCTCAGTCGACACACACAACATTCCTCCGTGCAGATCGTCACTGCATGTGGTTAAGTGCAGACTAGTTTCTCTACGCAGGTGATGTGGTGTGTTAGAGCAATACAAGTCTGGTTGAGTTAGGCGGTCCTCAGTAGACACACACGACACCCCTTCCCACCGTGTTGAGTCGTTCCAACTCCAACAGCTGCTGCTGGTAGGGCAGTACAGGTGTGGTTGAGTTAGACGGTCCTCAGTCGACACACACAATACCCCTTCCCAACGTGTTGAGTCGTTCCAACTCCAACTGCTGCTGCTGGTAGGGCAGTACAGGTGTGGTTGAGTTAGGCGGTCATCAGTCGGTAGCTACACATGAACACACAACACCCCTCCCTACCGTGTAATCCGTCACTGCACGTGGTTAAGTGCAGACTGGTTTCTCTACGCAGGTGGTGTGGTGTGTTAGGGCAATACAAGTCTGGTTGAGTTAGGCGGTCCTCAGTCGACACACACAACACCCCTTCCCACCGTGTTTAGTCGTTCCAACTCCAACTGCTGCTTCTGGTAGGGCAATACAGGTGTGGTTGAGTTAGGCGGTCCTCAGTCGACACACACAACACCCCTTCCCACCGTGTTGAGTCGTTCCAACTCCAACTGCTGCTGCTGGTAGGGCAGAACAGGTGTGGTTGAGTTAGGCGGTCCTCAGTCGACACACACAACATTCCTCCGTGCAGATCGTCACTGCATGTGGTTAAGTGCAGACTAGTTTCTCTACGCAGGTGATGTGGTGTGTTAGAGCAATACAAGTCTGGTTGAGTTAGGCGGTCCTCAGTAGACACACACGACACCCCTTCCCACCGTGTTGAGTCGTTCCAACTGCTGCTGCTGGTAGGGCAATACAGGTGTGGTTGAGTTAGGCGGTCATCAGTCGGTATCTACACACAACACCCCTCCCTACCGTGTAGTCCGTCACTTCACGTGGTTAAGTGCAGACTGGTTTCTCTACGGGGTGATGTGGTGTTAGTCGTACCTCAGCTTGACGCATAGTAATAATGATGTTGGTCATTGTTGAAATTTTATAGAAAAATTGTGAGTAGTGCGTAATTATTGTATTATTTTAGATATTTATGTAAAACATAACTTGTTGCTGCGCAGTAGTTTAATTACTCTTGATAAACGCTTTCGGGAGGTTAAGCTCAACAGATCGGATTGACTAGCTTTCAGTTCGATCTAATGAATAAAATCGCTCGATATCGTTCATCAGAAGTCACTAGATTAGTGGACAGCAACAAGTTTTGTTCTCCATAATTGTCAGGTTAACTGTACGTTGTATAAGAGCGTTAAATAAATCTGGTGATCGTTTTACTTCCTCTGGTGTCGATTTATTCCATTATTAGCGCTGTAACCCACACGTCTTTCACGCAACAGCATATCCCATATTGTGCTCCGAGGAGCATCTGGTGCTGCTCTGGTAAATATCTGCAAATCCTTCGTGAAGAGATTGGAAAGAAAAAAATTCTGAAAATTCAGTACGGTGATATGTTTTCAGTTCGTTCTTAAACTTCTTGCTATGATCCTGTTGTTTCTCGTTTATCTAACGAATTTCTTATTTTTATGACATTAACGGGAGAATAATATTTTGAGTGAAATAAAATTTGATGTGTAACATGCCCAAATATTGAAGACATTACCCAGTCCTGTATAAATGTTAAGTGAAAATTAGTGTTCCTTGATGAAACTGTCTCCTGAAATGTTTTCTTTGAGAAAATTCTCTCCTAAGAGCTCCGAGAGTCAAAACGTCCGAAAACAATCTAATTAATGAAAATTGTGCCTAAAACCAAGAAAAAATTATAAATGATTTTCAAATAGTTTCTACATATCGTTATTGTAATGGAACAGGATATTTAAATGGTGCTAGTAATATTTCTTCATAAAAGTGCATAACTGTAATTAAGATCGTAACGGTCATGAGTATAATCACAGCCTGAACTTTGGTGATTTAAAAATAATTTAACATGACTTTAAAACTTAAGAAAAAAAGAACAGAAAAAAAACAAAAAATATGTACTTTCTTGAATTGAAATATTTATTATGGCCACATAATTTATAACACTCAGTGAAGTGCATACGATTATCATAGCACATTCATTGTGATAAATGAATAATGAACGTTGCATATATCCCAGCGTCATATGTAAGTTAAATGATAGTAATAAAACAACAATAAAAGATTATACTCAAGCTAATAATATGATGTAATAATACCATTATGTTTCTTGTAAGTGCGTTACTAGAAATACAGATTTTCTGTGAACTCAAAGTTGGATTTACGAAAAAGGATACAAAGTTGTCATTTGTATAACTGAGTACTGAAACTTCTTATATTTAAACTCCTAATTCGTATTCAAAATACCAATTCATATATTCCGATATATTAATATATGAAAATGCTCTCTCTCTCTCTCTCTCTCTCTCTCTCTCTCTCTCTCTCTCTCTCTCTCTCTCTCTCGCACATGCGCACACAAATAATATACATTGTTTTTATGTTTTGAAGGTGCTAAAATAGTTTAATGCTTACGTAAGGTAGCCATTTTTTTCACCAAATAGCGATCGCATTATACCAGCATGTAACAAACTAGTTGCGTGTAATATCGTCTGTTGAGGACATTGCTACTTAATTAATGGCCTACAAGTCAGAAATAAAGATAATGTTATAAAAGGTAGTAAAATCTACACTTCAAAAAATCGCTTAAAGTGAGAAAACTTTAAAAAAGTATGAAATTCCATTAAAATTCGAACCCTGTTGTAACTATGATTCGTTGAAAACATTCAACAGATTGATAAACCAGATGCTAAGTGGTGGTCAGTAGTATAACAACACTAGAAGTTAAATACAGCTGTGGTAGTGATACTGCTAGCTTGTTGTTACAATGCTTACATTTAAATATTGCAGATACAAAATATAAAAAGTGTTTATTTTAATATATTGTATAATAAAGATTAATCGTATTGTTATCGTATTGTTAATATTTAAAGTAAGTAACAAAAATCAGTTAATAAAAAATAATGAGCATATTAAATAATGACTAATAATGGTTATAAATAATTTATTATTAATTGTAATAATATTTATTTATTTATTTATAAGTGATTTTAATAGTGAAAATTTTTAAATATATTTTTTTGTATTAAAAAGTGCTACGTAGTTGTATTGGATTCTTATTTAAAATCCAGGTATAATAAAAAGTAAAAATTTTGTATTTAATATAGGCCTACATTTAGACCAGAGTATAAAACAGTGGTATTTAGAAAATAGGAATTTCTTTGTCGAATTCTTTCATTTGTAAGAGCTTGTCTGTCGAAACGTATACAAAACATGTGGAGCATGTACTAAGTTTTCCAGCTTCAAGGAAATTTGGTAAGTTGTAAGTTGCAAGTATTAAAGTAAAATAAAGATAGGCCTAGTACAGACCTCACGTGTATTAAATAGTAATTCGTTTTCTAGTATACGGTAAGCTTCTTTCTTTTGCAATTACTAATTAAATGGAAATATTGCGTTATTGTCCAGTTAAGCTGCAGACATTATACGGAAGTAAAACAATTTTAATTTTAACAGAATTGAAGATTTTATTCAAGTAAGTCATTACTTACGTAGGAAACATATATAGATGCTTTACACTACAATTGTAATCAGTTGTAATATGCAAAGCGGGAAACTCTACAAACACTTGGGTACTCTAGTTTCCCAGGTTGCCGTAGTAACGTAATTTTCTCTTGCTACTATGCTTTTTTGTATGTTTGGTGACTTTCATCTCTGGTACTCGTGTGTTTTCAAACTTATGCACCTGCTCCACGTTGCTCAAGATCTCAACGTTCGTCAGACATACAAACATTTATTCTCCCAAGTAAACAATTTCTCGGTTTTCGTTTGTATACTCACTCATGTGTCTTCATTTAACCATTATATTTTTAATATTATGTAAATTCGTGTTCCGCATCGTAAAGAATTAAAAGTAAATTAATGCAGACATTAACAACGAAAATACGTGACTAAAATTATGTGATAATCGAACAGTTGGCAGATTTTGTTTCTTATAATTTATTAATAACGCACATATTTTACAAATTTTGTATATAACCTGGGGGTTACTGCGAACAGCCTGCTTTATACAATATAAATTTTAAGATTCAACATTTTGAAGATAAAATTAGTTGTCGTGAATTATAGATTTTTTACAAATTTTCACATTTTCCATATTGTTTATGGCAATTATCTCGCCCATCATGTAATTACTGACTGTAATCATCCTTTTACTGTTAACATTAAACAGTGAATTCCAACTGGCGGTGACCTTATCTTGGTAAAGCAATTTAATAATAACTCTTATTTACTTTAATAAGTAAATGAACAAAAAATATTGTTTTAACTGTGAATTGTGTTGCAGGAGAAACCTCTAACAAATGTTTCATTTCACTATTAAACGTACAGCAGGTTTCACTTTGTTTATTGGAATGCAGGTTTCACTTTGTTTATTGGAATGTGTATTTGCTTCAGTCGTCTTTTATTTTCATCATATTACAAGACCCAGTCACCAGTTGAGATTAGCAATAACCCAGCTCGATGTGGACATTGCTGTTTCAGTGGTTGCAACAAATCACCCTCAGTTTTCACATTCAAGATTTTATGTTAATATGCATGCTTAATATCTTTCTTATGTCTTCATTATTATAATGGCATAACAAAGTTGCACCGTTAAATATATGTAGTAAGATACGTTAAGTGTGTAAATTGACTCTTTACTTATTTACAATTAAATACTGGCCTTTTTGTTTTTCCGTTACTTGTCGTAAATTGATCGCTTATGATGCGGCCCGCCAGCAGGTCCCTAAGTTTAACCGTGACCCGGCCATCGGGCGCTTTGTAAATGGAAGGCACCAACAAAAGAATGTAAGGAAAATTGCTCTACACTTTTGCTATTAGTTATTAGTTAGAACAAAATATAAAGAAAACCTAAACGATGGCTGATGGTGTAACCGAATATTTTGCGACTATCAGCCACACCAGATTTTATTTCCTTAATTCTCGTATATTTAATGCGAAACTTTGTGTATTTTTTGTAATGCGTACGTGTCAAGGGGATTCAAATTAATTATGATTGCAGCCATTTACATAGGTAACTTTTTTTTAATCGAATTATTGGTGAATTTTACCGTGTAAAAGCGTATTTCCGTGATGCGTTGTGAATCCTCAGCAGCATTGTTTCATTTCGTATGTGTGTCACTTTTTATTTATCACTTTCTATGTGTATTACTTTTTAGTGTGGAAAAGTATTTCACAGTATTATTATAAATATCTTTAACAAAAAAACCTATACATTAATGGAAATGTTAACGTGCAATATTGTGATATTCTTCTGTTCACCATGTTTGTGAGCATGTTTACGAGGTTTGAAGAAATCGAGCAGTGGCCCATTAGAGTCCGTTATGTGTCATATTGTTTATCATCATCACACGTACGATTCTGAAGCATTTTATTGTACCATCCTCAGTACTCAGTATAGTTTATTACCCGCGTACAGATCATAGGATAGGCTACTTTTTGCCCGGTCCCTAAATATGTATAACTCAAAGTCTGAAGATTTGTTTCTTTGTATTGAACACAAATCCACACCGTTACACCGATTGCCACCAACATTTGCACAAATAACCTTTGACACAAGGCGAAAAACACTGTCTAACTTGGAATTTGATATTCTGCCCCCTTCGCACGATTTACGTCCTTTTAATTATGCCCTTTTGTAGACGCGTATAAAGATATCAACAGACCATGGAGACCAGAATTAATTAACATAGTAACAAGTAAATAAACAAATGCTATTTAGCGGCATCGGAACTGTACCTGTATCCGTTCCTGCAGTATATTTTCGATGTTTTTAATATGTAGATCTAATTGTATCGATATATTACGATGTGGAAAAGAAGAAGTGTACTAATTGTAAATTGTCCTATTTCTTAATGTAAAGCGAAAATACGTGTTGTTTTCATTTGTGAGGTTAGGTGACAACGGTTTTTGGTTTTTGTTTACTCCTGAAATAAATAAAAGCCATGGTTGAGGAAGGTTTAATGTGTATATACAATGCTTATAACACAGTAACACTTAAAATAAAGAACCTAACGTTTTTGAGTTAACGGGTATTGTTAAGCAATAAAATAATTTAAAATTGGTACACTTATTCTTCTTCGTAGCGTGTAATATCGATATTACCGCACAATCAAAACATCGAAAATATACCAACATTTCTATGATTTCTTCTTCTTCGTATGATTTCTACAATAAATTACTTTCTTTAGTTTAATGTATTTTAATTAAGAGTTTTCTGCTTTCTTCATGATGTAGATTATTTCTGTACAGAAGCTTTCCAAAAGTGTGTCTGCTTATGGTTTTTTTTAGAAAGTAACCAATGTTATAGAAAAAACGGAATGTAAACATGGAATATTAACGTATGGATATAGTGTTCGGTGTTAGTATGGAATGTTTTAAAATAACCTGTAATATTTAAAATAAAACATATATTGTAAATGATGTTTACAATTTCGTATTAACGTGTAGTATAAAATTTACAGTGAATATTAAAATATTAAAATCAGAGTGTCTGGCTTAATAAAGTGTATTAAAATAATATTAATAAATTTTTCCTTGGATAAAATAAGTTAGTAAATTTGTGTAATGTCTGGGAATGTGTAGCAGATTAGATTCATGGTTATCATGGTAACGCATTTGTTTTGAATGCAGTTAAAAAAAGTACATCTTCAATTATTGCGGTCTTATAACTAAAAGCAATGTTAAAAAATTAGCACGTTCATATAATATTATATTCTGGTTCACACACATAGAACGAGAAATATCTCGGAGAAAAACTGATGAATTTAATTAAAAATACATTTCAACTGTGTTAAACAATGGTAATTGTTGAAAATAAAATAAAGCCGTTACTAGGCGATTAAACTAAATTTGTTTTCATTTAATTTAAATCGTCGACGCGTGAAGATGAAGTTCCTGGCTAGCAAGTATATCATCTCCATTATTTAATGTTTATGTTTCCAAAGTTTTATTATTATGATTACCGGTATCAAAAGGCAGGCAGGACACATACACACGCACACAATCGCGTTATTTCTGGCCTAACTCACGTTTATTTGCTTGTTTGCACGTATTATAAATGAAAAGTTCCGTAATCCGTACAACGACATGCACGCGTGCAAGCGGAAATGGTGTCCAGCATGGACGGAGTTTCGCTTCCTGTGGATCGCTGGCCAGTGTAACTGCACGTGTATACAGTGGAACGGTTCACAGACAGACGTTTCGTCTTTAGGGAGTTGGACCCTCTGCAAGTGCTCAGGGTTCATGTGAGCGACTCTGGAGCGTTCCTTCTTTTCCGCGTTTATCTGTTTTGTGAAACGTACACTGTAGATTCGCAGCTTTACTCTGAGCAGCGCCCCATAGTGAATCTTGAAAGTCTTTGCCCACCTTGGACCCTCATACACACAATTACCTGCTCTGATGTTTTGATTAAGGCGATTATAATATTAGAACTTTAGAAACTTGAGCATTACTTAATGGAGAATAAACGTTATCTTTAACCAGACTTTATACACTCCTATGTGTATTATGAAACACGATAAATAATTTTAATGAAATAAATGTCTTAATGAATACAATCTGTGTAATTATTCAAAATTTTACCATAGTTCTAATTGCGTTTAATATCTGTATATATTTTACATGATGTATCGGTATACATCAGTATTAGGACATGATACGTCGTTACTTTTGTAAGGAACAAAATGAACATTCAACAAAATATTTATGTATACAATTCTGTAGTATAGTATAGGCCTATATATAATTTTGTATGCATTGTAATATGTAGTGGAAAAACAAATGGTTTAATAAAATAAATAATTTAGTAAATGATTACAATTTTTGTTGATTTCTTTTAATTTTAACCGTACTTTGATTTTTAGATTATACGTATAACACACCACTCCACTATAATTTATAGTTATTAATTTTTTTTATTTGATACAAACTTTACATATTTTCTATGAAAATACAACAAGGAGATTTCTAAAAAATGTTCCCTATATTATAAACGACAATCGAGACATATCAAGTGTCAGTTTTTTAGAGTAATCAAATTGAAGTCACACAGTATGAAAGGTCTTTTTCTTAAAAATAAATTTGTTTACATACTTACTGCACATATGTATTGTATAGTCTCGTTCAATTTGTTTGTTAAAATAGTATATAAAGTCGTAATACGTATTATGATATATTACAATATAATATTATTATCAAATGTATTATCAAATAAATCATAATTACTTCTGTACGTAGAATGTTTTACTTTTGTCGTTTTAATTTAACCTAAATTGTTGTGTAATAATACATATATTATACAAGAATCGTGCAAGAAAATCAAGGAGTTACTTATAAAGAAATGATATATGAAGTCGATACGTGCATTATTTTTTGAAAAATGTTCAAACGGCGGTTGTAAGTTGCATAGAAAAGAAACAAATTCATTGCTTTGGACAGTCTTGAAAATGGCTAAATTTATAGAAATTCGCTGCTCACGTCAGACGGTAGCGTGCTTAGAGCGCCCGTGGTCTGAGCGCCAATGCTGAAATCGTGCTCTGTGCGCCGATACCGATAAACCCGTGTTCTGTGCGCCGAGCTTAGCTATGCATCATTAGACGCGGTAACACCTGGCTGCATATCTGTCTATCCGTTGTTCTCCAACTCAGTAGCCAACACTAGCTTGTCTATGAAAATTAGTACAATTCGTTGCTAAAAGACATTATCACACCTCTAGTAAGTTCCCGGAGCTGCAGAACTCTCTAACTGTTTTGAACGAAATACGTTTATTATTAGGTCAGTTAAATTTCAATGTTAGACGATTTTTTATTATCAGAAAAATCATGCAAACCCAACTACGGTACTGTTTTATTAGTAACATAACAAATCCTAGAGCAGACAATCACAAAAATAATAAGAAAATGTTCGAACTTCTGCATTGTATTTTAAATTTGTAACCATAATACCGAAATAACAAATAATTTATTTATAGCTTTTCAGTTTATGTGTGCTTCCATAGATATCTACAAGCTTATATCTAACGTTATTCACAAATACACATAACTGATAACAAAATATAAAGTTTTTTTTAAACATATTCACAAACTTTTTAAAAGCTATCCAAAATTTGCAATGAGAGTTGAGACATTAATTCTGTCAAATTACTACACACACAAAATACAGAGATTAATAGATACAAATTTTGTACTTTCAATAAAATTACTGATAACTTCATCCATAAATAGACTTTTACATTTTTATTAAAATTTTGAGTTTTATTTTAGATTTAAAACTACACAACTTTAATATAATTATAATTAACTTTATTAAATTATGTATTGTATTATTATTAAATTATTTAAACTTTATTATAATTATGGGTTAAAATTCCCTGTAGAATGTAATCCGGCTGTGTTTTAGAAATTCTTTTTCCCTTTTGAAGGTCCTGGTGTCTTAACATTTTGAAATCTCCAAAATCGTACACTGTATTCAGATTTTGGTTTATTTTGATTCCCCAAATAGATTTTTGCGATATTTTTCATAATTTGCGTCCTGCCGTTTACTTCTGAGGGATCAGTTCAAGAAGCTCTGAAAAGTAAAATTATGGATACGCATATCAGATTTCACGAAAATCGATTTATGCACTCAAAAGTTGTCCTGCGGCATACCCCAGACAGATAGGTAGACAGGTAATCAAACGCAAAACGTTCAAGATGGTGACTCTCTTCGCTCGTTATTGGATAAATTTTGATATTAGATAATTCTTCAATTATCAGAAAAATTACGAAAATCCCGATTATTACTATTATGTTTTTGTTTAGTAAAGTAACAGTTGTAGAGTAATAAGACAATAAATGCTAAACATTCCAAAACAATCGGATTTGTGTTGAGGTTCCCTTTAATCTGACACCCGGCTGAATTTTTACAATTTTTTTTTCAATTTTTGATTCCATTTTGTGGCTCTAGGTCAGACAATTTTGAAATTTTCAAAACTGTATACTATATTCAGATTTTTGTTAAAATTCTCTTTAATTTGATACCTCACGTAAAATTTGCAATTTTATCAAACTTTAACCCACTTTATCCCAGCGTTCTATTTTGAAATTTCAAACATTAACACTACATTCAGATTTTAGTTAATTACTTTTAATTTGATATGCCACATGAATTTTTGCGATTTTTCAAAATTTTCCGCACTTTTTAGACCCCAGTGTATCACAATTTTGAAATTTTAAAAAGTGAACACTAAATTCATATTTGTTGCTAAAATTACTTTTAATTTGATACCCCACATGGACTTATGTGATTTTTCAAAATTTGGACCCCTAAAATTTTTATGTACCACCCCTATTTTTGGGGAGACCTATCTCGAAAACAATAGATTTCTGCAGGGTAAAAGTATGGACAGGCATGCGAAGTTTTACAAAAAATGGTTGATGCCTTTATAACAGTTGTCGTGAGACGGTAGATAAACAAATGCCAAACAATCGAGTTAACACTGGGAAACTACTGTAAAATAATGACAGTGTTACTTCAGTCCTACCATGTTAAGTACAATATGTAACTCAGTAAAAAGTTATAACGAAAATATATTTTTTCCAATATTGCAACTTCGCAGATACAGACAGAGTTGTATCCATCATGCGACACAAATGGCAAGGAACATTTGTACTGCTGATCGAAGAAGACGTGAAAAACCAAAATTATTAGTGGAGGGATCTGGGAGAAGCATGATTTGTAACGCACAGGTTATTGTAAAGTGCGTAGTTGCGACGCGGTAGCTAGATATTCCGTAGTTTAGTCTAGTGCGTGTTTTAGTGTGCAGGTACTTTAATGTATTTTCCAGTAAAAATTGTATGTTCCAGTAATGTCAGCACTGTTACTTGATGTAAAGAGACTGTTGCACATTAACTTATTCTTTACATACTTTAGTATTTTATTCTTATTATTAAGTACTGAGAACAGTGCATAGTGGACCATCGTATTTCTTGATTAAGTGTAACATGACTTAAGGTTTTTAAATGAAGCTTATGATTGTTACACTTTTGGTTTTGATTTGATATTCGACGGCGGAGGTTAGTATATACAGTAACTAAGTCACTGATACTTAACATCGATTTGTAGAAGAGTGGATATCTGCAATATGGTTGGTGAACATTTTATCAACAATTGAAAAAGACAGATGGCAACTGTGGGGCCGTGGCCTGTTCAATTATTATTTTTCTCTGAAAATTCTGTGTAAAAATTAAAATTAAAGCCTACGTCGACGTACGCTTGTAAAGAACATATACGTATAGAATATGGAATTTCCTAAGAAGTGAATAGACGCGGATTCGTGTAGTGTTAGTAGCCTTCACTGACCATCGTGAGCACTTCACATCCATTATATACATTTAAATTTTATAAATGTGCGTGTTTGTGTTCCTAGTTTCTATCTTATTGAATGTCTCTTGCTCATTGTCACCCTTGATTTCATTGAATCGTGCTTTTTAATGTGTTTGTCAACCTTAATGTGCTTCTTAATGTGTTTTGTAAAACGGCTGTGTGTTAGCTGTTTTAGAAATAACTCACTTAACAAAAAAAAAAGAAAATAAATAAATAAATAAATCAAACTCAAGGAAATCTTATCTCATTGTCATAAGAAGAAAGAATATTTTCTTCGTATTATTTGCTAAATTTGTCTTTATTTTTTATGTGTTTTCCAGTTAGCGTTTTAAAGCACCAAGGTAATACTCTAGTGTTTTTTCTATTATATTTGTTTTATGAGTTGTCTTTTTCACAAAATAAGAAACAGTATCTATCTTGTTATATTGACAAAATATATATAAACAACTGTGTCTTCATTAAATCTTAATCAGTCGTTGTTCACCCACGTTGAGTATTTCAGCGTCAAAGTATCTTGAATGTCAGTTTACTTTGTTCATTAATGAAGGTTCCTCCTTCACAGTACAGATATATACTTTATTAATATTCTAGACAGTAATTAAAATGATACCTCAGTTGAGTACAATAAACAAATTAAAAATTTAACAAAACTTGCCTTTATGTAAAAAAATCAAGTATCGTTATTTTGAATAGAAAACCAAAAAGTTTCACAGTCACAAGTTCCATCTCATAAGACTTGAAAATTATGAAATGAAGAACCGGACATACAACAGTTACAAGAACACTACAAGAGGGCAGCATTGTAAAACTAATAAACAACGTGTGGTTACGATAGCGGTCTATAGATACACGGTTAAAATTATTTATTATATTAAAATGAATATATTATTTTGTCAGGTAATACGCTTGTATTATACGGTTCGTGTTGATATTGTATATGTACGTGTTTGCGTGCATATGTGACGCAAATCTCTGCATTTACCTAAATATTATAATTGTGTTAAATCGGTAGCGCTAAACAAAATATATATACATAATAAAACATGCGTGCGCGAGCTTGTATAATTTGAATGTATCCACGTACAAGTTAATACATTAATATGTTATGTTGATTTATTCAACAGTTGCATGATTTAAAAAGTAAAGGGATCGATGTGGATTTAATTTTTTGTCTGTGTGTAAACGCTACTTTCTCATGTCTCCCAAAAACAAATTTATTTGTATCGTTTTTCCAATATGTGTGGTGAGTTTGTATTTTCGGGTTTAAATATTCGTGAAATTCACTAAATTTAACGTGTTGAATGTGGTGAAGCTCCCGGGGGGGAGCTCTCTCTCTCTCTCCCTCGGAAACTCTGTGTGTGTGTGTGTGTGTGTGTGTGTGTGTGTGTGTGTGTGTGTGTGTGTGTGTGTGTGTGTGTGTGTGTGTGTGTGTGTGTGTTCGTTCGCGCGGGTGTCTTTGTCTTTTAATACGTGTTTTTGTTTCAAGTATTGTTTTGGTGAACAGTTAGAGACCAGTATCCTGTCGTGGTACTGTGACCAACTTGTTTTTAAAATAATCAGTAAGCAAAAAATCATTCGGCTTCACATACACGTACTATTTAAAGGTTTGAGATGTACGAAACTATTTATATTTTACGTCAATACACATTTCACCAGCCTCTACGATTCGCCTGCGATAGTTCAAAAACATAGTAATAATAAAATAATAAAATTTTTTCGCATTATTTATTGACAATCTACACTAAATTTTATTTTATATATTCTGTTCCACGCTGTTGGTTCGTGGTTCTCATACACCGCGAAATTTTAATTCATCATCATCATCTTCACGGATTAAACCAAGGATGGTTTGTTCCTGTCTCAAATAGGCAAAGATTAGAACTGGTCACTCCAGCGCTTCCTCGGACATCCGACACCTCTCCGTCCCCTCGGCTTATAGTTCCAGATTTGGGGATGCGGCAATCATCCATTCGGCAAAGATGTTCCCACCAATTCAGCCGATACTGGGCGATCCTGTCGAGTATACTCATAATATTCAGTTCCTGCCGTATATCTGTGTTCCTTCTATGATCATGGAGAGTATATCCTGCCACGTGCCTGAGAAGACATTTTAACCACCACACGATAATCATCCTCTGTGGTTCTTTTCCTTTGTCAAATGACTGCAAGAAGAGTATGGCGTATACCGGCAAATCACGGAAGAATTTGTATTTAAATTAAAATGACACTAACTTATTACAGGGAGAAAAGATTATATTAATTTCATGAAATAATAAAACTCTAATTTACAAACTAAGACTCTGCAATTGTGGATACACACTGTACTTACATTAAGCTTGGTACAATTCATGTACAAACGTCAGCGGATGTTCCTTATCCAGTAGATTCGGAAAATCTCGTTAATAATATGTTTTACAACTCACGACATTTTTTTATTCTACCGTATCAAAAATTTGCTTCGTTTACGAAAATTAAATTTGGAATTCTTGTACAAATGTACTGATTATTGTATCATTGTCTCTTATAATTACAAGTAGTGTTTATATTGAGCAAATGATAAATATGCTAAGAAGTTGTTTCTAGATGACTGATAAACACACTCTTTTGTTAGGTTATATTTAAAGTTTACTTTTTGTATTAACATGTGAATAGTGTGTGGGTGTGAGAGTGTGAAAGGATGGAATATAATTTACAAAATAATAGAAAGTAACGGTGGCAGTAAAAAGTAGCAAGTAGTAGCGGTATGTAACAGTACACGTAGTTTGTATGCAACTGTATCGGAAAGTAGTAGACAACTGGCAGATTTGTATTGACAGTAGCCTTCTTCAGTTGTGAATGGAATTGATATTACTTTACCGTGATTTACATATATATCAAAGCATAGTTGTGTGTTACCTTATTTCCCTGCAGGCAAAGCGCCTGTAACTGATACGATTTATATTGTAATCACTACTCGTGTCATTACCGCGTTCGATCGCATCCCTTATCCTATAATCTCAATAATTAGTTAGCTGAAACACTACATTAACTATCTGCAAACTGCTCTTGTTGAGTACATAATCGCGGACACAGGAAACAAATTGAAAATTACTTGTAACAATTGAGTCAGTTTTCCTTGTCTCGTCCGGTTTCTCCGTTCACCAGTGTGTGTTTTACTGTAAAATTTATGAGTGTGAAGGGAGCTGGTGAACATGTAATATTTATCAGTGACACGTAACACAGAGGCAATAAATATCCACTACAATTTACATAAGTGAATGAATGTGAACTCTCTTACTTTTTTCTCCTTCTATTCTCGGCAAATAAAAGTAATGTGTTGTAGAATAATTCCGTTAATAGCACTTCCATTTCCCTTACGCTATGTGAGCGCAAGCCTGATTCAATGTTTATTCGATTCACATAACTTGATTTTATGATGTCATTCTATTATTATACTAGAAGCCGTGTCTGTTTGTATTATTTAATAAAATTAAATACGGTAATATATTTATATCTTCTGCGGAACTAGAACTGTGGCTGTAATCATTAGAAATGAAGTGTCATTACTGGTGAATTAATTCGATACGCTGCTCTTTTTTTCAAATTTAACATAAACCTAGCTAATATAGCGGAATCATTCATTACATTCAGTATTATTGAAGTAGCCTATACGTATATCTCAAAGCAGGCTAGCGTGACAGCTTATAATCTAGAGAAAGGAAAAGATAAGAATTGCCTAGAAAGGCAACGTAGGAAATATCTAGGTAGCATCTGCAAGGAAGAACAATGTAAGCAGTGCTATGTTAGTAAAAAATAATAGAGAACTTAAAAGGTGTAGTGCTTATTCTATTATTCTGTCTACGTACTGAGCCGTAGCAGGTAAAGTGCAGAGATCGTAAAAAGAGATTTACAAGGGCAAGAAATCGTGCAAGAATTAGGAGTGTTCATAGTACAACATAATTTCTTGTTAACTCATTGAGAAAATTTTGTATTTTCTCAACAGAAGAATATTAATGTCTTTTGGCAGCGGTTACGTTCTGTAAAACTAGTAATTCATGCGCAACATGAGCCCGTACTTTGCTTATAATAATTTTCACAATGCCTGCAACAGTCAAGAGTACTGAATCCCATTAGTATTTCCGCAGATGCTTGGCTAGATTCTGTTACAGACTATGATACTTACTCTCTTTTGTAAACCGTCTGTAGTATACGTCCCGATTTTCTTCTTGCCCAAACTAACAGCAGTAAAGTGTTCCCAAGTTCAGTACACGATATTATTGTATTTGCGAGTGTAATACGCAGCGTTTTAAAAATACTTGAAGGGTTTTAAGTAAGCCTATAGAAGGTTAAATCCATTAAGTTGTTCTTACAAGATACAGTATAGATCTCCACACATTTTTACTTTATATAATAACAAATTTGTTAAATTTAAAAGGTGTTAGTGCCTTAAAGAAACTGCGTGTTGTAACGTAACTCATTTCTTACATGAGTTTCATAATGATAAATCAACATTCAAATTGTTTGTGACTGTGACTAATTGAAACAGCAGCAGATACAAATGACAATTCTGTAGATAATGTTATTCGTTTACCATTACTACTACTACTCTCCAGCACTACAGCTCATGGTGAGCCTTGGCCTCCGCTACGACCCGTCTCCACTCATCTCTGTCCACTGCCTTCAGTCTCCAGTTCGTTTACCATTAGGTTGATATATTTATCGTCGTGTGTACCGGCCTGGTCCACTGGTAGGCAACCTCCGTTCGTTTATATCCAGCGCATTCGTTGTCCACTGCGCATAGTACGTAACCAGTCCGTCCTTCACCTTGCAAATTGGCCACCTTCGTGTTCTCCTTACGTCTCTTGGCTACCAGTCTCAGGTATCCCATTTTATTTTCTAAATACTATAATTGAATACTGACATCGATCCCCACTGGCATAGCGTATACGCACTTCTTAGTTTCACATAACCCTCTCCTTTTGTCGGCGACTACAGTAGTCCCACTACGTGCCTTTATTTTTACTTAACCCCCCTCCCACCTTTCAGATTTCTACTTCAAGAATCCCTGTTTGTTAAGTATTTAGAAAGAGAACGTGGAATACTTTCTTACCATTTATATTAATTTGTAATGGGATACATAAAAAATTGTCTTAATCATTCTGTGTCTATTTTTCGGGTATCTGTGAACTTTAATGCGCGGAAGCATGCAGCATGAGACGGTAACCAGAATTAAGATAAAAGTAAATAAATCTAATGAAAATAAAATTTATCGTAACGATCTGTTTTTCTTTAATCCCAGAAAAAATAAATCCCGAACTAAAGGAGTAATCTTGTTTGATTCATTCGGCGATGTTATTTGGTGTACCGTGTTCGAATTTTACTAAAGAGAGAAATTTTCTTATGCAGAAAGTTAATTCGGTCCACATAACACGTACTTTATGGCCTGGGATTTAAGTGTAGAAAACTGAAAGACGGAAGGAAATTTTTAGTGAATGGTTATGATATTGGGATGACACGAATGACATTTTTAGGTAAAATGCATGAAAATAAAGTTTCATGAGACGCATAACCGATTTTTTATTTATATGTCAACTAAGATTTATTTATTGATTGTTATTTAGTGAATGACAAATTAAAAAGTACGCATAGTTAAATTCAGAAGAACGTTATTAAATATCCCCATGGGTAAGCCTGTCGTCTCAAAATCCACGAATTGTGAAAGAATGCTAATGAGAGTCAGAAAAAACTTTATTAGAATAGCAGCTGTGTAAAACTGCAAATAAACTTGCGTAATGTGCGAAAATGTCCGTTGTTATAGCGCCAGCCAGGATTGCGCGCCCTCCTTATTAGTGATGAGCACCTCTGTTGTTTAGAGGTGGGCCTGGCCTGTCTTGTAGCTTTCAAACAGGTACTTCCAAACCCAACATACAGGACAGGGGTCCGGAGACCCCGCGGACTACTCCAATCGGCTTTTAAAATTAGGGCCTAGTCCCGTCAGCACATATAGGCCTAATGCTTTGACTTCAGCCTCGTCAGATTTGTTTGATTTTGTTGGCGCTGAAAGTTTTTCAGTCCAACACTCAGTAACGAGACGTCGGCCACCGCCACAACTCAACAGAGCAACAGTTGCATACACGTCACACGAACACGTCATTGCATAGACGTTTGTATTTTATTTTAGTTTTTTTTTACTTAAGTTAATATGTGAATAGAAGTCAGTAACTTTTGAATGAAACGCGCTATAGAACTTGAAGTAAAACTTTAGGAACGCTCACTGATTTGAAAAACAGTATTTTTGCTGATCACCTAAATTATATTTTGATGGAAACTCAAAGCGCGGTTACGATTATCATCTAGGCAACATTGGAAAGAAGTGATTGGTTAGTTCTACCGAGGGTCTTCAGCTGGCTTTTCCAATGGTCATGAGATTAGTACACTGTTCCAACACTGTTTTATGATAAAAGTAATCACTCTTGTGTTGAAGAAATTATATTTTCAAAGTTGAATAAATATTAAAGTAGTATGGTGTATATTTTCAAAGTCGAAAAAATACTAAAGTAGTATGGTGTGTACTACGTACTTGGTGTTTATAATCAGCCTATTTGTTAATAAAATTTCTTTTAATATAACAGAAATAACAAACTTGAAAGGAATATTTACATTTGATACAAATAAAATGTGTTTATGTTCAACATCAGCCAGCTAAATTTGCTGCGGATTTTCAATAGTCAGTTTCATATAGTTCGGAAAAATATACAGCGATAAATGCAACTCAACGGCAATCTGTAGCTGAAAGGAATCTCGTCTCTTTTACGATAGGCCTGCACGCACGCGTGCGCGCGCGCGTGTGTGTAGAGGGATAAATTGTTGAAAGAATAAGTCTGTTTGTGAAAGTTAAATAAAATTAATATATACAGTGGAGCCTGCATTATCCAAGTTAATGTGGACTAGTGGACTACAGCTAACTCGGATGATCGGAAAAAAGAAAAAAAATAGTTTGCTGTGTTTATTGGACAATAAAACGCTGTACATTTAAGATTTCCTAAAATAGTGGGTCTGCAGTTAAAAATGTATGCAGAAGTACAAAAAGGACAGTAAGAAGAAGAATTTAATTCTGTATACGTGAATACAGTACCAATTGACTAAAAGAAACTCGATCTTTTTTAAAATAGGATGTGATGGTTGTCTGCTTCTGAGTAGTATTCCGTCTTTTCCTCACTGCGATGTCTCTCCGCTTTTTGTATTAAAATTAAGTCGTGTGTTTGAGCTTCGAGTTGCTATTCTACGTACTGTAACGCCAGTTCCAAGGCAGCCAATCACCTGGTCATGTAATGCGGGGAGTTGAACTTTCTTCATTAGACGAAGCTTCCGTTTTGTCATCCGAATTTTTCTCACGAATTGCTTTAACAATGTCTTCGTCACTAAATTTGTTTCTTCCCTCGTTATTAACCCGGACTTCAATATCTCTTTTTCTGACATCTTCATACCCAGTAATTCTGTGGACTATTCCATGTACGGTTTCGTTGGTACAGTCTTCCTAACCATCAGCCAATTTTGTGATGAAGTTACTTGTTCATTTGTTTCAAGAACCGTATTCCACTAACGTTTCAGGGTTTCAGAAGAAACATTATTGCTCACATCGGCCGACCACTATAACACGTCTTTTAAATTTTCTTTTTCTTTTAACGTTCGGTGACGATAAGCGTATCGCCTTTGTCACTGTTTGCAAAACAGACGACAGGAAAAGTCGTCGATACTATCGCTTGAATGTTCGCTTACCCCTTGATCGAGGGGCTGAATGATTGAAGGGACGTTTGACGGGGAAAATATGACTTTAAATCTGTCTGTTTTCAGCTCCTTGGAAAGGGTATGGAAAGGGGTATCATGCATTAATAAAATGACTTTTTTTCCAATTTTTTGTTGAACTAAGATTCTACCTCAGGAATGAATTTATCAAAAACCTATTTCTTAAACAGATATGTATCCATCCATTCACTGCTTTCCTCTGTGTAGCATACAGGCAAGGCCGATAAATTGATGATTTTAAATGTCCTTGGCTTAGCCTAGTTTCATATGCACATAATTGACAGTGTGTGCTTATCTGAAGCGTTGTTTCATTGAAGGACAGTGATTTTTTTATTTGGAACGTTTGTATCCTAGATCATCTTTTTCTACTCTTGAGGGGAGGGTTTTAGATGTTAACATTTTTAAGTTCAGCCCGTTTTCGTCACATTGATGGACATATCGTTCTTCTAGTTCGCCGACAGTTGTTTTTTCCTGCTGTATTTAATTGACGCACCACTCCGTACCGTTTTTCCAATGATTCAGCTATCGAATAATTGTAGCAAATTGTAGGCCTATATCTGTCCATAAAACTGATAGCTAAAAAAGTTATTTTTCTTGTAACATCGGTCCGAAAAGCGGGGCACTCGTCTCCCGTTGTTGTGTGGACCAAACAAACAAGCCTCACTGACGTCTTCAAAGGTTGAGGATTTCGTACGTTTCCTCTCCGAACTCGTTGAAGCGTTAGACAAATCCGAACAATGAAGACTGTCACGATTTCGTTTTGCAGTCTTCTAATGTTACTTCACCAACATCGATGTCACATGCTACGTTTTATTAGACTTCTCTTTGTCGAGTCTTTGTAATGCCGCCAGTTCCGTTTCTGTTGAAACTGCCAACCGTTTTCTTTCTATTAACTTACACGTGGACATGTACTACGCATACACGCACAATAATCAAATTAAATTGTCAACGCAGAAACTGAGGAATCGGTGAGAACCTGAATAAGCGACATAAGGAGTGTGTTATTGGGTAACTATTGTTTTGGGTTCAAACCACAGAGAAGTTATACAATAAGAGTTGGTGGAGCTGGAGTAGGCAACGTTTTTCGGAAGCATTGCCATCCGAAGCAGACACGCCGCGACGTGTGTCCACCGCAGTTTATCATTGCCGAATCCTACGTAAACACAGTTCGTTCTTGGAATTTCTGTGCAACGCATAGACGTGTGTCGGATGACGCTCACAACCTTAATGCCGAGTCCTACAGAATCCCACTTCGATGATGGAATTTCTGTTCCGTGCATAGCATCCAACATACAGTATATTTTAGTATATTCATTCTAAAAACGAAAAAAGATATTGTACTTATACGAATATATGAACAAAAATGAGATAAAGAATACTTCGGACGTTCACAAAAGTGAGATAAAGAATAAAGTACCTCAGACAATCCGGAACTAGGATAATCGAGACTCTACTTTAGTGTATTATTATTAATTCATATATTTGTAAAGTCTGTTACAGTTAAAGATTTTCAATCCATTGTATCATATGATTTGCTGTGTTCTAAAGACTTTATATCATTCTTTAAAAATTACTTGTAATATTATTTATACAAAAATATAAACAAAAATTATCTCTCTGTACCATGCTATAAGTTTGAAATGCCAAGCACCAAACTGTTAATTATATGTTTTTTAAATTATGGAATATTGGGGGCGTTAATCTTTGATAGAAATGTACTTGTGATATAAGTGATTTACTAGTAAATCACTTAAGTATTTACTAGTATACTAATTATTTTAGTTCAACATATTGTTACGACGGTCTACTTGATCGTCGTAGGTACAGTGGAAACAAACTACATGACACCAATTAAGTCGCTAATTACCAGCTTTAATTTTACAGTTAAACAGTTCGTAATTAACAACACAGTCTCTTACAACGAATCAAATAAAAATTGTTCACATGCAATAAAACGTCAACCAATACAAAACACAATTGTATTACAATTATCCCGCCCGATTATTAAACACTTCCCTAATAACCACTTGAACGCACCCAGTAATATCGCCCGTTAATCACTTGTAATCGCCCGACAATAAACTCTCGAACCGCACTGTAATTTATCGCTACTATAACTGAAAACTAAGGCCGCTGCCGCCTAGTATTTATAAACAGACCAGGGGGTTCCAAACTGCGTCTTAGCACCAGTGTGTACGACGTAATTAATTGCGGCCTTGACACAGTCCGCTCAGCTGGCGGCTTCCAGAAAAATCTCGCGAATGCGTCCCAGAATCACGTATGCCACACACATTAGAGCGAGATTCTTCTGGAACATTCGACAAACACGTAGACTGTTCTGTAATGTCGTAACACCGCCTCCTCCTTAAGCCTGTTCGTCCCGAACTGGCAAACCGTCTCTGAAGTAATACTCGACCAGGCGATCTAGGTGTACGTCTTTACGAAAGATAATTCTCCGGTCCTTCGAATTCAGTCTCGTGTGATCCGAACATCACGTTCTCAGGAATGCGAGTCTTCCGATCAACCACTAGTTTTGGTGGAATCACTCCCGTTGTGTCATGTACTGATAACCTAAACACCACTGGCTGATCCAAGTTTGTTTGGTTCTCGTCAGCAACCTCTGTTGTAACCTCATGTTCAGCCACTTTTCCCTCGGGCGCTTCTATCAGCTCAGGAACTGCAAGACTCTTGTCTGCACACCCATAGTTGGCTTTCCAATCACTTCTTTTGTCATTACACTTATTTGTATTTCCTCTCCTAGTTCTTCCTCCATTTCCGCCTGGAATAGGGAGGGTTCCTCTTGACCAGACCTGTTGACTTTTTCTTCGACTCATGCCACTCGCTTAATCGAATGATTGGTAGACCCTGTCATTTTAGCCATGCAAAGCTTTATCTTCTCTTGGCCAACCTTCAGGACATTCTCTCTTAAGTCCACAACGAATCCGTAGGCATTCATAGTGTCCGTGCCAAGAATCACTTCATCGACAATGTCTGCCACGAGCATTTGGTGGCTAAACTCGAGAAGACCCAGGCGTACACGTACGTCTACCTTTCCTAGGACCTTGACGGGGCTTCCAGTCACAGTCTGTATTGTACAAGAGCTAATTTGAGGCCGTCGGTTACTGATTAAGTCAGGGCGTACAATAGACACTGTAGCGCCCGTGTCAACTGTAAATGATGTTCGTTTAGCTTCCGCAAATCCATTAACAAAGTTTCCACTAGTCTTATGTAGCGTGGAAACTTTGTGCTGTTCTGGGGCATTACTTCTCCAATTGGTGCGATCGCTCTCTTCTCTCGGTACTTTATTCTTCCAGCAGTGTACCTGTAGATGACCACGTTTCCCACAGTTGTAACACTTCGGTCTTCTGTCTTTATCCTTTGGTTCGAAAGATCGTTGTGGCGCTGCTGACTTCTTAAACTGTTGTTTTTGAATCGTCTCTTTATGCCGTCCGCTATGACGATACTGTGGTATTGGATCCGTTTGGCTACAATGTGATGGCATACTTTGATTAATGTAGGTCGCCGACTTGGCAGCTTCAAAACGGAGACCATGAACAAGAGCGTCTTATTTATTATCATGCCGAGCCATTCTTAACACTTGTTGTAACTGACTGTCTCTGATACCGTCAATAAACATAAGTAGAGAAATCCACTTCCGGAAGTCCTCCGATTCTTCAGGATAATCCAATCTCGTCAGTCGGTCGACATTAGCTTCAAACTCTTGAAGGCTCTCCCCTGAACGCTGTCGCCTCGATTTAAGTTTTTCACGGTACACTTCGCACAAATGCTGGTCACCGTACCGTAATTCCAGATCTTTAGTTAATTCGGCATACACGTTCTGACTGTCAGATGGCACTTTATGTATTAGTTCTGCGGCAGGCCCTTTTAAAGCAAGAATTAGTGAAAGTCCTTTCTCTTCTTCCGTTCATTTATTTAAGCGAGCGGCAGCTTCAAATTGGCGAATATAAGTTGCCCAATGAATACTTCCATCAAACGTTGGGGCCTTTGCGAAAACTGGCCCTACTACAGTTTGATTTCTCTGATATTTTGAATCTTCATCATCATTTATTAATGGTCTTTCTTTATCAACTATTTCCTTTGCTAAATGCTCGAATTCCTTTTTAATTTGTTTTATTGAATTTGCACTAGAAACTTCTGAACTTGAAATATTTGTTTTCGTAGTTGACAGATTTTTCTATTTCAGATATTCTGTCACCTTGTTTCTTCAGCTCACCTCGTAACAGGACAAATTTTGCAGTGGTATCCTCTTGTACGAACGCCTTAATTTCGTCTGATTGACGACTAAATTCTTCTTTTTGTCGTCTCTCTGGTGTTTCATTTTCACGCTTACGTTTTTGTTTTAATCGTTCTTCCATTAATGCTTTCTGTCGTTCATCTGCCGCTTCTCTTTCCTGTCTGCGTTTCTCATCAAGTCATTTTTGTACTTCTGCCGCCTCTTGTCGGCGTCTTTCTTCTGCCTCCTGGCGGCGTTGTTCCTCGATCTGCAGTAGCATTGCTTTGAATGATTCTATCATCTGACTGGTATCCATTCTTCTTTTTTGTTCAACTACCACTAACAACACTCTTCTACGAAGTGTCCTCTGTTTCCACTGTTAACCGTTCTATTCCAGTTCTGACACCACTGTTACGACGGTCTACTTGATCATCGTAGGTACAGTGGAAACAAAATACAAGACACCAATTAAGTCACTAATTACCAGCTTTAATTTTCACAGTTAAACAGTTTGTAATTAACAACACAGTCTCTTACAACGAATCAAATAAAAATTGTTCACATGCAATAAAACGTCAACCAATACAAAACACAATTGTATTACAATTATCCCGCCCGATTATTAAACACTTCACTAATAACCACTTGAACGCACCCAGTAATATCGCCCGATAATCACTTGTAATCGCCCGACAATAAACTCTCGAACCGCACTGTAATTTATCGCTACTATAACTGAAAACTAAGGCCGCTGCCGCCTATTATTTATACAGCGCTAACAGACCAGAAGGTTCCAAACTGCGTCTTATCGCCAGTGTGTACGATGTAATTAATTGCGGCCTTGACACAGTCCGCTCGGCTGGCGGCTTCCAGAAAAATCTCCCCGAATGCGTCGTGAATCACGTATGCCACACACATTAGAGCGAGATTCTTCTGGAACATTCGACAAACACGTAGACTGTTCTGTAATGTCGTAACAGTATTTTAACCTTTGTGTGCATGGTTTTCGATACATACAGACCGTCTGCTCATACTATATGTGATCTTGTATACGTAGCGTACCTGGTGTAGGCCTGTACATTGAATTGTAAGACTACATATTCCACCCAAGCTTCGCATCTAGTAAAACCATAAATATTTTGAGTAATTTATTTTAACAGATCTCATTACATTCACAGTAAGTAATTAAACAATTAGTGGAAATTGATGCCTAAATAAATATTCTAAATTATTTAAATGCACATAAGAATGTTTGATTCAAACTAATTCGATTCGCAGAATTACGCAATTTCATGTTTGGTTATTTGATCACCCATACGTCCGAGTATTGCGAGTACAACACTCCAGCCGACAAGCATCTAGCTAGTCTACCTGCTTCATTACACATTACAGTACGGAAAGCAAAACGCCAGTCACAGAAGATGGGCGAACGTAAATAGTATCTCAGACAAAAACACAAAAAGTAAACAAACTTTGTCATATTACAGTAAAGTTCACATCAATAATGTAAGTGTACACATAACAGTAAATATTACGATTCCGCAACTGTTGCTTACTGTAGAATTTTTATTATAAAACATCAGCGTGCTGTACATAGTGTGGGTTGTTATCACGTTTACAGGTAGATCACCCAGTCGACAGTTTCGTCTTATAAAATCTGTTTTATGGTTTGAGATGTGGGTTTTATGAAAGGGCAGTAAACTTTACGCCGTTTCATTTCAAGATATAGGCCTAAATATGATAATATATTACCGACTTACCAGTGTCATGTCGAGTTATTAAAATTTATTCTAAATTTTCTAAATGTTATTCTAAGATTAACATTCTAAATTAATATTTCCAGTTTTTTTTATTGTGTTACGTATGACAGTCTTAATTGTCTCATAACGTTTCCTCACTGTTGGCTGTGCGCTGAACGGTCATAAATCATATATGTCAATTTATCCATTACTACTCAGTATCCTGCGAATAGAACACTACTCCATACGAGTTTGCTGAAGCTGCCTTATTAGTTGTAGAGAGAAAACGTTTCCGTACTTTTTATGTACTATTCCTGACGTTTGTCACCGAGATACTTCCAATCGTTTTGTACGTATAAATTATCATTAGTTGTAGATTACTTTTTTTTTTTAAATGAAAGTATACGCTGATTTAATGGACTGTGAAGACTACAGAACAGAGCCTTCTCAGTTACATTTTATACTCTGCCTTTGTGCATGCGTGTGTGTGGGCCCGAACTAGCGAGCGCACAGAAAGTCTGAGAGCGTAACTCCTGCCTGGATTTACACAAGCCTTTCAACGAAAAGACGCCCGTAATTGGAGAAAGGAAAAGATTGGTTATGACAAGTAAATCCTGCACTGGGAATGAAATAAAATAAAAGGAAACAGAGAAGCTAGGTCTACAGATAGGGAGCGAAATAATTTCATAAATAGCCATGAGTATAAAGTAATATGAGTCAAGAACTCGGAAGTCTGTTGTTAAGAGAAGGACATAATTTTCAGTGCAACATCAAATTGTGTAATTTTCAGAGAAATTTGGAAACCTGGTCAGCTCTCGTGTATCCTGTGTATCCTGCCTTCAAGTGTGTAGTTAAGTGACACAAAAAATGTATAAATATTTTCAGTATAAATATTAGAAAAGAGCAGAAATTATTTTGAAATTTGTTCGTCATCGCTTAGATGCGTTACCACAGCGGTAAACATGTACCGGTACGTCCCACGTACCCACATACAGATGCTCTATCGGTTTTTAGTAACGTCTATCAGTTTTGCATTCATCAGGTTTTTTTGTACGATTATTTACATTATAAGATTATGGTTGTGAAACTGCGACTCTACATTATACGTAACATTATATATTCCGATCAGTGACGCACCGAGGGCGTTTGGGAGGGTTAAAGAAAAAAGGAATGACAAACATTTTTTTAATTGTTTCCGTAGAAATGTAGTATATACCGAACGCGAATTAAATAATTAGAGTAATTAATTATATGAGTACCAACATTTTCAATTATGGTGCACTATATATATATATATATATATATCCCTATTGCGAGTACGAATTTGCCTCGTATAAAGATCGCTAATTCTCTGATACTTGTTGATTAAAATTTTTATTGTAGTTTTTGACGTTATGTTTCCTTAGCGAGTAGGAAAGAGTCTCTTATCGGCAGTCTCAAGCCTGCAAAATAAGCATCAGAGTTTTGAACGCAGAGAGAAAGTTAATTTTAAAATTCCGAGTATATACTTAGTTCAATTTTGAGCTCGAGTTTAAAGCCTTGTATAAAAAAAGTAAAGTAGCCTAACTATTTAGCATTAATTTGACGTGTAGTATAAAAAGATACTACAAGTAATGCATCCGCTACGATGAATATACAAAAAGCCAGCGAGATCGGCCGCTGGCAGTTCTCAGTGTCATTTGACGGGCCGATTTAATCGGCCGCTAGCAGTTCCAACAATGAACCATAGGGCCATTTAACCGGCCTCTGGCATCCAAAGGGAGTGTCTCAGAAAAATAGTTGAAAAGTAAATTAAATGATCAGAATCTTAGTTTTTAATAATAACATTTTTTTAATAACAGTCGCGTAAATAATTCTCAGAAGTTTAGCAATCACAATATTTCAAAATAAACAAATAAGAGTAAAACATTTGAAAATCGTCGTATAAACTTCGTGTTTGGACTTATTTTAAGTGAAATCACAGTCTGAATTAAATGGAACGACCAAAACTATAAGATTAAGCAGAATAACAAAATTTAATTTATTATAGTAAACTGTATTTAAAAAGACAGCAGCGCAGGTCAAGTGCCGGCCCCTGTCTATTGTTAGGCGGCCTGCCAGTGTGCGTGCGTGAGCCAAGAGTCTCCTAATCTCTTAGGTGCCTTCCGAAGAATTCACGACAAAAGCGCCCAGCGACATAAGCGCACATATTGAAATTTGCGACATAAGCGCCCAAACTACCCCTCCCTGCCTCTAGCTACCTGCGGTCAACACCCTCGCTGAAAAACAATGAAGTGGGAATCCCGAAGCTCCAACCCTCTACCTCGCCGACACTTGCCACTGTTGCTTTAGTTTTTCGTTTATTAAGACGTGTGTGCTGGTGCGGTGTGTGCTACATAATTTTGCTGGCTGGTGAAATGGAACTTACGACGACAAATAAGGGTAAGCCGTGCGCGCTGTACGGAGGCTACTCGTATGTCTTAAAGCGGCACAGAATGTGGAAGGGGCAATATTCTGGAGGTGTTCAAGAGAGAGGTCTACAAGATGCCGAGGACTTATGAAGAGTAAGTCTGGCGAAGTTTTGAGTACTAGTGAACATCAATGTGGCGCTCCAGACGAAGCACGACTGGAAGTCAAAAAATCACTTCAGAAAGTAAAAAAGCGTGCCCGTGAAGAGGAAACGCAAATCTCGAGAATCTACAATCAAGAGTTGGGTGAACTTCACAACAAAGGTTTCGATTTTGCCACAGAGATTCCAGCTCAGGCCACGACTAAAAGAACTCTCCAACGACAGAGATGTAAATCACAAGGGAATCAAACAGAGCCCAAGAATCGTGAAGACGTAGTTCTTGACAAAGATTTGTTGAAGATGAATGATGGTAGCAGCTTTCTACTGGCGGATGACAACTCACTCGGTGAAAGAATATTGATTTTTAGTGGAAATATAGGAAGAGAGGGGCTAAACAATTGTGAAGATTTTTTAATGGACGGAACTTTTAAAAGCTCCAGCAAACAGTTTTCGCAGATTTACTCTATCCATGCAGATTTTGGAAGCTCAGAAGAAGAAACAAATATATACCCCGTGGCTTTTGCATTGTTACCAGACAAGAAGAAAGAAACATACGTCAAGCTCTTTCGACTAATTATTCAAGCTATACCTAACTGGAAACCGAAAAAAATCAGTAATCATTATTAAAATACTAAACTTTCGTTTTTCCTAAATATGCAGCCTCACCCATTCACTCGCACCCCTTTCAACCACTATCAGTTGTGCGCTTATGTCGCTGGGCGCTTATGTCGCTGGGCGCTTTTGTCGCGACACCCTTCCGAAAACGTAAGGAGTATATTGTATAATTACTGATTTATACATCGTTTGGAATACAAATGTCCGAATTCACGTATAAAGTAGATATGTACTTTCGTACGATAAAAACTACAAAGACTTGTAGAGCTCTGTATTTAATCATTTGCAAAACAAGGATCGGCACGTCGAGGAAGTTTTGGAGGAGACTGTACTTCTCTACCAGTCGAGGGTGGATGACGCACTGGCAATTCGTTCATTGCACAAGGCAATTTACCCCTTGGCAGTTTACGCACTATTAGTTCATACATTTATAATGTGACGAAAAAAGAAAAGAGAAAAAGCGTAGGATCTCAAGAAACTTTATTTATTGGTGTTTGCATTAAATTGCCCGAGTTATATTTAACGCATTGCACACCACCCTACTTCTAGTTAAGTAAAATAATTTATCGTAGACAAATAACTTGCCAATAAATGAAAAACCTGTTATATTGAATTTGACGACTTAATTGTGTTCTTTCCAAGTATTTCCCAATACTGTTTTTGTTTTACATTATGCAAATTGTTACACAAGATTCATACATAAGGTATGAAAAAAATTACGAAACTATTTATGAAATTCCAATATTAAAGTAGCTGATACAAGAAACAGTTACAATATAAAAACATTGATACTGTAACTCATACAACTCAATGGAATTTAAGAAATTGAATGCAAAGGTTGTCACCAATATGAGCAAAACCAATTAAAAATACCTGCTTTTGAAGATTCAAATGCAATAAAGGACTGAACATTTTCGAATCTAATTTAGCGACTTACACTGTAAATACAAGAGACGAATTCTCAGGTGTTAACAATTTGACACTAATAAAATACGTATTATACAAAGATACTATTGTAAACATTTGAAAAATCTGCACATGTAAATATACAGTAGGTACACGAAACTAATACCCGAACAAATCAAGTCAATACAAAACAGAATTTTTAAAACAGTCAGCACTTATACAAAACGAAAATATCTACTAGATGTAGTCACAACACTGTAATAACACTCAACCGCATTACTACAACCAGCATAAAAAACCCAAAGCATAATTACTTCAGCAAACGATGTTTAAATATGGCAGTCGATTAACGTACAGTTTAATTTCTGAAACATATTCGTGTATGGATATAGTGGGTATCCCAACAAATCGCACAGTATAGTTTTCAATTGAAACGCAATATTTTAAAGTCAGAGATGCTATTTTTATTTTGTTGCAAAGTATACAGCTTGCGATTAATTTTTAAACGTAATTACCGACAAAAGTCCTCCAAGACTCAGTTTGCACGTGTGTTCTTTTGACGAAGTTTTGTGTTGAAATTTGAGCTGAGATGCGGTTCAGTCTCACCTATCACTCGTTGGATTTTGGCCCTTGAGCTCGAGAATTGTTTCTCGAGTGAGCCCATAATTGCGTCTTGCTGGCCAGTTGATATCGGTGTTTCTTGAGGTGACACAGCATGGAAGTTGTTGCTGCAAGAGGGCCTGTTGTTTCTTGTGCAGTGTGCAAGATGCGCCGTCCTGATGGAACCACATATCACGAAGGTCGATGCCAACAAAGTGAGGTTACAAGAACCTGGCTATCATAGTGTGGTTCCCGGCTACTGCATTGCCAGAATCATTTTCGAAAAAGTACGGGCCAGCCACATCGTCTGCCCAAAAATCGCTCCACACAGTACTCGTTGAGGATGCATCGATTTCTCCTGGACCTCTCGAGGATTTTCTGTGCCCCAGATCCAGTTCTTGCGTGAACTGGATCTTGGAAGTATGAAGATTCAGATCTTTCGTGGCAGAGAGATTCTCGAAATATCAAATTGTTGTGACGACGTTCTCAGATTCTCAGCGGTACTTTCGTTCACTGCAACAATGTTTCCGTTGGTCACGTACACGACTCGCTTGATCCTTAACCGACCCGTAACACTTTTATGTATTACGGTAATATTACTATATTTTTAATTATTATATTGTATAAATTATTTAATTTTTTTGTACAAACGTTTCAAGGACAAGACTGAATCAATACATGCTTACGTATGTAGCTTATATTAAGTATTATATACTCGTAAGTGTTATGTAACAACATGCTTGTCTTACTGGGATTGTTAATTCGGATTTGCACCAGATCGTTTTGTTACATAGACAATTCGTATTTGTTTATTTATTTGTTTCCGTTCTATTCTGTCAGATTCATTTCTGTTTATTTTCAGCGGATATTAAAAATTATTACTTTTTGAACATATTCGAATTTAATTCGACTTGCATTAATTAATTACAAGTGTGTGATCCCGGTAGTGCTATTGGTAAAGTATCTTGAGTGTAAATTGCGTTGTGCAAGTGCCGTTGGGTAGCCTAAGTGGGATAGTAGTGATCGAATAGATGTAGTAGCTCATGTACTGGGGACACCGCTCATCGATTCTGAAATAGAAACCCAGCTGTTCCTTCGTACGAAGTTTACTGTTGGATCACGAAGTGTACTCAGTGTAATGTAATCAGCGTTCTGGTAGGGATTTTGGGAAATACGACTCCACTCTACAATCCGTTCTCCCATCCCACTCGTAGTCCCTTAAGTTTGGAAGCTTTGTGTCAGTCAGTTGTCACGTCACCCTGGTATCCAATACGCTCTCCTACCCCATCGTTCCATGATGCTGCTTCGGTTGAACCACGATGTAGTTTTTAAAGAAAGACCAGTTCTTCATTTCCACAGATAATGTTAGTGAGAGGTATTATTTTGGTCGATACAGTTGTAAATTGCTTTTGTACTTTATTATCAATTTTAATCTACACATGTATACACGAACTAAGACGTGATTCTTTGTATTCCTTTTTGTGGTCCAAAGAGGCTAATAATATTCTTTACATATAGAATAATACTGTAATTATTAGATAGCCGTAATCACCAGCATTGTTTAAATGGCTAATTTTTGTCAAAAATTAATTATTCGTTTCGTGTTTCTATTTGAGACACTAAAGCAATGCTCATAAAATTCGTAACAATAACGATAGTTTAGTTTAATAAAAGAAGCGAATGACGTTTGAATGTACGAGGAATCGCACTTTGTAAAATTGAGGACAAAAAATAAAACGCGAGCGCCTAATTACTGCTGCATTGTAAAGTTAATTACCTTGTACAGTAAGCGGGCAATTTGTCACGTTGTGAGAGGGAATCAACAGGCGGACTGTAGAAATTACTTCAGAAACTAGGTCGTTCTCTAAAAGAAGTGAACTCGAGACAGCGTGTATATCGATTCAGATCTGCACTCTTAGCATCCTGTTGACTGCTGGCTCTAATCTGTTATTTGAAGCACTTACATATGGAACACTGAGATCTCCGCTAAAAAAAGAATTACAAAGGTTTTGTAAAATATATAAAAACACTTGGTAAGTTTCACACATTTTTTTAATTAACTCTGACAGCTGTTTCGACTAACTAAGCCATTGTCAAAGAGGCGTATGAATGAAAATTACTATACACAGGATGTGAGTGGAGTGTAGGTGGTGAACATCTGTTTAGGGCGTATCTGGAACATCTGTGTTGAGATGGCGAGGAAAAAAAAATACAATATGAATGCAAAATATAAAATTAACTGAAGTTTAATGAAGAAAGTTGTGGTAGTGGGTGAAATCACAAGCAGAATGATCACTGTTGCACACTAATATATAAAAATTATCCCGATTAGCGCTTTCAAGCTTCACAGCTTATCGTCAGATCGGAATTGAAAGAAATTATGTGAAAACAAACCCTTCACCCCATCTCACCCCACCCTGCTCACACACAACAAGCTATAATTCAAATGTCCCTTCCCCACCCCCTGAGCCATGTCCCTCCATCTGGACAGTTACATATTTTTCTAGCAAATTCCTTGTGTTTCAGTGTTGTGTGTGTGTGTGTGTGTGTGTGTGTGTACATTCCTTTTAAACCTACCCTCTTCCTCTCCACACACATGGGTCAGTCACACACCCTTATTTTAAAACATCCAATTAGTACTATGCAATTTAATTCTTAATCTTATCTATGTGTCCTCTATCATTTACTTCTTAATTATGTTATAAAATATTTCTTCATTATCAAATTTAATTTTAATATTAATTAAATTGTCTCACCCTTTTCCTCTTTCTTTCAATATTTCTAACTCCTCTCTAAGCTTCCTTTCAACTGTGTTATTTACTACTTTTACAATTTCGTAGTCTTCCAAAGGATTAACAAACTTATGGTTGTCCTCTATGAAATGTCTTGCGTATAACGAATTCGTTGTTCTATTACCTTCTCCACGTTTGTGGTCAGACAACCTGCATACGAATTTTCGTCCTGTCTCACCTAGGTACACTTTGTTGCAGTCTTTACATTTTAATTTATAAATTCCGCTTTTCTGTAATACTGGAATTTTTTCTATATTTTTATTCCTTATCTTATCAAATACCGTTTCACATTTTTTAATAGCTATATCTACTCCGTATTTATTAAAACATTTTATAATTTTTCTAGTATGTGAACCTATGTATGTCAATGACCCTGCATAATTCTTTTGTTCTGGTTCTATTTTAGCTTTTTGTATGTTAACCCTTTTCATAACTTTATCCACTATGTTGGTGTTATAATTATTATTCCTTACAATTCCCTTTATCGTTTTTAACTCCCTATCTTTTGATTCGGTCTCTTTTAAACACTTCTGAGCTCTGTAACAAAATGAATTGATTGCCGCCATTTTATATCTATAAGGGTGGTAAGACTCTCTTGGTATAATTATATCAGAATACGACTCTTTCCTAAATATCCCAAACTGTAGTTTCTCATTATCTTTAATTTCTATGTTTAAATCTAAGTAATTTATTTTCTTACCTTCTATCTCTTCTTTAAATTGTAAGTTTTTATCCTTATTATTTATCTCATTTATAAACTCATGCACTTCTTCTATGCTTCCTTCCCAAATTACTAATACATCATCAACGTATCTAGACCATAATTTTATATTGTCTTTATACTTAGTGGAACTTATTAATTGCTTTTCAAAATCATTCATGTATATTTCTGCAAGAATAGGGGATAATGAAGACCCCATAGGTAAACCTTTTTTCTGTATATAAAACTCGGGATAATTTTTATATAGTGGTGTGCAACAGTGATCATTCTGCTTATAAAATTAACTAAACTAAATATAATCTGAATGTAAAATATAAAATTAACTGAACTAAATATAAACTGAATGCAAAATTTAAAATAATGATGAAAATTCAAAATGATATAAAATAAACTAAACTAAATAACAGATTTTAATAAAGGGGATACACAAAATTCAGTCTGTTCATTGGTTTAATTTTAGAAATTAAAAAAGCAATAAAAAATAACAAAAATTTAACCAATGAACAGACTGAATTTTGTGTATCCCCTTTATTAAAATCTGTTATTTAGTTTAGTTTATTTTATATTATTTTGAATTTTTATCATTATTTTAAATTTTGCATTCAGTTTATATTTAGTTCAGTTAATTTTATATTTTACATTCAGATTATATTTAGTTTAGTTAATTTTATATTTTGCATTCATGATTGTATTTAGTTTTTTTTTTAAGACACCTGACCTTCCCTTGTCTCTTGCACACCCCTCCTCGCCATCTCAACACAGGTGTTCCAGATACGCCCTAAACAGATGTTCACCACCTACACTCCACTCACATCCTGTGTATAGTAATTTTCATTCATTCGCCTCTTTGACAATGGCTTAGTTAGTCGAAACAGCTGTCAGAGTTAATTAAAAAAAATTTGTGAAACTTACCAAGTGTTTTTATATATTTTACAAAACCTTTGTATTAATATGTTTCACCAAGTGCCCAACGAGTCATCAATTAATATCGTGAAAAAAGAATTATTTTGAATAAAAATGTCATACAGTTCGCTATCGCAGTATGTACGTGAACGCGATTGTTGGCGGCCTTCATACCTTACGAGTACCTCAAACTTAGAATCGCTCTCCTAAGATCATAAAATGTGTCCCTTTTCTTAATCAATTTGGATTAGTTAACGATTCCTTAATCATTTAGATAATGAATTAGCATCAGTTTAGTCGTTTCGCCTTTCTGCACACTCTTGTCGAATACTAGCTTTACTTCTTTTACTAAAACTTTGTTACTAACGTAGTTTCTTTCCGTCTACAGATTACTTCTTAACTGTAACAGGGTGTGAAGTAGTGCCAGCTTTTATCTTCGAGTTCAGATATATTGGCTTAAACTAAGTCGTAAACTCTCTGGTTGAGGTGTATTTTTAGACTTGAACTTGATATTCCAGTACGTTTTAGGGTGTTGATGAAAATTGTTTGTCGGAAAAAGAAATACTCTAATGATCGGAATAAATATTAGTTCTCCGTTATCGTTTGATAGTTTGATACCTCTTATAGTAATCAAGGGACAGTTTTTGTCTTTCGTAAATTCTCGATAGCCGGAAGAACCCAATCAAGTCGTGACTTCCGTAGTCAATTTAGATTTCAGTATCTCATAAGAAAATACAAACTGAAATTAGTGGGTCGGCGATGGGTTTGAACTCAAACTGAAACAGTCCATCACTTTCTTTTGCCAAGAGGTCTGTTATATTTCAACATTTCTATAGCTTTTCATTTTTCTCTCCGTGATTAACTCTTAACATAGAGTATTGTTATCTCTCAACTCGTGGCCCAATTACACTTTCCTCTTTTTTACGCTCACCATGATTTCTTCTTTTTTATTGAGCAAACAGAGCACCTCAACATTCTAAACGAACTATCCAAGATAGAACCAGCATCCTTCGAATTCACGATCATTCAATCGGTTCTAGTTTATACTGTTTGTATTATTACGTACAGCCTCCTCTACCGTATAATTCTCTCTCCTGTGGCACTACGGTCCCTGTAGAACCCTGGCCTGCTCAGTGATTCTCCTCCGTTCTCCTCTGTCCGGAGCCTTACCTACCGTATGACACTATAGAAAATCAAAAGAGAATAGGTAAACGTCGCTAAACTAAATAGTTTTTAAGGCTGCAAATGTATATTACCGATGTTGTGCCCTATTCAGTAGTGGCCTAACTTCCGATTTCTCGAAAACAACTGAATATTTTTGTAGCAAAAACACTTTTAAATTACGATGACAGTATTGTTATGTGTATTGTTGTATGTGTTATGTTTGAGTTAGTTGTGTTATGTTATGTTTATGTTATCGTTTTATTGGCCTTCTTTTCACATTCCTTTTATAACGAGTGGTCGTGATAATAAATACAATGTGTACATACGTTTCTGTGTTACACTGACACTATCACAGTAAAATCGTGTAATTGACCAACACTGCGCTTGCAACGGTGCATCATGTTACCCCTTTAATTTTTTGGCGAGTATATTTCAATAAGCGAATACAGCTTTAATATTACACTATTATAAAACTACAGGAATAATACTATAAACATAAAATCCCTTGCTTCGCGTCAGCCTACGATGTTGACTATTGATTATGTAAGTAGTTAAATAGCTAAATAGTTACAGACACAGGAATTTCAGAGGATGGGAACTCAAAACACTATCACTTATCAGCATTGACATTTGAAGAATTACGGAAAGATTTTTTTGTCCCTACGTAAATTTCTCAGTTTTAATCATTAAATCTGTTATGTACACGAGCGCGCAAAAACGCACACCTAATCAATTTAATTTTGATAAGGGCCAGCCAAAAATAATTGTAAATTGTTCATGAGATACTTCTTTAAGACTATCAGTATGAATTATTTTAAGACTCTATTAATTATTCATTTGATATGAAAAACTTTGATTGTCAAGGGCTCTATTCAGAAAAAACTCTGTATTTGTAATTTCGTTTTCCCTTTTCTTGTAACACACGCGTCGAGTTACATAATTCGGACGTAGGTAAACCTAAATTTTAGAATTATGGCAGGTGATGTCAGTTTGAAGTGTGAAGTTGACATCACGTAATAAAAATAATTTTGACACCTTAATGTATTTTTTAGAAATGAGCCCTATTATTTCAACACTGTAGCGTGTGAATTTCTGAATAGCAGCCAGCTGATTCTTTCGGCTCTCCCACGCCCCACAGTGTGTTGTCTGGATACTGTCAGTTTAGCGGTTCACGCCTCTGTGCTTCAATTGATTGATTATTTACAACTTACCGTCTGTATTCCCAGTCTTACTCTATATCTCACGTATCACTCGTTATATATCAGTACTTACAATGTTATATTTTTACAAGTACAATTTATCCATAAACATTGTGTCCATATAGAACAGCGCGGGAAACGAAGCAGTGTAGACAAAATAGTATGCAGTTTTAAATAATTGTACAACTTGAGAATAATGAGATATAATATGATCACGTGTGGTAACGTTTGAAACGTTCAGGTAAGTCAATACTGGTAAGGTAGATATTAGTGTTAATTATTAATGCACACTTAATGGAGTCGTGGTAAGGTGGCACCTGGTCGCACTACGGTCTGAAAGCCACGAGCAATTTTAATTATGAGGTAGAGATTTATATTATGTAACTAGCTGGGTACCCGTGCTTTGCTACGGTGATTAAAAAAAAAAAACAGAATTTAAAATCAGAAAATAGAAATAGGTTATTTGGGAAGCTTAGATACTGGTATTTTGAAACTAAGAGAAACTATTTAAGCTCGATCAATTTGAAGATGATCAAGCTTGATCAATCAACTATTAAAGCTTGAAAATTAATGAGTTGTTAAAAATGACGCTGTATTATTTAGTTAGAGAGGGTAAGCTAAGTTTCTGTTAGAGATTAAGACAGTCCTTTATTGTAAGTCTTAACAACAATAAAATAGATGGGCTTAAGCCCTTTGATCCCACCACCACTCCTTGTTTTTGGTCTACGTAGCCAGGCTAATAACTTACTTAGCATATACTTTCAGTTGCTCCCTCAGATTAAGTGCTCAGGACCTCCCTGTAAACAACATTCCTGGTTTTGCTCTCTGGCTGGAGGATGACCAGGATGTCAGGTGAACTGACTCTGGAGAACGCCACGTACAACTGGCCATGGGAGAAACAGTCACTCCTCAGATCCACACCAGTCACCATGGAACTCTGCCCCTGTGCCTTATTGATGGTCATGGCGTAGCACACCTTAACGGGAAACTGCAGACGTTTGAACTGAAAGTTGTAGTCTGATGGGATCAGAGGAATTTGGGGGATGATGACGGTTTCTCCCTTACCGACGCCTGTGAAAATCGTGGCTTCGATGACATGTTTGTGCAGAAGCCTGGTGCCATTGCACAGTTTCGGAGGGTTTAGATTGCGCAACAGCATGATTGGAGCGCCAACCTTGAGGTAGAGGACGTGACGTGGTATTACTGGTGGGTCGAGAGTATGCATGAACTCCACATGGTAATGTACAGCATCCTCGACCTCCACCACAGAGTCCACAGACTCATACCTCATATGCTCAGTCGGCAGCTTCTCCAACAGAAAGTTGTTGATGCTGTTGGCTGAGTCGTTTGTTGGAGTGAGAATAGCTCTTTCCCTCAGCCATGAAGTGCAATCCTCTTTAGCTTGATGAATGTTGGGGTATATTCTGTCACTGAAGCTGATCAGATCTCCCACAACATCGTAAAGGTTACCAGGAATATTTATTCTTCCCTCCTCTTCCAAAATATTGCCATCACCAATATCAAGCAATAAATTAGGAAACTCCTCTGCCCACAAGTCACGTTGGAGGTGGACACGCATATTAACTCTCAAGGACAGGACTTTGACATTAGGTCATAAGAGGGATGACTTGAGACAGGCCTTGACTTCATCTGCACGTGTCCCCCGTGGCGCAACAGGCAAGGTCTGTCTGAAGTCACCAGCAAAAAGTACCGTAACTCCACCCATAAGACGGTTGCGGCCCCTAATGTCCTGGAGCGTCCTGTTCAGAGCCTCAATACCACCCTTGTGGGCCATGGTGCACTCGTCCCACACAATAACTTTGGCTTATCGAAGCACCTGAGCCACGTCACTCTGCTTAGAGATGTTACAAAGTGCAGACGCAGAATGATTCAGGTTGAGAGGTAACTTGAAGGCAGAGTGAGCCGTCCTGCGTCCGTCGATCAAGCTGCAATACCTGAGGAAGTAACGGCAACAGCGATGTTCCTTTCGCCCCTAATTGTGGCTAGCAACAGATTGACCAAGAACGTTTTGCCAGTGCCACCAGGAGCGTCAAGAAAGAAAAACTGCCCAGAATCAGAAGCAATGATGTGCATGACTTTATCGTAGGCTTTCCTCTGTTCTTGATTTAATTTTGGAACATTCACAGCAACTGTTTCGGACAGCTGAACGGTATCATAAGACAGTTCACTCACGTGTTCACGGTTGGCGACAAAAGTACTGCAGGAAAGATACAACTAAAAAAGCCGCATTATCAGTGTTACGGTTTTCGTGTTTTTGCCCGCATAGGCATTAAAGCTTTTAAAACTTTTTTAGTGAGCACCCAGAAGCCAAGAGGAATATATGTGACGAACTTAGAATTCAAAATAAACCCTCAACGACACATAGCAAGGAATAGAGGGACAGGCCGAACTGTTTCGCGATTATTTTCACACTTCCTCGTGGTTATAGGTTAGATGAAAAAAATATTGTTTTAGTAACTCCCCAAAAGCCTAAAGGAAAGTAAAAAAATAAACATTAGACTTCCAGGAAACGTACAGTTGAAAAAAAGCTGCATTATCGGTGTCACGTTTTTTCTAGGTTAGACGTTAAAGTTTTCAAAACCCTTTCTTAGCCAGCATCTAGAAGCCAAGAGGAACACATGTGCCGAATTTCAAGTTTGTAGGTTTTATAGTTATGGAGATTCGCGTGATGAGTGAGTGTATGAATCAGTGAGTGGTATTTCGCTTTTATATATATAGATTATAAACCAGGTAGAGATCGTGTACTAACTAAAAGTCTTCCCTTGCATGTTAAAATTATTTCTCAATTGGAATGTATGAAAAATTTCAAAAAATATGCGGTTTGATAAAAGTACGTACAGAGATATTCTTATCTTAACGGGATTCTAATTTTAGTGACTGACAAAAAGTAGGTACAGGTATAATGTAGGTCAAACTTTTTAAAAGCGAACCGAACACAAGTGGCAATAATGGCACTGGAAATACTCGATGTTTGGTTTATTTGACAGTGTGTTGATTTGTTTTATATTGATTATTTACGTATGGGGGTTCTACCTAGTACGTTACGTACTTCTTACTTACCTTTTTGTTATTTTACCGAAGTTGCAATACATTTGTAGTAACAGAATTTAGTAGTGTTCCGGTGTGATTCTTTTGTAACGTATAATTTTAAGCCATATAGCGTATGTCGCTCACACCTTGCGTTTGACGAAAGCAATCAAAATAATGTCAGCTATTCAAAACAATGGACATTAACACATTTAAGAAAGACATTAATAACAACGGTAACCTCATACAGTATTAATATTTTCACGTGACTTGCAGTACGAGGCACAGTCTCGTGTACATTGCGTAAGTGAACTATTTACGTAAAGTATTTGCACAAAAGTTTATATTAGTGAACTTAAAATTGTGAAAACAAAACGGAATTATTCTGTAGGGAATTAACAGACGATGTCTGTACTTTTCTTATAGGATTCTAGGAATATAAGCACCTTTTACCCAGACTCACTTATTGCATTGCTTTGTAGATTTCCACTGTCGCCGGCGCTTGTCAACTTGAGGACACCGGTGAGAGAGTTGACGAAATGACAGGCATTGTATATTATTTGGTGCTATAACTAACCGGTCGAAATCCCGCCACTCGTCGGACCTATTTGTCGACTTCAGAGCAATGGACTGCTGAATTATTGTGGGAATTGCCTTCCCCCACTGGATGCGAATTAATTAAATAAATATCGTATATCACAGTGTGTTGCTACGGTACGCGACCAACATTGATTTTCGTTTCTAAAAACGCATTAGTCACTGCATTCCCATTCATACTGATCGAGTGTATTTACCCAGTTACGTACCAAACAACTGAAACGATAACTAACGATAAAAATAACTACAAAGATAACCAACTAACTAAAAAAGTGCCGAAATTCTTAATACATTATAATAATTATTTATTAGTCTATTACATAAATAAATATACTGCAGCAGTACAACAAACAAAGGATGTTCACTCTTAATTACTTTCTGTTCCACAGATTATTTCATACTACAGACTGTTTTCTCTTATATTATGATATTTAAAAATAAAGCAGATTTAGAGACTAACAAAAATTTTCACGTTGATTAAATGTAGAATTAAAGTAGATGAAACTAACGTACGAGGGCGATTTGAAAAGTTCGCGGCCTACTATAGAAACGAATTTGTGGCGTTTCTGTTTTTTACCGCATCGTGGCGCCACGTTTGCCCCACGAACAGGAGTGAAGCGACAAGTTATTAACCCGTCACTTACCCCGTTGAGAAAGTCCGATTCTTCTAGGTCCTCAAAATAACCGTTTACTGCCGCTTTCAGCTTGTCATCTGAGGAAAATCGCTTCCCCCGAGAATTTTTTGAGGTTTGGGAATAGATGAAAGTCACATGGCACTAAATCAGGCGAATAAGGCGGATGGTGCAACAGATCGTACAACTTAGCAATTTTTGCCATAGACACAACGCATATGTGAAGGCGAACATTATTCTGATGAAAAATGATCTTCTTTGCTAAACCTTGCCTTTTTTCTCGAATTTTTACATTTCATTGGCCCAAAAGGTTAGCGTAATACTCTCCATTTATCGTTTGACCCTTTTCAAGGCAATCTAGTAACAATATCCCCTTAGCATTCCAGAAAAATGGATCCATACACTTTCCATCCGACAAAATTGATTTTACCGATTTTGGAGGCAGCGAATCACTGTGCATCCATTGTTTCGACTGTTGTTTTGTTTCTAGAGTGAATTAATGGACCCAAGTTTCATCAGTTGTTACAAATCTACGAATAAAATCTTTCGGATGTTCCTTAAAACGGTCCAAAAATTTCTGAGAAGCTTCCACTTGCATGCGTTTTTGGTCACTTGTCAACAAACGCGGCATCCATCTTGCAGACAGCTTTTTCATATCTGATTCCTCAGTAAGAATGTGACGTACCCTTTCATGTGAGATTCCCACAGGCTTAAGAATTTCAGACACCTTCAAACGGCGATCTTCCAAAACAATATCATGCACTTTATTGATGATTTCTGGTGTAGTGGCACTTTTCGGACGCCAGTATGCGGGTCATCTTCCAAACTTGCACAACCACGTTTAAATTCAGTAGCCTATTTTTTCACTGTAGTAAATGAAGGTTCAGCATCACCCAACACATTCTTCATCTCATTAAAAATTTCTATAGGCATTAAACCTTTCTTAACAAAAAATTTGATCACTGCACGATGTTCAATTTCTCCATTTGCAGTGTTGCTGTGAGATAACCTTATTTATACTGCTGTTTCTCCGCAACAGTGACTTGACCTGACTTGACGCTTCACAGCTGTTCGTGGGACGAACGTGGACGCCACGATGCGGTAAATAAACAGAAACGCCACACATTCGTTTACATGGTAGGCCGCGAACTTTTCAAATCGCCCTCGTATAAGGAGTTTAAAGAAAACACTTTGTCCTGTATCAACGTATTTGAAAATGACAGTTGCACGAAAGACATGCTTTTGACGTGGTGTTAGTTAGGTCCTGAACGCAGCAATGTAAATAAACAATAGTGAATCACACGTAATGTTGAGCAGAGTTTGCCATGGACGTTATGTAGTTACAGCAATAGGCTTACCGTTTGTACTTACATGGTTTGTATTATATTTTCTGCCCCCACCCAACAAAACGAAACATTTTCGTTAACTAAAATTGAAAATGTGAAAAAGATAGAAAAAACGAGACTTTCCGAAAACGTTAAAAAAAAGATGTGCCAGAATTAAAATTAAACATATCAATCACTACAGTTGACTGACTGCTGTCTTTCAAGTCAGGAAATGGTGTTGCCTGTGTGAACAGCAAATTCCAGTTCTTTTAACTGTTGATATATTTGTGTTTACATATGTAGGTCTGTCCAAATATACACATGTATAAATATTTGTGCAAACACACAAACACTAATTTTTTTTATTTTTTTTATTTGCATATGTATATGAGTGTAGACACTGCGTTTACGAACAGTAGGCATTGTTTGTCTATATATAGATCGTTGGTTGGTAAGTGTAAATACTTCAGTTTAAATTCTGTTGTTAATTCATAACGCTAATCTTTTATTTCCACTGTTCAAGGTCCTAAAATTGAGTCAGACGGGCGATACGCACGAACTTGCTCCTCAGAATTTGTGTAAATTACGTGAAAGCTGTTTAAGCATCAGCGGTTCAAAGAGAGAAATAATAAAAATGGTTTTTCTCGTCGTATACTTTTAATTGTTTATTGTAACAGAATTGGTGGTAAATTTAAATAAAGTAACGTGTAGGTCCTATGAGGATTAACATTGCGATGCATATCCTGTAACCAGTCCGTGGTCTAATCCACACTCTTGTTATCTTTTAATGCAGTGGTTCCCAAACTTTTCAGTCGGACGTCGGTCAGTTGCGTCCGCCTGAAAAAGAACCCGGTCAATTGCGTCCCTCATAGGAAATTTTACCCGGTCAACTCCGTCCCTCGTAGGAAATTGTACCTTGCTATTCCGAAAAATTGATCATAATAAGAAGTATAGATACTAGTGTATCTTCCTCTAATCATTTGTGGTTTTAATATCCCAGTGAAAAGCAAAAACATATTTCACACTTATTAGTGATCATCAGCTGTAGATATCTTTTGAAAGGAACTACAGTATATGTTTTGTCTAGCCACTTATAATAGTTTTGTCAATTCTCTATGTTACATTTTTTATTTTATTTTTTTGATGCTGTTTGTCTAGCCACTTAAAATAGTTTTTTCAATTTTCTAGGCAACTTTCATTTTTATTTATTTTTTACTTTTTTTAAATTTAATTCTATGTATTTTATTTTTTTGCTGCTGTTTGTCTAGCTACTTATAATAATTTTGTCAATCTTCTATGTTACTTTATTTTATTGGTAAAAATTTCATGCAGACAGCCTCTACATACTGTATTCGAGAACAGGTTTTTCTGCTGAATTTATTCATTTGTTCCCGAAGATACATTTCCTTTTCTTCTATCCGTTTGTATTTCCTTACATTTTCTTTGCTTCTTAATTTTATGTATGTATCAGCCTGGAAATTTTTCAAAACATCAACAACATTGTATATGTTGGGATGAGAAGTGTAGAAGTGCGCATTTAATCGAGCGTGAAACGATTCGCAGTTGTTCGTCGTACGATTCGTTGAAACGCTGAAATCCGCCCATATTCTTGGAGGAAACGTAGCATCAGGAGAAATGTAATTGTCGAATACGTAATCTGTGAATATTCTTATGTTTCTTTTCCGTCTGGTTGTAATGCCATTAGGTCGTCTGTGAAACAGTCGTCTATGTCGTCGGGACTTAGGAAGGGTAAGTCAAAAAATAATTTCAAAAAACGGCTGGTTTCCTTGTTCGATTTATATTCAGAAGACAACCCAAGAGTTTGAATTTTTCCACCAGTTTTGCCCCAGATGAAAACGACAACCCTTGATCTTCATTGAAGGCCAAACAACTTTTGAAGCACCATGTATTGCAGATTCGAAGTCCATAAACATTTCCTCAGGATCAAGGGACAAATTATGCGATTCGCACTTCGCGACAATTGACTTGAACATTTCGGTATAAGTGCAAGAGTCTTTGTCAGGTAATAGAAAAAAAATAGTGGCACATACATACCCTTTACATATCCATGTATTGTGAATATCTGTTTGAAAATTTTTGGGCAACTTTTAAATGTACCATCAACATAGAGTTTTGGCGTTACACACAGAATTTTTAAATTTGTCATTGTCGAGAAACAAACAAGTCCTTTTTCTGGGTCGTTCATCATGAGGAAGTCTTCCCCAGTATTGGTGACAATTTCCATTTCTTGCAGAGCGGGATGAGTTGCACGACTTTTTGGAAGACTTGGATGAATCGATTCTCTGGACCGCCTAATTACTCGCTTGATTAACTCAACGTCTCCAGTTTATAATGTTTCTACGTCTCCATTATTTATCAATTCTCTCTGTGAGAGTTTTGACGGCCTACATGAAATATCTTCAGCTGCTTTTCTTTTCACAGAATTTGCTATTTTTTGTCTGTTAATTATATTTTCTTCCAAACGTGCATGAGTGTGTTCTTGAAAACTTTCTGTAATTTTATTTTCCAAATCAATTTTTAAGTAACACTTAAAAGTCTTTGTGGTGCATGCCCATTGCTGAATTCCGTCCATCAGATGTTTGTGGAATCTGAATTTGTAACCACCAACTACGAAGATTGATTTACCCTTCTCACTTTTCATAACTTCCATGATGGATGCACTACACTTGCTACACACTACACACAATTTGACAACTCTTACTAACAACAATTAAATGAGGAATAAATCCCGAAAAAAATATAAATACAACTAGAAGCATGTGGGGTGGGGGTGTAGATCCGTTCTTATTGTTGCGGGGACGCAATTGACCGGTTTGAAAAAGGGAGTCAGGTAGCGGCGGACGGAATTGACCGAGCCCGTTTCAGTCCGCGGACCCTCCCAAATATTTTAAAAATTCACGTACGCTGTCTAAATTCTGAAATAAAACAAACAGTAAATATGATATAAACTCTTATATTTTAATTAAAATGTATTAAAATAGAAATTCTCTTAACTTGAAAAATTATAATATTAATGACATCAAACTTAGTTTAATGTGAACAATGAAGCTGCTTTCGAACAATTAGCTCTGCAATATTGGGTTTAGTGTCTGATAATTTCAATATTAAGTCACTCTCCACATCAAGTTTATTTCTTAACTTTGACTTCAATTACTTGAGCTGGTAGAATGCGGTTTCACACAAATAAGTTGAGGAAAACACAGTTAAACACTTCAAAGCTATTTTTGCGAGTACAGGATAGTCAGTCATTACATATAACCAGAAGTCAGTTAGCTGTAATTGCAAAAATTATAATTTTAATGAACTGTCAGTTGAAAGTTCTGCCAATGAATCTGCCAATTGCTTATAAGCTCGTTTCCATCCCCATGATCATATCTCGAAGCTGGAAATGACCGTATAAGCAAGATACCTTGTATGTAGACTATCACGGCGTGATCAGTTCTGCGTTGATGCGGCGCTCCAGTCAGTTCGACTAACAAACAGATCTGCTACACGACATGATTTAAAAACATTATTAAAGCCATTAGTTTTAAATTACTTTTACAATTACAATTAGTTTGAACCAAAACAAGTACTGGAATTTTCTACTAATTGTTTTAAGATTCCAAAATTTAGATTTTAGAGCACAAAAAATAGAAGAAAATTATGGTATATTCTATTTTTTTCATAAAAGTGTTCGCGGACCCCACTTTGGGAACTACTGTTTTATTGTATACATTTATTCTTTACAAATTTTGTGCATAAGCGTTTGAGAACTTGTTGGAACACACTTTAAATATAACAAAAGCAGAAAAGTAGTGTGTCAAAAGTAACATCCGAAATTATAATTTCCGAAAGGCTCTTACTTTCACAAACTACGGACTGTTACTTTTACTAAACAAGTTTTAACATTTTTTAAGTGTGGCGCGACTTTCGGTCGTCCAGTTTTTTTGTATTTTAATTCAAGCTTAAGGTGTTTAAGCCTTAATCAATGTCTTGGACATAGGGTATGATCACAGGTTGATCCAAGGCTAGTCAACAAGGCGTTTATAAACGATTATCGACGACAACACAACTAATACATAAAGTGCTAGAGCTTTAATTTTTACTTACTTAACTTGAATTCTCATTTGACGACTAACTCGAATAAGTGTGCGAATTTTGTTTTTTTATTTTTACCGTCTATGGCTACTGGTAACACGTATATATTCTTGACACTCCAACTTTGTCGTACCTTGTTGCCTTTGTGCTGAACGCGCCCTTTCTATAACTTGGTAATGGTGATGACACAGAGCATACTTTTCAAACATGAACCTACAATGTTGCAAGATTTTAAGTCAATATTCAAAACTGCGAAAAAATAAAACCCTAATACGATCTGTAGTGACTTACGGCTGCAACACACGGACCATGTGACTGAATAATGAAAGAGACCTAAACCGTTTTGAACGAAAATTATTAAGGTAATTTTCGGAGCTCTTGTTAAGTATTCTGGAGTACTTAAGAAGTATCCATTCTGGAAGTATCGGAGAAGGTAGTGAGATTGGTAGAGACGGATAAGATAGTAAGACAGTGGAGGGGTAAAATAAAATAAGAGGAAGAATGAAGGTGAAAATGTAGAGCACTAAAAATATCTGCAGTAAAGAAAGCTCAGTGACGAGAATAAGCTTACGGAGGGTTCGAAAGACGGATATAAAGGACAACGGGCAAAGAGAGAAAGTAGCAAAAACTATGAAACTGTTTGTTGCTCTACTGCTAACTGTTGTTTCGGATTTGATTTCATCGCTGTCCGGACTGTCCTTTAGAAGTGTCCTAGGTAGAGGAAGAGTAATATTTGTTCAAAACTGTAGTCACCTGTGAATAGTTTTGAAATTCGCAGTCTTGTTACTCCAGCTTGACATGACTGAATTTTATACTTTGTAGAATTTTATTCTGTTGTATAAAATAAAATAATTCAGAGTAATATATGCCAGGTGGAAAACTATTTTGTGCCAGTGAGGCGTAGGGTCTGTATACATTCGTAGAGTCTGTAATGTGTGCCTCGACGGGGGCGGCAGTTATTTCAGTTACACTGGATTTAGTGTTTTTGTCATTGTTTTCATCTCGTTCATTGTCAAAATGAATGTAAACGGATTTTTGTATTGCGCGCGCGCGCGCGCGTGTGAACAAACAAGTAATGTGTCCGAAAAGACGCTGGAAAAGTCATTTTTAACCTTGTAAGGACAAGCAACTAACGTTGTACGTAAACAAAGAGATGTTCGTTAGTTCGAGGTATCTGCACACAAGTGTTTACCTTACAACCCATTTAATTTTAATTTTGCTCTCAGACACAACAGGCTGTTAAGTAATGTTTTCCTTCTCTCGTACTTATAACATAAAAACGACTACAGCACAAATAGAAACGTGTTTACAAAGAACAAAGTACATAGTTTGTCGCACAGAAGACAAAAGTTCACTTGATGGATGACGCAGGAGGCTGTGGACACCGCTCCATTCTCATCAAATGTGCGACAGGAAAAGCCACATACATTAACAAACGTGCCCCCCGGTGGAACTTTAGAAAAGCCGACTGGAGCGAATACGGCAAGATAACAAATGATATTATACCACACGAAATAAATTGGAAATCACCTGAAACAGCTATAGAGTCCCTGAACGATGCTATACTGAAATCTGCTCTATTATGTGTACCAAGGGGTCAAGTAAAGGGTTTTCGACCGTTCTGGAATAAAAGACTTTCATCCCTCAAGAAAACAAGAGACTCTCTGAGAAGGAAAGCAGAGAAACCTAAAGAACTACCTGACTGTACCAACTCCGAAAATCCCAGGCCATACTATGTAAAGAAATTAAGCAATCTAAAAGATCGGCCTTCAAAACCTTCCTATCGGAGCTGGATTTCCGGCGCGATGGAGCAAAAGCACACCGTTTTGTCTCAAGGCTAAATAATGACACTGAAGCCAGAGGACAACAACCATTCAAAAACGAACTCAGTCTTATCACAGATCCCAAAAAAATAGCTAACACCTTTTGCAAGTACTACGCAAATATAAGCCGAACCCGAAAGACAAGAAACGAACACAGACACCTGAATAAAAAACCTCTAATGCAATGCCTCAACAAAACCGAACAAAAAATTTGCCTAAGCGATTTTAGCCTCTCCGAACTTGAATTTACACTATCAAACACAAAGGGCAAGAAGGCAGCAGGAGCCGACGCAATCTACCCAGAGCTCCTAAAAAATCTTGGTAACACAGCGAAACTAGCCTTGCTCAATCTCATTAATCTAACGTGGAAAACACGCGTCCCCCAGCAATGGAGGAAAGGGGAGATTATACCTATTACCAAGAAAGGAAAGCCAAGTGATACACCTGAGGGCTACCGCCCCATCACATTAACAAGTGCTTGCTGCAAGGTTGCCGAAAGAATGGTCGTGCGGCGTCTGAACCAGTTCTTTGAAATGAATGCGGTTATTGATGAATGCCAAGCAGGTTTCCGAGCGCACCGATGCGCCATGGACCAAGTCGTCTACTTTGCACAAAGTGTTAAGGATGGGTACCACAAGAAAATGTCCTCCCTGGCAGTAATGGTTGACCTAAAAAACGCGTACGACACAGTCTGGAGACCCATGTTGCTTCACAAACTTGCTTTGAGTGGCGTCGCAGGTAACCTTTTTAACTGGATAGCGTCCTTCCTGAGTCAAAGACAAATTCATGTCCGCTATAATAATTGCCTTTCAAAGTACCGAATTCAACGCCAAGGGCTACCCCAAGGTGCCGTTTTCAGCTGCAGCCTATTTAACCTTATGGTCAATGACATTCTGGTGGCTGTTCGGTGTGTGCCGGGAGTACAAGCGCTCCTGTATGCCGATGACCTTATCATCTGGGCAACTAGCAGCCATATCATGGGTCTTGAAGCAACTATTAATAGTGCACTTGTTAAACTAGAAGAGTGGGCCAAACTAAATGCCATGACGGTAAATACCACCAAGACGACATACCAACTTTTCTCTCTATCAACAAGGCGGCCTACGGTCAATCTGCGCTACTGTGGATCGGAACTCGAAGAAGTGAACATATCTAAATACCTGGGTGTTAATATAGACACCAGAATGACGTGGAAGCACCATATAAAACAGTCCGCGAACAGTGCGTCTAGGCGCTGCCGGCTACTTAAACGACTCACTGCGACTACATGGGGAGCAAATCAAGATGTTCTGACAACTGCATATAAGAGCTACATTCGGCCGCTATTGGAATATGGCGTAGAAGCAACTATTACTGCCTCCAATGCAGCATGCCAGAAACTGCACTTGGACCAAAATGCAGCCCTTAGAACGATAACTGGTGCGCCGAAATCAACTCTTATACTTGCCATGGAGGCACAACTGCAAGTCGAACCTATCCAAGTAAGACGGGAAAAGCTGTGCCTCATATCCTGGGAGAGATGTAAAAGAGCCTACCAACAACGGTGGAATAACTATAAAACAGCGGCAGAAAGACTGAAAACTCAGAAATGCCCGATTGCGATCTATGAAGAACTCCAACGCAAATATGACATTGAACCAAATGAGGCAGCACCATTTATACATCACCGTGATTCTTTAGCCAACTCCCAAATGCTAACCTGAAACTCTTCGACCATAATAAGACAAAAACAGAGTCGAATGAAGCCGAGCTTCGTCAAGCAGCCTTACACACTGTACAAAAACGTTTTCCCGCTGAGCAGTGGATACGAATCTACACAGACGGATCCTCTATACCATCTACAGGGGCAACATGGGCTGGTTTCTACAGCTCTCTATTTGAAGGCCACCTCGCTGTAGGAGGCCGCCTAAGCAACTATGACGGAGAGGTAGCAGCCATAAAGGCAGCATCTATTGAGCTTGCCAAGATCTCACCACCTAACAAAGCCGTCTTCCTCATAGATTCGACTGCAGCGATTCAAAACGTGACCTCAAATGGTGACATAAACTGCTCCCTGACAATTGAGTGTAGGCGGGAACTGCAGAACCTTGTACAATTAGGCTGGCAGATTGAACTGCAATGGGTACCCAGCCATGTCAACATCATGGGAAATGAAAAAGCCGACATCCTCGCCAAAATGGGCGCAGCACTACCTCAGCCGGAGACCCCAACTCATATGCATCTGCGAAACAAGAATAAACTGCTCAATAAGCCTATGGCTAAAAGAAAAACAATTAAGAGCCTGTGTGGGAAAAAGATGGGCAACATTGGTTACGGACGGCCCCATCAACAGAACTCTACCCCGAGCAACTAGTGTTGCTCTTTTTAGAACTACAACCGGTCATGACTACCTGGCCTCCCACCTGCACCGCATTGGCGTGTTGTCGTCTCCTGAATGTGTTCTCTGTGGATACGCTTCCATGAATGCGGATCACCTAATTACATGTCCAGCCTTGATCTCAGACACGCAAGTCCAAGACGAAGATGGTACGGCAAGGCTCTCACGTCTCTACTGGTTAGCGCGCCGCCTAATGGCCCAACAGCCAAGGGTGGGCGTTGGCTAGTAAGTAAGTACAAAGTACATAGTTGTGAGAGACTTGCAGCGTGTTAACTGTTTAACACGGTAGGTTAATGAAGAACAATTAATAGTTACATTTACTGTGTAATGCTAATAATGTAGACGGAAGTCGATATTAACCGAGAGACGCTACATGGAAATCGAAGGGATTAGGGTATCTGGAAAGTGTATGCAGACTGCAATGGTTCCACAGTAAAGGAATAGTCTAGTCTTCTCAGACGCCTTTAAATGCGCTATAATTTAATCGGGCTATTAGCTAATAGCGCTATTAGACAATCGAACTATTAATTAATCGGGCTATTAGTTAATTGTCCTATTTTTTAATTGAGTTATTCCTTAATCGGACTATTAGTTATTTGCTAAATTGTTTAATTGTTCTGTTAGTTAATTGCGCTATTTGTTAATCGGGCTATTTGTTAGTAGCGCTATTAGTTGATCGCGCTATTTCTTAATCGGTCTATTATTTAATTGCGCAATTATTTAATTGTTCTGTTAGTTAATTGCACTATTAAATAATGGGGCTATTTGTTGATTGTGGTATTAGTAAATCGGACTTATTAGTTAATTGCGATGTTAGTAATCTGGCTAATAGTTAATTCCTCTATTATTTAATAGGGCTATTAGTTGATTGCTCTATTAGTTAATTGCACTGTTCGTTAATCGGGCTAATATTTAATTACGGTATTAGCTAGTTGGGCTATTAGTCAATTGCGCTATTAGTTAATCTGTCTATTTGTTTGTTAATCGTGGTATAAGTTATTTGCGCTATTGGTCAATCGGATTATTAGTTAATTGCGCTATTAGACAGTCGAGCTATTAATTAATGGGGCTATTAGTTAATTGCTCTGTTAGGTAATCCCGCTTTTAGTTAATTGCGCTATTTGACAATCGGGTTATTAGTTACTCGGGCTATTAGTTGATTGCTCTATTTGTTAATCGGGCTATTGGTTAATTGTCCTATTGTTTAATTGCGCTATTAGTTAATCTGGCTGTTAGTTAATCTCTCTATTATTTAATCGGGCTATTAGTTAACTGCTCTATTAGTTATTCGGTCTATTGTAGTCCGGCTATTAACAAAATGGGCTATTAGTCAATCGGGCTAATAGCTAATTTCTGTATTAGCTAATTGGGCTATTACACAATTGCTCTCTAAGTTAATCTAGCTATTGGTTCATCAATATATTAGTTAATCGGGCTATTAGTTAATTGGGCTATTAGACAATCGAGCTATTACTTAATTGCGCTGTTAGTTAATCGAGCTATTATTTAATTGTCCTATTATATAATTGCGCTGTTAGTTAATCGAGCTATTAGTTATTCGCGCTATTAGTTACTCAAGCTATTAGCTAATTGCTCTATTAGTTAATGGGCTATTAGTTAATCAGCTTATTTGTTGATCGGGATTTATTAGTTAATTGCGCTGTTAGTTAATTTATTAGTTAATTGATCTGTTAATTAATTTCGCTACTAAATAATCGGGTTACTTCTTGAGTGCGGTATTAGTAAATCGGGCTAATTAGTCAATTTCTCTATTATTTAATCGGGTTATTAGTTGATTACTCTATTAGTTAATTGCGCTATTAGACAACCGAGCTATTAATTATTCGGGCTATTAGTCGGTTGTTCTATTAGGTAATCCCGCTTTTAGTTAATTCCGCTATTAGACAATCGAGTTAATAGTTACTCGGGCTATTAGTTGATTGCACTATTAGTTAAGTGTGCTATAGTTAATTGGGCTATTTGTTAAGCGGCTATTTGTTTATTGTCTTGTTATTTAATTGCGCCATTAGTTAATGGAACTATTAGTTAATCGAGCTATCAGTTATTTGCTCTATTTGTTAATTGCGCTATTTATTAATGAGTCTATTAGTTAATGCGCAATTATTTATTTGTTTGGTTAGTTAATTGCAGAATTAAATAATCGAACTACTTGTTGATTGCGGTATTAGTAAATCGGACTAATTAGTTAATTGCGCTGCTAGTAATCTGGCTATTAGTTAATTGCTCTATTATTTAATAGGGCTATTAGTTGATTGCTCTATTAGTTAATTGCACTGTTCGTTAATCGCCCTATTTGCTGATCGAGCTATTAGTTAATTGCGCTATAATTTAATCGGGTTATTAGTTAATTTTGCTATTAATCGAGCTCTTAATTAATCAGGCTATTAGTTAATTGCTCTGTTAGTTAAATGTGCTGCTATTTAATTGCGCTATTTGTTAGTCGTTCTACTGGTTAATTGTCTGTTAGTTATTCGGGCTATTTGTTAATCGGGTTATTAGTTAATTGCGCTATTAAATAATCGGGCTACTTGTTGATCGCGGTATTAGTAAATCGGACTTATTAGTTAATTGCGATGTTAGTAATCTGGCTAATAGTTAATTCCTTTATTATTTAATCAGGCTATTAGTTGATTGCTCTATTAGTTAATTGCGCAATTAGTTAATCGGCCTACTAGTTAAGCATCAAGGTATTCGATATTCTGAGAAACGAGCATTACGATTTTAAAATGTAAAAAGAGCAGTTTATAATTGATAATTGTAGAAAGCATGTGACTGTGATAAATCCGTGGTGAACGTTTAATTACTAGGAAGCTGGTATCTCGTACGCCATTCTATATGCCACCAACGCAAATACTTACTTCGTACCGAATTTTGTTAAGCAAATAACATAATTAAATGTTACAGTTTGTTTTTAAGTTTATTCCTTTATTGTACTGAAATTTTATTATAAATTAAGAAAACAATAAATGCGTCATTAAATCTGCCTGAAGCTTACATTGTAATGTGCAATGGGGTATACTTTTTATCACCACATCGACCTTCACGTTGGTAACGTAGTGATATTTGCACTTCAAATACTTCTTGCGTAAAATATCTGCACGACAATTGAGATTATTTTACAGTCTACAAGTCTCTTCGGACTTTTGTATTACACTCTTAGTCTCTGGCATTTGGCAGTAGACCCTTGTACAGTCGAATGGTTTCTTACCAAGAATGTTTTATTTGTTTTTCCAAATCATTCTGTGGTTTATCACTTTTGTGACTTTTGTAATTTAAATTTTTGTCGTATTGGTTTTATCGTCATATTTTATAAAAATTGCAAACTTCGTGCAAATGCTTTTTTCTTTGTTAGCTCCGAAACATGCTAGTATTCTGAATCGTTGCGTTGAAGATGTAAATATTGTTCAGTGGCGGCTCTAGCCTATCCGGCACCCGGGTGCGAGGACAGCCGTGGAGCCCCCAGCCTCCACCCAGCCCCTACAATCGAACATATCAGCCTATCACCAACACCTTCCCCCATCACATCAAATTACTTACAAAAAATAATACTTCATAGATATGACCTTATAAATTACCTGTCTGCGGTAATCGAACTCGGGACCGCCGGAACAGCAGTCTAGTAGGTAACACAGTGTACTGAAGCGGTTTATTCCCATTGATCGCCGCCAAAGTCGCCACTCCACTGGTGGTGGATGGGAAACTGGGAGTAAACCGTTATTGAGAATTTCTGGGGTTACGTAGAAACTAACTTTTGTTATTTATGTTAAATAGTTTATTGCGTCATTTATATAGTATATATTTTGTAACACAAAAATAAAAATTGAATTAGTAATGTTTGTTTATGATAACTAAAATGACTCACACAGTTACAAAAAATTAACTTTTCGTGCCTTTGCATTCACAAAATCTCTTCACAATGTCACTATATGAGTTTCGTGTTCAATGCTAATTACTGATAAATTGATTAGTCTGCTTTGTGACATTGCTGAACTGAGATAATTTTTAATTAACTTTAATTTGGAAAAAGGTCTTTCACTGTGAGCCACTGTGACTGGTAATGTTAAATAAATTCTTAGCGCGGTTGACAAATTTGGAAATACTAAAATTGTTTGAAAACAGATACTTCAAAATATCTAACGGGGTTGCGCAATCGTCAACGAACATTGGTAAAGTTCGATTTCATTGAATAAATCGCTCCACCAATGTCTGATTCTGGGCCATTACTCAATTTCTGCCATTTCTCAAAATTTAAATTTGTTCAATTGTTAATCTTTTTAAAAAGGAAAAAGAGATATTGTTTTCATTTAAAAGTTGGCATTGTTCGTCTAATTTTGTTACGGCGATGTCTAGCAAATAATGGTAAAAATTAATTTTAATATTGCTTTCTGGATCAATGATGGGTTCATCCACAGCCTCATAATTAAAAAAATCTTTATCTGGGACGGGAACAGGTAGGTACGAGAAATTCAGTTTCGGCATCAACTTCTTCGGCAACAGTTTTTGAGTTACTAATCATTTCCTTGAACGCGGACTCAGTACGAGTTTTGATTAAATCGCGTTTTACTTGCGAAATCATTTTGACTGTCGCTGAAAGAGCAACGTCAGATTTTTGTAAAGCTTTGCTGACGATATTAATTTTGGACAATATATCGTACCAAATAACGAGAGACCAAATGAATTTATACGAATTAATATCTACGATGAATATTATTGTTCCTATTTTTTGGCTGTGAAATTGGAGAACAGTTACATCACATAACTAATATGTTGAAATACATTTATTGCCACGTATAACGAAGTTATTGTTTGCACTAATCGCATCACTAATTACGTCGACGTTAATTTGGATTGCTTCGATTGACAATCGTAGGGGAGCTGCTGGACGTGCCCCAGTGGTTGCAGTGTCCGGGTGAATCCGATGACTGCCTGATGCGTAAATACTTGGTAGCCTTGCGCTAGAATAAGGATAGAGCCTTCCTTCTAGGAGGGATGGAAGCTGGTAATGTATTGCAAAACCGCGGAGCGATTCGCAACGGCATTTTGTTGTTTAACTTGGAGAGGAAGGATTTTGACGAGAGGCCGTTTCAACTTGTTAGGTGGGGACGAGAAGGAGTGTCACTTACGTGATGAGGATGGTGAAGAGTTGAGAGTCAGGCGCCGCAAGGGCGGGGGTGAGAGGCAGATGTTTGTTGATATGTCTATGGGGGGTCATCGAGCAGAGCTCGGTCGACGTTAATACTGTGCGCCTCAGTATATAAACTACAGACAGACAGAGGATGCACGGGCGTCTTGCGCCCCAATTTGTTTGCGTTGTCCAGGCCGAGGCCTGATGAACGCCAGGTGCCAACAGGTCAGCGCGGTCGTTTGCTCTGCACAAGGAGTTAGGATGCAGTCCGCGGGTACATGATTAAGAATGGCCACCACGGGAGCAAGCTGTGCTTATTGCTTCAGCCAAAAGTCACGCCGAGGCGCGGCACCGTGGTCCCCGCGGGCATAGCCTTTGGGAACGTAGTGACGCACTGGCGTGGACAAGAGGCTCGAGCGCCCGAGGGCGTCGGCCTAAACGAAGGGGAATGACACCGTGACAGCCAGCTCGCGCAAGGAAGGCGTTGCACAACCTCACGGGAGCCCATGTCTCGGGTCATTACCCTGCCGAGTCGGCAAAGCAGGTGCTGACGGGGAACACAGTTGAAATGGCTTCAGCCAATTGCCACTCCTGGGTACGGCTCCGTGGTCCCCGAGGGCATCGCCCAAGGAAACATAGAGGCGCGCTGACGAGGACAAGAGGCACAACCGCCCGAAGGCGGCGGCCGAATCGAAGGGAAGCAACACCGGGGCAGACGGCTGGCGCAAGGAAGGCGTTGCAAAATATCGCGGGAGCCCGTGTCCTGGATCACAGCCCTACCGAGTCGGCAAAGCCGATGCTGGCAATGTATTAATTCTGTCCAATCTGGCGCAGCATGATTGACTACAGAGTCGGCAGGCGCAGGTAGGGAATGTTAGGAGAGCGGTTCAGAATTCCAGAAGGTTGGGGTGTTCGATGCTGAGGGGTTCATGTGATGAACTAAGGGGGGTCGTCAAATAGCGCCCGAGGGGGCCTGACGCGGCGAGGGGGCGATGCATTGTCCATGCTGTTGAGCCTTTGGATGTGCGGATAAGGGGACTCGCCGGCCTTGGCAAACAAATTCGTCGCCAAGGACCAGACGAAGGCCTCTAAGGTGGGAACACGGAGACCCCGGTGAATGGCGGAATTACGCACAAACCACGGGGAACCTGAGAGGGAACGTAGGGTCCGGTTCTGGAACGTCGACAGCCTACGCCTGTTGGTGGCCGACAGGAGAGGCTACCAAGCGGGCGCCGCATACGTAAGTACTGTCCGGAGGAACAGTAGATAAATGGTCAGTTTGGTACGGACAGCCAGGCGGCTGTTCCGCGAAAGCATGGGTGATAGCTTGGCTCTGACGCCACGAGCCTTATCGAGGGTTGCGGTCACGTGGGCGTTGAAGTTTAGGCACCGATCTAGCCGAACGCCTAGGTACTTCACCGTCACGGTCCAGTTCTTGGTTCTCCCCTCCAAGGAGAGGGATTGACATCGGGAAATGGACTTACGAGTAAAGCAGATCGCCTCGGATTTCTCCGTATTGATCGCTACCCGCCATTTCCTTAGCCAGTCCGGAAGCATAGCCAACTGGCGTTGTAACATAACGCTCGTCCGCCAAGGCGAAAGCGAACTAAAATGAAACATCGCGTTGTCGGCAAATAGAGACAACGTGACCCCGGGATAAGCAGGAAGATCGTTCGTGTACATGACGTACAGAACGGAGCCGAGGACAGATCCTTGAGGGACGCCGGCGGCGACAGGGCGAACCCGAGAGAACGCCCCATCGACGCTGATCCTGAAGGTGCAATCCGTCAGATAGGATCAGAGCAAGTGGACGAATGCGCCAGTTTGTAGAGCAGGCCTTCGTGCCTGACTTTATCGAAGGCTTTTCTCACATCCAACAGGACGGCGCCTGTTGCCTGATGATCGTTGGCGGCGTCAGCTAGACAGGTGATGACCCGTACAAGCTGAAGAGTAGTCCAGTACTTCGGCCTAAACCAAAACTGCTCCTCGCGGATGAACCCATCCACCAGGGGCCGAATAAGGGCCAGGAGGAGACGCTCGAATACCTTCGAGATTGCTGGCAATAGCGATTTCGGGCGGTAGCTTCCAGGAAGCGTGGGCGGCTTCTTGGGTTTCGGTATCATGATGACGTTGGCGGTTTTCCACAGGCGGGGAAGTACCTCAGCCGGATACAGAAGTTGAACAGCTCAAGAAGAACGTCAACTGCCGAAGGTGTGAGATTCTGCAACGCAGCGGCACCGATGCGATCGGGGCCAGGGGCCTTTCTCTTCTTCAGCCGGCTAAGGACGGACTCGAGGTCGTCCTTATCAACCGAAATAGGAGGGTCACTGGGGGGGGGAGTGGAGAAGTAGGCATACAGGAAATTCCTGACGACGGCCGTGTGAGCCGGGTCAGAGATGCCTCTATGGACGGTGAACTGTTCCTTAACACAGTCGGCGAAGAATTCCGCCTTGCCTTCTGCAGAGTACACAGTGCCGTCCGGGGTATGATATAAACTGTGACGGCAGCGGGTCAAACATCTGCTCTCAGGTACCAGAGCCGCGAACACCTGGCGGCGCGTGACACCTGACGAATACGCGGCGAGCCAATCAGTGATCCCGGTCAGTGCATAAAAAGAGCGCCGCTACATCTCCTCTCCTCTCCGACTATCAGCGTATCCCCGAAGAGGTGTCTCAGCTCGCTTGCGAGAGGAATCGCCTCCGGAGACGCTGGCAGAGGACTCGTGACCCGGCTGACAAGGCTGCGTTCAACAGACCGTCCGGCAAGTTGCGTCATGACATGCTGGCGTTACGTAGACGCAGCTGGGACCTAGCTGTAACACAGATGGAATCCTGCCAGACAGAACCGTAATGTCTGGCGGATTCCCAGTGCCCTAACAGGAAAGCGTAAACACGCGCCTCTCCCCGCACTGGTCGGACCCGGCGGTCAACCCCTTGGACGCCCCCTCGAGAAGGCAGAGTTCTTGGCTGACAGTTTGAAGCGACAGTTCGCTCCCAACCCATCCAAGAACCCGGCTTTCACTGAGCAAATCTGCCGCGAGGTAGAGCGCTTTCTATCGGCCGGTATCACAGTCCAGCCGGAGTTCATCTCCCCGAAGGAGGTCTCTGAGAAGATTGTTCAGCTCAAGCCCCGGAAGGCGCCTGGCGCAGACGGAGTCATGAATTCCGCACTCCATCGCCTTCCGGAGCGAGGAACTCAGTTCCTCTCTGACCTGTTCAATTCGTGCCTCAGACTGGTCTACTTTCCGGTGAAATGGAAAACGGCTACAGTAATAGTGATACCCAAGCCGGGAAAGAATTCTTTTCGCGTGGAAACCTCAGACCCATCAGCCTCTTGTCCGCGACTTCCAAGGTTTTCGAGCGATTGATCCAGCGTAGGATCCGCGACCACCTAGAAAGACTAGACGTGCTGATCCCCGAACAGTTCGGCTTTCGTGAGCTGCACTCCTCGACTCGTCAGCTGATGAGACTCGTGGAATGCATTACCGAGGCTGGCTGCCAGGGCAAACAGACGACTGCGATCTTCCTAGACGAAGAGAAAGCCTTTGACCGCGTGTGGCACGAGGGTGTCCTTTACAAGCTAACGGAAGTCCTTCTCCCAGATTGCTACGTTCACTTGATCGGCAGCTTTCTGCGAGACCGTAGCTTCCGAGTGAGAATAGACCATGCTCTCTCTTCGGAGAGGCGTATTACCGCTGGTGTCCCTCAGGGAAGTGTACTTGGGCCTCTCCTGTTCTCCCTGTTTGTCAACGACACGCCCCGAGTTCCTGGAGTTAAGTTGTCGCTGTTCGCGGACGACACTGCGGCTTTTGCCTCGGAGCCGAACGCGAGTTATGCGGCAATCAAGCTCCAGCATCAACTCGACGCGTATGTCGGGTGGACTGGAGAGTTGCCGTTAACGCTTCCAAGAGGGCCGCGGTAATATTCTCGCGCAAACGCAAGCGGCCTCGGCCGCTTAAAGTAGGCTCCGTCGAGGTACCCTGGACCAACAGCGTCAAGTACCTCGGGCTCCACGTGGACTCCCGACTCACCTGGCGAACCCATACTCAATACATCCGTCAACGCGCTTCGGCGCAACTCAGTAGACTCTGGCCCGTGCTATCTAATCCGGCAATGACCCCCCGGCAGGTAAGCTCATAGTCAACTCGTACGTGTTGCCCGTGATTACCTACGCCTGTCCTGTTTGGGGATACCTGGCTCGTGGTCATAGAACAGCGCTCCAGCGCGTACTCGACCAGGGACTGAAGCTTGCGTGTAAAGTCCCCCGGAGGTACTCTTCTCGTCTTTTGAGGAGAGGACTTGGTGTCCGCTCTTTTGATGACACCGTGAGACGCCTGGCGCGTAGTTTCTATGTTCGTTCCGACAGAGTGACCCACAATTCCCTCATTGCCGGACTTGGTAAATATACCCCGCGACCAGGTGAGTCCTGGAAGCGACCTCGTTTGTTAGTCCCGGTGGTATAATCCACCAATCGCAGGTCGCTTCAGACCCCTCCATAATTAGCTAAAAGATATATAAAGAACTCAAATAGACCCAGTGGCAGGAGTCCTGCTCCAGACTACAGACGAACAGGACTGCTCTTTGGACTGCTCTCTACTCTGGACGTTACTTCAGCTTCTGCTGCATCGCCCACATCATCGCTGGACGAGGAATCAAGTCTTTCTCTTCGCGGGAAAGAAGACCAGGAGCCAGCTGTTACCAGTGAATTGAGTAGCTGGTAGAAGAAGCAGCTGGCCGAAGTTGACCTTTTTAGGACCACCTGCGCCGGAAAACATCTTGGCCGGACAGGAAAGAAGAGGAGTGCTCTGGGCTCTGGTGAGTGCCGCACATCAGTGTGTAAATCCTAACCTGCTCGCGACTGTTAGGTAGCGCTGCCCCGGACGATCCTTGCAAGCCCCCACCAGTGGTAAGCGAGCTAGGATATCGCCGGGGTAAAGGGGCCAGTGGACACCAGTCTTGGTAAGGACTGGTATTCAACGAAGCTGGTCATTAGCCCAGCTCCTCCCGCATCGTCGTGAGCAGGGAAGACGCGCGGGTAACCCGGCTTCGGCCGGACCCGAGATCCCTGGCGTCTGGCGGTGACTGCCTAGCAGTCTCTGCCCGGCAGCCTCACCTGGCCAGCATGCCTTCTACGGGCAACGGCTCAAGTGCCGAGTCGCTCGGCTCTGCCTTGCCTCATCTGGGCGACTCACCTGAATCGCCTCGGGCGATGGAGACGGACGATCCTCTCCCTAACCCGCTTCCCCCACTCCCGGCAGACGAGTCGGGCGAATTCGCGACCGTTGGTCGGCGTAATCGTCCGGCTAAGAAGCCTAAGAGGACCCACACACCCGGATCCACTTCCTCTCGCACCTCGGCCATGGACATCGGACCTCCTCAGGGCCAACATGCCGCGGTTCCGACTGCTTCGGTAGCAGCTCCGGCTGCTGCCGCTGTTGGTCGCGCGCCGCCCCTGTACGTCCGCGGGGTGTCCAATGTCGCCGCCTTATACAGACGGCTGATCGCGGCCCACGGCCTGTCGGCCGACAAGCTTGACCTGAAGCTGCTTGGCGGTGATACGGTCAAGATTGTCGTCCGCCAGCTCGAGGACCATCGCTTGGTCGAGGCCTTTCTGCAGGCGCACAGCCTGCAATACCACACCTTCTCTCCTAAGCGAGTCAAGCCCTTGTCTGTAATTTTGCGTGGGCTTGACGCGCATACCGATCCACAGGAGGTCCTCATGGAACTCCGAGACCTCGGGTACCCGGTGCAGGTAATTTTCCGCCTTTTCACCAACTCAGAAACCCGAGTACCTCTCCCGCTCGTCCGTCTCCAGCTCGAGAAGGGCGAGGCTACAGATAAAATATTCCACCTGACGCGGCTGTTTGGCTTCCGCGTCAGGGTGGAATCCAGTCGTCCCCCGGGCAAGCTTGCGCAGTGCCACCGGTGCCAGAGGTTCGGCCATCACACCGACGTCTGTCGCAGTGCCCCGGCCTGTATACGTTGTTCTCTGGGACATTCAACTCAGGCCTGCACTGTGGCAGACAAGACCAAGTTTCGCTGCATTAATTGTGGCCAAGGCCATGCAGCAAATAACAATAACTGCCCGGTCTACAAGGCGGAGCTCCTGCGGAAGCAAAAGCCGCAGGGGCCCCTCCCGAAGCCAAGGCAGCGAGTTTTGCAGCCCCAACCTCAGAGGCAGCCTAAAACACAGGCTAGGCCGCAACCGAAGGCACAACCGGTACGGCGCGCGCCCTCTCAGGCTCCACCTCTAGCCCCTACAAAGGCACCTAAACGAACCGCGTCTCCTTCCGAAGCAGAGACAAGCCCTGTAGCCGCCATCTCAGTTATGGAGCCGGAGAATCAACCCTCCACCTCCGCGGAACCTCCAACTCCCGCCTCTGAACCAGAGGTAGCCTCGCCACCACTGCCACCTCCGCGATTTCCGAGAGCAGGCATCATAAAAACCAAAAAAGGGATAACCACACCTGATGCTCGGACCCGAGTTCCTGCCTGCCCACAGCCCAAGAAAAGTCCTGCTTCCCGGTGCAATAAGTCCGACGAAGCGCAACAGCGTACTTTTCCTGCCGCTGATTCAAAACCGTCTGCCCCTGGTCCTGTGGCTTCCACCACGACCCGATCTGCCGTAAAACCTGGTCGCTCTTACGCGGCCTCAGTTTCCAGGCAAACCGCCCAGTCCGTCATATCCGATGACGCACAGTTCGTCTGCGACTTTCTGTCTGGCTACGACCTCAAGTCGCATCCACCTTCAGGTCCATCCGAGACCGCCTGGAAACTGCTGACCCAACTGAGAGAGTCATGCTCTTGGTGGAAGCCTGCGAAGTAATAGGTCTTCTCTGAACCGAGCCCTTAGACGAGATCTCTCGCTCGTAGCCTGGAATGCTAACAACATCGGTTCCAAGCATTCCGACCTTCTTGAATTCCTGGCTCGGGTCAAACCCGACGTACTTCTCCTCTCTGAAACCCACCTGACCCCGGCGAACCGGTTTCGATTACCAAATTACGTGGTCTATCGGGATGACCGAGTTGGCCGACGAGGAGGCGGTGAGGACCTCCATAGGTCATCATCATGTCGCTTTGCCGCAGCTTACCAACCTAGAGGCCACCACCATTGAGGTCCACGGAGCTCTTGGCGGCGTCCTCGTGGTTTAAGCATACAAGCCCCCACAAGCTGAACTCCTTGTCGGCGACCTGGACGTCATCTTCGATTCCCATCGAAGGGTAATTTTGGCCGGCGATCTGAATTGCAAGCATCGCGTTTGGAATAGTCGCCTGACTACTCCGAACGGGAGGCGCTTGCTCAGTTTTGTTGAATCGCGCCGGGCGATGGTCTTTGGTCCAGCGCAACCCACGTTCTTTCCGTCAAGGCCTAACGCGGCTCCCGATGTTGTGGATATCGCGGTGACCCAAGGTATTGTCTGTCGCTACCCAGCACGCCTATGCACGTTCTGACAAGAAGAAGGTCATCGATTGGGATCGCTACGGCCCGGCCTTGTGCCGTCGATTGCCGCCAGCGGCTTACTCGATTCCGTTCGCCTCCTAGACGAAGCAGTTGCGGGAATCGAAGAGGCAATCATCTCGGCTATAGGCGTGTCTTCACGTACGCGAGCTGGTTTCACGCCTGACTACCAACGCATCCCTGAGGAAGTCTCTCTTCTCGCTCGCGAGAGGAATTACTTCCGGAAACGTTGGCAGAGGACCCGTGATCCAGCCGAGAAGGCAGCATACAATCGGCTCACCGGACGACTGCGCGGCAGTCTGAAGGCGTTCCGACGTAGCTGTTCGGAACTCGCTGTGACCCGAACGGGGGATGTGGACCCGCATAGTCACCCGTACAGAATACCAACCGCATTGACGGGACGGAGGCGCCGACCTCCACTCCCCGCCATTGTTGGACCGTTCGGTCGACTCCTGGGTCGCCCGGAGGAGAAGGCCGAGTACTTGCGCTTGTGTTTCGAGCGACAGTTCGCTCCCAACCCGCCCATGGACTGGGACTTCGACGAACAAGTCGAGATGGCTGTGGAAGACTTTCTGTCTCTTCCGATCACGGCGGAGCCCGAACCCATCTCTTTGGAAGAGGTCAGATCGGCTCGCTGAACTTCAACCAAGAAAAGCTCCAGGCCCGGACGGGGTTACGAACACCGCTCTACGACTTCTTCCCGAGCCTGGAGTTCAATTCTTGACTGATTTGTTCAACGCGTGTCTTAGACTGGCCTACTTTCCCAAGAAATGGCGAAAGGCGACGGTTATCGTGATCCCGAAGCAGGGAAAGGATACCACCCGCTCGGAAAACCTCCGGCCTATCAGCCTACTCTCCGCTACGTCCAAGGTTTTTGAGCGCATCGTACAGCGTCGTGTACGAGAACATCTAACCAACTTTGACGTGCTGGTCCCCGAACAGTTCGGCTTTCGTGTGGGGCATTCGACCACTCATCAACTGATGAGATTGGTGGAAAGCATCACGGAAGCCGGGTGTCGGAGAGAACGGACCGTTGGCTGTTTCTTAGATGTTGAAAAAGCCTTCGACAGCGTATGGCATGATGGCCTATTATTCAAGTTTAGGGAAGTCCAGCTCCCGGACTGCTACCTCCGTCTGGTTGCTAGCTTTCTGACGGAGAGGACCTTCTGCGTGAGAGTTGGCGATTCAGTCTCTTCCGAGAGACGAATCACAGCCGGCGTCCCTCAAGGTAGTGTTCTAGGCCCCCTTCTGTTCTCGATCTACGTCAACGACGTGCCGAGACAGCCTGGAGTCCAGATGGCCCTCTTCGCTGACGACACGGCCGTATTTACGGCCAATCGTCATGAGGAAAGGGCCGTCCTACGACTGCAGCGCCAGCTCGACACGCTCGTGGACTGGACCGAGAATTGGAGAGTTCAACTCAACGCTACCAAGAGTGTAGCCGTCAAATTCTCCAAGTGACGGAAGAACCCTGTTAGGCAGCTACGTATCGGCAGAACGTACTTGCGCTGGTCCAATGAGGTCAAGTACCTCGGATTACACCTTGACCGTCGGCTCACCTGGCGTACCCACGCACAGGCAGTTCTCAAGCGAGCATCCACTCGCCTGTGCGCACTGTTTCCACTCCTGATCAGCTCAGCCATGACCAGGAAATTGGGCAGGATGATCGTCGGCGCGTATCTGCTGCCGGTCATTTCCTACGCCTGTCCGGTCTGGGGTTACCTCGCCGCAATGCATAAAAAGAAGTTGCAGAGCGTCCTCGACAGGGGTATTCGGCTAGCGGCCAAAGTCCCCCGTCGCTTTTCATCTCGCCTTCTAAGGAGAGGACTTGGCGTCCGCTCCTTAGACGTCACATTCAGGCGGCTTGCACGCAAATTTTATGCACGTGCGGCGAGGTTCCCAGGCAGTCCTCTTGTGACTGGGCTGGGAAGGTACCGTATACGTCCAGGTGATTCGTGGAAACGCCCTCGGTGTATACTGCGCTAGTGTAGGCTAGCACAACAGCCGAGAATCGGCCTGCTATAGAGCACACGCCCTACTTGGGCAGGGCCACGAGGCAGGAGCTCCAGAAGGTAGCTCGGAACTCAGTTACCGAGCGGTTCGTCTCTGCGACGCACAACCGCAAAGCCCAGAGCGAAAAAAAAAAAAAAGTGGCAGGATTCCTTTCTGAGACTCGGACACTGCACTACTCGCGACCCCCAGTCGTGTCTCCTCTCCTCTCTCGGACGACAGACGCGGAGCCAGCCGGAAGGAACAGCCGAAGAGTAGAACGGACGCTCTTCGCATTCTTCGCACTGTAACACAACAGAGATGGTCGTCGCTGGGCCGGCAGCGGACTCTACAAACCGATGCCGAAAGAAGAGGAAGTACGCCACGAACAGCGGGCGCAGCCGCCGATCATCTCAGCGCGGCTCGGGCGGAACAAACATCACAGCGTTTTCGCCACACGGCCCTTTTTAGGGTCACCAAAATAACGAAGAGTTGCACGATTGGCGCCATTTGTCATGTGACAAGCCTTTTGTCCAGTGACAAAACAAAGAATAATTTTGGACTGAGTTTTATATGTTCTTGATTTTACTGGATGTTTTGGTGAAACATTGAACCACTGTGATAACTTCGGTTTGGATACCTTAAACAATACGGCACCAAACTAATTTTGAATTATTTAATCTGTTGAAAGAATGTTACTGTTGAAAATAATACATTTACGTTACTGCTCTTATGAATGTACATGTGTCATGTTTTAACAATATCTCACGGATTTTTGTACTGTACGCGTGAAATGGGCTGACCTTAAAGACGATGGTACAATTGTAGGGACATCTTACCTATATTGTTGAAGATAAAGTGTGTTATTTCAATGTTCGCTGATGATGATAACGAAAACAAAGTAATCGCTGAGAACCACAGGTACTGTATGTCCGACTACCTTGTTGATCATCCGGTTTGACCAATATCCTATCACTTCCGCGACCATGACCCGCCGACTTTAAAACCTGCCAAACTTATTTTCGACCGTCTTATGCATGACATACACGGAGTTGTCAATTATACAGTATTCTTTCATTTGGTCACAGCCATGTAATATTATAATTTTGACGTCTTCGTTTATAATACAGTCCTCTCCCTTTCAGGCTTGACATGGCGCACATGACGAGGCCTGTAGGTGTATCTCGTCTTTTAATCTGAGTATTTTATTACAAATTTTTCGCTGCAAGTATTTATGTGCTCAAGTGCATATTTTTTATTTTAAAATATTTTTAAATTATATGTGTAAAGTGTCTACTGTAGGTATCTAATGTAGGGTTGAACTATGAACTTTCAGAATGTTTTACTGTTATTTTCAACCCTCTTTGCCATTATTACTTTAGCATTTTCTACAGGTTGAATTACAAAATAATAATTTTACTTGTGAATTACTTAGAAACGAGTATTTACTTTTTCTATTTTTAAGTTTTATTTTTTTCAATACCAAAGTAAGTATTTAAATGTAAAAATAAAACGATATACTCCTACTTTGAGTGCTGTTCTTTAGCATTTTTTCGGAACTATTATTGATAGTTGAAATTGTTACCTATATAGGCAGCACTATAAGTAGGTGGTGTGACTTGACTGGGCAGATCTCGTACAGTCATAGATTTGATTAACGATTTTTTTGTAAGTCTAGAAATTGTATATTCTCATTAAAATGGCAATAATGATTTTTCTAATTATTATTTTTCATTCTTGCCAATGCCCTCAGTGTGATCGCCACCATGCTACAGTCCCCTCACAGACATAATAGCTTCATTTAATCCGCAGCCAATGATACCCTGTAGTATAGCCTGATTTTACGAACGTCACTATTTTACTAAAGATCTCATTCCATTTAGTCGATAATTTACTGACCTAAATGTGCATGGTTTGAAAGTGGTTATCCTAATTCGAATCCATCGCGAATGGTTTTTACACACGCCTAACCGAGTTCTGAATTCTCGCATTCGGCATGAGCACACAACCAGACGTAATAGACTTAAGGAGTTATAAGTTATCCATCTGTAAAGATAGAGACTTCATAAATATTCTAGACCGAAAATATTTAAGTAAATATCAAGACAATATTGTCCCTGTTTTGAGACTACAAAATTGTTTTAATATAGCAAACGTATTAAAACGTATTTTTGTTTTGTAAGGCGTTACTTGTTTTTCGAAAAGTTTCTCTTCGTTTGTAGCATAAGCTCAGTTCTGTACAGAAGAATGTAGACCAAAATGATACTGTAGGTGGGACCGTAGTAATTATAACTGGTAGGCGAAAAAGAAGACAGAATTAGGTTACATGCAAATAGTACTTGCCTTAAATCTTCCAAATTCGCGTCAAGAAGTGATACGTTTTAGGGTTACGTTAGTTATGTCCCAAGCACTTCATGTAGTGTTCCATTTGTCTTTATATTGATTGCTGACTTGTTTCAGTGCTTTTATTAGTTCCTTAAAAATATAATTTATTGACATTATACCTATCCAATTTTAGTCTGTCTCTCTTGATAGGTAAATAGATGCTCTTTTCTGACATATTTAATCTTTTGTTTAAAATTTTTTTTGCTATTACCATTTTGCTTCATGTTTCTTATAAGTTCATTCGTCCCCTGTTGTTATTAATAGTAATGTTGGCTCGTATAGTCTGTGTTCACCGAGTTGCGAAATTATTCTGTATTTATGTTTTACATAATATTCTTGTCTAGAGAGATTCTAGCGAGAACTCTTATGTCTAAAGAGAGATTCTTATGATTTTTCGTAAACTACTCAAAAGATGAAATGGTATTAAGCACGTATATTCTACTCGACAAAAAATATAGATCGTTGAAAGGAATGATAACATCTTGTACACCGGTCAACAGTTAACCTTCGAGGTTTCCGTTTTGCCTACATACATGCGCGGGCGCACACACACAACTCGAGCGTTCCAAGAAATGTATGCTAGGCAAATGCTGATTCTGTCGTCTCTTTCGATAAATTGAAATGTAGTGCTTTTGCGCTTCCTCCTAACGTCACAAACTACCGCTGCTGGACCATACTGAGACCGGGTGCTTGTGTTTAGTTAGCGTAGTTGGCATACCGTCCCAGTAGGTAATGAGTAGTACAGTGTAATGTTCGTATTTAATTTTTTCAGACCAATATTGTGCAACAAAATCATTTTTTAATCTCTGATTTCGGCACCCCCAATTGCTGTCACTGCCCTTTAACCTCTTCACACGGCCTTGATTCGAAAAGCCTTTTTTTCTTTACTTTTGAAACTCGTAGATTACGAATCTGCGGTAAAAATAAAAATAAGAACACTAGAATGACTAACGTTTCCTTCAGTAATAAGTTAAACTTTGAAATCGAATATTCTCAACGGCCGTGGTGGGAACTACCGACCTTCAATAGTGTATAAAGGCGGGGATATTTGAGTCAGTTAAAAAAAAAAATTATATACAAAATTTTAAAAGCACCTAAAAGTATTGGAAAACCTTTTGTCGTAGGCCTACTGCTTGTATTTTGTTTTAAAGAACTACTAATATTATACTGCTAGCATTAACTGTTTTTGTTTTAAATTAATTACAAAACGATGACAACAAATTCTGGATTTACAAAAACTGCGGGGCTTCCTCATTCATACGTGGGGCTATTTTAGTCACATGGTTTTTTTCTTAAGAAAACTGTAATTTTGTCCGTAAGGTACATAGTAACGATTAGATATACATTGTTACTTAACATTTTATTGAAATAATAAACAAACTATATACAAGAATATTACTCATAAGAACTCCTCCGGTGATAGGAATGCACCCGAGTCCTCTACTAGCGAGATTCTTCAGTCTGTTAGTTAAATCTTCCACCTGTACCTTATTCAACAAAGTGGGATCACCTATAGTTCTAATTTCTGGAATTATTTCGTTATCTTCTCTTAGGGAGGCAACTAATTTTTCTCGACTTCGTCGCAAAGTTTCAAACGGTACTCGATAATGATTTTTCGCCGCTCTAATTCTAAGCTGACCTTCTGCGACACTGGTAATCGCTCTTTGACCAGCTTCTTCTTTTCAATTTAAGTAGGCCCCTTTCCTTTTGTACGTCCGCACCATCTAAAAAAAAGATTAAACGTTTGTTTACAAACTAAACCGGTAAGAAACCTATTTTGGCAAGTGACTATAATATGGATGGATGGATGATGCACGGGCGTCTTGCGCCCTAATTTGTGTGCGTTGTCCAGGCCTAAGCCTGATGAACGCCAGGTGCCAACAGGTCAGCGCGGTCGTTTGCTCTGCTCAAGGATGTTATGGTGCAGTCCGCGGGTCCATGATACATTACATGGCCACCACGGTGGCAAGCTTAAGCTTTTGCTTCAGCCAATTGTCCGGCCAAGGCGCGACACCTTGGTCCCCTCAGGCTAGCCTTTGGGAACGTAGTGATGCACTGGCGAGGACAAGAAGCTCGAGCGCCCTAGGGCGTCGGCCGAAATGGTAGGTAATGTCACCGAGACAGCCAGCTTTCGCAAGGAAGGCACTTGCACAACCTCGCGGGAGCTCATGTCGCAGGTCATTACCCTGCCAAATCAGCAAAGCAGGTGCTGACGGGGATCTTAGTCGTGATTATGGCTTCAGCCAATCGCAACGCCTGGTCGCGTCTCATTGGTCTCCGGGACATAGCCCACGGAAACGTAGAGACGCGCTGGCGAGGACAAGAGGCTCGTCCGCCCGAAGGCGGCGGCCGAGTCGACGGAACTTGTCACCGGGGCAGTCGGCTTTCGCAAGGAAGGCATTTGCACAACCTCGCGAGAGCCCATGTCCCGGATCAAGGCCCTGCCGAATCGGCAAAGCCGATGCTGGCAATAAATCTATCCATTCAATCTGCCGCAGCATGATTGACTACAGTTTCGGCAGGCGCAGGTAGTGATTGATGGTGATCGATTCAGATTTCCAGAAGGTTGGGGGATTCGTTTCTGGGGGGTTCATGTGATGAACTTGGGGGGGTCGTCTAACAGCGCCCTAGGGCGCCTGACGCGGCGAGGGGGCGGTGCATTCTCCATGCTGTTAAGCCTTCGGAGGTGCGGATAAGGGGACTCGCCGGCCTTGGCGAACAAATTCGTTGCCAAGGACCAGACGAAGACCTCTAAGGTGGGAACACGGAGACCCCGATGTATTGCGGAATTTCGCACATACCACGGGGACCCCGTGAGGGAGCGTAGGGTCCAGTTAGGTCCATCCCACCAGGCGGGTGCCGCATAAGTGAGTACTGTTCGGAGGAACAGTAGATACAATGTAAGTTTGGTACAGACAGCCAGGCAGCTGTTCCGCGAAAGCATAGGTGATAGTTTGGCCCTGACGCCACGAGCCAAGTTGAGGGTTGAGGTCACGTGGGCGTTGAAGTTTAAGTGCCGATCAAGCCGAACACCTAGGTACTTCACCGTCTCAGTCCAGTTGATGGGTCTCCCCTCTAAGGAGAGGGATTGGCGTCGGGAAATGGACTTATGCGTAAAGCAGATCGCCTCGGATTTCTCCGTATTGATCGCTACCCGCCATTTCCTTAGCCAGTCCGGAAGCATAGCCAACTGGCGTTGTAACATTACGCTCGTCCGCCAAGGCGAAAGCGAGCTAAAATGAAACATCGCGTCGTCGGCAAATAGAGATAACGTGACCCCGGGATAAACAGGCAGATCGTTCGTGTAGGCCTACAGTACATACAGAACGGGGCCGAGGACAGATCCTTGTGGGACGCCAGCGGAGACAGGGCGAACCCGAGAGAACGCCCCATCTACGCTGATCCTGAAGGTGCGATCCGTCAGATAGGATCGGAGCAAGTGGACGATAGATGTCGGGATTGGCGAATGCGCCAGTTTGTAGAGCAGGCCTTCGTGCCAGACTTTATCGAAGGCTTTGCTCACATCCAACAGGACAGCACCTGTTGCCTGATGATTGTTGGCGGCGTCGGCTAGACAGGTGACAACCCGTACTATCTGAAGAGTAGTCGAGTGCCTCGGCCTAAACCCAAACTGCTCCTCGCGGATGAAACCATCCACCAGGGGCCGAATACGGGCCAGGAGAAGACGCTCGAATACCTTCGAGATTACTGGCAATAGCGATATCGGGCGGTAGCTTCCAGGTAGCGTGGGCGGCTTTTTAGATTTCTGGATCATGATGACGTTTGCAGTTTTCCACAGGCGAGGGAAGTAACTCAGCCGGAGACAGGAGTTGAACAGCTCAAGAAGAACGTCAACTGCCGAAGGCGGGAGATTCTGCAACGCAGCGGCGCCGATGCGATCGGGGCCAGGGGCCTTTCTCTTCTTCAGTCGGCTTAGGACAGACGCAAGGTCATCCTCGTCGACCGAAATAGGAGGATCAATGGGGGGAGCAGAAAAGTATCCAGATAGGAAATCCCTGACGACGGCCAAATGAGCCGGGTCAGAGATGCCTCTATGGACGGTGAACTGTTCCTCAATACAGTCGGCGAAGACTTCCGCCTTGCCTTCTGCAGAGTATACAGTGCCGTCCGGGGTATTCAAGGGATGGCGAGTCCTCTTTTCGCCTTTTAGTCTACCAGCGGCTCTCCATACGGAGGCGTGGTCGACTTCCATGGACTCCAAATAGGAGTCCCATCGATTCGCGTTTACGTCAAGCAGAAGCTGCGAGACGTGTTCCGACTGGGCTCGAAAGCGCCGTCTAGCGGCAGGGTCACGGGTATGGTGCCATCTGCGGCGGAGCTTGCGCCGTAATCGGATGGCTTGGAGAACTTCCGCAGGAAGGTCGGAGCGTTTATTACTCACCGGAACAGTGTAGGTGTTTTTATCCATTGCAGACTGGACGAGGTCCTGTAGCTGATGTACCCGGAGATCCACGTCGTCACTAGAGACGAGTGGGTCCGGAGGGACAGATGGCAACTGCCTGGCCAGATCATCATGGTAGGATCGCCAATTGACTCTCCTAACAGGATGATCGGGAAGTCGGGGTGAGACCGACGGCAGCAAGACAGTTACAAGTAGGGGGTCGTGATCGGACGATAGGTCCGACACCGCGCTGACTTGTAGATGAAAGGGGATGGCCTTGACAATTACAATATCAAGGACATCCGGCGGATAACCCGCAGTGGGAAAGTGTGTCGGTTCGGTCGGGCCGATGATGAGGACGCTGGGATCATCTTCGACAGCCCTACGGAGAGAATTGCCGTAGGGGTTTGACGTTCTGCTGTTCCAAGAGGGATGCTTGGCGTTAAGGTCTCCGGCTACGATGGTTGGGAGATCGCTGTCTAGGAGGGCGTCCCACTCCTCATGCGGTGGAGCTCGATGGCCGGGCGGGTGGTACGCAGAAACAAAGCGCACCTCCAGGCCGGCAACATCCAGCGCCACAGCACATGCTTCGATGAGGGTAGTTTCAGGGGCAGGGAGTTCTCTATGAGAGTGTCGTCTGTGGACTAAGATCGCCACTCCGCCAGATGCGCGGTGGCGATCGGGACCATTCCTGTCTTTCCTGTAGCAAGCATAGGCTGGCAGGGAGAATCGCCGGTTAGGGGCAAGATGAGTTTCAGAGAGGAGTACGACATCTGCGTCGTACGCGACAAGGAAAGCTGCCAGTTCGGCCCGACGCGCCGGAATACCATCTGCATTCCACGCGACGAACCGAAACTGTCTAGCCATGGTTAGATGAGGGAACGATCAGGGCGATCAGCGATGTTAGGATCGCCATGAGTATAGTCGGGACATCCCGAGCAGCAAGAATTTACGGAACAATGCCGCTGACCCAGGCCATCAGCTGGGCCTCAGTGACCAATGGTGAACCACCGGCCACAGGGGCCTGACTAGCCGGCGCTGGGGCCGCGGAAGGTGCAGATGCCGCCTCCAGGGGAGGTTGGGCAATTGGAGCTGGCTGCTCGGGGGCTGGCGAGATTTCCATGGAAGTCGCAGGGGCCTGGGCAACAGGAGCAGGCTCCTGGCCGGGTAGATGCTGGGCAGTCGGAGAGGCGTTGTTAGCCTCCGGATACAGATGTTTTGCCACAAGTGGCTGTCTATTCTTGCGCTTAGCGCGCCGTTTCTTAGGCGGCTGGGTCTGTGAGGGGGGTACTGCGGGCGTTGCCGCTTGAGGAGATGGCACTCCGGCAGGTGCTGAGGTTCTGGGGGCCACAGAGGGCGCCGTAGCGACCGCTGCAGCGTAAGTTATGGTTCCTCCAGCGGCAGGTGCCGCAGGAAGAGCCGTAGATGCTGAGGCGGGTGGTTGGACTGCCGCCCGCTTCGAGGGTCTAGGAGCAGGGCGAGGAGGTTCAACCTGACGGTTTTGCTCCCGCTGCTGTTTCTTTAGGGCCTTCTTAAAATGGTTACAACCCCTAAAGTTAGCCGGGTGACTGCCTCCGCAGTTGCAGCACGTCGCGGGTTGAGGCTTCACAACGGGACAATTCTCGTTGTGGGCCTCTCCGCAGCGTACACAACGCGCCGGCATCTTACAAAAGGCCGATGAGTGGCCGAATCGCTGGCATTGGAAGCACTGGGAAGGCCCAAGCTTACTACTAAAAGCCCTAACCTGTACCCGGAGGCACAGAATGGTTTCAAGGTTATAGACTTCAGCGAAGGAACCAACCTTCTGGATCCTGATGTAAAAGGAATTCAGTGACTATAATAGCCCCATGTATGACTGGAATAACCATGTAAATACCGTGACTAAATGACCCCGTAACGTAAATGACTCACATAGCCCCTATGTGCACGATTTGGCAACATCTAATTTATGTCGAAAAAGTGGCAACGTACGGCGGCGATTTCTACACAAGACAATAGATCTTTCACCAGAAAAAAAGTCATAAACGTTACAAATATAACTGAAGTAGGGTAGCAAGGAAACCTCAGCTACGAGGTTTTATGATTGGAATTTTGTAGTGAACAACGGTTGGAAGGGTCTCTCCTTACCTGGCTGTACACAAGTTGCAATTCCACGAAAATACGCTAACTAAACAAACACTTCTCACCACTACAACGCCAACTTGACTGACACCCGAACAACGCACTGTTACCTTTTAATGACAAATTTATGTACACGTAACGTGCTAAACTAGAATTTCTTATTCTGAACCAAAAAGACCCGTGACTCAAATACCCCCACCATATCCTACATCTGAAATAACTATTGTTTGTTCATTCCTAGACTGGATCCTGATATAAACAAAACCATCCATTTGTGGCATTTGTACTTAAACCGGATTGGTAAGACGAGTGGTCGCATCAATAAATCCTCCGCTTGAAAACAAAATAATTCGCAACTGATTAATGTTAATTGATTGAAAATATGTCAACAAACATTTTTTTAATACAACTGAGATCAGTTTAAGTAAAAGTAAGGTAAGAGGTGTTACACGTCTTTAGGTTACGTTTATTTTGTTAAGAAAGTTTAAGTGTGTACTGTACATTGTACATGCCTCTGTATTGTATTACTCCGCTTTTTTTACATCTGGACCCCCTCATAAAATTAACAACTTTAGTGTTATGTTGGAAGCGAATTGGCAAGACAGAAGTGTTACAGTTATTGTCATCGTGTGTATTTGTCATCAGTTTTACTACTGTCATTACTTATATGTACTACTATTAATGTATGCTATGCAGTGTTCAGAAGATGTCAGGAATTGTACTTAGTGATCCACATTCTTTAACAGAATTTGCCATAATCACAATTAAAGACTTTTCTATGATATTATTATTATTATTATTATTATCATCATCATTATCATCATTATTATTATTATTGGTATCGATTTTTTCATCCGTTGTGTAGTGTTGAGTTTGCATTCGTCTTTTTTAATGGTATGTGTTTAACTGCCATGATATGAATACACAATATTCATAAAGCTAATTAGATACGGAATGCATTCACTTCATTGGAAATGTGAGAATCGAGTCAGAATATTCAACGAGGGAATAGAATAACCAACGTTAACTGTAACATATTGTCTAACAAAATAGTTTACGTTCATTTACTCTGATGATGTTTAAGAGATTAATGACTAATAGTATAGCAATACCTATAGCAAAGAGTCGTGAGGCAAAAAAAGAATTATTATGTTATTTGTTTAATTCGCCTATGTAATTTGGTGTATTATACCTATACATCTGATTAAACTTCGTTCTGATAATGAAATGAAAAAGTAAATAGAATGTGGGTTACAGTCTTGGGAACGAAAGTCGACTGCAGCGAATATAATGAAGAGACTTAAAATTCTGAAGAGTTGGAATGGAAGGGTAATGCTGAAACAGATGAAAATGAACCCGAAAGGTAGAATGATAGACAGACAGACAGACAGAGGATGCACGGGCGTCTTGCGCCCTAATTTGTGTGCGTTGTCCAGGCCTAGGCCTGATGAACGCCAGGTGCCAACAGGTCAGCGCGGTCGTTTGCTATGCACAAGGGAGTTATGATCCAGTCCGCGGGTACATGATTTATTAACATGGCCACCACGGGGGCAAGCATGTGCTTTTGCTTCAGCCAATTGTCACGCCGAGGCGCGGCACCATGGTCCCCTCGGGCATCGCCTTTGGGAACGTAGTGACGCACTGGCGAGGACAAGAGGCTTTAGCGCCCTGAGGCGTCGGCCGAATCGATGGGGAATGACACCGAGACAGCCAGCACGCGCAAGGAAAGCACTTGCACAACCTCGCGGGAGCTCGTGTCTCGGGTCATTACCCTGCCGAGTCAGCAAAGCAGGTGCTGACGGGGATCACACTAGAAATGGCTTCAGCCAATTGCCACGCCTGGGCGCGGCTCCATGGTCCCCGAGGGCATCGCCCACGGAAAAATAGAGGCGCGCTGACGAGGACAAGAGGCTCGACCGCCCGAAGGCGGCGGCCGAGTCGAAGGGACGCAACACCGTGGCAGACAGCTCACGCAAGGAAGGCATTTGCACAACCTCGTGGGAGCCCATGTCCCGGATCACAGTCCTGCCGAGTCGGCAAAGCCGATGCTGTAGTCCAGTCGCCAGAGTAAAAATAACGGTAAAATTTCTTACAAAATTGAGGCAAAGTGATATTTGGTATAGTTATTGAAAAAGGTCTAAATATCGGTTTAAAATCATCTTTGCATGTTTATAAGGTCAGGCTTTAAAAAAAAAAAAGCCTTATTTAAGGGCAGCGCGCGGTAAAATCGATAAAAACGTTTACATTCCGTGAATTTCTTTCCTTACTACTAAATAAACCAATGGATCATGATAAAGTCTTCATTCTTTTTGTTTAAAATAGTTCAAATTTTAATAGTAGTAAAATCAAAATAACGATTTTGTTATTATTTCATCGTTAGGAGTATTAAATCGATAGACGGAATGGTCGATTTTAACAAATCTTCCTCTGTTGAATAATATTATTAAATATGTGTATCTTAATATACATAAAAGTCATTGTGTGTATTTATATTCCACACCTCCTACTAAACCACTGGACCGATTTCAACAAAACTTAGCACAAATATTTTATGCAACGGGAGAACCAACATAAGATAGGTGTTTTGGGCCCTGGGGATGTCAAAAATGGAAAATATGAAAATACCGCATGTAGGGTATCAAATTAAAGGGGATTTCAATGCAGGTAACAATGTTTCATGCATATAAGCACTATTGAAAATTCTTGGGCCCTGGGGCTTAATAAATTGGTGGTTTTGAGGGAGGTCAAAAATGGAAAATATGAAAAACCACTGGACCGATTTCCACCAAACTTGGCACAAATTTTTTACGCAACGGGAGAACCAACATAAGATAGGTGTTTTGGGCCCGGGGGGGGATGTCAAAAATGAAAAATATGAAAATACTGTGGGGTATCAAATTAAAGGGAATTTCAATGCAAGTAACAATTTAAATGCATATATGTACTATTGAATATGTTTGGGCCCTGGGGCTCAATAAATGGGTTGTAATGGAGGGGCGTCAAAAATGGAAAATATGAAATACCGTATGTGACATGCATATACGCACTATTAAAAATTTTGGTCTCCGGGGCTCAATAAATTGGTGGAATTGGGGGAGGGGTGATGTCAAAAATGGAAAATATGAAAATACCGCACGTGGGGTATCAAGTTAAAGGGAATTTCAATGTAAGTAACAATTTGACGTGCATATTAATTTGGATTATTATAAATATCCCCCCCTGCTTGATGGATGTGAAAAAAACAGCATAAATGGTATCAAATTAAGTGAATTTCCTAGCAAGTAAGAATATGACACCACTTTCTCCCAAGCAAAGCTGGGCAAATCCTCCAGTAATAAATAAAATATTTCAAAGAAAAGCTCTCTTTTTAATAAAAGATAAAACAAATACAAACAAAATAACATTATACAAGAATATGTATATTTTTTTAAATTTGGAATTTTAAAAATTATTTATGTTGAGAATTTAGTTAGTGATTTCTTCTTCTTCTTCTTCTTCTTCTTCTTCTTCTTCTTCTTCGAGGATTTTTTCCTCACTATCATCAAAGTCATTATCATCAACATCAATCTCGTCAACAATTGGAAAGTTTTTGTAAGTTTCAGTTGAGCATGTACCACAAACCGATAAACATAAAAGACCAGCGCTTCTGCATGTACACGATCCTTTTTTGCAGCCAGTTTTGCAATTACAAAAGATCATTTTTATTCATGATTTTGGGGCAGCTGGCTGTGTCATGTTTATAGGCGTTAAAATTTCTCCAACATTCCAACCCCAGTCTTTTGGTATTAGATCATTGCCGAGCCATTGCTGGACTTGTAAATATACTCTGTAAAAGTGCTGCTTGGCAGCATCAGAAGTAGGTGGCAGACTTTCTAACTTTACAGGTTTTAAGCTTTTTTTCTTTTTTGAAATCGCTTTAGTAAAACTTGTATGTCTGTATTTATCAACACATGTAATTTTTTTTTGGTGCATTATACATATACAGGAGAATTAATAGACCATTTTTATATATAGATGTTTGAGGTTGATTTTCCAGTTTAAATGCTTCTTCCAGATCGCTTCTTTTAAATCTGAGTTTATTGATTTTTTTTCAATCGTATTAAAAACCGGTTTTTTACCTTTACCATAAAAGCATGATGTTGTGTCACAGCCGGTTAGAGCATGCAAAAATAGTATATTCTCTTTGCAAAATTTATACTTTCTAAAGCTGTTATCAGAAGAAAATAGACTAGCACTCATGGTTCCTCTCGTGGGTTTTAAGAGATAAATTTTCTTATTACTAGGTGTAAGCGCAGTTATGAGCACCAAAATATCTACGTCCTCTGCAACAATAACTGGAGGTTTATCACATAATTCTAAGGCTGTTTTCACAATCAATAAGTCTGCATCATCGTCAGCTTGTTTAACGTTTATGCTTTCTTCTTCCAAATATCTCGTTAGAATTTCAATAAATCGAGTTTTATTAGTTTTATTCGAAAGAAATTGTTCTTGGGTCACTGTGACACACATATCTTAATGGAATAAACTATCTGGAGAGGAATTTTGATTGGTACGGCTATAACGCTCCATAGCTTTGATGCTGTTAGAATTGTTTGTATAGCCATCAAAAACTACAGTAAAGTTTGATCCAAAGTGTCTCTTGACATAATTTACGTATCTTTGAAAAATACATTTGAACTTGTCATTTTTTGACCATACTACTCTATGCAGTAACATACCACCATCAATGACGTAAATGCAATCTTCAAAGTTAATCTCTGTGCGGTCTACTTCAAACATATCATATAGTTTAGACTTATCTGTTTTCCGAAATACACCTTCGTAAAACATAGATGTTGGGTACGGTGCAAGTTCATAACGCACGTAATCTTTTAATTCGTCGTCACTTTTTCTTGCTACACAAATGCGTTGAAATATAAACACTGGATCTATAGGGACAATTTCCTCTTGAATTTTCAGACTACTATTAACACTTTTTAATGACAGTACTCTATTTTTTCGTTTAAACGAAACTTTATGGAAGTTTGTACCATCAATTTCTTCTAATCCTGCTTTTCCAACCTCAAAAGCATTATGACAGTTAATATTATTACCGCCAGTAACTCCAGTAGATTTCCATTATTGAATCTTGATAAGGAAATGGCTCGTGACAATCAAACCAGAATTTTATTTTGAGAATATCTTCAGTATCTCGTTTTATTCGAGAATCTCTAGCATCTACATTCTGATCGGAAGAAATTTTATACCACAAAATTTTTCTACTTCTTCGCAGATATCATGTGTATATGGCATCGCTAAAATCCATTTATTTTCAGTACTGGTAGTTACTCCCCGTCCAATCATACCACCATCAACTTTTATGACTCTCATTAAGTCCTGTTCGATTGTCATATCAGTATGAGTTCCTGACCAGAATTTCTCAGTTCGTCTTACAGTACAAAATCCGTTATTTATAAAATTTTGAAGTTCTTTAATTTTTAAAGCGGTACTTTCTGGAATTACATCTTGGTTTTGCATTGAGGTGAAAAGTTTTTCAGATTCTTTTATAAATTGATTCATATATTGTACATATAATAAGGCTGATTTCGTATAATTAAAATGTCCAGTTGCATAAAAATATGGCAACATTTGCTGAATAACTTGTAATTGAATTTTTAGATTACCCATTTTTTTCAGAGCGCGCAAATGCTTTTGCAATAGAGATCATTCGTATGTATTGTATCCATAAGTTTGCAGTTTTACCGCGTTCCTCAATTTCAATCATTTTTCCAGAAATTTACCATTTAAGATGTTTAAAAAATTATGATCTTGTACTTCTTTGTAAGTAAGATTGTCATCTAAAAATTCTTGTAGTAAAGATTTCATATTTGAATATTCAACTTCTGAAAGATTCATTTCCTCAATAATCTTTTTACACAAAACTATCCAAATTAATGTGTGGCCTCGTACTGCTCTAGCATAAGCATGGCCATGTAACATCTTATCTACAGTTCCTGGCGCATAGCAACAGCTTAATGTTTCTTTTAAACCGCTTTCTGCCATCACATAACCGATTGAACCAAGAAAAGACATAAGCAGATGAAATCCTCCAAGTCGAACAATTACATTATGTATATCATCAGGTGAGGATTGGACCATTTCAAACGCTTTCTGATACCAAGGTTGATCGAAAGTAACAAAACAATTAAATAGATTTAAGTTTTTCACTAGTTTTACAGCGTATTTTAAAACGGTGTATATTGTATTTTTGTCAGTTGGAGGAGAGTGTACAAAAGGCAAGCAAACAATTCTAGATAATGTATAAGTCATATTTTCCAAAAGCTTGGACATAAAGGCATTCCAGCCAGTAATGCCTGGTTAGGTCACTCCATAAATCCAAAGCAAGTCAGCATTAGAAAAATCTATATTATTAAAACTCGGATTATCTACTTTTTCAAAAACAATGTTTTGGAGTGCATGTGTATTAATATTTTCAAAAATTTGGAATGGTATTTTGTCAATTTTGCTGATTTCTTTTGCAGTAGGCTTAACCGTCAATCGTTTTAAGGGAACTTTGTTATAATAACAATCTCTGGGACTTACAATCATAATACCTACCATACTATGAAAAGTATTTTTCCCGTCTATAGTATTGATGTTAATATCTGAATTGTCAAATGCCAATTGTGCAAAACAACCAGATCTAAATGGAGAACGTGGACTAAGCAATACACTATCCTCATAAAGTGTTGCTTCTTTGTATGATGAACACACTCCCAGATGCGACAATATATCTATAAATCGTTTTGAAGCAAATTTCCTATGCAACATTACAGACAGACCAACTTGCAATGGTGATAGAAAGGTTCTAGGTCTTATTCAACTCATAATTGAATGAGTAATTGCTGTGCATTTTGTTTCAATATGAACTAATATCACCTTTTTTATTTTTTTAAATTATTTCTTCTATCAGAAACTGAAGGGATTCTGGGATATTCTCATTAATATTTTGGAATATATTATCACTTGGAGGATAAAATTCTGTATTACTTTTCTTCAGATTAACATCGTTTCGAATAATTGCTGCTGCAGATTTTTAAGATTTTTCTTTTTTCTTCATTTTCATCTTTTTTTGAGGCTATCCATGCTTGACGCATGACATTGCATTCACGATCTACAAGACATATGAGGGTTGAGCCACCTTTTCTGGATATAATTCTTATACAATCGCCATAATTTTCTTTTTAATTTAGCAATAATGGTATTTGGATGACAAGCATCATGTCCTGTTTAAGAAAATTAGATACTGTATTAAATAAAATAAACATGAAAATTTAATTTAAAAAATAGTATAATTATAATTTATAATTAAGCAATATATTTACCTAATAATGCAATTAATTCTGTGAGCGTAAACTGGGTATCATCACTGTCACTTAAATAATCAAAAATCAATTCCATTTGACGTGAGATTTTAACATCCTTGGGTCGACCTTTAGCATCACTTGTGTCACGAGTGTAACTGTTTAAAACTTTTTTGTGACAACTGCGGTGATATCTCGCTTGTACAGCTACCAAATCATCACAAGAAATTCGTCGTAGAATTGCTTTTCCTAATTCGTCATTATGTTCTGCAATCATTTCTAATAATTTTTCTTTAAAAGTAGGACTTTGAATTGTGGAAATATTTTTGCGTTGATTAATACTTAATCTCGTATTACTTTTATCGGCATCTAATCCACAAATTATACAAAGTTTTTTGAAATCAAACAATTCTTTACTCTTTCTGACTTTACTCTTGACTGGGCTATATTTACTTTTTTTCGACAAAGTGCCTAAATCCTTATAACACAAAACATCATTTCTTTTTAACGTATATTTTTCTCGACATTTCCTGTGTACTAAAATTGAATCAACTTTTTTTAACATTTCATATTTTCCATCGTTTCTCTCAGAGCTAACTCTTATTAAATTCGGTAGTCCTCGAGTCACTTTTTCTGTATCTTCAATACAAAGATCAGCATTACAAATAAAACATATTTCAGTATCACACTGGTCCATATTTAATAACTAAAAATCAAAAAACCTTATGTAGCACTTATGTTCAGTAAAAGTATTCTTTAAAACTTCACCACTAGTGAAGTCAAAATATCTCTTTTGAAAATTTTTTTTATTTTCAATTTTAAATCCACCGTTTTTACCAATTTGTTTTTTTAAATATGTGCCTTTATAAACTTTTAATGTATGTAAAAATGATCAGTACAAATTTTTTTTTTAGAAAAAATGCAGTTCTTTACGTTTAATTTTTTTAAATGTTCAAAAAATGGTGTCAGAAAGGCCAACAGATTTTGTTAATTAACCACCCGAAAGTATTTTTAATAAGCTTTAATTTAAGCCGTCGTACACCTTTGTGCCACAATCTTGCCATACTTTATGAGCACTCAAAGTTTTTTTGTGAATTGCGATTTTTTTGAGGTTATATTCAACATTTCAATATGAAATTTGTGGGGTTTATAGTACTCCACAAAGGTTACCTTTCCCTCAAGTTTTATCAACTTTCATTAGTTTGTGTTAAAACAACAGCAATTTGTTTATAAACGCCATCGCCACTTTATTTATTTATTAACAATAATAATAATATCGACTTCCGTATTAAGGCTAGAAATGTTCTTAATTTATTATAGAATACTGAAAAAAATTCACATTAAAATCGGCTTGTTAGGTCCAAAGATATTTATAAAAACGCTATTTTGCAACTTAAATTGTTAATAAACGGGTTGTTTTTACACAAAACTTAACTATTAGCTCAACTTGATCCCATTAACCAATTTAGCACACAAAAAATCGACTCCCAAAACAATTCACATTTTATTTTTATTTTGACTCCACTACACGTGTTCACAAATAAATAAATATTAGCATGTATAAAAAGTGTAAATAAAAACTTTAAACTGCAATTTTTTTTACCTGTTTTATATGATAAAAACAAAAATATTTGTAATGTTTTGATTATAACCTTTGAAGAAATATCAACTGCGTTACTGATCCGTTCTTGTATAGCAGATGTTTGTATGGCACACCACAACAATGGGTCTTGCGCGCGCAGCTACATTTACAGTTGCACACTCGAGGGGAATAGAACGCCGCGCCGTTTAAAAATTTTACTTGTTTTCTAGGGTCTTGTTTTTAGAGTATAGGTATAATCAGGTAAGAGAAATAACATGAATAGATAGATTTAGCATTGTAGTAGCTGTAACGTTAATTTCAAGTACTCAAATAAACCCACTTAAAAGATACATGTATGTAACGCAAAGGAGGCACCTTTTTTTAGTATACACAATTTTTATTTATTTTTTTTTAATTTTGAAAATGATTTTAATTTTCATGAGTGTAGTTTTTGATGCAGAACACTTGCAGCTTTCAAATACAATTTTTTGTATTTCGATATCTCTATTTTTAAGATTAATAAAGGCAGATAAACTCTGAATTTTAGAGTAAATTTAATATACGTCGAAATTCTCACTTTTGAACAGGTTTTTTTTAAATAACTTCAAAAGTAGTTTTATTTTATTATAAAATAAAAAGTTTATCCTTTTAAAGGTAAATTAGTAAAGAACTACTATTTTTTTAAATTTTATTGTATAGTACTTGTAATTTTGTGGTTTCACTTCTTTTTGTATCTACAGTAAATATTTATACACTATATTCTTTATGTTCAAATAAAATATTTATGTAAAAATCAACAAATTTTGAAAGCTATACTGTTCCCCTTCAAAACTAGCCTTTATTTAACTGGCTACGCTTAGGTTAAAGAAAGTTATGATATTTTTGAATAGACGCGTCTGGCTAATTTAGCGAATTACGCAAGATCGGGGGCAAACGCTCTTTTTAAAACGCAGCGCTCATCATTACCAATTTTCAGGAAAACAGTTCCATTAACGTAAACATATGTAAGGAGACTTTCTGAAGGAAATTGTTTGCTCTTCAATATACATCTTTTTATTTCTTCCAACTGTACATATTTACGGAGTGCTTTAAGAAAATCTGTCTTTACGATTTTTCCAGACCATTTTCAGAAAACCCTAGAAAGGTAAACATGCAAAGATTTTTTTATATTAATTATTAACGTTTATTTAACACGTGCACCAAATATTGCTTTGCCCCAATTTTTTATCAAGTCAAAATCTCTGGCGACTGGACTACTGGCAATTTTATTCTATCCAATCTGCCGCAGCATGATTGACTACAGAATCGGCAGTCGCAGTTAGGGAATGTTAGGTGATCGGTTCAGAATTCCAGAAGGTTGGGGGTTTCGTTGCTGAGGGGTTCGTGTGATGAACTAAGGGGGGTCGTCTAACAGCGCCCTAGGGCGCCTGACGCGGCAACGGGGCGGTGCATTGTCCATGCTGTTCGCCCTTGGAGGTGCGGATAAGGGGACTCGCCGGCCTTAGCGAACAAATTCGTTGCCAAGGACCAGACGAAGGCCTTTAAGGTGGGAACACGGAGACCCCCGGTGAATGGCGGAATTTCGCACACACCACGGGGACCCCGTGAAGGAGCGTAAGGTCCAGTTCTGGAACGTCGTCAGCCTATGCCTGTTGGAGGCCGACAGGAGAGGCCACCAAGCGGGCGCCGCATACGTAAGTACTGTCCGGAGGAACAGTAGATATATCGTCAGTTTAGTACGGACAGCCAGGCGGCTGTTCCGCGAAAGCATAGGTGATAGTTTGGCTGTGACGCCACGAGCCTTGTTGAAGGTTGCGGTCACGTGGGCGTTGAAGTTTAGGCGCCGATCAAGCCGAACGCCTAGGTACTTCACCGTCGCGGTCCAGTTGATGGGTCTCCCTTCTAAGGAGAGGGATCGGCATCGGGAAATGGACTTACGAGTAAAGCAGATCGCCTCGGATTTCTCTGTATTGATCGCTACCCGCCATTTCCTTAGCCAGTCCGGAAGCATAGCCAACTGGCGTTGTAACATTATGCTTGTCCGCCAAGGCGAAAGTGAGCTAAAATGAAACATCGCATCATCGGCAAATAGAGACAACGTGACTCCGGGATAAACAGGCAGATCGTTCGTGTACAGGACGTACAGAACGGGGCCGAGGACAGATCCTTGAGGGACGCCGGCGGCAACAGGGCGAACCCGAGAGAACGCCCCATCGACGCTGATCCTGAAGGTGCGGTCCGTCAGATAGGATCGGAGCAAGTGGACGATAGATGCCGGGAGTGGGGAATGCGCCAGTTTGTAGAGCAGGCCTTCGTGCCAGACTTTATCGAAGGCTTTGCTCACATCCAACAGGACGGCGCCTGTTGCCTGATGATTGTTGGCAGCGTCGGCTAGACAGGTGACAACCCGTACTAGCTGAAGAGTAGTCGAGTGATTCGGCCTAAACCCAAACTGCTCCTCGCGGATGAAACCATCCACCAGGGGCCGAATACGGGCCAGGAGAAGACGCTCGAATACCTTCGAGATTGCTGGCAATAGCGATATCGGGCGGTAGCTTCCAGGAAGCGTGGGCGGCTTTTTGGGTTTCGGAATCATGATGGCGTTGGCGGTTTTCCACAGGCGGGGGAAGTACTTCAGCCGGAGACAGGAGTTGAACAGCTCAAGAAGAACGTCAACTGCCGAAGGCGGGAGATTCTGCAACGCAGCGGCACCAATGCGATCGGGGCCAGGGGCATTTCTCTTCTTCAGCCGGCTAAGGACAGACACAAGGTCGTCCTCGTCGACCGAATTAGGAGGGTCATTGTAGGTAGAATGAACTCGCTATTATCACGTTTTTATACATTTGTTGCCGTGAACTACGATGTAATCGTTAGCGGTGAGACAGACGAAGATGGCGTTGTTGGTAAAATTCATAGCAAGAAGGGAAATAATGGAAACCAAAGGAAGAGAACGAGCGACGACGAAGAAACTAGCCAACAAACACCCGTGCACAACAGCAAGTTACCGTTAAAAATTGTAAGTAGCCTACAATGATTTTTCGAAGCTCAAGACAGTATCAAAAGAAGAAAGTTTCGATTGCGTTTAAGATTAGAAGAATGTCATCGCGAGAACGAGAAGAGCAACATCTTTCTTTCCTTCCTGTCAATAATGTATGGTAACCTCGTTCCTGTCAATAATGTACAGAATTTACGTCGTTAAAATACAGCACTGTAGTTAGTTTAAGTTTATTTCAATAAATTGAAACTATTTTTTTCTACTATTTACTACATGTATAAAATTCAGTATTAAAGCTGTCTTAAAAAACACTTATCTTTATTACTTTTCATTTTTAGTTTAAATCAGGTAGACTATATTATGGGCATTAGTACACAAAACTCTATAAGTCGAAATTTTGTTAATTAGAATTATTTGTCCCTTGAATTTCGAATTAGCGACATTTTACTGTAAATGCCCTATTTTGTAGCACGCCGTCTACAATTTTCATATTCTTTATGCATGGGTAAATAAACATAAGTTAAAATATTTCTACGTTCTGTACTCTATATTTCTTTCCAACATTATTATAAACTGCCAGTTCAAAGTGTTCTGACAACTGTCCCTTCTCGTACATTACTTTCGACTTTACTGTAACAAACTTACCTTTGCGTGTTTTAGTAATTTTCAAACTGTTATTGGCATACTAAATTCTGATACAACGTGATCCTCAGAAGGCTTCACGATTAATTATTATCTGCATTATGTATGTACTTATTGTGTTTCCTCGTTAATGACAAAGCTTTTGTTGTTTAGTGTGAGTGCTTACTGAACAAGTTTTAGCACTTAGAGCTTCCTTAAGTGCTTCTGAATTATTAACTTCACTTTAAAATTTAAATATGTTGTCTCTGCAACATGCCTTCATCAATTTTGAAATCATAAAAAACTTTATCCTATTTTCCTTTATACGTATGCATACCTTATTTTCAGGAAAACTCCCATATTCCTGTTAAGTGTATTTAACAGATAGAATATAGGCCTACTGTAAATCCGTAATGTGGAAGTTCAGTTTTCCAAAGCACAATGCCAAAGTTTCAGACGGAATACATTCGTTATTGCTGAAGTTAGTTAATCTGCTTCTCAACGTCGTCTTTTTAAATAATTAAATTTAAAGACCCTCAAGTCTGAGCGAGCACACACCTCCTAATTTGGTAACACACAAAATTATTTGTTTCACATTCCGTTCCCCATTCAATACCATAATAGTAAGCATATTTTTAGATCTGGTCACAACACAACCCGACGACAGTAACAACAGAACAGTATCTCTGAATCGGTATCTGTGCGTTCGGCTAGACCGTCGCCTCTAGTTCAACGACCACGTGACCGATACTCTAAAATAGGCTCTTGGCGTCAGAGCGAAACTCTTCTCCATGCTTTCGTGGAACAGTCGCCTGGCTGTCCACACAAAACTAACATTACATCTGCTACTCCTTCAAACAGTAATCATGAATGCGGCGCCCGCTTGCAGCATGAACAGGCGTAGGCTCTCAGCATTCAACAACAGCATGCTCCGGCTCCTTTCGGGGACCCATGGTACGTCAGAAATGATGTTCTCCATCGGCGCCTCCAAGTTCCTACCGTGGAGATTTTCGTCTGGTCCCTGGCGTCTGATTTGTACTCAAAGACCGGGGGAATCCTCCTTCCTGCACATCCGTCAACTGAACAGTGCGGACAACGCATCCCCCCCCACCACGCGTCAGATGCGCACGGGCGTGACTTGACGATTTCCCATAGGCATCTCATAAACCCCGTCTGCACTGTCCGCCGCAATCCTAATCATTTCTGCATCCTTCCTGGCCCAAGTCAGGCAGCTTCGTAAGCAGACGGCTTATCTACGTTAGGTTTGTTAATGCAGCATCTGCCAACAGAGAAGTCTACCCAAGGAATGTGACACCCACCAAATTATAGGGAATTTTGTGAGCTACAACTTTTATTTGAAATATTTTTTGATAAAATACTTCGTTTTTAAGTTATAGGCTATGCGAAAAATCGTTTTTTCACCCCTTTCAACCCCTGTAAAGTCACCCCCGGACAAATTTAAGTGGTAGACTCATTGGTTTCGTATAACGTATGGTTCAACGACCACATGTACAAAAAACTAGCTTTTATCTAATTTTTTCCTTTAAAGTCAAATTTGTTGACTATTTTTCCTGGGCTAGTCAGGCAGACAGTTTCGTCTCGAGTCGCTTCGCTGATTTGTCGCGAGGAACCGTGAGGTGTGCAAGTGCCTAATTGCGGGAACCATCCGCCGAGGCGTGGCAGCTCATCGTTTCGGCCGACAACGCCTACGGGCAGTCGAGCCTTGACCACACCAGCATGCCTCCTGCGGGTGAATTCTCAAGGGAGTCATGGAACCGCGTCCCCGGCGTGAAGGCAGGCTGGGGAATCGAGAATAGAGGAACCGCAGTATAACTCCTTGTGACAAACAAACCATGACGCACGACGCCACGTGGCTGTGCCTTCTGCCTGTCTGTCTAGCAGTATCATGGCAAAGTCAGCGTTACATATATGAGTACAGAGACCTGGGTAGACGACTATACGATAACTCTGTAGCTGGGAACCTGTTCCGTAGACAGATGGAAACGTTTCTTTCATTCGCACAATAACAGCACGTTAAGCCTTAGTATTCTGTGTGATAAGGATACCAAAGATTATACAAGTAAGCTTAATCCGTATTGGCACTGATTCCTATAATAATGAAATCGATATAATCTCTGCCAATTATCACATACTTTAGTTGGACTTTTGAGTAAAATCAAACCAAGAGGCGTATCTTGTTTACTACTATTCTAGTTGTTTATTTTTCCTTACTTTACTTTCTTTTCTTGCGTGCCATGAGCCTTATCAAGTCCTTTATCATGAAGGAAGAATGCGGGGCCTTATACAGGTGTCTTTTTCTAGGCAAAATAGTATTTCTGACAGTAGTTTACTGAAGATCCCTTTAACGGTTGCCAAATGTTCTGTAACTGCGTTTCCTGCTGTGCGCTGCGGACCTAAGTGTGCTAAAATTTATGTGAACACAGATGTGAGAAATGTGTTTGCCTCGAACCGTATTTAAATTTTTGCGTTTTTCATTCACAGTGTGTGTACAAACATAATCATCAACCACCATCTTTCTCAAACATTTAGGAAGATGACTGTTACCATTGACTTCCCCAATGACCAAACATAACATACCATACCAAACATCTTCCCATTGACTGTTACCATAGTACAGGCCGTGAGGCGAGTGATGAAACTGTCTATGCGCGTAGGAGGGGAGGTAGCAGGTTGGGGAGGAAGCTTCCCCTCCCGGAGCCGGTGGCTATTGTTGTACTAACCACCCGCCGAACATCAGCCCGTACGATGCCACTGACATCCTATACTACAAAAACATTTGGAGATTTAATTTCATCCGGAGGACTTTTCTCGAAAGTTCAAGTGTTTTGTTGTATCTTTATTTATAAGTATCTAAATTTATTAAAAAAGTATACAAAAATATTAGAATTAACCCACACACCACCGACAAACAGAGTTTCGATGGTTCTATTGTTTGTCCTTTTAGTGCCCCGTAGAGGCATTGAAGATAACAGAAGTGGACAACCGGTACTTAATACAGTTTTAAAATATTAAAACTGCTTTAAAAGGTATAGAAAGAAGACATTCTAAAGATTCATTTTCATGTATAAGCACTGAATGATGGTGATGATATATTTAATTTTTTTAATAAAAAACCGCGTTTTCGCAGATACCTTTTGTATAAACTTATAACTTTTTTCTTTTGACTTTCTGAACTAATTTTTTTACATATGGTAATAAACTGGGAATATATGTTTATTACCGAATTTGTCATAAATGTTTCTTAGAACTGATTAGTATGCCTTAAAATTTACGTCATTTTTGCAAAACTTGTTCAAGTGAAACTTTATTCATTGTAATTATTCACATAAGATTACGAAAATGTATGCTTAATAAAACTCTTATATTTGTTCTTAACATTAGGTTAAGAAATGTTGTTATAAAATAATGGTATGCGACTAATTAAGTTGTTAAAAATATCAGGTGAAGCAGTAATAATAAGTAATTGTGTTACAAAAATAAAAAAACGTGTTTATTATTTACACAGAATATTTACACATTAAAATTTACTAATAGCATTGCGGAACATTTAAAAAGCAAAAAACATACAGTTTGTCATGTCATACACTTACACGGTCGAGTCAGTTGGGCTTTAGTCTAGTTCTTCTATTCCACTCATATTTTCTTCGCTGGCAACTGAATCATTGTCACTGTTGTCACTGTCACTGTCACTATCACTGCTATCATCCACATGTATAACAAAACGCTCAGTCGCTTGGTCGATAACATGTTCACGGTTCAGATAGTCCTCTTCTATTTTCTTCACATGTTCACATCGCTTCTTCCAGTCTTCTGTAGTGATTTGGGCAAATTTCTCGGCTGCAAGCTGGAGGACGGTTTGCAGACACAGCTTGACATTTTTTTGTTTTATGTAGTCTTTCACTGTAGCCCATATTAACTCGATTGGATTCAGATCCGGATGGTAAGGGGAAGTCTGAGTACAGATTGACCGTGCTGGGCTAAGATTGCATCGACTTGTAAATTTTTAACTGAGGTTTCTTCAGTTTAATTAGTGAGTATAACTGGGGCTTATGCATACTTTCACAGTAAGGAATTCCATTGTCAGTCAGCCATTTTTGTATATCTTGTTTCTTCCACGATGAGGTTGGCGCCGGGTTGACCTGTTTGTTATGATACGGCGCATTATCGATAACTAACACACTGTTAGGCTTCAGGATTGGGATAAGTTGTTCGTTGATCCACTTCTCGTAGTTCATGTCCCCGTGGTAGTCTCCCTTTTTTAATCCAGACTTGAACATTAATAAACCGTTGGCTACAAATCCCTCCTCGCCTCCTGCGTGTAAAACAATTACTCGTGATCCTTTGCTGACTGATTTCTTTAGCCCGCCAACTGTGCTGTCCGTCCAGGTTTTCTCAGTCGTTGTTGTACTATGGAAATATGTTTCGTCCATGTATACGATCTGCCTCTTTTCTTTCCTATATCTGTCAACATTCACCAAGTAGTTTAACTTTAACTTCGGATATCGCTTTTCTCAACAAGTAGGCCTAATTTTCTGTTGGATTCTGTTTTCTTCCAGCGGAAACCTAATTTTTTTACAACCTTCCGGACACACCAAACACTTCCTTTGAAATCTATTTTATCCTTTAATACACGTAGTATTCCTTTGAGAGTAGGCCTTTCACCCTCACTTAGATGAAATTCATGAATTGTCTTGCGGATTAAAGATAAGTCGAAATCATCGAATGTATTTTCAAATTTTTTCTTGTAGTACTGAACTTAGGCGATGATGTACCGGACTTTTTATTATGCTCATTGATAATTCTTCTAACACTACTAAAAGATACACCGCAAGCAGCGGCCACTTTAGTTTGTAAAGCTTTTTCACTTAAGCTGCCATTTTTTTTTTTCATATAATCGTAAACATTGTGAATAATCTGCCTGCTCTGGCTGTGGATCACTTTTCTCTCAACAGACTTACTTGCTGACGTTGTATGATGTGACGATGACGGCCCAGACATTCCTGGAGACAACAGCTACACAACACTGGAAATACACTGAAATGTTTTCAGAAAGGCAACACGCACGGAAGCCTAAGCCAACCGATTGAGTTGTTGTCCCTAGCCGCTGTCCCGCGCATGCGCATTCTTTCTCTTTGCCACTGCGTACCACCAAGACAGTTTCATCACTCGCCTCACGGCCTGTACAAGTTCACATCACACACACTATCACCAGAGAGAAATTAGTTTGTATTTAACCACGCACGGCGGACAGGTGTTGTATGTATTTACGTGTTGATGCCGGAGATCGCTACTCGTTCAGTTCTGTTTGTCTCTACAGTAGGTAGACGGAGTTGGATTGACCGAACCCACAGTACAGCACGTCCAGCCAACGCCAGGCAGAGCGAGCATAATAATATCACTTAATGCACACCTGACTTAATTAGATATACCAATTTTACTACTTTATTTCGTCTTTCTCTTTTTTTGCACACATTGTTTCGCAAACTACTGCTTGGCCAGCAAACAGCGCCAGTTTGAGCGCTGTTAATATTTAACACTGAATTAAGTTACACCGTTAGTATACGCCTGCGGTAGAAACAGGAATGATTTCTAGAATATTGAAGCAATAAATTTTCTTGCTGGGCTGTAACGGTATGTTATCCATCAGTCGAAAACCACCCGATACAGCACTCAATAACGTCTGAACTCAGTTAAACTTATATTATTTCCACACCACAAACTAGTCAGAATAAAAATAGATAAAGAAACCCCCAAATACTTTACATCATGAAATGTGTAATTAAAAGAAGTAATTTATTTGTTGAGTTTCCTCATTACTTTCCACATGCCGTAGGATTTTTCTATATAGTAAAAATTTTGAAAAAAAGCCTGTGATAGCTTCATCCACTTGGAAAGACGTTTGAACTAACACTTTCTTACAAAACAATTATACAATATTTCTTTTCCGACCACAGACTCGACAGAAGAAACAAATACACTCTGTCCTACTTCTGAAGGACCCTAGTCTAGCGTTATTGAAATCGCTTTGTTAAAATATGGCCAATCCGACTATCAACTGCAGAAGGGGCAATTTTGTCATACAGATTAAAAAAAAAAAAAGATGAAGTCACAACTGTTTTTACTGATATTACCAATTTAAAAATTTATACATTGAAAAATGATTGTTTGAATATACAAGAAAGAGATATTGAATTGACTTTAAAAAATTAAAATGAATTAACCTGTGTTGTGAAAGATTAATGTTTTTAATAAAACTGATAAATACCGTAACATTTTTAATCGTATATTGAAAGTGTCGTGTTATACGGAACGAAGCCTAGCGATTAAATAAACAGTTTGTAGGAAGGCTTACAGCGGTACAGATACTGGAGAATATCAGCTGGATGTAAATAATAAGAAATAACCCACTTAAGGAAACACGGTCTTCCCTCTGTTTTGCAGGCCAAATTTGTAGTTTCAAACGCAAACAACTTGAAAAAATAAGGTATGTCTACATTACCTACGTTTTCTACATAAAACTAGTAAAGTAACTAATAACTAAAACTTAATAATATATAAAAATAATATAAACAAATTGTCGTATATACATTTGTTGGAACAGCCTTCTGCGTGTATATTCTACTATGTGTATATGCACAAGTTACAATCATGAAAAAGGATTAGAAAAAGGATTTTCACGTCTATAGTTGCTTTTGGTCTAACGCGCTTGGCACAAGAAAGTATTTCGCAATCTGGGAATTTATATATACAGTGTAACAATCAACTAAAACTCACTGCATGTTATAAAATTTCTGGAATTGCATCACGTTGTTGGCGACAAATATTAAATTTTTCTTCCTGGGCGCCAGAGATAATTAGGAATCCCAGGGTGTTGTTAATAACAACTCGTATGTTCAGATGCTAATTAATAGATTTTATATTTACCCTTTTAATACATTTAAATATATATAACATGATATTATCCGCATTTCAATTTGACAGATTAATTACTTCTCAATTACTACTAACTTCATATCCTTAGTTAATCATTACAAGAAATTCATGAATACAGTAATATCATTTACTGTTTATGACCACTTAATTAGTCCATTGACTATGCTTTCAGATTTATGATCTTAATTGCATATTAAATATTATTAATCATCAGTAAAAGATTAATGAACACATAAACATTATTTATCATCAACAAAAGATTAATAAACAAATGTGAAATATTATTTATCATTAACAAGATATTAGTGAAACTAGAAAATCTTCTTTCTCAACATAAATAAACATTAATCAATAACATGACTTAATATCTAACATTTCAGAAATATCAAACTATCATTCAAAATTTATATTAAATATTTATACTTCGTACTCCTATTCTAGGTCGTAAGATATAAAACTCTACAGCATCTGAACAAATCGTAGGTTCTTTTAGAATGAAACGGGTTAACTGAGTAGACAAATATATTACATGCAATTATTTGATTATAACGTTTAATGTGATACAGTTACTTGGAATCGCTTATCCATTCCTCCGTCTCGCTCGTTCCACACTTTACACATCACAACACAATTTGTATTATTCTGCTTTTATCGTATCCACCACACTCGTGATAATCATTCGTCTCCACGTCCTCCGAAACTCTGACTTTTCATACGGTCGCGCACATAATAAATAAAACTTCTTCGCACTTGATGCCGCGCACAGAATAAATAATACTACTTGGCTGTTGATTGACGATCGGCTAATTTACTGAGCGACTGAGTAATTAACTAACTAACTGATTGATTTCACTAAATAACTGACTGCGACTGTCTCTCTTACGTGCCTGCATCAGTTACTTTTATAGTTTCACCTAAACTTCCCTTACTGCCGCTACTCTTAAAATTACCATCATTGGCTGAAATTCGAACTTGTTGCCGGTAAGTTTGAAATTGTCCAGTAACCACTCGAAATAACTTCGCGCGCAGAGGTGACGCTTTTTCTAATTGGTGAATTCTTATAGACGCGCACTTTTTGCCGCGAGACCATTTTCTCGTTAAAAAAGGAAATCTGCTTTCTCCACCACCCTCGTTTATGACGTTTCACTCATTCTATTTTGAAGGCCGAAAACACCCTAAATCTAACAGTACTGCCTATTTTTTGCTGTTTTTTGGCAAACAGAGCGTTTTATATCTTTACGACATAGAAAGTTGTACTTACAATACAATTTTACTTTGGGTCGTCGTCAATGTGTCGCCTCGCCCATACACACCTCTCACTTATATAACGACTATGCAGTATAATTCTCATCTGTCTGTTTATTTATTAACGACACTAAAATTAATATTAACAGTCTACATCGAAATATGTAATTGATCTAAGTGTGTTTTACTATACAACTAGCTGTAACCGATAGTGTTATGTTACAATGTTTTACCTGACGCCGACTCTGAAATACAAAAACCCTTCATTGTGACAGAACCGTCGTTCTCATGATTCGTTTGTGTAATATAATCTGTGGCGTTGTTTAATATTTTTTAACTTAATGTTAAGCCTCTACAGCAGCGGTTCCCAAACTGTGTTCCGCGGAACCCTAGGGTTCCACAAAAGCATCGTAGGGGTTCCGCGAAAAATCTCAAAAATCGGATTTTAAAATAAAACCGCACGAGGCCAACTATTCGATTGTCAGTTGTCGTCCAAGCAGCAAACAAGGAAATGCATCACGTCATTTGGTTCCTAGAACTCAGTGCGATGGTAGGGGGAGCACTCGCCAATAGAAGTCGTTTTATCACAGCCCGGCGTCTCAGACCCGCGTGACCTCTCCAGGGAAATCGCATGGAAGTTCCGAGAAAATTCCTCGCGCGCACGCTAGAGCGCTCTTGGCTTTTCTAACAACATCCAGGTTCTTTGTTTTATAAATACACTAGCGCTACTCCCTTCACTCAGTTCAGTTTAACTAACACCATGGATAACTGGCTCAAGACGGGTAGGCTTTCAGGTGCCAAAAATATAGTACGTGGAACTTCTAGTACTAGCTCTACTGAGACACTGCCATCTGGACATGATGAATTTCAAGAGCATGCTCTTCATTGCAGTTCGGTAAGTAAAAATACAAGGATATTAGAATTACAGTAAATGCGTACACAGGGAAAAATGTGCTTGCTCGGTCAAAGCACACGCTTTGAATTTGAAAACAACTGCTCTGAACTAGCAAGCAGACAAAAACACAAGCAAAGTTGCGTTGATCTTACACGCACATTTTTCCCCCGTCATATACGTCTGAATTTGGTTGTAATGTGTCCGAAAATTTTAGTGAATTACAACTGAAGTACCTACGTATTATCTATTCGCCGTAAGTTTGCGCCAGACGTAAACAGAAACACGTGAGTGAAAAACACGCTATGGTTGTAATTATCAGGCGTGGCACATTGACAGCGAAGTACCGACAGATTATGTTCAAAATTGGTACCAAAACTTATACGCGGAATGAGACTTGTTACATTGCACAAGGCAAACACTTTATCATAAACATACCATTATTTTAACTACAATGTGACTTTTTGTAACAGTTGATATTTTTTTCTTCAGTTCAGTACACAAATCGTAACAATATACGAGTATTTTTTACACGTAAGCTTGTGTCACTGTTTTCGTTGTGAATTAAAACACAATTTTTTGGCTTAAGTGACATACTTTTGTTTTTAGTTTTATACATAAACAAAATATACGAGTAAACTGAATGATATGGGGCATTGTCCATAACTGTGACACTGTTATTTGGCAAAAGCTTAATAATTCCTTCAAACCACGTTTTAAATATATCTCCATTCATTTCAGTATGATAGTCCCCACTTTTTTTAGATTCAAACATTAATAGCCCCCCATTTAAAAACCCATTTTCGTTTTCAATATGAACAATTATTAAGCGTTTGCCTTTGCTAGCTGCTGGCTTCAATCCAGTTGTCAGTCCCGACAAAAAAGCTTGTTTGGGTGTTTTTATTGTGGAATCACTCCACACTTTACTGGTTGTATGTCCTTCATTAACCCACGTTTCATCAAGATAAAAAATGTGACGATTGTCATGCCTGTACTTTTAATCGATCTCAAATAACTCCGTCGCCACATCAATATGTCGTCTCTATCAAAAATTATAGTTAATTTATTTTTTTTAATGAATTCAAAACCAATAGATTTTAAAAGTTTATGCAAACTGGTACGGCCCATATTAGGTAAATCGGGATCACTATTTACCGCTGACAGAACTTTAGTTAGGGTAGGAGCTTCTTTACGGAAAAAAAAGTTATGGACTTTACGACGTATAGCAGTTTTAACAAAGTCATCGCACTTTCCTAAAACGCTCATCTCGCGTTTCCTTTTTTTCCCTGGAGTAACGAGTTTCCCTGTTTTTTTAAATTTCACTCCGTATCGTTTGGACACTTCTTTCAGATACTCCGGTAAATTCAGCAGTTAGTTTATCAGCTCTTTAAAAGGAAGTGTTTTATATTTTTCAGTAAGCTTAGTGAAAACGTTTAGAACTATTGATTTTGCACCACTTTTTAATGGTTTACCCCGTTTACGTCTGCTAACGGACGTATTTGACGGGCCGGCAGCGACATCCATTTCTAGTCACCAAATTCTAATGAAAATTACACTATATAAATATAAATAATAAAAATAAAAATTTAAACAAATGACTTTTAAAAATTTTGGTACCATAAAATTACTTTAACAATATCACACATTACAAAATCACTTGAGATACGTCACTCACTCACACTGGGAAACAAAACGATATAAAAAACTTATTTTGCTCAAAATCTGCGCTTACGTCTCTTTTCATTTGCACGGCAGTATTTACAATATTTATATTCAAAATTTATCACTTTGGATTACGAAAAAAAATTGCAAATGTCTTTTGGCTAGTATTTCATTTTTTGTTTGTAATAATATTATTATGCAAAATGTGGGCATGCCGCTGTATTGAGTGTCGTAATTTCGAGAGTTTACTGTAATTTTTTCTGTGCACAAATTGAGTCAGCCTGGAGTCTGACCGCTCTGTTTTATTATTTTATTCATTTTAGGGCACAACTGGGATGAAAGATGACCCTCGTACTAATGGTCAAGAAGCGAACATATCCGAACATATCGACTAGTGACAGGATCGAAAGTGAAGGTTTAAGATCTTCGAAAAAAAGGAAATACGATGAATCTTATCTATCTTTAGGTTTCATTCCTATTGGAAGTGCAGAACACCCGGATGGGCAATGCGCCATTTGCAACAAAATCCTCCTTAACAGTTCCTTGGCACCCGCTAAGCTGAAACGACACTTGGAAACAAACCACCCGCACCTAAAGGGAAAGGACGTTAGTTTTTTTAAAAACCACAAGGAAGTCCAAGATGCCGCTGTGGCTTGCTTACAGAAATATGCAAAGACCGATAATGAAAATGCAACTGAAGCATCGTTTCTCTTAAGTTACAGGATTGCCCGTGCTGGGAAACCACATACAATTGCAGAGGATCTCATCAAACCATGTGTGAAAGAAATAGTCGGTTGCGTGCTTGGAGAGGAGGCGGCGAAAAAAGTTTCAGCAGTCCAATGTTCTAACAACACTGTGTCCGACCGTATTCATAAAATCTCAGACTATATGGAAGATGAACTAATTCAGAGACTGAAAAATTGTAAAGCGTTTTCAATGCAACTGGACGAGAGTACAGATGTCGCCGGACTTGCGATATTGCTTGTTTTCGTGAGATATCCGTTCGAAGAATCTATGGAAGACGATTTGTTTCTATGCGCACCTTTGGAGACCAATGCAACCGGGGAAGAAATGTTTAAAATCATCAATTGTTACATGCGTAAACACGATCTTGATTGGGATAAGTGTGTTAACGTATGCAGCGATGGTGGGAAAATTGAAAGGGACGATATCAAGAATAAAAAATGTAGCGCCAAATTGTACCAGTAGTCATTGCATCTTGCATCGGCATGCCCTTGTGGCGAAGAACATTCCATCTGACTTAAAGGACGTTCTTAATGAGGCTGTAAAAATTGTCAATTATGTTAAGTCTCGCCCACTCCAGTCAAGACTTTTTGCAAAGGCTTGAAAGAAATGGGAAGTCAACATCAATCGTTTTTACATCACACAGAAGTTAGATTGGTTTCAAGAGGCAAAGTCCTGGCCAGGCTTTTTGAGCTGCGTAACGAGCTTCAGGTTTTCTTCATAGGGGAGGACCTTTCCGCGCCTAGCAAATTCGCCGAATTTTTACGCAACGAGAAGTGGCTCATGCGGTGTGCTTACCTCGCTGACATATTCGGGAAACTTAATGAAGTTACTACATCTTTGCAGCGGTAAGATACAACCACGTTCGCAGTGAGAGACAAAATAACATCATTGAAAACCAGACTTAACTTTTGGATCGAATGTGTAAATGAGAAAAACTTCGCATGCTTTCCTCTCCTGGCCCAGTTTCTGAGTGAAAACGAATTAGAAATCGAAGCTGATGTGCACAAAAACATTTGTGAGCATTTAATGAACCTCGTGAAATCTCTGTCGGAGTACTTCCCAGACACCAACAGGGACATCGAGTGGGTGCAAAACCTATTTGTCAACCGAAATAAACCTCACATGTTGTCCGTGCCAGAGTATGAAGATCTTATTGAAATTCAATGTACCTCTGCTTTAAAAACGAAATTTGAATCTGTGCCACTGAATGACTTTTGGGTAGGACTGATAGACGTATACCCGTCAGTAGCCGAAAAGGCTATCCGTGCTCTGCTCCCCTTCACGTCCACCTATCGATGCGAATCAGGGTTTTCAGCTTATGCTTACACCAAAAACAAGTTTAGGAGTAAGTTGGATGCCGCCCTGGATTTACGTATTCAGGTGTCGGACATAAAGCCCAATTTCAAAACTATTTTAAGATTCATCACATTAGGTGTAAATCTAATATTTTCTTGTACCAAAATAAATGTTTGTGGTTATATCCAATATTTTCTTGTACCAAAATAAATGTTTGTGGTTATATATAGCCTATACAATATTTTCTTGTCCCAAAATAAATATTTTTGGTTATATATAAAATGTTTTCTCTTTATTTCAAACCCTACTACGGCTGTTATGCAATACACTTCGGCAATAGGAGTAGATGGAAGAAGGAAGAACGTTGGGAGAACCTAACGAGTTAGGGTTCCACGGAAATAAAATGTCTTCTGAAGGGTTCCATGACCGAAAAATTTGGGAACCGCTGCTCTACAGCATTATAAATGATATTTTTCCGAGTGCAGTCTTTTTTTTTACGGAGGTCTTTAACGTTTTGACCAGTGCGGCCTAAAGTAGTTCTCTGGAATTTTGTTTAGTCATCAAGTAGTTTAAATTATTTAAAAAACATAAGTTTGCAACTCTTCAGGACATGAATATTTAAACTGGTTACATTCAAATAGTTTTCTTCTAGCCATTGGCGACGGATATACAGATATGAGCTTTGGTTTAACTAAGAAACAACGCAATACTTTCAGTAGACAGTATGTCCTCCATATGGAATTAATTAATTACAAATAATTCCTCGTGTTTATTAATTTAATTAATGAAAATTTTAATTTCAACACGTGTCTAACAGTAAAGATAACGTGATGAAAAAATAAAAATTTATTCTTTCTTCAAGCGCGTAGTCTCAATAAATATTATACCCGTTTTTTATGTGTATAAAATTTGATCAGCCGTCATATTGTCAGAAGGATTAGGTCGGACAATATGTTTCATGTTTTGTTTCTTGTAAAAGGTGACAAGAAATTTTGTTCCTATATTAATAAATTACATTACACTAACCGAAATGGGTTGTTTTCTGTCGCTCAGCTAAGTAACAGTTAAGTCAGTATTTTGACAGTTACGTAAATCTGTGTGCTCAAAACGCTCGTTGAAAGTTGATTTTACCAGTGCCCAAACGTTTACTTTCAAACAGAATGTGTGACTAGAGAGGTGTACGCGCATTCTAGGAGATATTTTTGGTATCACAGAGTGATATTTGAGGAACAAGATTCTGTTTAACTGTGTAGTAATGAACCGAGGCGGGCCCAACAGCGCTGTTACTTGATTCTAATTAATTTCATAGAAACTAGCCTAAAACATGCATTCCGTACCATGACATCGCTTCAATATCAATCAGTGTCCCTCTGTGAACACAATCTTTAATTCTTTAGAGATTGTGTACAGTTCTGTTCACTAATTTGGGCAATTTTGAATTACCTACGTGTGGAGTTACGAACTGCAGAAACTGCCAAAACATTTTATAACGAAAAGTGAATTTTAGTAATCCAGTTTTTCGTGTTTGCCGAGTTGCTATGACCAAATAGTTTATCGATAATTTTACTTTGTATGAGTAGTTTATGACTTTATGGTTAACCAGTACTTTTCAAAATGTAAATCGCAATAAAAGTCGAAAAAATAAAATTTTACTTTATAGGAAATGTACGTTTCTGATAATATTGCCAATGTTCTAAAACGTGGGAATTTGTTTTCGATCATTACCGCGAATATAGAATACATTAATATGGTAGGGTAACATGAATCCAAGTACAGTATATAGAATACTTTAATATATTTTTTAAATGAGTTTAGTGTTTTTTTTTTAATTAAGTTATAATTGAAACACATCATCATGTGTTTTGATCGTCAACTGGCTGTAAAAACTGTTTTTTTTTAATATACAGATATTTTATACTAATTGATACTTGGTTCTTCTATTCTTATCAATGCGTCTTCATAATCCTCCGCGTAAATGTTTAAACCCGTGAGTAGAGCTTGATGAAAGTATACTTGCGTTATATTTTTTCAGACAGTCAATAGAAACACGATGTAAAATATGTAAAAAGAAAATTTGATTTGTTTTCCAGTGAATATAAAAAATAGTGGTCTAATTAAATAATGAAAAACCTGTATTTTGTGCGTGATTCGAAGTGTTTTATGGAAAAACATTCAGTTGCCGTTTTATAAATTTATTCACTTCATTCATTCCTTATTTCTCCATTAGTGTTGATGATTGTAACATAGTTAATATCATAGTAAAAACAAGAAGCTCATGTTTGTTCAGAGTAATTTTGAATGTGCTAATAATTTAATTTCTTTGTGTACAGATGTTGCTGCGGCCTATCCCTTACGTTCCACTGTGGTACTGGAGCACAAATTGAACGCACTGACCCAGATGAACTCTGGTCTCCTTCAAAGCACACTTTACCTTCACCCACAGATGCCTATGGAACTATTGAATTCCAAGGAGGTCCTCATCCAAGTAAAGCTCAGGTAAGCTTTGCTTATCAAGTTTAAAGTTAAAGTTTAGTAGTTAAAAGCTATACTACTGTTAAGTTTACGCTCTCAAACTTTGCAGTTCCTTTCTATGTAGTTCTATCGTAAGTATACTATTCACAATGACGTAACTAGATGCTTAGATGTCTTTTGCACAGTTTCAAGGTGGGTCTGCTTTCGACTCTCATAAATTATCATCGTTACGCGTTTAATAATGTCCAGATAATTTCTGTTGCAAATGAATCATGTGGCTTGTCTCCAGCCACTGCCTCAGTCAGACATCCCCAGTAGTTCGGAGATAATGAAATGTAACAAGATCCATCAGACGCCTCTAAGGTAATTTCTATGTCCGGTATATGCAAAAAATACATTTATAATATTATTTATTTTTACTTAATCTTTGTAACTTTTAACATTTTTCATGCGGTACCATAAAATTTCTTCGTTCTAACCTTGACCTTAGCAAAGTTATCTATACGTCTTCGTTGTCCAGCTTCCTAGCTACCGACTGCTTGACAGAAAGAACTGCTAATCTTGCAGTTTTTCTTGGACCACGATGATTCTCAGTTAATTTTTTGTGATACTACGTTTGGAAACCCGTAGTGGTGGCAGGGTTGGTCAGAAACACTATCAAAGCTTTACAACTTTCCGACGCAAGAAAATGAATTTTCAAAATAAGAAGACAAGCGAGTCTAATGAGTATTGTTTTTTTCGAGTTCTCATTAGAATGCCGATCGATTACTTGAAAAGAATCTCTGGCCAAATGTCTTTACTCTTCTGTCTTTGTCTGTGAACTCTTCTGTTTTAAAAGTTTTGAATTACTGCGTTACAGAAAACTGAATTTTGATATCCCTTCACTCAAACCACAAGACGACCTTATATTGACTTGTAACTATGTCCAGCGCGCGAGAGAACATATTTATCAAAAGACACCGGATCCTGTAACCGTTCATCTTTATAAAGCTCGTCAAAGTGACGTCACACTTTCATAAGTCGAGAGTGCAGAAATTCGAATGAACCAATTATTTTGTACTAGGTTTGCTTCTTCCTGTAGTGTTACAGAGTTGTTTTCAGTTCTTCAAGCGCCTCTGTAAAACGCCCAGTGTTTTTGGTTCAAGCTTTTGATTGCAATACGTTGGCGCTGTGTGCAGTGTTTTACATTGGAAGACCACCAAGCAGAGTTAATAATTTTCCATGTGAATGTCTCGAAATTTCACTCTTAAGGCAAATATCGCATTATACCTTCTGGCCAAACTGATAGCATTTACTTTTATCAGCATTACATTGGAGGGTGTTAAGGCATCCTCTTCCACCACTTATTTCCAAGGCCAGAAAATATATATACAGGCTTAGTACTGCATAAGTTTTCATTTCTTCAGTACCAGCTACTGCATCATTCGGTAGAAGATTTGAATTGGTGGGCAGCATTAACGTAAATTGCATTTGGTTCAATATTCTCTTTCATACGCCACTGAAACACGACGTACTCTGTCTTCGACCACGACGTTTATTAAAGAAATATTACGCGTTTTTATATGATCTCAGACATTTAATGCTAACTGATCTTTCACTACATGAAAACCAAGAAAATATTCTTTGGTTTCTAATGGTGTTGGTACTCCGTTCGTCTGTATGAATCGTTCAATATCGATAAATTTCACCCAGCTGATATCTGTTAGATTTGTCTTGAATTGTCCATTACAATGGAGGACAAAAACGATTCTTTTATTTCATTTATTATTTGTCTCTCTACTTTTAACGGCTGTAGATTAAGTTCGTTTCGTATGCGATAGTTAGACTATCCGGTAAGCTTATAGACTGGACTTATATAGCAATTCTACGAGCTGTAATGCTCACCGCTTCCTTTCTCACTACCTACTTTAACTTTGTGTCCTCGAAAAGGTCAATGGCGCATTACAAGACCTGACGTAACCTTAAGAAATCTGTGTACTACTTGGCACATTATGTAAACGCCACTGCGTTGAAATAACATACGAATTTAATTTTGTTTTGAGGATTAGTGGGTTATTATTGCTACTTATATGTTTCCAATATCAGAATAGCAATCTTTTCAAAACAGTTCCCTAAAATCTTTTCGATGCTCTGTCTTCAGCATGGTTCACAGTATTCCTTCTTCAAAACACCTGAATAACATAACCGAATTCTATTGATTTTTGGTCCCTTTTATGAAGTTGTGTAACTTCTTTCTGAATAACTTCATCCATTACTGTCTCTATCAAACGGGCCTTTAGGCTTACATTGTCCATTTTTAGGACGAATCTCCTTACTTGACATTTGACTTCTTTGAAATACGCTCTGTCTGTTTTATATGAATCCTCGATACACTCGTATTGAAGTCATATCGGTTTGCAGTAATCTCTTCTCTCAGTGCCTCAACAAGGCAGGGGCTAGACATATGCCAAGGGACTGAATTGACGGGTGCCAGAATGGTAGGTGTTTCTTACATACTGATTAATTTTTAAATAAACAGAGTTTTAGCATATATCGAGCAAGTTCTATAGCTCAGAGAGCTTCATGCGTATCTTATAATGCATAATCAAATGAAAATTTAAGAAATATTGGGTATGATTATTCTATAATTTAATTAAAAACAACAATAATGTAAATTGCTTACATTTACTTAGAAGATGTTAAGCTGAAAAGTCAAGATTATAGAATCATACCCATCTACAGACACCAAATATGTACAGATAAAGTTTAGGGAGTATTAAAGAAGCACCCCTTTATTAAACAACGTGCTGGGGCTGTAAAAAATATTACGGAGAGGGGGCATTTTATATTACTTAAGTGTCTGGTATTTCATTTAATTTAATCACAGAGATTAAATTTTAAGCCCTCCTTCATATTGTCGATTATCTCGCTACCGCTTTTTGAGAATAATATCCTGACACACACTTGTAAATGTTCTCAACAACACAAAGCACTTAAATGAGAAGCCTGTCATGTTAAAAAATTGACAAGTTATTCGCGAACATCAACATTACGCTTTGCGATAGAAGTAGGTAAGCGGAACCGAAGCTTTGACACTATCTTACCACGCGCTGTCTTGTCCTTTTTATTATTCACTTTAGTTAGAACACAGCATTCGTTAATTTCCGGCGTAGATAGAGTTCAAAGCTCTGACACTTTTATCGCGTCTTCATTGTGCCATTTGTTTTTCCTTGTAGCCTTACTGAAATGAGCAGTCTTGAATCGGTTTGTAAAAAGAAGAAACACCATGGACACTGTCAGTCTTACCAGCTAGCAGTTACAACACCACTCGTTTCACCCAAATGGCCAGCTTACGTTTCCATGGCCTACTAGTGTTTTCTAAAGTAGTAGGCTATCATGATTTCTGTTGGTCTAAACTTAAATTCAAAAAATATTCATTTGTAAATCCGATTGCTTACAGTGCCTTTTCACGTGGTGAAAAATGTCGTTTCTTCAACTGCGTTATGTATTTTTTTTTTCTTAGAAAGGCAATAAAAATTGTGGAACAGTGCATGTTTTATGTTTGCAACCTGTTAAGATGAGATGACTGCAGTAGTGCACCCCCCCCCCCGAAAGTATGGAAAAAATGTTGTAATCAACGTATGTACATATAGTAAGAATAGTAAGATTAATTACTACATTCTTAATATGTTAATTATTATATTCTTACAAACAAATTAACATTTTTACTATCACTAAATGATAAACTAAATACAGCGTAGGTAAGTTTCCAGACATGAAGAAACTGTTTTCGTGCCAAACGGTGCATGATACGTAATTGTGATCGTACTTTTCAAAAAAACACCAGTTTTCATCAAAAGCTTAGCGTTTAGTTTATTACTATAATTTTCGGTTTGGAGAGTGAAATGGATTGACTTGGGTCGTCTGTCGACTTCAGTGCAAAGGGAAGTCATACATAGTCAGAATCGGAAAATAATTTATAACGTGTACAAGTTTATTAAATCGGAAGATAAGGAAACATCAAAAAGAAAGTTACAGGAAGTGGTAGCTCAGGCGTGCTGGTGTATTATTATTAGAATTATTAAAGAAGCATCAGCGTATACGAGTGATAAAACATCTTTCAGCATTCCTCATAAAAAATGTTCAACAAAGAAAATAAAAACTGATGTAGACGACTTCGACAAGTGTACTATTCGATTAATTATTCACGAATAATCCATAGAAGGGGAATGACCAACATTCAGAGTAATTTAACAACTTTAAAGAACGAATTAATTATAATGGTAGATCATCTAGTCTGAGCCACGTTATTCGTCAAATAGGATTTCGATGGAAACGTGCCATAAGCAATACAAAACGTTTAATAGAATAACACGACATTAGAAACTTAAGAATTGTTATAGGCTACAAGAAAATTACAGCAATTCAGAGTAGAACGGTGGCCCATAGTATACACAGACGAAACCTTATTTTCACAGTTCAACGTCAGTTACAAAAACGTGGACAGACAATGAAAAAAGTGGCTTAAAATTCCAGTAAATAAATAATTCTACCTGCAACGTCATTAACAAAAAGGCAGACATGATTAACTGGTTAGTGACTCATGGGATTCTTTTAATCCATTTATGTTAAAATTTGAACTCTGTTCACTAATTAAGCAAAATTAACCAACATACGAAACTTTTCAAACAAACGCTACTTTGGCAAACCACGGACATTCCGTTTTACGACTTCCACCGTACCACCCGGTTCTTAATCCTAGAAGAAGCGTGTTAAATCTTAATCCGGGGCAACCGTGAAGAAACGTGTTAAAAAACGAGCTTTTCCATAGACAGTGTTATAAACTTAGCAAAAAAGAAATTTGAGTGTATTTCTCCCACAGACCTGGGCAAAAGGACGGGATAGCACCAGTGAAGACAGTTTGAGTGATAACAGCGAAGGAAACATTAGTGGGGTGGAAGCAGGGCCGTCCCTAGGGTGGGGCAGATGGGGCAAGCTGCCCCGGGCGCCGCGTCAGGGGGGGGAGCCACGAGTCGGAGAAATTTGTATTTCGCATATATCGTCGTTATGCCGTATAATATACTGGCTTGTAATAGTACCAGTACCAAAAGCTTCCAATTACTAGAATCGAATGTTAATCTCTGCTGCCCGCCGCGGTCCCCACTACGTTTTCACGACGCTTCGTCTATTCACGCCCCGCGGCCGATTTTACACTGTTTTCTTTGTGAAATTTTGGTAGGTTGACAGCTGACAGTAAAATCACTAGAACAGCTAAGTGAAGACTGAAATGACGATACAATATCATCAGAAGGAAAGTCTTTGCAGATTCACATGGAAGACTTTTCTTTTCTGGGTGCACGTCATATGGCACGATTTACTGTTTCAAATAAACATCGTGAGCAAAACACTCCAGAACAAAAGTGCTGACATTGCTTTGGCCACAAACCAGTTAAAGGCTTGCACGGATTTTGTAAAGCAGTTCCGAGAAAGTGGATTGAATGATTCTATAGCAAAAGCAAAAGAAATAGCCAAAGACCTCGACGTTGATTCTACATTTCAGACAAAACGACCAAGGATGAAGAAAAACATGTTTTCCTATGAAAGTAAAGATGAATACAACCCAACCCCTGAGGATATGTTTAAAAGAGATGTTTTTTTGCCACTGGTAGACACAATGCTGACGTCTTTAAAAGATAGGATGGATAAGTTTTCTATCCACAAATCAAAATGGGGATTTTTATTTGATTTGAAGCATTTGCCAGTAAAGAAAGAACTTGAAGAACTTTGCATCAGGTTGCAAGATCACCTTGCAGAAAATAACGTTTCTGACATAAATGGCAAGGACCTTTACAATGAACTTTCACATGTAAACGGTCTGACAAATGAAACCCCAAATGAAAAGCAAATGTCTCCTCTGGAAGCCTTAAGAATTATAAAGAAAACTGATCGAAGAGACCTATTCACTAACCTGTGGATTTCCCTCCGTATTCTCCTCACTATTCCAGTTTCAGTGTCAACCTGTGAGTGTAGCTTCAGCAAATTAAAACTAATAAAAACTTACTTGCGTTCATCAATGATGCAAGAAAGATTATCCTCGCTTGCAATACTTGCCATTGAGAATGAAGTCACCAAACAACTCAACATGGATGACATTATTGCCAATTTTGCAAAAATGAAAGCAAGAAGAATTCCAATTTAAAGTATATAGCAATACTAGCAAAGGGGGACGCGTAATATTGTTCTCGTACTAATTTAAAATGCTTTGATTTAATCTCCATTTTGAATGTAATTTTGTTTTAAAGTGCAATTTGACACGTAACACAATATACTATATCTTTTAAGCCCTTTCTGTGTATATAGGCCTACTCAATAATTAACAAATTATAAAAAACTCAATTTCTTTACTTTTAGCTATAAATAATTAAATACAATCACGTTCTATGAAATATCTTTTATTGTTTCTGTTCTTATTTACCTAACATTCATGACTACTAGTCAGTATATTTTTATAAAAACCAGTCTAGATTGGCATGGTCAGGACACAGAAAGAGAACTTCTCTTCTCTGTGGTCAGGACGATTTCAACCATGGCGGGAGGGGGGCGCCCAACGTAAGCTTGCCCCGGGCGCCTAGACCCCTAGGGACGGCCCTGGGTGGAAGAATTGAGCTAAATATTTGTAATTTGTTGTAATTATCTGCTATATTACTTAAACAGTTTTGGTATAATTTTCTCGTTAATATTGTCTCTCCTGTTCCATGTGGACAATTTACATCTGCTTCTTTAAAAAAAAAAAACACTCACAGGCACACATACAAAATCATTTCACATAACCTGTTATTGATGTTACTTATTCAAACAAAAAGATGTCAGTGCAATGGTGACTAAATATAACTACGATTTTTTCCGAGTCGTAACATCTACACAAAGTATATCATACTCCAAAATATACAATGTTTGTTAATGTTTTGGCTCGACTAGGAGACTTGAAACATTTTATAACTCGGTATGGTTCCTCTATTCTGTCTATGGCTGGTTTCGTATTAGAAAACGTCCATATATACCGTTTAGTCGTGTTGAAATCGATATCGAAATCAAAACTTACGTAGGCTTACGTAGACTGGTCATTCAAGGAGCAGGCTAATATTTTCAACTGTAGCCTTTTTCCACTCGCGTGTATTACAGATCCCGCCTTATCCTCACTACAACGTCCGCGACTGCTTCATGTCTGATTATTTTAACTGTAGCCTATTATTGTATTATTATCTCAATAAAGCCAGCGTCTACTGATTAATTAATTAAATTATTCAGTCAGCATATGCAAAATAAGTAAGCTTGTGCTTACATAATTTTTACTCATGATTCTTAGACGCTTTGTGTCTGTGATTCTTACTCATGCAATATGTGTATGGAAGGTTCTTTTCGCTCTTTTCGGCATTATAGGTGGAACGTACATGAGTGAAATTCTACGAAGCAAGGATCATTTTTACCTTTTCTTGAGACACAACTATAGCTCTGCCTGTAGAGACAAAAATGAGGGAAACCAAAATTGTGCACCTTGATCCCTTCCCCCAAAGTTTTCAACCCCCCCCCTGAAAAATTCTGGGTGCACCTCTGGATGAGTGCATCACTCTTACAGATACCTGTAGAAAAGTTTGTGATATCAGTTTTAAATTATAAAACGCTTTGCTCATATTTATTATTCCTATAACCAGAAAATAGAGAAAAGAGCAACTCATGTTGTTTCTTAATATTAGTAATTGGTATCTCTGATTCCTGTACACTCTCATTCTGTACAAACTCCTGCCCCCCTTGTTCCTTTGTTCCTGGTACTTAAACAGACATACTTTTGTTTTTTCTGAAAATACTCTTTGTTTTCCAAATTCCACCAAATGCCCTTTGTGCCAACTTGATGTCAACCACTGCACTACCATTCTTGCAACTTATCGTTCTTTCCAAGTAACAGAACTCATTCACTTCGCCAGTCTCAGTGTGACTGATATATACCTCAGCAACAGAAAACATCCCCATCACTCGCTGCAAAAGTTTAATTTTTCCTTTGTTTATATGTAATCCTACTTTCTTGTGAGCTTCAAATAGTTTAAGAATCTTCTGCTGCATGTGTGCTTCTGTTAGTTGACAATAAAGTAGAGACCTTGTAACTTTTTAAACATCTTCCAAATAATACAGGGTTTTCTACACACTGTATTGTTCATAACAAAATCTATCGCTGCCAGAATAACACTGGAAATAGAACACATTCTTGCCTGATACTCTGTCTATTTTAATATCATAAGATAGCAATATTTGACACAATACTGAGAGATGTAAGTTTTGTATGACATATTAATCATGCTTGTGTGTGTGTGTTTACATAAATATTTTTAATTAACTCTCTGTTAATAGAATCTCTGAAACTAATGGATATTATCTCTCCCTTTCACTTCCCTGCCCTCTTATTATTCTAAAATCTGATTCCAGCTTGATTCTCTCTAAGTGTACTGTCAGGTAGCAAGTACTATCCTTTAGCAGAGTTATTTACTGTTCTGCACATTGTACACAGCTCTGGCGAATTGTCTTGACAGCTTTACAATTATTTTTGTAAGTCCATTGATTTAGCATTACTTCCTCGTTCTATCACTTTTTTTAAGAGTGTATAAAAACTTTCTATGTTCATTCTGATGAACGCTGCTGGTATGCCCTCTATTCCAGCCGCTTATTGTTTCTTTTTTTATGCTACATTGCCTCTTCTATCTTGTCTGTTGAAAATATTTTCTTGTTAATACCTGGTATGTCTCATCTTCTCACTACAATCATCCTCATGTACCATTCTCCATATGTTCACCAACTTACAGAAATCTGTAAACTATTCCGTCCTCCTATTCTTGATTTTTTCATATGTGGACTATACCTTCCCATTTTCCATATTATTTCTCAACTGTTTTAAGCATCATCTCTACCAGTGTTTTATGATTATACTCAGGTCTTTTATATTAAAACGTCCGACTGATTTCTCTGCTCCCACGCCGTAATATATTGTCTCTTTATCTCTTCTTACACTATTTTTCAATGCCTTATGTTTCTATACATAATATCTAGCTGTTTTCTCTGTTCACAATCTAATTGAATAAGTATGTTCAGTTTTACAATCTGATTATATTTTAAGCAGAAATAACAATGTGATTGAGTTTCCCTCTTATGTGCAAAATTGTAATTAACTGTAGAAAAATTTGATAGTAATTCTTCTTTCCTCATCTCCTCCTTTAATACATCTTATGTTGTATAACGTTTTTGTTATTCTCTATCATTTAATAAAATTTATGTATGGACGTATTACATTTACATTTTCATTCTATTTATAATACTGTTACGACGTCACAGAACAATCTACGTGTTTATCGAACGTTCCAGAGAGATCCAGAATGTAAGCGTGTGGCGTACGTGCTTGTAGACGCATTTGCGAGAGTCTTCTCGATGCCGCCAGCCGTGCGGACTGTGTCAAGGCCGCAGTTAATTACGTAGTTTATACGGACGCTAAGACGCAATTAGGAATCATCTAGATTTTCGGCGGCTATAAATACAATTACTCAGGGACGCTCAAGTCAGTATTAGTGCGATATATTGACAGCGCGGTTCGAGAGTTATTGCCGGGAAAACTTACTGTGCGCGTCCAAGTGATTATTAGTTAAATGTTGTGTTTTATAATCGGATGGTAATTGTAATACAATTGTGTTTAATTTTAGTGGACATTTTATTGTGTGTGAACAATTTTTATTTGATTTGTTGTAGAGACTGTGTTGTTAATTACGAACTGTTAACTGTGGAAATTAAAGCTGGTAATTAGTGACTTAATTGGTGTCTTGTATTTTGTTGTTTTCCACTGTACCTACGACGATCGAGTAGACCGTCGTAACAATACGAAAATTCAGTTGCCATAAATACTGATTCTCTTACTGTAAAAACTGCTATTTTCGTAACTACCCATGTAAACATGTAATTTTGAAGCATAAATTGACTTTACAGTAAATGTGTGAAAGTGCCTAAAATAAGTGGAGAAAAAGGTTGTCATCACGTGTAAATTTATGTGATACGTCACAAAACTCTTCATTGCATGTAGGAAATTATACAATATCATTTTTTTCTCCAAATCATATATCACATTTCTCTCCACTCCAAATTACATTTCATACTTCACAATATTTTTAATATGATATAATAGTATCTGACTGATAGTAATCGAACTGCCACACCTGGTAAGGGAAGTTGACGACTTCTTTTTATAAGCTCTACTATGTATCAAGACAATAATATAAAATAGTGCCCTTTTTTCATTTTGTTTAGTGATAAAAAACAGAATAGGGTACATAACAAAACTATTGTGTCATTATTGGGCATTAATTGCATCAAATTCCTCAACTATATTAAGTTGAGCACTGCCACATAAGATATTCAGCTGTCTGACTAAGTCTTCAGCATATGACTAAATCAGACTGTTCTTCATATCTAGTAATGTTTGACGTATTGATCATAGTTTTATTATATACAACTGAAGGGGAAGGGCAACTGTTGTATTACTAATCTTGAACCATTCCTCTTCCCCTATGAAAACTGTGCTTTGAAAACATTATTGATCAGCCACATAAATTTTTAAAGTAAATATTTCTGAATCAGACATGGCCCATAACAGTAGAGGTTTATTGTAGATTGTTATTAAAAGTATATCAATATCCTTTATTTTTCTATAGAAAACATATTATATGATTTTTGTATTGTGCTATGTATTGTTGTATGATTTTTGTACATACGTGTTATGGCTAGGTTTATTAAGGTACATGTCACAAAATATAAAATAAATAATTTCGTTAATGAGAAATTTCACAGCAAGACTTTATTACTTTAAATGTGACGTGTGTTAACTTTGCTACTTTTGTATAGTAGCCATCCATATCCTTATAACTATACAACATTATTAAATATAATTAAATCACTTCTGACTTGGAATACAAAGTTTTTTATGGGTAAAAACGTAAACGTTTTACCTTATAGCCTGAACCAAATGGCTTATACACGTACACACAAAAGGCCAAAAACTGGACACTCTTGAACAATTGTAAATATACAAACACACGAAAACACATAAAAACGACATCCTAAATGAACAGACACAATTCAAATCACACTCATTATTCAAACATATCACACCCCACACACACAACATCGATCCTTCAAAAGTCGATGCTGTCCCAAGAACAAGACGGACAGTGCTCGGAGCGGCAGCCTCTGAAGAAGCTTTTCAAAAGCGAAAACTGGTTCAGGCTATAAGGTAAAACTTTTACGTTTTTACCCATAAAAACTTTGTGTTCCGAGTCGGTAGTGATTTAATTATATCTAGTTAAATTAACGGACACGTCATGGACAACAAAATCCAAGAACAACATTATTGTTAAATAGTATCAACAGTGTGATTTTTTGCATGTTTTCAGTATGTTAGATTAGCATATGATACACGACCAGAACTCATACTTCAGCTGTTTACTCGAGAGTGGGGCCTAGAGTTACCAAAGTTACTAATCACAGTACAGGGTGGTAAAGCAAACTTTGAACTACAACCTAAACTTAAGAAAGTCTTAAGAAAGGGACTTCTGAAAGCAGCAAAGACAACAGGGGCTTGGATTTTTACAGGGGGAACTAATACAGGTACCAAAATTATGTAATTTTTAACTATAACCATGTGCACGTGTGTGTGTGATTATACACAGAGCATGTAAACTAAACGAAAGTTACTTGTAATCATTATGCCTTGAATAATACAAATTTCTATTAAAATAAAGCCACTATGCATTAATAAATTACTTGGACTTTCACAGTTCTAGTCATTCAGTCATTTGACCTTAATATCCATGGTCTATGAATAACATTATTCCTTGATGTTTTTGCAGCATGTGGCAGCCACTTTCAGAGCAGGGAACTAGGTAGAAAATTGTTCCAACATTTGTAGTCAACCTTGTTAGCAGTGTTGGGTCACTTTTCCACTTAATTCCCCACTCATGATGTCAAAATGAAAATTTTACATAATCACCTGAATTACATCCTAGTAACAGTGTTTTTGGAATAAATGAACACATTCACTAAAGTTACCAGATTATAGTGTCTAACAAATCTTCTTCTTGTAACGTCAATCTTGGAATATGTGGAAGACCACATTATGAAGTTATCAGCCAGTTATATTGACCATTGTTTGTTTTAAAATCTCTGTATTCTTTCAAAACAGTTCTACAGCCTTTTGGCCCAGGACATTTTTTTCAGATCTTTCGCTGATATTTCATCCATCAGTTTTTTCCTATATAGTCATGTAGCTATTTTGCTTAATTAAATGTTTTTAATTGCCATATTGTCCTTGTACAATTTGTTTTATTTAGGCTAGCAGCATCTGTTGTTTCATAAAAGCCATGATTTTTTATATTTGATGTCAGTGAGTCTTCCACTCTCTTTGGCAGCCCAGTTAAATATATGTTTATTCCATGACATCTTCAGGTCACTTTTGTTTTTATGTCCTTTCATCTTCAAGTTTAACTAATGAAGTTCTCTTTTTACAAAACAGTTATTTTATAGATAACTTTCATTTTCCACAGAAAAAAAATTATATGCAAATCTGATCATAGTGATTATTTTACACTTTAATTTCTTCTGAAATTATTTCCCCTAAATGCATATAGATCACATATAAATATAAATATTTATTTATGATGAACAGTAGTGGTGACAAAATAAAACCTTACCCCATACCCGTCATTATCTCAGACTTTGTTCCTTATCTGAGAGGCATCCATACACTATACTTCCACACTGTGGCTTCTATAGAGTTTTTGTATCATCTTTACAAAGTTTATGCAGAGTGATATTGCCAAAAGTTTTCTCTAATTTCTTAAATCTAAGAATAATGGTCTCTTCAGTTGTCTCATTTTTTCAGCAAAATGCGTGAAGATCTAAGGTAGATTCCCCCCTTGCCTCTCATTTTATGAAATCTTTACTAACTTTTCTGAAACTGTTATTTTTTTTTATTGTGTATCATGTCACATACATTTTTTTATTATATTCTGGATATATAGGTTAATAATCTTAAGGCACTATGCTCTATGAAGATTGTAGACATAGGATTTTCTTTAGTAGAATGACTCAACTGCTTTATAAAAAGTCCTTTGTCAAATGTTTCTTTACTACCACTTTACAACATTGCACAGATATGTTCCTAATATTGCACACTCTTATTCCTATCCTATTGTCATTTGTTTACGGATTGTTCAACAATGTTGTACTATTACCTAAATTTATTACAGTGTTTGTTAGCTGGCTACTAACATCCACCTAGTTCCATTCTAAATATCAGACAACATTTTCATTGTGTAGAAATTAAGTTCTCAGTAGATGATAAATGTAGCCTGTTTCATACAGATGTTGTGTCACTGTTTCAGGTGTGACAAGACAGGTTGGAGACGCTTTACTCCTAGAGAGGTCACAACGTAGTGGCCGCGTAGTGAGCATTGGTATAGCACCATGGGGTATTGTAGAAAATAATCATGAATTAGTTGGACACAATAGAGATGTACCATATCATTCAATATCTTCTCCTAGGTTTGTCAGAGTTTTTTATTTATGATAAGTCAGATAAATTTTATTAGCAATCCTTGTAATTCCAAAGTTGCGTTAAGTTACTGTCAAAATTCCAATTGCTCACACTTGACTAAACCTTTTGCGAATCCTTAATGATAACCTTGTTGTTGACAACACTGTCTTGATTCTAATAATGGAAATACTGAAAGGTCTTGTCCAGTGCAACACAATTCATGGTTTGATAGTAATCTAAAAAGTGTTGTTACTATTTGTGAATCTATATTAGAATAATTCATTATGAAAGCTTTTACTTAGATATAAGATTTAAACCCCTAAGTATATTTGGCTACAAATAATATTACAGTAGAGTGTCTTAAGACTGCCACACACTGGATTTGACTGAAACAGCACAGTCAGAATAAGAAGTTTATGGAACAGACACAAATTTTGTTCACACACTGCATCAAAACTAGAATTTAAAATTTGTGTCTCTCTGTAAACGCAAAAGAGAAAAAAGGGATGGCATATTGTTTTATGCCACACTGTTGATAATGAATGATATTAACATATTAACAACATTAACATAATGTTATCTGTGACTGATGCTGAGAATAGAATATTAATTTCCAAGTTATGAATTATAAAAAATGGCTTTAGATTAATTATAATACAAGGAAGGTTATCAAATCTAACCATAGTAGGTTTTTAGAATTGTGCTGATATAGATATAAATGATGCTATAAAAGAATTTGTGATAAGAAATCATTATGTTGCAGATAATTGGATATTGCTGCACTAAATTAATTAACCTTTTTGATCACTTACTATGAGAAGTCACACAATCACAAACTCGTAAAATGAGCCAGAATACAAAAGCAAACCACGTGTGTACAACTGGATAAATAGGGTGAGGGAGACTTGCTGTACAGACACACGCATGTGGCTTTGAAATCAGTAAAATTATTTCCTAGCTGAAAAATGCTTCTATTCTATTCTGACCTGAACTGGTTTGCAGGGCCCCTTTGAAATACGTTTTATCGAAAAATTCTTATTCATTCTATTCAGTCACTGCATTTCATTCCAATTCAGTGTGCAGCTACCTTTATCCAGTCTCAGCTCAGCTGATCTCCACTATAACACTTATTCAAAAAAAAAAAGGAAGTCACTGCTTGTTATATTTATTTGATTAATTTTCACTTGTGGACTTGTATCATCACAGAATTTTAATAACAACACTCTTTTGCTTGATAATCATATTTTATTGATATAGTTGTGAATACCAAACATTTCGCCCAATTCTGGATGTGGCATGTCCATTGATAAAGCTAAATGCTTAAGATCCAAGTATTGGAATTGCTTGTAGAATGGTGTATTTGCTGCATTTCGTCTTTGTAAATTATACATTGTATAGAGTTGTGAATACCAAACATTTAGGCCAATTCTGGATGTGGCATGTCCATTGATAAAGCTAAATGCTTAAGATCCAAGTATTGGAATTGCTTGTAGAATGTGTGAACAGGGCTGTGGTACAAAATCATTGGGTGTAGCTTGTAAACATAATGTCATTATATTGGAGATTAAATTAAAATTGTTGTAATCTATGAAAAGGTGAGTAGAAAAAATATTTGTGATGAATGAGGTATTTGTAAATGATTGGGAAATAAATAAAAAAATCTTTATATATTTTTCACCAAAGTTGAGTTTGAAAAACGTTTTCTTCTTTGCGTACTCTGGTTAGAAAGTATCAAAACAATGTAAAAAATTGAAGGCGTGTGTGTCTATTGATAGTATAGTAGGAATATTTCGGTGCCTTTATGACTTTAAACTGCTTGCAATGGATGTGACACACTAGAAGAAGGTGATAATGGAAAATGGTTACAAGGTAGTGAACAGTTGAAATAGTTATTGTTAATAGTTAATAGTATTCACATTATACTGAAACTCCCATATTCACAGACAGTACACATTGCATACTTTATTTAATTGTATAATTAACATAATAAGATAATTGATAATAATATAACTTCACTCAGAGCAGTGGGAGTGATTGTTTAAATATAATTGCTACAGGTCAAAATTTGCTGTGCTGAACAACAGGCATGCTTACTTCCTGTTAGTAGATAATGGAACTGGTGGGCGTTATGGTGCTGAAATTATACTCAGGAGAAAACTTGAAAAATATATTTCAATACAGAAACTTCATCCATGTAAGTAAACAGTATTTACTAGCTACTAAGAAAACAAGAAAAATATTCTTTGTGTTCTATCTCTGTTTAATGAATTAATGTGAGCATGTGAAAATGTCAGTGTGGTTAAAACAAATACAGACATGGGCATGCACAGGGACGATCCAGCAAACAGTTTTGGGAGAGGAAAGTGTCGGCTTTGGGGAGGTTTTTGAAAAGTTAGACCATTCTTTAAAGATACAAAGTATTAATGATAGTAATTAGTGAAGATAAAATACAGTTTGTTATTATCAACGTAATAGATTTATCACTGTATAAGTATTAATTCACATTTGTTTTTGTTAGTACAGTGTTGTTTTAATAATATTCATGCACAGTTTAAAATAAACACTACTCATTTAAGTTATTTATTAAACAAAAATTAAGCATGCTGGTAAGGTGCAGTTACAATTTAAAGTAATTTTAGGGTAAAACCGTGAAATTACATGATGTGATATGATTTTAAAATCATATTCACAAATCATAAAATGACAAAACTTTCCTGTGAAGTAACCATTTGGGGAGGGAAATTTCCCCCATTTTCCCCTCCGTGGATCCGCGCCTGGCATGCATATACCTATGATAATCTTAATAATGATAATTAAGATTGTGAGGATACTGTATTTATGTATATCTTGTTGTAGGTACACACTGTAGTACACCAGTTGTATGCCTAGTAATAGAGGGAGGGACCAACACTATTAGGACTGTTCTAGAATATGTTACAGATACACCACCAGTTCCAGTTGTAGTCTGTGATGGATCAGGCAGGGCAGCTGATCTCTTAGCTTTTATGCACAAGTAAGTTTGAGCAACTACATATGTCTTTCTTCATTTACCTTGGAAACTAAAACTGCCTTCTAACCTTAATACTAAACAAGAATTATATTACTGACTTGAATTTACAGTAACAATTTAAAGAGATGAAATTCTTGCCTAAAAAAATATACAGTATATAAATAGTTCTTGCTGGTGTGTGTGTGTGTGCGTGTGTGTATTGCAACATTACAGGCATATAACGACTTTTCTGTGGCAGTACTGAATCACCTGTAGTTTATAAATCATTAGCCAGGTTGTATAATTTTTGTGTTCCTTACACTCAGTATTACTACTGCTCAATAAATCTTTTGTTAGTATGGAGGAGAAAGATTTAATGACATCAAATAACTAATTAATATGAAAAAGAAAAATCATTGATTTATTAACTTTTATTTAAAAAAATATAAAAATAGAAATTTAAAGCATTCCCATACAACACATATTATTTATCACAATATTCCCAAAACATATTATACATCACACAGGAAAAATATACAAACCACAAACATAAAAATACATGTAAAAACAATTATGAAAATATTTCAGTTGCTTGGGTGTCTGGCATAAAACATTGAATTTGAATCATTACTTTTTATGATGAACATAGGTATTCTGTACGGTTTAAATGTGTCAGATAAAAACAGAGAACCTCTGGAAACTTGTAGGCCACCAGACACAAGGGGTGCACAAAGAAGGGGATGCGCTGATAAAACAGTTTCTTCCCAGTTGTTAATAGTAACCTTATGTTCCTTGTGCCATGCACTGAGTAATAAGACTTTTATTAAAAAGATATTTATAATAAAAGTATTCATTTATAATGTACACTTTTTCATTCATTTATGTCTTATCTTTCACTTAAAAGTAGAAACTCTCATAAAAAGTTATGTAAATAAATCAAGTTTATCAACTTTATTCTAACCTGAATTAATTACCAAAATAAAAAAAAAAACATTCTCATAACAGACCTAAATTGTGAATACTTTTTTTTATTTAGTAGTAGACAATAAAAATATGATTCTTTAAATAAAAGCAGTAATATAATAGAGTACTTTTTTATGGAACGTGATTCCTAGTATCCCTCTGCTTTGTGAAACATGCTGTTCAGATAGTACAAGAGTATGAGAATATTTGCTATTCACTTTTTGACTATCATACAAGCTTTGAACTTTAAAAGAATTTTCAGGGAGTACACCACACATGAAAAAAGCTTGTTTGACACTTGAAGTCGTCAATGCCCATCAACTACACATGACTTACATCATGATGTTCCTATGGATTGCTATATATTCCACCAAACTTGAACCTGTGTGCAACCATCTCCACAAGTAAACATGAACAAAAAGGCAATAACAAATCACAGATGTGCTTCAGTCTCACCATAGTAATGCCTTGTTAGAGTTTTATACATTTTTGAGGAACATCATTTGCTGTATGATCATTTGCAGCCTGAGGCACCTTCTCTACATATCTGCAAATTCTTGAGTCCACCGGTATACATGGGGTCTCCCATGATGAGGTCTTGCCCTCAGGATGGAAGGCTCACATACTGTCAAGATTATATTCATCGTGGAAGTAATGAGCACTTCGGCTGAGATTCTTCTATGTTGATCTAGTCCCTCAAACACATGAGCTCCTCTTGCTAGTTCATCTGCAAATTTGTTGGCGTCCATCACCTTTACAATCCACCTGGGAGGAACTGCTGGTGAATCCACCAGCTTCTGCAATCACTGAATGTCTTCAAAAGTGATGAACTGGTGATTGCTTCCTGTGTAGTCTTCTAGCACCCTCCAGCTTTCGATCCATGACACCAAGGAATCTAACACCAGAGATTCATCCAGTACAGTCTCTGTGCATCCAGGGCATCGGAAAGTTGTTGCTCCAAGTTTGAGGACTAGAAGGCCAGCTCACAAAGCCGTCTCTAGTATAAGTCTATCATGGGTATCTGTTTGAGGCATTCCCCATTGAAGTGCTCTCACAATGAAGTCTCCATCCACCACCTTGGTTCCTGACATGCTAAGAAGAAATCCTCCAGCCATCCACCTTTTCTCTAAAATCTTGTATAAACTTGTTTGACATAAAGTAAACACTGTAGAACATCATTCCTCCACTATCGACACAAACGAAACCTCTTCCTTGTCCGTGAGCTTTGCCTTGTGTCTTCACTAGATCAGGAATCCAGATGGCGGCTGTTCACTGTAAATCAGGGTACCACGACAGGGAGTCCCAGTCTCGGCACTGCTCACTCAGTAGCAACAAATCTTTTCACATGCGAACTGTTGCAGGAGATCCTTACCTACCCTACTCCTATTCAGGTTTCCTTGAAGGATCTTGATCATTGTGTCGATTCCTTGGCCTTCCTCAGCTCTTCTCTGAAGACCTGATAGCTTCCTGATCCTGGTGTAAAGCACTTCTCCGAGCTTTACTCATTTCAGGCCTCCAGCCTCACAGATGATACACCGCACATCTGCCTGACTTTGTGGCCAGTTTTTCTGCATCTGTAACATATACCAGTCTTATCTGGTATCTTGCAGGCTCTTGCCATGTGCCTGTAACCAAGCCACTTGAAGCATCTTGGCACTATAACCATTCTCATTACTCTGCACACCACCCACTCTTGATTTTTCCCTAGCTGAATAAGTTTCCGGCCATCTTCTCACCCACCTGTACAATAGCAATCTTCTGCCCTCTTTCGTTCACCAGTGTAAGATTAACCTTGGCCTCCCTCGGTTCAGGGAAATCCTGCCCGAGTACTTCCTCTACTTTGGAGGATATCTCTAATCTCAGTGGTTGTCTTTGGTTTATAGCAGCCACGGGCGTGCCCTTCCCAATAAGAACGTTTTTCACTCCATCTTGGAATGACACCTTGTCCATTTTTGCTCCTAACTCTAGAAGAATTCTGCTTGTCTTCGTCTGCCAGATTGGTTTGAAACTCTTGTGGTTTAACTTTCTTCCAGAGCTGACCAAGACTTCCACATAAGACTGGCCTTCTGCTGGCCTTATGAGAAGCACGTCTGCTCTAGGTTTCACTCGTTGCTTTTTCGTCTTCTTCTCTTTCTTGGTGCTCTCCATAGATGATATTATAAAATGCTGGTTAAGACAAAGTGTTTTGATAACTTTGAAAATAACCAAATAATTAAAACCATTATATTATATTAGTAGTGCAATAATGTATATAATAGAATATAATATAACTATATTATTATTGTTATTATTATTATTATATTACAGAATAACTTATTTAATAGTGTATGAGGGTAGGGTGATAAGAGATAGCACTACTATGCTCATTATTTTGATCATGTTGTATGACTTCATCCTTTTTAGGCGTAGTTCGAAGATTTCAAGTAAATGAGTTGTTTATTATTAGTAGCTCAGTCCACCTCTGTAAACACCTTGAGCATCATGGGATAGACTGGAAATTTGTTCTGTGATTAATTATTTATTTATTTATTTTATTTTTATTTTTTGAAAGGCTTAACTGCAACCTATATAAAAAGAAGTTGGATTCAGTGTTGGAGGACTCTTCTCCATTGAATACAACAGTTGAGTGCTGGATAGCTGAATTTAAAATGGGTTGGACAAGCGCAACTGACGGGTTGGCCATCCCATTGAAGTAACTATGCCAGAAAAAAGTAGAAAACATCTACAAAATTGTTTTGGTACACCATAGAACGAAAGTGAGGGAGATAGCAGAGACTGTTGGTATATCAACAAACGTGTGTACAGTACAGTATCTTATGAACATCTGTGAATGACAAAGCTGTTGCTAGATGGGTGCTGTGTTTGCTGACACAACAGAATCAGTCTCCAAAGGATGTTTCAACCAATTGTTTGTCACTCTATACACACAATCCAACTGATATTTTGTATTGATTTATAAAAATGTTGATGAGACATGGGTCCACCACAACACTCCTGAGACCAGGCAACAGTCAAAACAATGGACCACACAAGGCAAACCAACTTCAAAGAAGGCAAAGACAATTTCTTCTTCTTGTAAGGTTATGACGACTGTTTTTCAGGACAACTGTGAAGTAATCTTCATTGACTACCTTAAAAAGGGGAAAACAGTTACTGGTGAGTACTATGTAAAAACCCACTGTATCTTGTAAACAATGAAATCAAGAAAAAAAATCCACATTTAGCGAAAAATAAAGTGCTGTTTCGCCAAGACAGTGAACCATCTCACATGCCAATTGTTGCAGTGGCTAAAATAAAAGAATTAAGTTCAAATTGCTTTAGCCCGAGTGACTTCGGCCTCTTTCCTAACCTCAAAAAATGGCTCACTAGAAAAGGACTTACTGCGACAACCAAGTCAGCGATGCTGTAGTAGCCTATGAGGACCTTAAGAAATAGGCTTATCAGTCTGGCATAACAGCTTTAGAACATCACTGGAAAAAGTGTATAGAGCTAATATAGATATTATGTTAAGAAATAAATGCAAATTAATCCAAAAAGTGTTGTTTTCTTATTTAGGACCAGAAATTTTCACCATACCCTCATATAGAGTTAATCAATGATAGCAAACAAATTAATCAGCTTGTATCCAACAAATTAATTTACAAGTGTGTGCTAAAAAACTTAGTACATATGATTTTTAAATGATTCAACTACTTTTACATGTGCAAGAAACCTTGAATTCAGGTGTTTTTTAACATTTTAAAAAGTAAAAACAAAATTTATTATCATTTTGCACTATCCGTCACCTTGAAATTTTACATTCTGTTTGTTATTTATGTCTTGTGCACTTTTTCAGATATGCCTCAGAGGATGGTGAGCAGACTGTACTTGAGAGTATGAAAGAGTATTTAATTAATACAATACAGCGAACATTTGAAGTAGGACTGGAACAAGCTGAGTGCCTTTATAATGAACTGCTACAATGTACATACAAAAAAAATTTGGTCAGTGATAAAAATATTTTATTTCTGTGTGTGTGTGTGTGTGTGTGTGTGTGCGCGCACGTGCAATGGACATGTATTATATCTGCTAATATAATAACAGTGGCATGATTATTAACTTTTAATGAAGGAATGAACTGCTGATAAGAGAATTCAGTTCTGAAGATTGCATAATCTTGGACAAAACAGAATATTACTATAATTGGGAAATTGTAATCCATATACAATGTACTCCAGGCAGAAGGATACTATTTTGTGAGGTTGTAGAGCTAAACATACGTAAAAAATGTCATGTAAACATAAGTCCAGAAATGCTTTGTTTTTGAGTTGTGACCTGTTGAAAGTTCTGTCCAAGTTTCTGTTCCATAGTCCAATACAAAAATCTCTGGAACAAAAATTATGTGGCTACTTTAGTATGTTCTTTGACCTGATATATACAAAAAAGAGGGATGCAGAACTGTATCAGAAAAGTACTGAAAAGTAAAAAAAAAAATGTACAGGCATTGCACAAATGCAATGCACAAAGAAGGGCATTAAAAATGCTTCAATAAATCTAAAAAATATATATATTTATGTTCATTCACCAATCAATGAATTCATTCTTCATTTACCAATGTACAGATTATAAGTTAAATGTAGTCACATTCATAAGCGAAGTTTTATATGTGTACCACGTTATTGACAACAAAGAAGTAGTTTCTATGGAAACTCACCGGTTCCCATTTTCGATAACGCACCAGTGATCGGCCGCAAATGTGTGACACGTCCTTATAAACATTTTCAATGTTAAAATTGGAGTTAGAAAACATATTTTTTGAGGTATGGTGTACAATAATTTGTTTAATTTGCTAAGAAACAAAGAAAGATTTTCAATAAAATTTGTAGAAAATGTAATTCTGAGAAAATACATGTAAATAATGCGTGTAAACACTAGTTTGAGAAATTTCATGTTAAAAATGAAACATTGCAAAAAGTTTTAGTTCTAAATGAAACATATAAGTCAGCATTATCAGCTGAACAAATAAGGATAAAATCAAGCTGTCCTGAATATAAAACATTATGATGTTTTAAAAAACAAAATAAACAAAATCTCATTTCTTTTTAATGATTGTTTGAAAATTCCACACTTATTAAAATATGAGAACAGTTCTTAACTCATACCTGAAGACCATGTATCTAATCACCTTTGTGTCCCTTTTTAAGGGTGGCAGTATTTAAAATTTGAGCAATTTGTTCGTCACACATATTGTTACGAAGGTCTCATGGATTGTCGTATTGTACAGTGGAAACAAAATACAGACTCCAAATTATGAGTTTCGGACTGTTTGGCGCGTATTACATAAACGCTTGCACTTGAAGCAATACAAACTAACCATGGTTCAACACATTACAGATGAAGATAAAGTCGCTCGCCAGCAATTTTCTGTGGAAATGTTTGATAGATTGCAGACGAGACATTCCTAGACAATGTAATTTTTAGTGATGAGTCAACGTTTCACATCAGTGGCAAGGTGAACACCCATAACTGCCGATATGGGGTAGTGAAAACCCCTATGAAACCTTGCAGCATATTCGTGATAGCCCTAAGGTCAATGTTTCTTGTGCCCTTAGCAAACAAAAAGTGTATGGCCCGTTCTTCTTCCAGGAAGCAACCATAAATGGTATTGTGTATCTGGATATGCTAGAAAATTTTCTAATTCCTCAGTTAGATGAGGATGACCAAGATGGACGCCTTTACTATCAGCAACATGGGGCACCACCTCACTACCGTGTAGAAGTCCGAGATTTTCTTGATACCCGATTCCCAGGTCGGTGGATTGGTCGTGCAGGTCCAATTGCATGGCCACCTCGCTCCCCAGATTTGACACCGGTAGATTTTTTCTTGTGGGGTTTCATTAAAGATCAGGTTTTTGTACCACCTTTACGTGCTGATCTTGCTGATCTGAGACTTTGAATTAACGCCGCTGCTGCAGAAGTGACACCTGACTTACTGGCTAAAGTCTGGAATGAAATCAACTTCAGGTGGGATGTATGCCGCATTACAAATGGTAGCCACATCGAACCACAATGAATGTTGGATGACAAACGTGATGTGTTTTGCTTTGAAATTACACCTCAACGACTCTGTAAGTTATCTGAATAAATTTCTGTATGCTTTCAAAGTTGTAAAGTCTTTTTTGAATCACCCTGTATTAGCAAGCCAAGTAACAAAACCATTAAAACCAAATAATCAAATGTCCATCATCAACATGTGCCTAACCCACATCATCATAAATCAGTCTAACATTGTATGTACACCTTTCATTATTGTCTAAATCTATCATATTACCTCTTGTACCACTAAAACTGTTTAAATTTCCATAATCATCCACAACATTATAATAATCATAATTAGTATTACAATTACTCATCTTGAACCAAATGGAGTCAGCGCCATCTGTTTGGTACCAGTCCTGTCATCATTAGGATTACTTATCAGCAGGTAGGTATCTCTACTTTCAAACATATCACCTATTATATCGTTGTTGTCACCACTTGCTTCGTCACTATCAACTGCTTCATCATCGACCAGGTCATCTATAGTCATAATATGAACTGCTTGCTAATCTACTACTTATACTGAATATCTTAATCACAACACTTTTCTGCCATTCATCACAAAACCTACTCCAACCCCCCTGAACTACCTCACTCCTCGCAAAGGGCACAATAAACTCACTAAAACACCTCCTGGCTCTACCAGGTAAACCACAAAAAAACTAGGGGACTATTTTGAGACACCATGTCTCCCATATAACCTCTGGAGGAACCTTTGTCCTCAAAAACCACATGTGGAGCCCTTACTCCACTTAAACAACAGGGGAAATTTGCCCTCTGCACCTCATTCTCACCTAACCTCACTCTACACTCTCTCTCAAACTTATCAACAGCTACCTCTCAACTAATTTCTACTCCCACTAAAACTTCATTGTCACTACTATTCAATATATATTTCTCTGAAACCACCTTTTCAATTATGTTACCATCATTATTATTATTATTATTTATATTACTTTCACTAACAACATCACCTACCTTAGTGTCCATAACCTGGTTCAATCTAATGTCTTTGTTCTCATTACATTTAGCATATATGTTCTCTTTAAGTTCATTAATTTGTTTAACCACCTGCTGACTTAAATTATCCATCATTTGTTTACTTTGGGCACTAATATGTTTAACTATTTTTTTCCTCAATAGCACTCAAACGCTTATCCAATTGTTTTAATTCGCCCCTTAAACTAACATTTTGTTCTAATAGCATTTGCAACAACTTCTTCACCTCATAATTCGACTTATCACTAACGTTAGACACTGGGGTGGAATGTATCCCAGGGTCGGTCATTAAAGCCGATTCGGTCAGACTCACGTCAATTTCTTTTTCGTCTGTCATTTTTAATTATAGCTATTAATCTTGCTTATACAAAAAACAAAACAAAACTTAACACAGCTAATACATCAAATATTGTACACCATGTATCTGTCAGTCTAAAATTTCAACATGAATATCAAAATATAAGATTAACCAATAAAACCATTCCGCCACCTACCATAACCTATCTCTGCCTAACCTCATCTAGTAGGCCTAACTTATTAAATAATTTTAATAAGCATCCTGGCAGGGTCACCACTGTGACGTTTCGGAATAAAGAGAAGAAAGAATCAAGAAGGATTAAGCCCCGATACTACTTTTTCACTTACCTAAGTTCAGACAGAAGATTCCAAAAGCATCAAAAGCCCCAGGGTCACCACCACATTTTTATTGGAGGAAATGTGGAAACCGTATTACTTTCCCCATGAAAAACGATTTTAAAAACCAACTCTCCCTCACAGAAAATTCCAAGGCCGTTAGACGAACTTTTGGACACAGAATAGGTTATAGGTAAAGTGGTGTAATAAACTAACTTAACACATTGTAATGAAAAATCTCATTATTAATAAAAAATTACATTTCAATTACAAGACAGAAAATAAAACAAAAAAATAAAAAACAGCAAATCAGTACTTTTTCTATTACCCCCTTTTTTCTTTCTCTCTCGCTTTCTCACACACTCTCTTTCCCTCCAATTCTGCATATATTTTTTACAATTTTAGTTCACCACTTTGTTTGGCCAAAAAACTTTCCATTACCCGTTATTTTTTCCTTTTTCGTCTTTGTTCTTATCTGTATTGTCGGGGAGCCTCACTGTAGTTGTGCCATCCGGGTGAAATTGCGCACTTTCCCGATAACTGTTCTTGATGAAAAAATACGAAAAAGAACATTCCAAAACTCCGACAAACTACTGTTCACTGTTTTCTTCAATAATTCAACATTTTACATGGTTTTGTAAACTTTGAGTTCGGTAGGCCAACTACCTTGGCTGCTCGGCCTACTGTGGTTGCCCACGCGCACTGTAAACGCTGTAACGTACACTTGTACGGGTCTTATTTTGTTTTTATTTATTTAAATTGAAAAATTTTGTTTTGAATGTAATTAATTAAATAATTCGGTTAATGTCTTTTGTCGTTGTTTAAAAAATGTTTTAAAATTGTTTGATTATGTTTCTTCGAAACTTGTTTTGTTGTGTGACGTTTCTTCTGTTGACTAGGCGAATCTGTGAAGTCGATTTCTCACTGAAAGTACATTTAGTTTTTTATTAAATAATTACTTACTTGAAGTGAGTCTGGCTGACCACGCAGTGTTGAGGTGGCAATCTAATTTTAGATTTATTCACCCTAAATTCAATTTGCCGCTGTCTGTGTTGCCATACATGGAGAGATGTCCACCTGTTCTGTAATAACCTAGTCTACTGAAATAAATCGTCTGACTCTATTTTGCTGTGTAAAATTATGATTTATTTTATAATAATATTCTTTAAGTTGGTTTAAAATATAATATACTGTTCCGGGTTTAAATTGCTCTACAATAGAATTTACTTTTATGAAAATCTTGTCTCAGGGTTGGTAGTTCTGGTCTACAATTATCAGACTGGTTAAACTTATTTTTTGGTTAACTATTTAGTTAAAATGTAGGTTCTTTTAGCCTGCAGAATACATATAAAATAACTAGAAAACTTATTCTACCATTATTAGGTAGTCGGAGAGTGATTACAAATCAGTTACATCTTAATGTAAACAGTATAGCCATGCCTGGTTCCGGCATCATATGTTAACTTGTTGTATTGTCAATCGACAATGAAAGTTAAATGAATTAATAATTCTTTACAATACATAAAATATGAACACAATAAAATAATAAATCAATTCAGTGTTCCTTGAAGAATCATCTGAATAGTTATACTGGATTCCTTCAAATAGGTAATCGTTTAATTATTAGAATAGTATTTCGCTTGGTATGAACTTCTTTTATTAATAAAATAACAAAATATCGTAATAGTAGTAGACTCGTTCTTAATTCTAAACATAAATTATATTTTCATTTTTTAACTGCTGATAATTAATTTCGTCAGCTGACAATTCTCAAACTTCTGACTAACTATTGTTAGTTTAATATTGGTTTAACGATTAATGACTTCATTGATATGTTATTAATTGCAACACTCTTAGTGTTTATATTGAACAAACTATCATCATCTTCATAACTCTTATTTACTAATTAAATAAAATGAATTTGAGAATTCTCTTTATAATCAATTGCTGAATGAAAATAATAGGATGCAATGCCCTTTATTTGTTAGTCTGTACACATAGTATTAGTGTTGTTCGATAAAATATATCGTCAATTTCTTAACTTCCTTAATAAAGTAAAAAATCACTTTACTCCCTGTATATCGCATAATTGCTAGGGAATATTATACTTAGCAATTCATGTCGCACTATTTAGTCTTCACTAATCTTCAACTGTAACGTTATTATGATTTTGGACAAATGAGGTTATGTTTTCATTGTTTACATTCGATAACACGCACAAAGTTAGGTTAGACAGCTGTTTTCTGGCGATGCGGAGCTGACGTCTGTACTCTTCAAAGGTTATTCAAAATGTGCCCTGAGATGACGTCTGTTTCTGCCGTTCTCCTCTGCATTCCTTGTAAAATGTATCGAATTCTCTTGTTTGATTGGCTGAAGATCTTTACTTTAGTGCACATACCCCCTTAGCAAAATTATTTAATTGTTACAATAAGCGTGGGTCTTCGGGTTCATGAGTATGAACTAGACATTTTTCCAAAATAAATCATATATTTTTAAATTGATATAACTTTCTTATCACACCTCAGATTGTGAATCTAAGCTTACTACGGTATGGCGAATATTTGGCTCTTAATTTAGAGTCCACACATGATATGCTTTCATCCATGATTAAGGAAGATATTGTTTGAAATGAACACTTTGCACTATTTATTAATAAATTTATATATTCTTTGATTAGAACTAACTAATGACAATCACATCTCTTCAAGATTATGCTTTTCAAGTCCTTTTACACTCTTTACTTATCGTCTACTTATGATTATTAACAAAATATATCTCCTATGCTAACGTTGCCTTAGGCCTATGAGTCTACTAGCTATATTGATTAATTACAATTGGGAAATTGTTTCTGGGCAATTTCTGTGTTGTCCCAATTACACATACAGTGTCATTACAATTACTGTTTGACTTAGTTACTGGGAATACATTGTTTTTATTGTTTTAGATTACATTGTTGTTTTACTGGGAATACCTGGTTTTGATTCTATTTAACCACCTCTGTATTGTACTATCAGGTGTCTCCTTACTTTATTTCTTTTTTAATTAAGTAGTGTTCTTTCAAACCACTATCTTATTCAGAATTGTTCACTACAGTTATTACATTGGTTTACAATCTGGTGTTTTTTATATATTGGTTCGTTCTTTCGTGTTGAGAATTGAATAACAGTATTTGCATCTAGTGTCACATGACAGATGTGCTTAATTATTATTATTATGCCATACATTATTGATAATAATTACCTTACAAGATTATATTAGTGATATACCATCTTCTTTATTATGCAGGTATCCCCCTTTTGATTCCTGTTTAATTTTACAATAGGTTTTATCTCAGTTTTACATGGTGATTCCCATTTTGTCTGTTTTTGTTCATTTGGCTTACATTAATTATCATATAAATACTACTCTAGGTAGCTGATCTTGGTACTGGTAGAAACCTTACCACCTCTACTTGATTTTTTGTCCAAGAGATTTTAGTTTAAATATGTTTTAGTTATTATTTCTTATTAATCTAAGTGAAAAGTACCTGTATTTAGGTTATGTGTCTTCCCACTCTAAAGCAACAATGGTTTGACTGAGCTGATTCTAATTTACACTTTTAATCTTGTTTTTACTAGTACTATATTATTAATTACCACCTGTAATTTATTAATTAGTTCTTTTTTCTTTCTATTATCATTTTTTCCATAACTTAGTTAATAATTATCACTGTTATTTGACAATTTTGATTCTCTTTTCATTTACATTAATTCTGGTCATAATATGTTATTATACTGTTGTTTACAGCTTCTTATTATTCTAATATTATTATTACTCTCACTCTCTTGGCTAATATTGGATGCCCTACTCATTTACTAGACTAGTGGTCATATTCAGGTCATCTAAGTAGTCAGTTAAGTGTTTTGTCTATCTGTCCTTGTCTCTCAGTTAGTACTTCACTGGTGTTGGCTATTTATTTCACATGTGGCCTTCTTATCTCATTGTTATTGTAGTTTCTTGGTTCTTCTTAGGTCACCATTCTGATTGATATCATTATTATTATTTCTTCTTTGTAATATGTTTTTTTCTTGGTTTCTTGGCCTCTTACTGACCGGATCTATTGGGTTTTTGCTTCTGTTGTATAATCACTATTTAATGCATTTTCTTTCTTGTTATTTATATTATTACCATTACTGTATTAACTCTCTTGTTGTGAGTTCGTTCTTCTATAATTATTTGCTTATGTAGTTTTCATGCTTGGCATTCTCATTGTAAATACTTAAAGGGTCTTGTCCCCCTCAATTATTATGACATGTTACTTATTTTTGATGTTTAAAATATCGTGGTTATACTGTATGTCTCATTACAGCACGCATGTACTGTTTGCTGGCAATTGTGAGACTGACTGCTGTTCATCGTCTTACACAACAGTATGTCCGTTTATTCCACAATTAAAACCAGTTTTTTCCGGTTTCGGCCACGTATTGCTGTCTTGGCTGACGTCACTTGTTTACAGTCGTGCCTCACCCAAACAACGATTCCATTTGTTATTGTTTTACACATTCCTTTTTGTGGGCGTAATTGTGACTCACTCGTCGCCAGCTAAAAATAGGTTGCATTGCATAACATACTGTTACACAGTGAATTCCCTGATTACCAGCTGTTGCTTATATATGGCCTGCAATTGTTCCAGAATAATTTTTCATTCTTTTGGCAGTGTGCCATAATAATTTGTGTAGTTACAAGTACTAGAATAGTCTGGAATGCTACTTGACTGCACAGCCTTGACAGAGATGCCACATGCTGGGCTAGTCGAGAAGCGTGTAGAAAAACGACATGGACATTGCAGTTTTGTTACATTAAAAAAAAACATAAACAAAACATACAGTGCAAATTAAATTATATGTAGCTGCCAGTGTAAGTAAAGCTACAGAAATTTCTGAATCTAGTTATACAGAATATTAAAAGAAAGAAGAGATTATCTATATATTGTAATATATTTTGTTACAAATATATTTAAATAATATAATTTTTAGTATTAGTATTAGTAGATAGATTTTATAATTATTAAGTTGATTTTATAATAACTGAAATCCCACTAGTGATCTCGCCAATTGGTAATATAATTTCAAATTTACAAAGAATAAATTAAATATAAATAATGTATGATAATAAAGTGTGATTTGTTGATAATAAAAATTTTTGTAAGTTATCAAATTTTTCTCATATATTTTTTAATTTTTTTGTTTAATTAATTAATTGTGTGTGTGCTTTAATTACTTCCAATTAAATAGGTATGAATTTGTAGTTCAAAACTATTTATTTCTATTAATAATTTAATAGTGTAGTTAGATCTGTTGATTCTCTCTGCTGACTTTGCTCTTCTTCTTCCTCTAAAATATTTATCTTATCACTGTAAATTATTTTTTTTTTTAGAAGAAAAAATAGTTAACATTCACTATACAAATAAATGCAAACTCTTATAACTGAATAATGATGTTCATTTATTGACATTTAAAATTATGCGCCATTCAGGCTGCGCATGACCCAGGCATTGGTTGATATCTGCTCAAGTCGGTAGCGAACAAGATTGACAAAATATATTTTTTACAAGATTAATTAATTAGGATTCTTTTAGCGAGTCGAAATGGTCAGAGGGCAAGGAACAAGATACAATTCTTACACTAATTTTTAAAATAAATCATTATGGCTGAAAAAACAATATTATTATGTAAATTGTCAATTATGAAAGGTAATATCGAACCATTCGTCGAGGTGACGTCACTGGCTTCAAGCAGGCTGTGTTTTGTGCTGGTTCGGAAATAAAGTATGGCCGCCGTAACCTCGATTTTCTCTGCTATGCACTGTTGATACTGGTTGAGCTTCTTCCACAGAAATAAATGAGTATTCCCTTCTCTGCGAGGTGGTAGTTGTCCTGGAATATAGTGTAGAGTGTTCTCTCTTCTCCTGCGATGTCGTTTCGGGATGGTTTACTGGTGAAGTGTCCGGTGTTCAAATGTGTGTATTCGTGTTCTGCTAATACGGGTTAAAATATTCTCAAAATGGCCGTTGATTTCTTGTGCTCGTGTTAGATAGTGTTATTACTGTTGTTCTGAATTAGTTAGGTGTTAATTATTATCTGTTAGTGTTATTTTTATTTAGTTAACCTCTGTTACACCTTTCGAGGCTACACTCACGGTTTTGCACAAAATTATACTTTTTCGGTCTTCTGTTAGTAATTTCTCAACTGGTCATATTAACGATTAACAATAGACTAAACTCTGAACGTCGTCGTTTCGGGGTAATTTATGATATGTCTTTTTCCTCTTTCCATTGTTTATTTATAAAAGTACATGTCTCAGATTTGGTTCATCCTCTAAATATACCTAACAAGTTTCCTATTTATTGCTGTATTTCAATTATTTCTTAATTTTACAAAAATCTAACTACTCAACAATATTCTTAAATTAATTTTACATAATTGGATATATAGCTGGATTTATTTTAAGTTCATTTAAGCCTAAAATTTACAATTTTTGATAATTATTGTAGGCCTCATATTTTGTACAAATTTAGTGTTTAAATGGTTTATAAGTGTTTTTCTGATAATATTTCCATGGAATAATACTAATAACTCCATGATTATCTTTTGTTGTTAATAATTTTGTTGTTATAACACTTCAATATGGATTAATTTACCTTTTAGTCTGATTTGATTACCATTATAGGCCTAGTATTATTTATTTCCAAAAAAGTTAATTTTCTTTCCTTTGTCATTCCATTCGTTATTATTTGTATCTGTACTAATTACATTTTCAAATTTCTGTGTTGTATGGACTGAATTCTATTCCCTATATTATGTAGTTTGATTCTCTGGTCTGTATGTAGTTTTGGTTTACATTACTGGTCTGTTTTTCTAGAGTGGTATATTAGCTAATCTGCTTTGTACCTTTCATATGGTTTACAGTTTTAAATAAAATTATAACATTCCTATTTCCTACTTGCCTCTCTGCCTTACAAACTTGAAAATTAGTTAACATGATTTTAAATACAACAAAACATCTTATTATCTACTATTTTTCATATATCACCTAACTTTAACAAAACCATCTTATATCTATTATTTTTGACTGTGTCATTCAATGATAACAAAATATCTTATGCCTATTATTTTTTATATACCATTTAACTATAATAGAAACATTTTATTAATAACAATACCTTCAGTCATTAACTGTCCTTTGTTTTTATGTTCTTTTTGTAACAAATTTAATTCTACTAAAACATCTTATTACTAATAATAATACTTTCAGTCATTAACTGTCTTTTGTATTTGTCTCTTTTGGTATTAACTTAATTGTAATAACAACATCTTATATCTATTATCACCTTATATCTAACATATTATCTGATTAACAATAAATAACAAACATTTTATTATTGGTTATACCCTCAGTTGTGAACTGTCCTCTGGTATTTATTGTCCTTCTCACAATTTACTTAACTGTAATTAAAAAAAAACATTTTATGGGTAATATTATTTCTTATATCTAATTTAAAAAAACTCTTATCACTAATAATGTTGTCAGCCCTTTTAAATAATTTTTATTTCCTACACTATTTTTTATTATAGTGTGTAACTGGTTATTCTCTACACTCACTGTAGTCTCTAACTTTTATTGTATTTTTTATGGTATTTCACCTTATATTTCTTACACTAATGGTAGTCTTTTGTTTTTACGCTATGGTAAGTTTTGGTTTGTTTCTACACCATTGGTAGTCTTTTGGTTGTTACATATAATACTTATATCTAGTTTACAACTCGGTTTTCATTGGATTGTATCTTGTAACTTGAGTTACGGGGTCTACATATGTTGGTTTTCAATTTAGTTCAAAGGTATGTATTCCTTTATTAACATTTTTGGAATAGCTCTTCTTATTTCTAGGCTCTTTGTAGGAATCTTGACATATTTTGTCCTTTCTTCATTATTATATTAGTAAATTTCTTGTCTTGTGGTTTCTCTGCTTCTTGACCTTATATTTCCCTTATTAATATTGTTTTCACCTTTTTATCTCCGTTTTCTTTTCTTTCCTTTTTACTGCTTCCCCAATCTACTGGGTATACTGCTGGTTTATTGGGTTTTTACATAGTAAGTTATTTTGACCAATTGTTTTCTTTGTTATTGTTTATTCTTATTAACATTTTATTGACTTAATGTACAGTTTCTTTAGTTTAATCTTCAACCAATTCATTCTTCTCACTCACTATGGACCTTTTCTTCTTTATTTATGTTGCATTAAGATAAAATTTTAATGTGATAATTTTGTTATGCTACATATGCTCTCCTGTAAAAGTGATTAGTTCAGATCATACTCTTAGTATGGATGAAATAATTACTACTAATTCTTTTTATTTACCATATTTTCTTCGTGATTACATGTTTTCACTTTATATACCTTCCTTTTCCACCGTTGCTTCCTCTCAGATGATGTGTATCTCCTTCATTAGTTTCCTTCTTCATTAATAAGTAATCCTCAATCTTGTGTATAACATTATCATTTTATATCCTTTCTTATTTGGTGCTTCCTCACCAGTATGTTTACTCCCTAACATTCCCTAACATATTAATTGGAACAGTTCAGAGTGGCACTTTTGGCTTCAATCCCTGCTGTCCAATACTTCAATTAATTGAGTCCAGAGGTATTATCATCTCTGCTCAAAATATAAGACTGATGGAATTTTCTACATCCAGTCATAAAAATAAATAATCAGTAAAAGTAGTCTCTTTTGACTAAAATAAACATCTTTAGATTCTTCACTTCATAATATTTTATATCAATTAATACTTTTATACACTTGACTCTTCTTCTCTATTAAAGCTTATTCCATATTATGTGGTTTAGGTATGTGGTATAATATACATTTCATCATTTCATCTTGTTTACCTAGTAATTAGCATATATATATATTTTTTCTACCATTTGGTATCCAATGAGTTATTTTATTGCTCCTGGCATAACATTAATTAATTCTTTATCCCTTATCACTATAACAGTGGTTATTACAACAGTATTATCATTAATAGTACCAGGGTTTTTGGTTTCTGGTCTTAATATTTGGTCTCTACTTAGTTGGTCTTTCTTCATTGTTCCATCTTTATCAAATTATTTTCTTTGTGAGTTTGGTTAAGTTGTTTTGATTAAATCATATGATATTCTGGTTTCTTTTCTCTTTTTCATTTGAAATTCTGTATCATTTTTGTCTTACTTACATAATTTATAATAGTGGTCATTGTTAGCATAGTCACTATTATCATACAAACTATAGTATGGTTTTTTATAGTTGTGATAGTTTATTGAGGGATTTTTTTTATTTATTTTTTTTTTAGAATTTTGAAATTTTTGTTCATCAAAATTCCTTTCGTTTCTTCATAATTCTTCGAACGTTTGGTGTAAGTTGTACTTACAAATTTTTTGAATTTTGAAATTTTTTGTTCATCAAAATTCCTTTTGTTTCTTCATAATTCTTCGAATGTTTGGTGTAAGTTGTACTTACAAATTTTTTGAATTTTGAAATTTTTTATCTCTCCTCTATATATTTTTTAATTGATAATTGATTATAAGTTCCTTTTACTTTATTTGAAATGATATCCTTTAATACATACGTATTGTTATTATTGTTTTTAATAATCAGGTATGGGCCGGTATACAGCAGTAACAACTTTTTGGTAATGCCTTCCAAAGTACTGGGTAATTCCCTGTTTTTTAGTAGTACCTTTTCTCCGACTTCATAGCTTATTATTTTCTTAATCGCCTTTTGATACTTGTTCTTGCGCCTTTCCTGGTCTTCTGCTAATTTATTGTAGAATCTGATTCGATTGAATTTGTATTCTTTACTCATGGGGAATTCTATTATGTCTTGTATTTCTCTTGGAGGCGGTTTTTCATACATTGCCGTGCATGGCGTGTTACCTATAGCGAGGTGATATGACAAATTAAGGAATTCTTCAGTAGCTAATAAATATTCTTGCCACTTCCTTTGTTGATTATAGCAATAAGTCCGAAATATTCTTCCGACTTCTCGCAGTACCCTCTCTGCTGGATTGCTGCTGGGGTGGTAGACAGATGTCTTTTATGTCTTAATGCCCAACGTATTTAGAGTGTTTCTCCACCTCCAACCCTTAAATTGCGTTCCATGGTCTGTGATTATGGATGCCGGGCTCCCTATCTCTGGAATGTAATGATTTGTTATTATTCCTAGAGTCTTCAAAGTGGTGGCTCTGTTCACAGGGTACAGTTTTGTGAATTTTGTGAAGTGATCCATCATGATAATAATGTATTTGTATCGATGGCGTCCGCCACTGCGGGGAAATGGACCACAGATGTCCAGGAAGACCTTTTCCAGTTTGGCTTGTGAGGTAATTGGTATCATCATACCCTCTTTTCTCTCATTGTTGGTTTTCACCAATTGACATATCAGACAGGTTTTGAGGTAGTTTCTCGTCTTCCTATTTATATTTTTTATATGGCAATTCTCTTCTATCGCCTTGATCACCTTCATGGCTCCCATGTGACCGTATCGTAGATGATAGTCCAGGATGATATCCTTTTCGATTGTAGTAGGGATCATGATCTTCCATATCTCTTCATCAAGGGATGTTTTGATGAATAATATTTCGTTATGTACACAATAAAACTTGGTTATTGTGTCATCTTGGCTGGAGAGACGAAGTTTAATGTGGTTTAACTTCGGGTCGGACTGCTTGTGTTGCTGATGTCCTGCACTATCTTTTCTAAATCGGATCTGTCCTTAATAATATTATAGATTTTCAAGATGCTCTCCTTTTCGCCTTCGAATGTTTGTTCTTCCAGATTTACTCTCGACAACACGTCGGCTACTACATTTTTACTTCCAGGAACATACTCCCACTGTATATCGTATTCCTGCAGGGCAAGTACCCATCTGGTCAATCTACCATGGCTTAACTTGCATCTTCTCAGAAATGATATAGATTTGTGATCTGTTCGAACGGTCACTGGATATCCAAGGATATACGTCCGAAACTTCCCACAGGCAAAGACCACACTTAGCAGTTCCTTTTCCGTCACGTTATAGTTCTTTTCACACTGGTTAAGGGTTCTACTAGCAAAGCTCACTACTAGATGGTTTCCACCTTCGTCTTCTTGGTACAGTGTTGATCCCAAGCTAATGTTACTAGCGTCACAGTTTAGAAAGAAGGGTCGGTTAAAATCCGGATGGTTGAGCATTACTGCTTCTAAGAACTTCTCCTTAATTGATTTGAAGGTTTCGTCTTGTTCTTGACCCCATCGCCATTTATTCTTGGACGATAACTGGTACTGAAACCGGGCCGTCAGTTCGGAATAATTATTTTGGAATTTCCTATAGTAGTTACATAGGCCTAAAAATGATTGTAGTTGCCTTCTGTTTTTTGGTATAGGGAATCGTTGTATGGCGTCTACTTTTTCTGTTGATGGTGTTATTCCTTGACTGTTTAACTGGAAACCCAAAAATTGTACTTCTTTAGCTACAAGCTTGGACTTGTCTAGTTTAAGGGTAACATTATTTTCAGCCAGCTTCTTCAAGACATGCTCCACACGGTAACAGTGTTCTTCCCAATTGGTTGATGTTATTAGGAGATCATCAACATAGACAGTCGTGAATTGGAGCGCTTCTGGTCCGAGTATATGATCCATACAGGTGACAAAAACAGCTACTGAGTTCACCAACCCGAAGGGCAACCTCTTAAACTGATAGTTGCGCCCTTCGAAGATGAACGCCATGTATTGCCGGCTTGCTGGGTGCAACTCCACCTGCAAATACCCCCAAACGGTATCCCACGTAGTAATGAACTTCGTTCCGTGAAATCTCTTCAATATCTCATCAATTTCGCCAGGTGAGGTACGATCGTTAATAATCATTTTGTTTATCTCACGTGCGTCAAGGCAAAGCCTTACCTTCCCATTTTTCTTTTGTATAGCCACAATTGGGCTAGTGTATGGCGATTGACTGCTTTCGATAATATCTTTATTGATCATATTCTGGGTCTCTGTGCGTACGGCTTCCTTCAAAAATTGTGCTATGGGATTGACTTTCGGTTAAATTCTACCGGTTCTCTGAATCGTATGGAACATTGGTAGTTCCGGATCTTTCCAGGTTCGTCCGAAAATACAGCTCGATATTTTTCATATATGTTGACTAATTGATTCAGCTGGTCTTCCTCTAATTGTTCGGTAGTATTGTGGCACTGGAAGGCACGTATCTCCTGAATCTTTTGTGGCCATAGGTCATCCTCCGAATTCTGATGTACTGGCTTGTTGTTTGTCGAGTAGTTTGCCAAGTAATTCACCTTATTTTTGTGGTCTAGAAGTTGTCTGGAGTCTAACATCTTGTTGTTAGTTAAATTGGCTACCCAGGTCGAACCTTCAGAAAAGAGTGATACCTTTCCTCGGCACAAGTCGATAACTGCTGAGTTTCTGCGCAATATGTCACATCCTATCATGATGTTGAAAGGTAATCCGGCTGCAACAAGAAATATCATATCCACACTAATGCCCTGACTGTTGACACTTAGGGATACCTGTTTTCTTATGGTTTTGTTCTGTCGGCCGGTAGCTCCTACAAGTACAATATTATTAATAGGTAGTACCGGTAAGTTTTTGTGGCATTCCTGCTGTATCCGGTCCAACTCATTACGATTTATTATAGAGACATTGGCTCCAGTGTCTATCATTATAGGAACAGAAATACCCTCAATTTCTGCAATTGTATATATTATTTCATTGTCATTATTATTAACGTTAATTTCGTTTTCTTCTAGCAAGTCCTTACGGATATCTTTCAAATAGTTATTGTATATTATTGTAAAATTTTTTCTTTCTTCCTTCAAATTTATTTCTTGGTCAAACCCAGCAGATTGGAGCAGTAAAGGGTTATTGGAGTTTATTACTGCCTCCGTTCGTTTAAATGTTCCGCATCATTACGGATTAGGCCGTTGGAAGCACCAGCTTGGAGTCCTGAAACTGCTTCGTTTGGTTCCGCACGATCGTCCTGTTGGGCTTCCGTTACAGGTAGTCTTCGTTGATTGTCCAGGCTGGAACTGCGTCTGGGCTCGTACTCTCTGTAACGATTAGTTCCCTGACTTCCTTGAAAGGTCTCATACTCATAATATCGGCTCCTTCGTTGAGGCTGGTACCTCCTCTGTCCACTGCCTTCCGCTCTGATGTAGTTAACATGGGGTCGATATGTCCTGTAATTATTGTTATTACCTCCATTCGGGTAATTCCTGTTATAATTACTATGATAATTGTTATTAGAGGGGTTGGGGTTTCTCTGACCATTTGGAACATAATTACGGTTATTATTATAATAACCGTTGTTGTTTGGTGGACGGTTATTATTATTATTATTATTATTATTATTGTTGTTGCCCTCATTATTATTAATTCGAGGAACATGATTATTATTATTATTGTTATTAAATCTAGGTACATTATTGTTATTACGAGTGTTATGATTGTATTCGGCATTATTCCGATTTGCGGAATTATAATTATTGTTGTTGCCCACATTCTGCCGATTATTATTATTCGAATTATTGGTGTTACTTCTTGGTTCCGGCCTTTCATATCTCCTGCGACTTTGGCGGTAGTAATCCTCATGCTCATACATTTCTAAGAGCTCGGTCATTGCTTGTACAGTCTTTATTTGACTGTTTCTTCTAGCTCTTATTATATCTTCCTCATAATGGTATGAGAGCTTGCTGACCAGGAATTCTTCCGGTATTCTGGGCTCTAGATGTTTGGCCACGCACACCTTTCCCAAGAAGTACGCCGTTAGAGTCTGGTTTCCATACGGGTTGTATTTTCCATGACAGATCCCGTCTCTAGCGATATTTTGTGTCGATTCAGACCAATATTTGGCTTTGAATAGCCTTTTGAATTGTTGGTAATCGGTCACTTCGTCTCTTATCGCCATCCACCAGTTATCTGCTATCTCCTTGAACGATTCGTCAAGTACTTCTTTATTCTCCCTCCAGCGATTGCCTCTGTGTTTGGTGAAGTACTCTTCGATTCTGGCTAGGAACTCCATCGGTTTGTTTTTATAAAACCTGAAGTTAATTCCTTCACGATTCTCGTTGTTAGGACAACTGGTAATGCTTGTCGGTCGACTATGGAACAGGTCTATATCTGTTTGATTCTGTCGCACCTGACTGTTGATACTGGTCACAGTAGCTTCAATGCCGTCACATTTTTCTGTGAATCGGTCCTGCACTCGCTCCCAGTCTTCACGTGTTTCTTTTAGTTTTTCCTCTAAAGTCTTCCTATTCGTTTCTTCAATGTTGTTAACCTTAGTGTTTATTTCTGTCTTGATACTCTGTACTTCTCGTTCGGTTTGACTCCATCTTTCGTCAGCTCTTGTAACCTTTTGTTCGATTACCGTTAATTCCTCTTCTACCTTCTTGCTGATTGTTTCATTATTTTCAGCTATCTTTTGCCCCAGTTCCTTCCTTCAGTGCTTCCATCTTTCCATCTAATCGGTTCATATTCTCTTGGTTCGTCTCTCTTAATTCTTCTCTTAATTGTTGACTATTATTTTCCATCTTTTTATTGGTTTCTTCCAGTTTCTGGCTTATCTGGGTCAATTCCTCCTTCGATTGTTTATTGTCAGTTTTTATTTCCTCCATTTTCTCCTCAATCTTCTGAATATTTTCTTCCATCTTCTCCTCGATCTTCTTAATATTTTCCTCCATTAATAATTTATTTTCGTTTTTTATTTCGTCCACTTTCTCCTCCATCTTCTTACTGGTATCTCCAATTTTATTACTTAATTCCTCCTTCAATCGTTGGTTATCACTTTTCATTTCCTTACTATTTTCTTCGATTTTCTTATTGGTATCCCCGATTTTATTACCCAACTCTTCCTTTGTCGTTTTAAATTCTCTGAGTAACATCTCCATCATTCTATCCAATTTTGTATCTTCCTTTGTGGTGGATTTCTCCGGCTGTTCCTCCTGTGGTGCAGGCTTGTTTGGTTCTGCTGGCGGTAACATCGACTCCACATCTTCCACTGGTGTCGCCTCTTTATCCTCCATGTCTACCTCCTGCTCGGCCTCCACAGCCCTTTTTTTTGATGTAGCCCTCCTGTGCATCTCGCTCCTTCTTCCGACCTGTTGACCGCTGCCGAGCTAAAAATAGGAAACTGGACGATCGTCCTTATTTTATAACTCTATTAGCTCCTATTTTAAGCCCTTTAGGTGGACGCCAATTTGTAATATATTTTGCTAATAGATGAAGATGATGCCCCACGTTGGGTGCCAATTTGTAATATATTTTGTTACAAATATATTTAAATAATATAATTTTTAGTATTAGTATTAGTAGATAGATTTTATAATTATTAAGTTGATTTTATAATAACTGAAATCCCACTAGTGATCTCGCCAATTGGTAATATAATTTCAAATTTACAAAGAATAAATTAAATATAAATAATGTATGATAATAAAGTGTGATTTGTTGATAATAAAAATGTTTGTAAGTTATAAAATTTTACTCATATATTTTTTAATTTTTTTGTTTAATTAATTAATTCAATTAATAAATAAATAATTAATTAATTGTGTGTGTGCTTTAATTACTTCCAATTAAATAGGTATGAATTTGTAGTTCGAAACTATTTATTTCTATTAATAATTTAATAGTGTAGTTAGATCTGTTGATTCTCTCTGCTGACTTTGCTCTTCTTCTTCCGCTAAAATATTTATCTTATCACTGTAAATTATTTTTTTTTTTAGAAGAAAAAATAGTTAACGTTCACTATACAAATAAATACAAACTCTTATAACTGAATAATGATGTTCATTTATTGACATTTAAAATTATGCGCCATTCAGGCTGCGCATGACCCAGGCATTGGTTGATATCTGCTCAAGTCGGTAGCGAACAAGATTGACAAAATATATTTTTTACAAGATTAATTAATTAGGATTCTTTTAGCGAGTCGAAATGGTCAGAGGGCAAGGAACAAGATACAATTCTTACACTAATTTTTAAAATAAATCATTATGGCTGAAAAACAATATTATTATGTAAATTGTCAATTATGAAAGGTAATATCGAACCATTCGTCGAGATGACGTCACTGGCTTCAAGCAGGCTGTGTCTTGTGCTGGTTCGGAAATAAAGTATGGCCGCCGTAACCTCGATTTTCTCTGCTATGCACTGTTGATACTGGTTGAGCTTCTCCCACAGAAATAAATGAGTATTCCCTTCTCTGCGAGGTGGTAGTTGTCCTGGAATATAGTGTAGAGTGATCTCTCTTCTCCTGCGATGTCGTTTCGGGATGGTTTACTGGTGAAGTGTCCGGTGTTCAAATGTGTGTATTCGTGTTCTGCTAATACGGGTTAAAATATTCTCAAAATGGCCGTTGATTTCTTGTGCTCGTGTTAGATAGTGTTATTACTGTTGTTCTGAATTAGTTAGGTGTTAATTATTATCTGTTAGTGTTATTTTTATTTAGTTAACCTCTGTTACACCTTTCGAGGCTACACTCACGGTTTTGCACAAAATTATACTTTTTCGGTCTTCTGTTAGTAATTTCTCAACTGGTCATATTAACGATTAACAATAGACTAAACTCTGAACGTCGTCGTTTCGGGGTAATTTATGATATGTCTTTTTCCTCTTTCCATTGTTTATTTATAAAAGTACATGTCTCAGATTTGGTTCATCCTCTAAATATACCTAACAAGTTTCCTATTTATTGCTGTATTTCAATTATTTCTTAATTTTACAAAAATCTAACTACTAAGCAATATTCTTAAATTAATTTTACATAATTGGATATATAGCTGGGTTTGTTTTAAGTTCATTTAAGCCTAAAATTTACAATTTTTGATAATTATTGTAGGCCTCATATTTTGTACAAATTTAGTGTTTAAATGGTTTATAAGTGTTTTTCTGATAATATTTCCATGGAATAATACTAATAACTCCGTGATTATCTTTTGTTGTTAATAATTTTGTTGTTATAACACTTCAATATGGATTAATTTACCTTTTAGTCTGATTTGATTACCATTATAGGCCTAGTATTATTTATTTCCAAAAAAAGTTAATTTTCTTTCCTTTGTCATTCCATTCGTTATTATTTGTATCTGTACTAATTACATTTTCAAATTTCTGTGTTGTATGGACTTTATTCTATTCCCTATATTATGTAGTTTGATTCTCTGATAGATAGTTTTGGTTTACATTACTGGTCTGTTTTTCTAGAGTGGTGTATTAGCTAATCTGCTTTGTACCTTTCATATGGTTTACAGTTTTAAATAAAATTATAACATTCCTATTTCCTACTTGCCTCTCTGCCTTACAAACTTGAAAATTAGTTAACATGATTTTAAATACAACAAAACATCTTATTATCTACTATTTTTCATATATCACCTAACTTTAACAAAACCATCTTATATCTACTATTTTTGACTGTATCATTTAATGATAACAAAATATCTTATGCCTATTATTTTTTATATACCATTTAACTATAATAGAAACATCTTATTACTAACAATACCTTCAGTCATTAACTGTCCTTTGTTTTTATGTTCTTTTTGTAACAAATTTAATTCTACTAAAACATCTTATTACTAATAATAATACTTCCAGTCATTAACTGTCTTTTGTATTTATGTCTCTTTTGGTATTAACTTAACTGTAATAACAACATCTTATATCTATTATCACCTTATATCTAACATATTATCTGATTAACAATAAATAACAAACATTTTATTATTGGTTATACCCTCAGTTGTGAACTGTCCTCTGGTATTTATTGTCCTTCTCACAATTTACTTAACTGTAATTAAAAAAAAACATTTTATGGGTAATATTATTTCTTATATCTAATTTAAAAAAACTCTTATCACTAATAATGTTGTCAGCCCTTTTAAATAATTTTTATTTCCTACACTATTTTTTATTATAGTGTGTAACTGGTTATTCTCTACACTCACTGTAGTCTCTAACTTTTATTGTATTTTTTATGGTATTTCACCTTATATTTCTTACACTAATGGTAGTCTTTTGTTTTTACGCTATGGTAAGTTTTGGTTTGTTTCTACACCATTGGTAGTCTTTTGGTTGTTACATATAATACTTATATCTAGTTTACAACTCGGTTTTCATTGGATTGTATCTTGTAACTTGAGTTACGGGGTCTACATATGTTGGTTTTCAATTTAGTTCAAAGGTATGTATTCCTTTATTAACATTTTTGGAATAGCTCTTCTTATTTCTAGGCTCTTTGTAGGAATCTTGACATATTTTGTCCTTTCTTCATTATTATATTAGTAAATTTCTTGTCTTGTGGTTTCTCTGCTTCTTGACCTTATATTTCCCTTATTAATATTGTTTTCACCTTTTTATCTCCTTTTTCTTTTCTTTCCTTTTTACTGCTTCCCCAATCTACTGGGTATACTGCTGGTTTATTGGGTTTTTACATAGTAAGTTATTTTGACCAATTGTTTTCTTTGTTATTGTTTATTCTTATTAACATTTTATTGACTTAATGTACAGTTTCTTTAGTTTAATCTTCAACCAATTCATTCTTCTCACTCACTATGGACCTTTTCTTCTTTATTTATGTTGCATTAAGTTAAAATTTTAATGTGATAATTTTGTTATGCTACAATATGGATGTGAAATAATCTTTCTACTTCAAAAAAAAAAAAAAATAATAACTCGCACAAAACCGACTCCCTCACAGGGAGTGCAATAAGGAGAAAGATATTTATGCATATCCAAAATGTGACTCGGAAAAATCTGATTATCCAGAAAGAAAATCACTGAACAAAATGTATCGAGTCTGAAAGAAAATATTTAAAGAAAATCATAAAAAGTGATATTCACTGTGTATTCAATAGAAGGTTCCTGGTAAGGAATGATAATGTTGTATGGAGGATTTGCTATCTAACAGGTGTAAATAGACAGGCGAGAGGATAAGAACACTGTTACATATTTGAATCTATCAATAGATTTTGGAAAATATGTGGATGATTACTTTGTAGTCTGTTATTTTGGGAAATAACATTATGTATTTATATCGATAGCATACATATGTTTTGGGATGTGAGAAACGGTGAGAAGCATGTCTCTGCCAATGTAGAAATGACAGATGTTACAGTAATGAGTGCCATAGTACATTAGTGTCTTGCCATAGTAGTGGGGGTAATGTTTCCCCTCATTGTGATGCGGCAGATCACCAGTCCAGCTTCTTTTTGTCTGTGGTCGAACTATAAGCTTGCAACAAAGTTAAAACTGCATATTAGTCTTTTCAAATTAGAAATTAGATAGGCTTTGAACTCAAACTTGTTTTCTTGTTCAATTCTTTCGTTACCAACGCTGAATTTCTTTTAAGTGTCCTTGCCATTCATTATGATGCCCATATTTTCCTTTTTTATTTATTCAACTATAATATTCCTTTATAAAGATGTTTAATACTTCTATTAATATTCATTGTATATGGTGACGACAAATCAATTTACCAAAATCATATTACTGCAGACCTAATATGTGCTGTCACTACCACTAGATGTAACACTGGCCTACCCACTTGGTAGCATGTAGATGTCAACCTACCATCTGACTTGCTGAAACCTGCTTTTCATTTGCTAATGTGACCTGCTTGCCTAGATCATGTACAAGAACATTCAGGTCCTTTTCATTGGTGTTAGATTCTTCCTATCCAGTCATCTACAAATGTTCCTTTTCTTCTCTGATTAATTGATTGAGAATTGTTACTTTTTCAAATTATAGCACAACAAATTTTAGTTAGATTGAACAAGCATTTCTGTGATAGATGGTATAATTGATTTTTACAGTTCTTTCTGCAGATTAATGTAAATTAATCATGTTTTATAAACTAAAAGAAAACTGTAAATTTAAGTATTTTAGTCTAAATAATATTACTTTTGTAAGGTAATGTAATTTTATTTTTTGTAAAATGTAATTTTTCCCTTTGGTTGCTTTGTTTGTCGAATTATGTATAAAACATAAAAAATTGTTGTTTGGTTTCTGTATTGTAGATAACAGTATTTAGAATCAGTGATCGGACAGAAGGGAAGACCCAAGAACTGGATCAGACAATTTTAACAGCATTATTTAAAAGTCAACATTTATCACCTTCTGAACAACTAAGCTTAGCTCTAACCTGGAATAGAGTAGACATTGCTAGATCAGAAATATTTGTATATGGGCAGGAATGGCCACCAGGTACACAAATATAATATGTGTTATTTTATGTACTATTACATTAATAAACTTTTCATAATTTTAGTATTATGTTTTATATCTTTTAAATTACAAGGTGTACATACTGTTACATATATAGTCACCTTTCAGGTGCTTGAAAATATAAACCAGTGTATTTAAAAATAAACAATAGCTCCAACATAATTTAATGATTCTTCTTCACAAACATAATAATTCAATAAACACTATTTTCATTGTACAATATTCTGTAATAATGAACTTTTCAGTAAACTGAACAAAACTTAGTTACTAGACAGTAACTAAATTTATGATTATTAAACTTATTACTTAATTTACTCTCCGCTCACTCAGTAATTGTATTTGTATGTGATTGTATAATGCAAGTTCCATATGATTATCGTCGTCTCTTCATATGAAACTCCATATTGTTTGCCATTCAGCAGCATCAGTTTTCTCTTTCCTTTCTTCTTCTCTCCTTTCATGTTCCCTCAAACACTTTGTTTTTGTGGTCTAAGTATACATACATATACAGCCCATTTTCTTTATAACCCTGAGATATGTTCTAACCATTTACTCATTGTTTATTTTACCACCTACCGTACTTCTTCTATATGCCTCCAAGTTTACATTGCAGAACTTCAATACTGTCTATGTCTGTGATATAACTTCCTGTTAGTGTAACACAGTTATTCCAGCAATGTCCAATGCTACTATTCCGTCCCTGAAGTGGTTTTCTGTAAGGTCAGCAAACCTCTCTACAGCTAAAATCACCTCTTGACTAGCGAGAGAGTCTGAGTTTTGGGAAAAGATGGAAGTATGAGGGATCCAAATCTGAGGGAGGATTTCCAACAATTCATAGTGGAGATATCTTAATTTTTCCCATTGGCAAAATACTTGTGTGGGCAGGTGCATTGTCTTGATGGAAAATGATTTTTTTCTTCTGGAAACTGGGTATTTTTTCACGAATTTCGTCTAGTTTCGATAAAAGGTTGGAGTAATATTTACCAGTTATTGTTGCACCATATTCAAGGTAATTGATGTACAAAACACCTGTAGCTTCCCAAGACACTGATGCCATGACTTTTCCTGCTGATGGAATTGACTTTGCCTTCTTTGGTGCTGAACAACCAGCTTCTATCCACTGTTTTGACTGTTGTTTAGGTTCTGGTGTGTAGTGGTGGATCCAAGTTTCATCCATCGTAATAAACTAATGCACAAAATCTGCTTTGTTCTTATTAATATGCTCCAAGCACTGTTCAGATATGTTCATGTGCATACGTTTTTGGTTTGCTGTGAGCAAGTGCGTCACCCACCAAGAACATTTGCAATTCCTCATGTAAAATATGTCTGATGTGTTCTTTTGTAATGCCTATAGTCTCAGCAATTCTGTGCACATTAATTCGGCTATTTTCCGAAACCATATTGTGCATTTTTTTGACGATTTCCAGAGTTGTTGCCATTTTTTGACATCCTTCACGTGAATCGTCTTCGAGGCTGGTACGACCACATTTAAGCTCGGTAGCCCATTTTTTAACTGTTTAAAATGAAGTAGAAGAGTCCCCATACACTTTAACGAACCTTAAATAAATTTTGCTTAATGTTAAACATTCTTTCACAAAGAACTTTATGATGGCACAATACTCAGTTTTCTCCATTCTAAATAATACAGAAAAACTTCTGTTTCAAACGGCTGTATAAAACAAATTATTTGTAGAATGACCAGAAATTGCACATGCATCCTAACAATAGAATAGTACCAACATAAGAAAACAAATTTTGTGTAGTGCTGCTGCCTATGGTCAAGGCCGACAACTTTTCAGACTGCCCTCATAATAGAACTTTTTAAATTCTTGGATTTCGTTGTCCATTACATGCCCGTTACTTAACTAAATATAATTATTTCACTACCGACTCGGAACACAAATTTTTATGGGTAAAAATGTAAAAGTTTTACCTTATAACCTGAACCGGTTTTCGCTTTTCAAAAAGCTTCTTCAGAGGTTGCCACTGGCAGCACTGTCCGTCTTGTTGGTGACGGAATTGAATTTCGAAAGATCGATGTTGTGTGTGTGGAGTGTGATATGTTCGAATAATGCGTGTGATTTGAATTGTGTCTGTTCGTTTAGGATGTAGTTTTTTATTTGTTTTCGTGTGTTTGTATATTTCCAATTGTTCTAGAGTGTCTAGTTGTTGGCCGTTTGTGTGTACGTGTAGAATGTTCATGTTATAGTCGATGTTTTTGTATGTGTGGTTTGCTTCAATGAGAGGTGGTTTGCAAAGGTGGATTCTGTAGTGGAGTGGAGTGCCTTTGTGTGTTCAATGTATCTTTGTTTGAAGCTACGTCCTGTCTGGCCTATGTGGAATTTGTTGCAATCTGAACAATTTAGTTTGTAAACACCGGGTAGATCGAATTTTGTTTGTGCTTTGTGTATGTGTTTTGATAGTGTGTGTTCTGTTTTGTTAGTACTTTTGTAAGCGATTCTGTATCCTGCTTTTTTGAATTTGTGGGCTATTTTTTCAGTTTGTTTGTTGATGTATGTTAGTGTTATGAATTTGTTGTTTTCTGTCTTTGTCTGTTGTTTGTTTTGTGTTATGTGTAGGAGTTTATTAACTATTGTTCTGTCGTATCCGTTGGATATCTAGTCGTATCTAGCAGAACCAACAGATACGACAGAACAATAGTCAATAAACTACTACACAAAACAAACAACAGACAAAGACGGAAAACAACAAATTCACAACACTAACATACATCAACAAACAAACTGAAAAAATAGCCCACAAATTCAAAAAAGCAGGATACAGATTCTCTTACAAAACGTTTAACAAAACAGAACACACACTATCAAAACACATACACAAAGCACAAAACAAATTCGATCTACCTGGTGTTTACAAACTAAATTGCTCAGATTGCAACAAATTCTAAATAGGGCAAACAGGACGTAGCTTCAAACAAAGATACATTGAACACACAAAAGCACTTCACTCCACTACAGACTCCACCTTTGCAAACCACCTCATTGAAGCAAACCACACATACAGAAACATCGACAATAACATGAACATTCTACACGTATACACAAAAGGCCGAAAATTAGACATTCTAGAACAATTGGAAATATACAAACACACGAAAACAAATAAAAACGACATCCTAAACGAAAAGACACAATTCATATCACACGCATTATTCGAACATATCACACCCCACACACGCAACATCGATCTTTCAAAATTCGATTCTGTCGCCAACAACAAGATGGACAGTGCTGCCAGCGGCAACCTCTGAAGAAGCTTTTTGAAAAGCGAAAACCGGTTCAGGTTATAAGGTAAAACTTTTACGTTTTTACCCATAAAAATGTGTGTTCCGAGTCGGAAGTGAAATAATTATATTTAGAACTTTTTAGTTGCACCAGGACCAACTTTTTAGTGTCAGTAAAAATAAAATGTGAAATCATTTACAAATTCTCTTGATGAATGGACTCTTTCAAAAAAAAAATTAAAGTATTCATCAGCTACATATTTTACTGTTTCTGAAGAGTTAATTAATTTAGCAAAGTCTTCAAAAACAATAAATAAATACTTTCAGTGTTTTCTTGTAAATGAGATCTCCTATATATATAACAGCATACCAATTATTAAAAATTTAATATTACACAATGTTAAACGACAAATGAGACTACAAACTGATTGGTAAATTAATACACATTTTAGGTGACAAAGTTAATATTATGACTTTTGTTATGAATTGGACAACTATAGGCTAAGTCTTAGATGACTGCTGAAATTGAATTTTTATTTTTTTTGTTTTCATATTTATTTGTCACACACGCACTTTACACTTGAGTCCCTTATGGTAATGAGGTATGAATACTATAAGATACCATAAGTGGATTGAAACAAAAACAAATAAAAATTTAGTACTTCTTTCCAGATCTAGCACCTTTTTCTACATAAGTCAGTACAAATAGTTTTCTCAGTTTCCACCCTAATGACTTGTTTGCTTTTGTGCTTGTAGTTAATTAAAATGTGTTTTTTTTTATAATGGAAATCTAGAGAGAGTCCGGGTATTGAAGGATAAACTGTTCACAGTGACAGAAAAAATATAATTTTTTATGTTCTATTTTTTTTAATAAAATATCTGTACCTATTTTTTGCAAATCCATGAACTTTAACCAGTGTAATAAAACTATACACAGAATAATTTATGTAAGTGACAAGACTATAGTCAGAATTAAGAAAGAAGTAGAGTCATCTAATAAAGTTTATCATAATGATTATGTTCTCCTGTCCCACAGAAAATAAACTCCAATCTAGAAGATTAATCATCATTGATTCTTTTGACAGATATAGTATTCATTCCATGTTTGAATTCTGCAAACAAAAAAATTTTCTACTGCAGAAATAGTTTACTAATATTTTAAGAGAAAAAAAAATATTGTAGTTTTGTTTGGTGCACATATTGCGTACTGCATGATGTGGGATTTATTGATAGAAAATTGGGAGATGATGGAAATTTGTAATGAGACATAATGATATTGTGATGACACAGATGAAATTTTTATGTAAACTGCATAAAATTAGAGTATCAGGAGATACAAAACCAAGTTTTTTATTTTTATGAGACCTATTCAATAGTAATAAAAATATAAAGAAGAAAAGTTAATGAAAGCTCCAATTAGTAAGTGGCAAAAACTAATAATTTGTCATGTATGATGAAGATGAATATGGGTTCATACCTGAGTACAGGTGTAGATTTGCCTGTGATGGGCTAATTGTAAGAATCATCTTATATTATTATGGATAATGCACATTCTGTTACTTGGAATAAAACAGTATCTACTAATACAAGAAAGGGTGAAATACAGTAGAACTCCATTTATCCTAACTGTGTCCCAGACGTAATTCAGATATGCAGAAATTTGGTTAATTGGGACAAACATAAGAAAAAGGTTATGTTGTGAAAGAAAATGTGAAAATTGCTCAAAAATCACTTTTGTTTATTTTTATTACATGAATACAGTATCTCAATAAAAACCAGGTCACACGTGTTTTGCAAAATGTTCACTTTTACTACAATAAAATTTAAAATAATGCTCATACAGAATTATAATTTTAGGCGAGCAGTAGGCTAGAAAACATTGTACTGATCAGTACGTAAACTATGATCAATACTAACACAGTTTTATATGTATTTCATTTGCTATGTTTTTTTGTTAGTACGGTGACTGCAATTTGAATAAACGTTTTTTTTAGAAATTGGATTTTTTTTATAACGATTCGGATAATTGGCGATTTGGATTACTGGAGTTCGGATAAATGGAGTTCTACTGTAATATAATGGTTTCTAAAATGAGTATACCATATTCACCTGTGAAACAAAATAAGAATTATAAAATAAAGTGATAAATTATAAAGTAAATATTTCCACTTAGTAAATAGTGCCATCTGACTATTTCTATACCATTGCCAGCATTGCCAGTATAATCCCATGGAATTAGTATGAGTAAAAGTAAAAGAAGAAATGCTATCTCTGTTCATTCATTCTACACTATTAAATATAAACTGTAGGAGTTATTAATACATCATGCACTTTTTTATGTGAACATTTTTGTATTTTTCTGTCTCTTGATCTACACAAATTAAACAGGCATGAATATAAAATTTATGTTAAATAAATTTGTGTGTAGACATTAAAATATTTGAGACTGTCGTTGACTTTAAAATTGCAAATTGATGATTGTATCGAGTAATGGACTTTTCAATCTAATGGCCTTTCTTTTAAGCTAGCAGATCTGTTTTGTCTAGTTTTTTATAATTACTTATCATTGAAAAACTAAAAAAAAATTGTTTTACATATACTACTGTGTAATACCATTTTATTTTAAACAAACAGAATTATCACTGTTGCACATTACTATAGAAAAATTATTCCGATTAGCGCTTTCAAGCTTCTCAGCTTATCGTCAGATCGGAATTAAGCAGATGTAAACAAAACCCTTTACACCCCTTGTACTATTTAAAACTATCAAAACTGAATTAATTTTAATTATGTTCAGTGTTTGAAACTATATTAATTAATGCAAATATATCTTACCTTAGGGTTACTCCTCCAAGGTTCTACAGACGAAAAACAAAATCAGCTGCAGAATAGGTTATCTGGGTTGCGCAATAATCACACTAACACACATTTTGAGGATTTTACCAAATTAACTTTCATTTATTAACCTGAACTATTTCATTTGGTTTTAACTCTACACTGCAATTTCAATAATGAGACAGGAATACATATGTATTTAATCTTTCAGTATAAACTACTAGTATGAAAATGAATTGACAATAACGTTATTATTTTAACCAACACTTTGCTATACTCTCTCATTCATACTCTTTACATTCCCTTACTGAGATCTCATTAACAAAATCTTTTAAATAGTGGCTATTAAACGGTACTTATGCTTTGATTAGAATTTTTTCTATTTATTTTTTGTTAGTAAATAAGGTTCAGTACTGTTACCCCTCAGCTGCGTGTTCATACGGCTGGTCCGACACTCAGGTTTTCCACTTGCTTCCGCCTACCGCACTCACGTAACTGTTATTTACTCACTTCACCTCATTGCTTTAAAATGTTTTAGTTGATATAATTTTTATATATATATAGCCGGCTGAATTTTATGTTTTTATTTGATAGGCCCTTTGCCTTAGGCCTATCTTGCACGTCCGAGGCTACTATTTGCAATTCACGAACTGCACAACTGTATGCTGCTCTTTACTGTCGGCTGTTGCTTCTGTGGTGACAATCTGCATACTGTAATCCACAAGGACTCTGCTTACTGGGGCGGTTACGCAATGCGTCTAGACACTTGTTTAGACTAACAGTGTGTATTGCTGGTTACTGGGGCACCTCACAGGTGAAAGTTAACAATTTAAATATTAAAGCTGAATTAATATGAAATAAAATTAAAACTGGGGTAGCACACAATTCTGTACCGTTACAATACCCCCCCAATAAGAGGTTGAAGGCCGAATCGTTCAAACTCTTATTGCCTAACCTAAGAGGATCAGTGAGGATATGGCGCCACAACCCCCCTGAACTTTCTACTAAAATCATGGGTACTTACCCCCCTAGTCTGGTGGCTGCGGCAGCACCCATCCGATCTTACTGGACTTCTCTACTCGAGATCCCAACACCATAAGCTCGGACAGATACCCGCCACAGTATCACCCGACTCTAAACATTCGATTAAAATTTAACAAACGGCCTTCCATCACTCCATATCCCACAACTGATTTGTTTCCTCTTAGCCATACAGGCTCATTCTTTGCAAAGTATTGGTTCTGCTTATACAAAGTGCTGGTTTGGTTTAAAAATAATAATATAAGCTTACAGTCTACTTACAGCTCAATCATATAGGTTAAATAATGTTCCCCGTATAATATTACCCATCCAAAATAACACTTTAATTATACAAGTTATCCTTAATTTCTATTATATAAACAGTTATATATGTACATCTTATTTTCCCAAACACTATCTCCACTTGAACGTTCTTTCAGTTTGCAATTTTAAATGAATATTTTTCATAAATTATTATTTAATCTATAATTACAGTCAACATTCGGATCAAAACAGATTTGAATTCATTAAAATTTACCTTTTCTATTAATTTGATTATCAATTTAATTTAATTTAATTTCTCAAACTGTAAGTTACAGTAATTACCTCTTTATTTCAATCTTATTTGTTCGAAACAACTTTATTTATTTAAATTACATTTTACAAAGGGACCCTACAAAAAAATATTACCTACATTCCATCACATCTGGTGTTTCTTTTATTTCATAATAGGATTTTTCTACTGCCAATGATTCAGCAGACTCCAACATTTTTGTTATTGTCACTAAGCATGACTGTAGACATTAGTCACAACATACATGTTTACATAAACAGTTGTATGCCAGACTTGTTTTTATAAACACTCTCAGTCTCAACATTCATGGTTACATCATATACCGACATATATACTTCCTTCAATTATTTGGGTTTTTCTAAATCTTTTGATGTTAACATATTTATCCATTACTATTTAATACAATTCGGATCAAATATAATTTTAATTCACCTTTTTAAATTAACTTCATTTTAACTCCCATCCAAACAATATCTTTAGTTGCATTATTTAAAACACTGGTAATTTAAATACACAATTCAAATAAAATCCTTAATACCTCCTGTTAATTATTATTGTTAATTAACAAAATAAAATATTATTATTATTAAAATCAATCAATACACACATGGTTATATGAAACATTTTACAATACACACACAATTAATTTCACTATAATGTATTTACAAATCTTCATCATTACTTGTTCAATTTTATCCCACTTCGTTTCCAAAATCAGCCAGTCAGAACCATAAATCAAAATATTTAAATTGTCCATTTATTTAGTTTATGTTCAGCCTCCATCATCAAATATTAGTCTGGGTTTCACATAACAGTTTTCAATTTCATTTACACACATCGTATGGCTATCTTGTGTGTAATAACCATAAAATTTTAGTTTTTTCATTTTACCACAATAATCATAAACCAAGTCAACATTATTTATTTCTGTCCAGTCTCCATTAATAGTTATATTCATTATCAAGTCAGTTATTTTCTCATTATAAGTTAAATTATTATTATTTAAACAGGTATTCTCAAAATAACTCTCACTCTCTATTTTACAAGGTGAGTCACTTTGTTCCTCTCTCTCAATGCATAAACTCTGTACCAGTATTTCATAATCTCTATTCAACTTAAATATTTCTGTTTCTCTCTCTCTCTAATTCTCTCATCACAATATTTCTCACAACATTTCACATTCTCATTCCATACAGAGGGCAACACCACATTATTACAACATCTGGCTTTACCAGATACACAAAAATAATTTCTTTGACATTTTAAAGACCTTTTGTCTTCTACAAAAACTAGCGAGGAACCTTTGTCCTCCAACAATACTGGTGAAACTTTTTCTTCACCTGTCTCACAAGAAAAATTTGCCCTCTGCCCTACATACTCATCTACTCTCTCTTGCCACACTTTTTCTAATTCATCAACACTAATTACTACTCCGTTACCACCTATTACTCTCTCTCTCTCTCGCTCACTATCTGTTTTCAACGCATCACTCTCTGATATTACATTCTTAATTATGTTATCATTTTCAACATCATTTTTATCACTAGTTACTTTTTTATTATCATTATTATTTTTACTGTTAATCTGTTCTCCTACTGACTCTACTATTTGTTCTTTAATAGTGTTAACGCATTCATCCATCTCTTTTAGACGTTTATTAATATTATCTTCTAACTTGGCATTCTGCTTATTTATTTCATCAAAACGACAATCTATAATGTCAAATTTTATGTTGAAATTGCTACTTAATTCATTTAATTTTACACTCTGTTCATTGAAAAGCAATTGCATCATTTTTATCATATCATTATCCTCAGATTGTTTATTTTTATTCATTACGGGTGGGGTTACCTGAATCCCTGAGTCATCTATTTCAGCTGACTTACTTGATTCTCTATTTTGAACTGGGATTGGGATCGAATGGACCTCCAACCTACTCATGACCGTTGATTTGGTCAAACTATTATTTTCCATTTTTATTTTATTATTTTTTGCATATACAAATATGCCTTGTTTTGCTTTACCCCTTTGTCCTCACAGTCTACAATTTACAACCTCGCCCCACTCCCAAATAACCCGTTCTGCAGCTTATTTAGGTCTGGCGAATGTAATTAAAACTTTTCGCCGTCCCAGTTCGGGCGCCAATGAAACTATATTAATTAATGCAAATAATATCTTACCTTAGGGTTACTCCTCCATGGTTCTACAGACGAAAAAAAAATCAGCTGCAGAATAGGTTATCTGGGTTGCACAATAATCACACTAACACACATTTTGAGGATTTTACCAAATTAACTTTCATTTATTAACCTGAACTATTTCATTTGGTTTTAACTCTACACTGCAATTTCAATAATGAGACAGGAATACATATGGATTTAATCTTTCAATATAAACTACTAGTATTAAAATGAATTGACAATAACGTTAATATTTTAACCAACACTTTGCTATACTCTCTCATTCATATTCTTTACATTCCCTTACTGAGATCTCATTAACAAAATCTTTTAAATAGTGGCTATTAAACGGTACTTATGCTTTGATTAGAATTTTTTCTATTTATTTTTTGTTAGTAAGTAAGGTTCAGTACTGTTACCCCTCAGCTGCATGTTCATACGGCTGGTCCGACACTCGGGTTTTCCACTTGCTTCCGCCTACCGCACTCACGTAACTGTTATTTACTCACTTCACCTCATTGCTTTAAAATGTTTTAGTTGATATAATTTTTATATATATATATAGCCGGCCGAATTTTATGTTTTTATTTGATAGGCCCTTTTCTTTAGGCCTATCTTGCACGTCCGAGGCTACTATTTGCAATTCACGAACTGCACAACTGTATGCTGCTCTTTACTGTCGGCTGTTGCTTCTGTGGTGACAATCTGCATACTGTAATCCACAAGGACTCTGCTTACTGGGGCGGTTACGCAATGCGTCTAGACACTTGTTTAGACTAACAGTGTGTATTGCTGGTTACTAGGGCACCTCACAGGTGAAAGTTAACAATTTAAATATTAAAGCTGAATTAATATGAAATAAAATTAAAACTGGGGTAGCACACAATTCTGTACCGTTACATGTTTTTGTCTGTATTTCGGACGCCATCTTACACTGTTGCCAAATTTACTTACCTAAGGTAAACCAGAGTTCGGATCAGCGAACCGGAAGAGCAGAATTGGTTATTCAAGAAAGTACAACTGTATTACCATTATACTATGGTTATACTTTTATTTAATTGAATTTTTATACAGCAAAAGAAAACATAAAAACAATAAAACCCTTTAACATCATTTCAATCTTTCCGTAAACAAAATTTTCCCCCTCCCTTTCTTCTTTCTGCTACGACTTTTTATACAGACAATAAGAACATTTATTATGTATGATTTTTCTTTTTATTTCTCTTTAGAATAGAAATAAATACATTTTAAATCTAAGATCAATTTTATAGAACGTAAACCAGTGCTTCATGGTTTAATATATACTTAAGCAAGACCCCCATACACTCTCACATACAACATATTTTATATTTTCCCCTTGAGCTCATATTTTATTTTAATTTTCCCCATCTGTTACTTATCTGTTTAACTGTCCGGGAGACGTCAGGCCATTTTGATATGCACTTTCGACTTTTTCGACTTATGCCTGAAATTTGTCCACGGACTATATGGCTGTTCAGTACGAGTTGTTATTGCAGACTGGGGCGAAATTTAATGTTTAAATTTATGAAGTAGTGAGGGAATCACGTGATGTCAACCTTTTGTTCCTTCGAGTCTCGAAGTCGATTTTGACGAGAGTATTATTTTAGATCTACATTCCAGCGAAAATATGAAGCTGGGTGGGTCTCTGACGTCATAGGGCCTGATCCGTTACCTCATAGGTTGCAGATCATGTTTCTAAAAATAACTGTTCTTCATGCGTCTAGAGTTGAGCTTGACACAAATTAACTCGATTGCTTCCTACGTTGTTATAATTCATGAATAATATTTTATAATTATTATTTATGCTTTTGTTCCCAATAAAATTTACCCTTATAATTTGTACTTATATTTGTCTCCCAAAATATTAGGTGGGCTGAAATGTCCCGTTACAATACCCCCTCAATGAGAGGTTTTATGCCGAAGCATAAAAACTCTCATTGACACTCTCATACTTCCTAAAGGGATCAGTCAGGATATGTCGCCACAACCCCCTTTATGTTTTATTAAAATTCATGGTTTACGTACCCCCTGGTCCAGTGACTGTGACCGCACCTGAATGACCTTACTGGACTTCCCTTTCGAGATCCCAACACCGCAAGCCAGACAGGCACTTGGCTCTCCTGCTCTGATGTGCAGACCAGCTCAGGACCGCCACCACAGCATCACCAGGCACTTAAGCATCAAATAAAAAATATCAAATAGTTGCCTAGTATAATACCATATCCCTAACTGATCTGTTTCCCCTTAGCTGTGCGCTGGTTTGCGTTAAGAAGCACTGGTTTTCTTAACTTCTAACATATACATGAATACATATTTACCATAACATAATATAAAACATTTTTTAAACTTCCATACTAACATTCTGAACCCTTCTCTTGTAAATTCGTATTCCCAAAATTCAAAATACTTCTGTGATTCCATCAGAATTTAAATAAACATTTCCCATTACAACATTACAAATACCTTCCCTTATATATTTCACATTTCAAAATAATTAAATTCATTAATAAAATTCTTATATAGAAGAAAACACATATAAATCAGCTACATCAGAACAAATTATCTACTTAAAATTGTTAATCATCTTCAATTATCATAATACTTCTTAACTCAATACAAAATCGTTTAGTTACCTCATTAAATCAACATAATTCATTTTAATATTCACTAATTCGTTACTAATAATTTAGTAACCTCTTTCTCCATCAATATCTAATACCCCCCCCATAACCCAGTTACAATTAGGTAAATAAGCTCACGGGTACACCGGTTTTGGTATTTACCTTGTGCATAAATGCTGTATTTATGCCCCTGGCTTGTAACGGCCAGCTCCTTTCCACACACACTATTGCTTACTGATGTTGGACTGTAGCGCCCATTTGCGTCCACAAGAACTAAATTTTATTACGGTGCAAACGCTGCTTACACCGTTCTTGCATCGGCGTAATACAGAAATTCGGCATTACTGATGTCCGAGGACACCAGTAATCCTACTATAATGATTCATATGCCCTTAACACGGCACTATCACCCCCTTCGATGATAGCCGCTGTTCCATAGTTATGTGGATTCCCCTGATGAAAACTCCCTGTTAATTTCTAAGTTGCACCAATTTCAAAGGCAACCAACCATGGTCAGTTTACAATGAGTCTGCCCACAGCTGATTGTCATCCAAAACCACGGTCTGGGTTGGTAAGGCCGGGACCGCCCGAAAGTGGGGAATCTACTTACAAACACACAATTCAGTTTAAGATTCCTACACACTAACATAATAAAACAAAATACACTCATACTTAACATTGCGATTATTACATCAAAATAAACAGTTCACCTTTAAGTTTGCATATAAAATTATAAACATTACACTTTAATTTCAATTGAACTTTTTACTAATCAACCATCAGTTATTTATCATTTACTATACCATTAAACTCTCAAAAATTTTTTTAATTTGTTATCAACATTCATCTTATACAATATTTCATTTATTATTTCCTTTCAAATTAATTAAGTTATTTCATCAAACACATTTCATTACTTTAAAAAAATTCACAAAGCTGATTATGCTTCACCTTGCTACATCATTACATTTAACATCAACACAAAAGTATGTACAATCCAAATTATTATTCCTTATTGTTTACCACAAATCATTTCACAATACAGTCCAATTCAGAACCCCCTATTCACATAATTAAATGTTCATGAACAACAACTGTTTAACCACCATCATCGAATAATAGTCTGATCTTACGTCTACACAAATCATTTTTTATTAAATACATTATATTATCTCTATCAATATAATGACTATTTATATTCTCATATTCTTCCACAATATCAACAGGATTATTCCATATTATTAGATCATATAACTTTTCACCATCGAGTATAGTCAAGTCACCCTTAGTACAATCTGTCACAATCAGGTAAGTTACAATTTCATCGTTATTATCATCATCTACTGCTGCTATATCAGTTTCAACACAAGGTAAGTACTCAATATAATTATCAGCTCTCTCTATATCTAACCTCTCTACTAATTCTTTATACCTTCTACCAACCTTAAACAACTCTATCTCCCCATCTAAATACCACTCTGTCTCAAAATATCTCTCATCATTACGCCATTTCACACTTTCTCTATCATCCCATGCAGAGGGTACTGGAACATAAAAACACCTCCTGGCTCTTCCAGGAACGACACTAAAACTCAAGGGACAATTATTTGTAGATTTTTCATCTACCAAATACACTTATGAAGAATTTTCTTCACCCCCAACAACACCACGGGAAAAATGTACCCCCTGCAACCCCTCTACCTGAAACCTCTCTCTACACTCTCTCTCTCTCTCTCTCTCTCTCTCTCTCTCTCTCTCTCTCTCTCTCTCTCTCTCTCTCTCTCTCTCTCTCTCTCTCTAACTCATCAACACTCTCTATCACTCCATTATATACTTCTACTTCCACTAAAACTTCATCAGCACCCTCAATATTCACAACCTTACTCTCTAACATCACATTTTTAATTATATCATTTTTCTCACCCCTACTTACCGTATTATATGTTACCTGATCGTCTTTATTTTCGTTTAATTTATCGGTCTCTTCACCACTTTCTACCCCCACTATACTCTCATAATTATCATCACTATTCAATATTTTATTCTCTTACGCTACCACTTCCACTATTTTACCATTATTATTATTTGTCATATCTCTAACACTGTCACTTACCTTCTTATTCATTATCTGATTTAATTTCCTTTCTAAATTTTTATTCATTTCGTTAATCTTCTCCTTGAAATTGTTGCTTATAGATTCTATTATCTGTTCTTTCATACTATCACAACGTGTATTAGTTTCATGAATATGCTGGTTAATACTAAAATTTTTTTGTTTTATTTCATTTCTTATCTCATTAATTTGATCATTCATTTTCGCGTTTACTTCATCAAATCTAGCATCAAAACTACTCTTTTGTTCATCAAACTTTGCCTCGAACTTACTATCTTTTACATCAAAGCAACTATTGATTTTATTGAACTTAATATCAGAATCACTCTTTTCTTCATCAAACTTTACATTCTGCTCATTAAATTTCACATCTAACATTGTTTGTATAATTTTCAGCATTTCATAGCTATCATCTTTTTTAACTGGGATAGGCGTCGATTGATTCGTTACGCCTTCCATTATTTTTGACTCAGTCTCGCTTACATCACTATTTATTTGACTTTCAATTTGGTTGTCAGTGAAACTGATTTCCTTGTTATTATCTTCATTAGTATTCATTTTGTTTATTTAGTTTTTACTTATTTATAATACACATATATTAATCATATTATAACCTTATTACTTATGTTTACACATTTTTTTTCGTTTATTTACCTCAAACAACCATTCCGCTTCCCCAAGTAGGCCTAATTCCACATAAAATTAAAAATTTTATGTCGAGTCCCTGTTCGGATAGCGACAGTTGTACTATTTAAAACTATTCAAAACTGAATTAATTTTAATTACGTTCAGTGTTTTCGTCCGTATTTCGGACGCCATCTTACACTGTTGCCAAATTTACTTACGTAAGGTACACCAGAGTTCGGATCAGCGAACCGGAAAAGCAGAATTGGTTATTCAAGAAAGTACAACTGTATTACCATTATACTATGGTTATACTTTTATTTAATTGAATTTTTATACAGCAAAAGAAAACATAAAAACAATAAAACCCTTTAACATCATTTCAATCTTTCCGTAAACAAAATTTTCCCCCTCCCTTTCTTCTTTCTGCTACGACTTTTTATACAGACAATAAGAACATTTATCATGCATGATTTTTCTTTTTTTTCTCTTTAGAATAGAAATAAATACATTTTAAACATAAGATCAATTTTATAGAACGTAAACCAGCGCTTCATGGTTTAATATATAATTAAGCAAGACCCCCACACACTCTCACATACAACATATTTTAGATTTTCCCCTTGAGCTCATATTTTATTTTAATTTTCCCCATCTGTTACTTATCTGTTCAACTGTCCGGGAGACGTCAGGCCATTTTGATATGCACTTTCGACTTTTTCACGCACCCTACGTCAATTACTCAGTATTTCGTTCACTGATTCTACTTGTTTTTTCCTTTAAAGAAATTTAACTGTTAATATGTTCTAATGTTTCCATTTTGTTGATTTACGTTTTACATTTTTTTTTTTTTTGGGCGCGCCCGATATTTGTCCGTGGACTATACGGCTGTTCAGTACGAGTTGTTGTTGTTGCAGACTGGGGCGAAATTTAATGTTTCAATTTCTGAAGTAGTGAGGGAATCACGTGATGTCAACCTTTTGTTCCTTCGAGTCTCGAAGTCGAATTTGACGAGAGTATTATTTTAGATCTACATTCCAGCGGAAATATGAAGCTGGGTGGGTCTCTGATGTCATATGGCCTGATCCGTTACCTCGTAGGTTACAGATCATGTTTCTAAAAATAACTGTTCTTCATGCGTCTAGAGTTGACCTTGACACAAATTCACTCTCTTGCTTCCTACGTTGTTATAATTCATGAATAATATTTTATAATTATTATTTATGCTTTTGTTCCCAATAAAATTTACCCTTATAATTTGTATTTATATTTGTCTCCCAAAATATTAGGTGGGCTGAAATGTCCCGTTACACCCCCCCCCCTGTCCATACACAACAAGCTATAATTCAACTGTCCATTCCCAACCTCCGAGCCCTGTCACCCCTGTCTGGACAGCTACATATTTTTTTAGCACATTCCTTGTGTTTATGTGTTGTGTGTGTGTGTGTGTGTATGTGTACGTTCCTTTTAAACCTAACTCTGTACCGCCTTTCTGATTCACACTTGCGGCCGCGGTCACTCACCCTTATTTTAAAAACATCCAATTAGTCCTATGCAATTTAATTCTTAATCTTATCTATCCGTCCTCTATCTTTTACTTTTTAATTATATTATAAAACATTTCTTTATTATCAAATTTAGTTTTCGTTTTCATTAAATTGTCTAACTCTTTTTCTCTTTCTTTCAATATTTCTAACTCCTCCCTAAGCTTCCTTTCAGCTGTGTTATTTACTACTTTTACAATTTCATACTCTTCCAAAGGATTAACAAACCTATGGTTTTCTTCTATGAAATGTCTTGCATATAACGGATTTTGTTGTTCTATTATCTTCTCCACATTTGTGGTCAGACAACCTGCATACAAATTTCCGTCCTTCATTTTATTTTATGTAGTCACTTTTTTTTACTTAAATTGATATTCAAAATCATATTTGTGAGTAATTTTTGAACAGAACATGCATAAATTGAGCATAAATTTTTATTAATTTTCTCATATTTTTTAGTAGTGGTAAATGGTTGGAAAAATAGTATTTTGCTGAGCACCTAAATTATACTTTGATAGAAACTTGAAGTGTAGTTATTAGTACTCATTTAGGCAACAGTGGAAAGATTTGGTTGGTGAGTGCTAGCAAGCCCTGCCTCCAACAAATTTTTCTGATGATAATTAGATTAAATGACTGTTACATGGTTTGAATTTTACGTATTATAATAATAGATGTTAAGTCTGTTAGCAAGAAATACAATATTAGATGGAAAATGAACTGTACTTAATTTCCCAGACTCAGTATTGCCTTCTTGGAGTACTTCATCATATTCATGTGTACCACTACTTCACAGCTGAAAAAATGTAATATGCAGTCTTAAGTCATAACAATCTAGTAAATGGTATACAGTAGTTATATTCTATAAATTATGCTGTCCTTCTTAGGTTTCATGTTTAGAAAGTATGATGAAAACTCTTAAATAATTCATTCTAACAATTTTTGGCCTATCATTTGTGGTGTGTGTGTGTGTGTGTGTGTGTGTGCGCGCGCGCGCGCGCGCAGTTTGCTAGTGCTAACTCTGGTGATTACTTATCCTTCATTCACAATCTGTTTCATAATGAAGGAGCACTAGATGAAGCAATGATGCAGGCACTAGAACATGACAGGATAGATTTTGTTAAACTGTTGTTGGAGAATGGTGTCAGTATGCGAAAGTTCCTTACTATACCTCGACTTGAAGAACTGTACAATACAGTGAGTACCTTTTTTAATGTAACTAATGTATGTGTGTATGTGGGATCATCAACTACAAAGATTTATCAGTGCTTGGTCAGTGTTTCAAGTAATTAACATATTGTTACGATGGTCACACCTGATCTTCATGGGTACAGTGGAAACAGAATAATAGACACCAAAGAGGTCACTACTTACAAACTTTAATTTGACTCAAACAACAGTTGGTAATCAACAAAGGCACTCTTATACTACAATCCATGTTAAATTTTCCAACAATTAATGTCACCTTATTACAGTTTTGCACTGATTGACGCAATAATCACTTTCCACTAATCGGCAACAATCACTTGATCTACATTTAATAAACTACCACCTGTAACTAACTTCTAAGCCGGTTGCTGATGCTTATATACCCCATAGAAGTTCTATAATAATTTTACTTTTCTCCAGGTGGCATGCTGAGATAATTTACGTAGTTACAGGTGCTCGAACAATCTGGAGATTGTTATTGCACATGTTGGGTTAGTTGAAAAACTTGTAGAACAACAAACAGGAATTTTCACGAGCATTACATAATTGTCTTTCATCTCAACACATGTAGCAATATTATTTTTATCTAGAACAAAGTGATTAGAACCCTGTTACAACACGTCTGAAAATAGTGCAGATGGCTTTGCAATACAATGCAAAATATGATCCATAGTCACTCACATTATTCTATTATTTAAACATTAATAATAAATTTAATTTTATATTTTTAATCAAGAATGTGTTTTTATTATTTATTTTTCAATGTTTTGACAGTTTATATTACTGTCATCTGAAGAAATATAAAATCTGTATGGGGAAAACATTTGGCCACGCTAATCTCAGAAACTACTAGGACAATCTGAATCAAACTTTGTAGGCAATTTTATAGAGGTTTTAGACTTTGTTTCATTTTGATATCTCAAGAAGAAGACAATTTAGACAAATTTTAGATAAAGTAGACATGTATCTCAGTGGAAATGATCATGAGGTCAAGTTCCAGCAAGGTATTCAATATTGTTAACACACATTTGTGTGCATTGTTTATATATGCAAACTAATCTATGCCACATTTTTTATCATCTCTCCCATCTTTGCCCATATCTCAAGTTATTAGGAGAAGGGAGTACTTTATTAGGAGTGGAAGGGAGATTAGTACTGGAAGGGAGAGCTTATTTTAATGTTTATTCTCAAAGTATTTCTTATTCATTTGACGTTTGGCTTTGGTTTGGTGTGGTTTAGTGTTTCGCTTATTTGGCTTTTCATTAGTTTTGTCAGCGGTGTTCATTATTAAGTCAAATAACATTCTAAATAATTACGTATAAAATTGATTAATATGTGTGCAGCAATAATTTTGACTTTTCAGTTTTTCATACTTTACAATGCTGAAGAGAAAATCAAATTTAGGAAGGTTGATAATAAATGCAAAACGATAAAGACTTTCCATAACATCGGAAACGCAATAAGAACATGGTAAAAGGGTTAAAGGTGGGCATAGTAAGCAAACAAATGTTACATGTTCGATCTAAATTACTAATATGATACATTCTTGTTTGAGCCTATTGCAAATAATCTGCAATGAAGTATACTTTAAGAATTTATGAACAACCTTTACTGTTTGTAATGACCCTATGGGATGATATACTTGTCTTTGAATTTTAAAAGTAGACATGAAATTTACTTCGACTATTTCATTGGCTCCAAATGTGTAAACTGAAAAGCTGAATTGTAAGACCATAATGGATTAAAAATTGCTTTGATAAAGGATGTTCTCCATTCAATAATGACATTAAAGATTATGGAGGTGGAAGTATGTAATCTAATCGTACGTTTCTGGAAGAGCAACATAAACTGGCCGATTCACCTTCCACTTCAAAGCTCTACAGTGAGGACAAATAATATTCATCGATCCTATGTCAGTTTCATTTGCATAGTTGATGAATTGATTGTAATTAAAACCACTTTAATTTAATTTATTGTTCCACCTAAAAGAATTTTGTTCAGCCCTTACAGTAACTCATGTTTGTTTCTTCATTTTGAGAAATTCAAAGTAACCTATTCATCATATATTACTTTTCACTGCATGCATTAGTAACAATAATTGGTCAGTATCACCCTTGGCCCACTTCAGACAGTTCATTGTTCAACCTTTTCACCATATAATGTATAAACCTTCTCTCATTTTATGTAAATGAATTGTGTCAGTCAAATATTTTTGATATATTAACTAAAAGTAAACACTGTTCCATAAGAGTGAATTCAGATGTAACGGATTAAATTAAAAGACACAAAGACTGAGTTATTTTATATAATAGGTGTAGGTGTGTGAACATGCTAAGGTGTGCTTATTGGTTAGTTAAAACAGGTGACAGGAAGGTTAAATATAAACTGTCAGACTGGAAGTCAGAAATACGGCAGATGAATGTCTTATTATCTTATTATTTGGTTGCTACACAAAGGCAATGAAGGTGTGCCCTTATGAAGACTGATTATAAGGAACAACTCACCAAAATTGAAATCACGCTTGTGTGCGTGTGCGTGTGCGTGTGCGTGTGCGTGTGCGTGTGTGTGTGTGTGTGTGTGTGTGTGTGTGTGTGTGTGTGTGTGTGTGTGTGTGTGTGTTAACAAAGTTGATTTGGATCCTAATAAGTCAAAGGTTTAAGCATACTACTCCCCACAGTGGGGTTTTACTAAGTTAACTTTGTATGTTGTTTGGAAAATCACAATCATGTTTTTAAAAGTAATTAAATACTTTTACTGTTAATCTATATATTAACCATTTGTAATCTAGGTGTATTTTGTTATATACGTATTAATTTATGAATTAAGCTGTTATTATTAATGTGATATAGTTCTGTTTCCTGGAGTATTCAGTCTTTAATGTTATTTTAATGTACAGTCAAGATTTATACCGCAGAATGTCCAAAACATGTCTCATGCAAAGTTAGTACATATTGATCACATTTGTGTGTGTGTGTGTGTGTGTGTGTGTGTGTGTGTGATGTACTTTTTCTTGTGTTATGTAATATATAATAATAATATAAACCAACGTTTTACAAATTTTGTTTAGAAACAAGGGCCTGCCAACACCTTAGGTTACATATTAAGAGATGTAAGGCCTCATATTCCTCGTGGTTATATCTACACGCTACATGACATTGGGCTTGTCATCAATAAATTAATGGGTGGAGCATATAGGTATGTCATATTTGTAAATTCTAAAAAATGATTTTTATAGTAGCTAAAATAAATTAGTAAGTGAAATGTATATTCTGAATTTTGCTGGTTTATCAAGTATATGCTAAGCTATTAATATTATAATTAAGTTTGCATAAAACTTACAAAATTATATTAATAAAATGTGTGTGTGTGTGTGTGCGTGTGCGTGCATGCGTGCGTGCACTTATGAGTAAATCTTTGCAAAAATATTTATGAAAATTACAGTGTAGAGATTGTCAACGTTAGTGAAGCTCAATTTGTGCCGGTAGGGAGAAAGGTGGGGGTACACAACAATATTGGTAGGTATACCCACTCCCCCCACTACTCCACTCTTGTGTTTCACTGCGCATACGCTTCTCTATCGTTGACAAGCTCTAACATGTTAAATAACAGCTTCATAAAAACTACACTTGTAATTCGCTGTGGCAGTGTTACTGATTGCCTGGATAGTGGGTTGGTGATTTGTTTATTTGCCAGGGTAGAAAGTTGTGTTGTTCCAGCTTTTATGCATTGAAGGAGGTTAGTTTGTTATAGAAATTTAGTTTGTTACTGAGGCAAGTTGGATCACAGTCTTGGTTTTGATATTGTGTTAAACACTATCTAGTGTTGTTCTGTGCAGGTTATTAAATTTGTAACTACTTACTCAGAGTGGTCATTAGTGCCCTCAGATCACAAAAACAAAACATACACAACACTTTTGAGTACAAAAACCCTAGATGATTTTTACTTCAACTCACCTGCTGGTTCAAGTAGATGCCATCTTTGTCATCTAGCCATACAGAAGAGATGTGGAAATTTTTCTACTGCTATCCCTAAAGAAATGTTCATGAAAGAAATAAAGCAAAACAACATAATACCATTTCTACGTACCTTTAGCCAGTACAGATACCTACAGACAACTAATTAGCTTGCCATGATGTATAAAATACTTAGACTGTGAGAATCAGAATCTTTTCTACTTTTAACTTGTAAATATTATGGTAGTCCTGTTGTACTTTTAACTTGCAGTCCTAAGGTACATTAATATTAAACAGACATGAATCAGCGCGCAGGTTGTAGTGGGGAGAAGACGGCAGCAGTGAAAGTCACGAGAGAGGAAAATGTCTACTAACGCAGTTGAAAATATTAGTCTACTCTCTGAATTGTCAATAAGATGCACATATGACAAGAGCAATCTATTTTGACACGGGTTGACTTTTTATACCTAATGTGCCGAAGTTACACTTCTTTAATAATTAAAGATGAAAGATAATAGTTAAATTTACGTTTTCCCTGTAAAAGTAGTAACATTGGAAAACTGATATTGCTTATACGACAGCTGAAATATTGCTTATACGACAGCTGAAATAAAGCAGTTACACTGCCTTGTCGATTCACAATTATTTTCGTTTTATTATATTTATAACTTTATTTATTTAGTTTTCTTTTATCTATGATTCTTATAGTGTTTTCAATTGTTTATTTTTAATTTTTAACGTTTTTATGTATTTATTGTTTTTTACATTTCATTAGCTACATTTTTAATTATATTACTAAATATTTTACCAAACTAAATTTTACAGCCCTACCAACACACACACACACACACACACACACACACACACACACACACACACACACACACACACACACACACACACACATTCGCGCACAGATATATGTAACTTACTTTTTACTAACTTACCTAACTTTTTACTAACTTACCTAACTTTTTACTAACCAATTATTCTTATACAGTAGAACCACGCTAGTCCGAACTAATTGGGACCGGGGCCGGTTCGGATTGGCAAAAATTCGGATTATCCAAAATAATTATTATTAAATAATTATAATTATTTATTTGATTTAAATATGGTCTTTAACTTATATGTAACTCATATATGCCCAATTTTTATTCAACGAATGCATTTTACGGTTTATAAGAGTTGAATATTTCATAAAATATTACGTAGTACAGTACTGTAATACAGTACAGATAAGGTGAACAGTATTGACACTGATGTTCGGTGGCTTTCTAGTGCGGTATTGTTTACTATCACGGGTGCGCCAGGGCGTCAATGACTCATGCCAGTTTCTTAGTAATCCCACTTCCCCCATTCTTGTTTGTTTCTTCTCGTAGCCTTGCTTTCAGTAGTGAGACACCTGTCAGTCTGAGACATTGTGTGTGCATTCCAACTTACATACGTTTTCAGTGTTGTTTTTTAAGTGCGTATTGTATAAAAATAGTTGGTAAGCGGAAACATAGTTCATGTGCACTAAAAGATAAACTTGAAGTGTTGAAACGTTTGGACAAGGGTGAAAGTGGAAGAAATTAGCAGTCGAATTTGGTGTGGGTAAAGCAACAATAAGTGACTGGAGGAAAAACCTGTCCAAGATTGAACAGTTTTGTGCGACAACATCCGAGAAGACTCTCGAGGAGCGTCATACATCAAAAGTGTCACAATTTGACAAAATTGATGAAGCCCTTTTCATATGGTTTTCACAAGAAAGGCAGAGAGGTACTCCACTGAGTGGTCCCCTAAATCCAAGACAAAGCAGTTCACCTCAATAAGCTGATGAATGGTGATCCTAAATTCATTGCGAGTAACGGCTGGCTGGACCGGTGGAAAAAAAAAGACACGGAATACGACAGTTATCCATTAACGGTGAATCACTATCAGCGAATCACCAGGTTGCACAAGAGTACATCGCTGAATTCGCAGACATAGTTTCATCGCAAAATTACTCTCCTCAAGAAATATACAATTGCGATTAAACTGGGTTAAATTTTAAGGCATTGCCAAACAAAAGCCTCGCCGCCAAACAAGAATAATGCACCTGGTTTCAAAATGTGCAAGGAACGTGTGACTGTTTTAGCATGCAGTAATGCAGCTGGGACTAATAAGTTGCCACTAATGGTTATTGGCAAATCAAAAAACCCAAGAGCATTTAAGAACATCAATGTGAACTCGCTTCCTGTATTCTACAGGCATCAAAAAAAGGCATGGATGACCAGTGCTTTATTTAAGGAATGGTTTCATGTCCAGTTTATTCCTTCAGTAAAAAAGTTCAGTGAAAAAAATGGTCTGTCACCCCGGGCGTTACTTGTCATTGACAACGCTCCATCACATGCTTCAACAGAAGAACTTGTTAATGGAGATATAAAAGCTATTTTTCTCCCTCCAAATGTAACACCTTTGTTACAACCCATGGACCAAGAGGTGCTACAAAACATGAAATGTGTGTATAAAAAAATTCTTCTAAGGTCCCTTCTTGAAAATGAAGACAGTTCACAAACCATTCTCCAAAGTCTTAAGAAAATCAACATCAAAGATGTTATCTATTGGTTAGGTGAAGCATGGGACAATCTCAAAGAACAGCTGCTGAGAAAGTCGTGGAAAAAATTATGGCCAAGTCTCTCTTACATCGATAGTCCGGAACAAGCTGATGACAGGACTGAAGTTTTACAGCTCATGCATCAAATTCCAGGCTGTGAAGAAGCAGACGAAACAGATGTGAATGAGTGGGTGGCAGCTGACACGGAAGACCACCAAGTTTTGACAGATACGGAAATCGTTTCCCTGATCAGACAGGACTTCGATGAAGATTCTGATGTGATGGATGAAGCCGATGATTCAGAACATCTCATTTCACATTCAGAAGCAGCAAAGGCACTGGAAATATCCCTGCAGTATGTGGAGCAGCATGCCAATGCTACAGCGGCGGACATCATGTACGTGAGACGCTGGTGGAATATTGCGTCGTCTGCTAGATTCACGTCTTTACGCCAGCAGAGAATAACTGATTTTGTGCAACCAGTGAATAAATGAAGTGTTAATATTGAACTGTTTATTTGGAAATTCTGTTAATAAAGTATAAAAACTGTAATCTAAGTACTGTACAGTACAATAATTGAATTCTGTTTTTGTAGTTTTGTTTAAGAATTTTATTCCAGTAATTGTAGGCCTACTGATTAATATGTATTACAGTGGTTAGTATTATTTTCTACTGATTTTGCAAAATGTAACCATTTTATTAGAAATTTAATGAAATCATTTGTCACTTCATGAAATCTGCAGTTGTTTTTATAGCTTTCCTTGCCTATTTGGTTCCTGGAGGTGGTTCGGATTATCCGGAATTTTGGACTAGCGGGGTTCGGACTAACGGGGTTCTACTGTAATTTGAAAATTCTTTTCTTATTCTTTTAATTGTTTTTAAGGTTTTTGCCTTAAATTTGGTTACCTACAAAATTTTGTTGTAGGTAAGTTTTGATTTCGATTACGACAGTAAACGTGGACATTTTGTAAAACGAAACAAGCGTCAGACACAACAGAAAGAGACAATGTAGGCCTAATAAAGATTTCCTTTATTTTGTAAACAGTGACTTGGCGTGTTGTGTCTGTTGCAGTGTTTCTCGAAAGTCGAGGCTAGACATCAACAACCATATATTTTGGAATGTGTACACTTTGTGTACATGTTACGAATCATGAAAAACGTAGTAATATATGATCCACATTGCTCTGGCATCTTAATTTGTTTGAATAAGTAACATTAATAACAGCCTCATACGTGAAATGATTGTGTGTGTGTGTGTGTGTGTGTGTGTGTGTGTGTGTGTGTGTGTGTGTGTGTGTGTGTGTGTGTGTGTGTGTGTGTGTGTGTGTGTGTGTGTGTGTGTGTGTGTGTGTGTGTGTGTGTGTGTGTGTTAAAAAACAAGCAGATGTAAACTATCCGTAAAGAACCGGAGAGACAATATTAATGCAACAATTAGACTGAAACTATTTAAGTACCATAGAGCACATTTACTTACATGCAATTACAATAATTATTTAGGTCAGTTCTTCACCCTACTAATATTTCCGTCACTGTTATCACCGTTAGCCTATTATCACTATCACTCAAATTGCCTTCACTGCTGCTATCTCGTCTTACATTACTTTCTAAACGATCTGTTACAGTATCCCTTATTTGCTTCGATCTCACATAGTCACTTTCAATTTTCATGACGTCACGTCTGGATCTCTAGTCTGCAGGAGAAATACAATAAAATTCCTTTGACACTGTCCACAGAAAAATGCACGTTTTTTCTTTCAACACGCATCTTCACGGTTGCCCAAGTCAGTTCCATAGGATTAAAATCCGGCTGATAGTGTAGAAGTTGTAAAACAGAATGTCCATGGTTTGCCAAAATAGCATCTACAGTATTTTAAAAGTTTTGTAAGTTGGTTTGTTTTGTTTAACATACAGCTCAGGTTTTAACATAGATGGACTACAAGGAATGTAATGGTTTTTTAACCAGTTAATCATGTCTGCCTTTTTTTGTTAATGATGTTGGAGGTGCATTTATTTGTACATTGTGGTAGGAGGCATTATCTATTACTATTACACTGTTCTTATTAAAATAAAATGAAACTAAACGCTTCTTTTGATGAATACTGATGTTTTTTGAAAAGTACTCACACAATAACCTCCACAGTGTCTCAGAGAAAACTGAGCTGTTTCTCTGTTGACGCATGCGCATTACACAACCTGCGCCGTTAGGACGAAAACGGTTGATTCATGTCTAGTGAACTTTACTGTAGTATTCTATGCCAATGTCCTCTACTTCAAGTTTTAACTTCCTCTTCTGGGACTTTGATGCAGCAAAGGAATTAACAAGGAAGCCAAAGTCTATTTTCCATGCCACCTCATTTTCAATACGTAGAAAGAACAGTCCAGACAGCTATTTTTGTGACATCGTACTTCTCAAAAATGATTTAACAATTTTTAATTCAGGAAATGATTGTTTGTTGTCACAGGCAAGGAACTGATATAGGCTTTACATACTTTAGGAAAGTTTGAGGAGAAAGTTGAATGTTCACATATAATGGCTCGGCTAAGTCTGTAATGTTTCCTGTATGTTTAACTACATTTCTTATAATTGATCAAAACTTTCTCCTAAAACCGTCTTTTGAGGAAAAGACTCCGTCAAATCTTGTATTGGTCTCTGAGGCATTCTGATAAATAATAGGTCATTGTCACTAACACTGTCTGGTAGGATCATACTCTGTAACGGGACAGATTAGGGATGGGAATAATTTTTAATAATTTTACGAAATGTTAATTCAATCAATAGTCAACCCCAGGGGAACCTCGTTTTTAACAAAAGTGAGTACAGTGTTATGAAACATCCGCCTGTGTTTATGTTCATCTAGACGCGTTACGCAATCACTTGCAATCCAGGACATCTGTGAATTACAGAAAATACGAAGGTAACATGCTGATTTCAACAGGCGGCAAGAAAGTGTAGAATTTAATTCTAGAACATTTTAAACCAACCAATCAGAGCTCGGATTGGTGATCACGTGACCAGTCTCACACCTCGCAATCTGCGCCCCAACACCAGTTTTGGGGGCCCAGTCGACTAAAATTCTTCAGACCCCGCGGTTTTAAAAAACAAGTGCTCGGGAGCAATTATACAGTCGGCCGACTAAATAACGAGTATCATTTAATTTATACAGTGGTGATGAACTGTCACAACAATGGAGCAAAATTAATAGTTTAATCAAAAAACTCGCGGAATGAACCGGAAGGTTGAATAGACAGTGATTGTGCAACTCACAGAGACACAAGCGGAATGGTTAAGTACAATCAATAACAAACTGACCAAACTTTTAAATCTTACAGTTTTAAAGTTGCAACTTTTAGAATACATAACCAATTTTACTTCCATATTCCTTAAGGAATGGAAGTATGGTGATGGCAAAAAAAATCGTGTTCGAGATTATTGCAGATTCTGATTCTACTACACTCAAAATATCAAAAAAAGTCGTTTTCTGAAAAGTGTCTGTGTGTGTGTCTGTGTGTCTATGTGTAGATTTTTTTTCTATGGCAAACGATAACTGCCGCAAATTCAAACAGAATCAAATAATTTTTTGCATACAGCACTGATTTGTAGAGTACTCACGACCTATTGTTTTTGGTGAAGATCGGTTGAGGGAAAGGGGTAGTTTACCTGCAACGGTTTTTTTTTATCAAGGGAAATTTTTTTTTTTTTGGCAAATGATAACAGCCGCAAATTCAAACAGAATCAAATAATGTTTCATACACAGCCCTGAATTGTAGAGTTCTCACGACCTATTGTTTTTGGTGAAGATCGGTTAAGGGAAAGGGGTAGTTTACCTGTAACGTTTTATGTTTTAACAAGGGTATTTCCTATGGCAAACGATAACAGCCGCAAATTCAAACAGAATCAAAAGATTATTTGCATACAGCCCTAAATTGTAGAGTTCTCAAGACCTATTGTTTTTGGTGAAGATCGGTTAAGGGAAAGGGGTAGTTTACCTGCAACGTATTTTTAACAAGGGTATTTTCTATGGCAAACGATAACAGCCGCAAATTCAATCAGAATCAAATAATTTTTTGCATACAGCCGTGATTTGTAGAGTACTTAAGACATATTGTTTTTGGTGAAGATCGGTTAAGGGGAAGGGGTAGTTTACCTGCAACCTTTTACGTTTTAACATGAGTAATGTACTTGAAAATTCATTTAAACTTTTTGAAACAATGGTAATTGTTAAAAATAAAATAATTTTGTTGCCAGGCAATAAAATTATAATTTTTTAATTTTAATGTAAATCTGTACATAGTATAAAGTAACGTCGGTCCGTTTTCTCTCTGTGTTTGAAATCGCTAATCTCAGGAAGTACTGAACGGATTTTATTCAAGTTTTCGCCAATAGATAGAGTGTCTATCGAGGAACATTTATGTGTATAATTAATACATATATGTTGTACATTAGCTTAGCTATCACGGTTTATGTAAAGTAAGTGGTATAGTTTACATCTTATATATAAAATGAATGTTTCTTTGTTTGTCCCGTATGCGCATCCGATTGCGATGAAACTTCGGTGAGTTGTGCGCATGTCCGCGAAGGTTTCTTCCACATCTCCTCCTAAACCACTGTATCGATTTCATCCAAACTTGGCACAAATATTTTACGCAACGGGAGAACCAACATAGGATTGGTTTTTTTTCGATGGGGTCCTTTTGGGGGTTCTTTGGGGTCTTCCACATCGCCTCCAAAACCACTGGACCGATTTCAACCAAACTTGGCACAAATATTTTATGCAAAGGGAGAACCAACATAGGACAAGTGTTTTTTTCGATACGATCCTTTGGGGGGTCCTTTGGGGTCTTCCACGTCTCCACCTAAACCATTGGACCGATTTCAACCAAACTTGGCACAAATATTTTATGCAACGGGAGAACCAACATAGGACAGGTGTTTTTTTCGATACGATCCTCTGGGGGGTCCTTTGCAGTCTTAAAAAACTATTAGATCTGGTTACTATGGCAACCCAATAGAATAGATTCTGTTCTAAATATATTATCGCATTAAATTGAACACCACGCGAACGAAGTTGTGGGCAACAGCTATTTATTTTTAAGAAGCCTACTTTAATTAAACTTTATTATTAATTAAAGTAACATTTTCATTACGTACAACGTGAAACTCCGTAGCGAAGCACGGGTATTCTGCTAGTCATGTATAAGAGAAAATATATCGTGCGTGGCAGGCAAGCATATCTCAGTTATGTACTGTTTACGTTTCCATTTTATTATTATCACTACCGCAATAAAAAGGCAGGGAAGACACACACACACACACACACACAATTCGCGTTATTTCTGGCCTCATTCATGTTTATTTTCTTACATTTGCACGGTTTTTAAATGGAAAGTGCCGAACCCATAACAACATAACGCATGCAAGCCGAAAAAGTGTCCAGCGTGGATAGCGATTTGCTTCCTGTGGATCGCTGGGCAGTGTAACTGCACGTGTTTACAGAGGAACGATTCATAGACAGACTTTTCGTCTTTAGGGAATGAACCCTCTGCAAGATGCTGAGGGTCCATGAGTGACTTCGGAGCGCTCCTTCTTTTCCGCGTGTTTGTTCTGTGAAACGTACACTGTAGATTCGCAGATTTATTCTAAGCAACGCTCAATAGGAAATGTTGAAAATTTTTGTCCACGGTGAACCCTTATACACACTAAACCTGCTCTGATGTTTTAATTACGGACATCATAATATTAAAACTTTGGAAACTTGAGCACTACTTAATGGAGATCAATCATTAACTTATACAAGCCATTAATTTTATGCATATTTTTTATATATATGTGTACAACGTTATCGGCAACAAAGAAGTAGTTTTTGTTAAAATTCCTTCCCGGGATATTTGGCCGTAGTCCAATGTTTTCTACAAAACCAGACGTTTCGGCAATGCCATTGACTTCCATCATCAGTGAAAATCGAGTGCGATAACGTGAGGTGGTATATGTTAGTGACCACAGTACTGTGGTTAAGGCTGAAGCAGTAAGTAGAAAGAAGTAGTTTCTATGGTAATATTCCATTTCAAAAATGATTTTAAAAATAAATCTTAGAATATGGAAGTCATGTATGGTTCTCCATACCGATATTTTTAACTTAAAATCATCAACAGAATTCAAATTCGTATACGGGGATGACTAAAACAATTTTGCGATCTCAATAAACAGGGGAAAGTAACAATGTAAAGCAGAAGAGAGAGAGAGAGAGAGAGAGAGAGAGAGAGAGAGAGAGAGAGAGAGAGAGAGAGAGAGAGAGAGAGAGAGAGTATGAGAGTGTGCATAGCTATAGAGTACTGGTTGACTAGTAAACGTTATTCTAAGTAACCTTGTTATAGCATTTAATAATCAATAAATTTTATGTTTTTGGGAAGTTTGTCTTGAAGAATTTTAATATTAAGGATATTAAAAAATTGATGGATTGTTGAATAAGAATAAAGAAAGAGGGCTTGTAAAACCATACTGTGTTAGCGTAATTATTTGCTACTCAAATCCAAATAATAATTTCTGCAACAGTTTCGTTTATAGGACCCTGTAGGTGAACTCGAAGGTAAGAAAAAGTCGTAAATTTTTTATAAATTTGTAAAACTTTATTAACGCTAAAAGTGAATAGTTACAATGGCGCCGCGGACTTAGGGACGGTTTATATAATTTATTTTAATTATACAAACTAGACCTAATTTTAGTTGCAGAGATGGATTATTTGGGAGTGAGGGCGCTGTTGTAAATGCTTATAGATTGTGGTTAGAAAGTAGTGAAGCAAAACTATAAATTGAAGTCAAAGTGTGTATAATTGTATGTGTAAGCTATAATAATATAAAAAATGGAGAATACAGAGAATCAAATAAATGTAACTGGCGTTAATGAGTCAGAAATTCAAGCAATGACCGAGTCAAAGGTTATGAGCGGGTTGGAGATTTATTCAACTCCAATCGTAGTCCAAAACAGTGAATTAAATGAGCCAGCTGTTATAGATGACTAGGGAATTCAGTTGACCCCAACCTCAATTAGTAAAAATAAGAAATCTGATGACAATGATATGTTGAAACGTTTGTATAGTATGGTGTGTAGCAGTTTAGAAAAACAAGAAAGCAATTTTAGTGAACTAAGAGGGGATATTAACGTAAAACTTATAGAAAGACGAATTCCGGTCCTCTTTTTGTTTACGTTTATTTATTTAAGTTTGTTTAGAATGTTTTGAATTTAATTGTTTAATTAAATTAATTAATTTTAAATTCGGTTAATGTCTTTTGTCGTGGTTGAAAAATATTTAAAATGTTTATTATTGTTTGATTATATTTCTTCGAAACGTGTTTATGGTGTGACGTTTCTTCTATTGACTAGGCGAATCTGTGAAGTCGATCTCTCACTGAAAGTATATTTTAGTTTTTTATTAAATAACTACATACTTGAATTGAATCTGGCTGACCGCGCAGTGTTGAGGTGACAATCTAATTTTAGATTTATTCACCCTAAATTCAATTTGCCGCTGTCTGTGTTGTCATACATGGAGAGATGTCCACCTGTTTTGTAATAACCTAGTCTGCTGAAATAAATCGTCTGACTCTATTTTGCTGTGTAAAATTGTGATTTATTTTATGATAATATTCTTTAAGTTGGTTTAAAATATAATAAACTGTTCTAGGTTTAAATTGCTTTACAATAGAATTTACTTTTATGAAAATCTTGTCTCAGGGTTGGTAGTTCTTATCTACAATTATCAGACTGGTTAAACTTATTTTTTGGTTAACTATTTAGTTAAAATGTAGGTTCTTTGTTAAAGTACAAATTACTTTGTATTTTTTAAACAATTATTAATACTGGATATATGGTAGTTCATATCTGTGTAAATTACATAATAAATCTCATCACCGGAATAACACGTGTTTTGCTCAGTTACATGCATTAGGTTTTGGGTCCAGAATTGCGTTAAGCAGACAGCGGCAGAAGTCGTTGGGTATAGAAATAACGTGACACATTAAATAACGGTAACGAATTTTGGTTTTATTTTCAGTAGATACTTGGTAAATTAATATAAGCATAACAATGGTTCATGATTCAAATTTCCAAAATGGCGGCTAGACTATACCGCCCTTGACCTTACTCAAGGTTAATTGTGTACACTTTATGATGTTATATAACTGACTTCTTTTATGTATGTAATTCTCATCATTGAACAGAATTATAGTTTTGATTTCTTTAATACTTTACTCTTAATACTGATTAAACATGATCACAAACCAACGCCTCATTTTAATATTGGGTTGATCAACACCGGTTACACTCTCGCTTCCACTCTCTCACTCTCTCACCTGAATTTAGACAAATTTTATAGAAATTGAGCTCATTTTTTCTACTTTTTGAATTTAGTAATGAAATGCAGGGCTTTCCTGAATAGTTGTGGCGTAGTTCCTTCCTTAGCGGCTCCATGCGGTGGGCAGGTGTTTGTCCAGTTTGCTGTTGTCCATTTTCACTGACTCTACTTTGAATACATTTTTTATAAAGTTCACTGATGCTATATAACTGTTAGTGTTTACTGTGATATTATGTAGAACATTTTTAGCAGTAAAATGTTACATTTTGCTGGCAGAAAACTGCCCACTACTGTTAGAGCGTGTATGCTCCCTGATTTACTTTTGACGACTGAGACCGGGTTAGACGTAATTGTTATGTAAGTGGTCGTGCATCTGACGTCATTGTCTATTGTTTTCCAACCACTGCTTTGGTTAATACGTAATGGTTTTATATCGTCATTGTGTTTTGATGACGATTCGTTACAATGGACCAATAGAAAGTCAGTATTGTCAATTTTTAGCGCCGAACACTGCCATTTTCGTTGTTTCACTTCACTCGTACGCCGCTGACCTTGGATCGGCTCCCCTCTGGCGAATTTGCATATTACGGGACTTGTGTCAAAACTAACTTGCCCTGGTTAGACTTCATGATTACAATAAAATTTACAATAAAAATATCCCTACATACCATTATTCTGGTACGGCTAATTCTGTACTGTTACAAAACCCCCTCAATGAAAGGTTTTGTGTCGAGACACAAAAACTTTCATTGACTCATTCATACTTTTCTAAAAGGATCAGTTCAGATATGTTCCACAACCCCCTGTAGTGTTAATAAAAAGAAAATCTCAACCACTTACCCTTGGTTCCACAGTATCGATCGTACCCGTCTGACCTTACTGGACTTCTCCGGAGAGATCCCTACACCATAAGGCCATGAGGCACTGTACGCTCCTGTTCTGACACGCCGGCCAGCGCAGGACCGCGGTCACAACACCATAAAACTCTGAAACATTCAATACAAATTTTAAAATAGTGGCCTTATTCATTTACATATCCGCAACTGATATGTTTCCTCTTAGATGCCTTGGTTTGTGATTTGAGGCGTTGGTTTCATTTATTTATAAAATACCAAACAACACAATAAAATATAACAAGATTTAGGATAGATAAGCCTTCTACTTGACAACACTTCTACATATTTGTATCAATTGCTTTGACTCCCGTCAGTATTAAATTGCCTCTTTCATCATAAAATTATACTCTTTTACTAAACACAACATAAATTTTTTGATTCTCAAACAACAACTACTATTTTTATTCATTTATTTCAATTAATATCAGTATATTTATCTAGCATGGCAGCACTTTTAACCATCTAAATTTCTTTATTCGTTTCTTTACTTTAATTTTACTCCTTTTAACAGAATCATTTTTTCCCAGAGACTTGTTACTCTAACACAAATTTAATATTATCATGGTCACTACCCTTACAGTAGCCTCCTAACCACACACTCTATCATAATAAAACATGGTACATCATAAGCATTAAACACTAACATTGAACAATTCACATTACTTAATTCATATTTACATAACTTGTAGCAAAATTTTATAACATTTTTCCTATCAACAATTCTCTATTCAACTTTTAATATTTAACATTCATTTATATTCTATACAACAACAAAAATTTCAGATTGATCATTACCTTTCATTTACCTCACCTTTCTGCTATGAATTTTCTCTTTTCTATCCCTTTTATCCTTACTAGTTTGGGTGACTCTCTATTATTCATTTTTCTCTATCTCTTATTTTGGCATTTGTCAGTCTAACCTTACTGCCCCTCTTTTTCACTACTAACAACCGCTTCTAACCATTAATATAATATGACACCAATATCTCTATAATAACCCCCTTCACAAATCCCATTTAAAACCTCTGGCACCGCTCATTTTTGTACTAGTATGTGTGTATTCCCTCTAACCAACTCATTCCCTTATCGGTTCCTGACCCTTTCAGATAACCCTTTCCGGCACACAACGATCCACTCCCGTCTCAACATCTCTCGTTGGACTCCTACACCAATACCCTTATTACAAAATATCACCAACAACAACAAATATAATTACCATCCACATTACTCAACTCTACATATAATCGCTAACCACTGTGTCCCTAAAATATCTAACGCCTCTTTATATATCATCAACATCTCAGCACTTTATTTTCCCTAACTCCCAATAACTCTATTTACCTAATTCCAATGCCCTTGTTTATCACTATCCCCAAACTCTTTTACAACATTTCAACTTAATATACTGCTAGAAAGTTCATCACTTATCTGCTAACAACACCTTTCAATACCCAAATACATTACCTGCATAATCATTTACTAACCCTTATAACCTGAATCTCATAATATCATTTAAACTTCCTTTAGTTATTTAAAATTCTACAATACATGTTTACATAAAAAATACATAAAGTACACAACAGCAAAAATACACAAATACATAGACATCAATACACAAAATATACAATTCACATAATCATGAAATCATTTACCATAATCAGTCCTAATCAGTCCATTTTTAAAAACACTGTCCACACAATTAAATGTTCATAACACAATAAACAATAAACAATTACCCCATATCATCGAACAATAGTCTTATCTTAAGTCTATACAACTTATTTTCCCTGGAAAACATTATATCACCATCATGAATATAGTACTTATTTAAATTTTTATATTCTACAAAACTATCATAATTAATAGGGTTATTCCATATCAATTTATCATACAACCTGTCACGATCGGTTATGATCCTGTCACCTTCAGTATAATTAGTCACAATCAGATAAGTTACTAAGTCATTATTTTCATTATCATCTCCTACGACTGCTATATCAGCTTCATTATAAGGTAAGTATTTCATATAGTTTGTTTTCTTCCATCCTACTCTCTCTATCAACTCTTTATAACCTCTATCTAACTTAAATACTTGCATCTCACCATCTACACACAACTCTTTCTCTAAATATCTCTCACTCCATTCAGAGGGTACTACTACATTAAAACCTCTCCTGATTTCTACAGGAACAATACAACAATTCAAAAAACAATTATCGGTAGACCATTTATCTACCCAATACACTCGTGAAGCCTTTTCTTCACCCCCGACTACATTACTGGAAAAATTTACCCCCTGCAACCCCTTTATCTGTAACTTTTCTCTATACTTTCTCTCTAATTCATCAACACTTTTTATCACTTCATTATCAAATTCTACTCCCATTATACTTTTATCACCACTCTCAATACTCACACAATTATTTTCTAACACCATATTTGTAATTCTATTATCATAATTCTCACCACTGCTTACCTTGTCTTTATTTTCATTCAATTTATTTGATTCTCTACTCTTATTTTCTAACTGCATTTTGTCTAACTTTGTACCTATTTCATTTAATCTTTTGTCCAAATTACAACTCTGTTTTTTAATTTCTTTTTTGATATCACTCAATTGTACATCGAATTGATCAAATTTGACGCTCTGCTCATTAAAAAGCAGTTTCATCATTCTTATTATGTCATTTTCCTCAACTCTTTTTGTTGGGTCTGATGTTGAATGAATACTATCACCCATCATTTCTGATTCTGTTTTACTCGTCTCATTACTATTTGCCATTTCTTTTCTTTTTATTATTAATATATTAACAATAATAAATTTATTTTAGTTGTTGTGTTGTACTCTATTCGTACCATGCATAACCTATACAGGTAACCTCTATTTTCCCGTATATTTCATTACCCATCTAACCTCTGCTTGTCTGCTTATTTATATATTTTTATTTATATATAAAGTCCAAGTTCGGGCTGCTATCTGTTAAAGTACAAATTACTTTGTATTTTTTAAACAATTATTAATACTGGATATATGGTAGTTCATATCTGTGTAATTTACATAATAAATCTCATCACCGGAATAACACGTGTTTTGCTCAGTTACATGCATTAGGTTTTGGGTCCAGAATTGCGTTAAGCAGACAGCGGCAGAAGTCGTTGGGTATAGAAATAACGTGACACATTAAATAACGGTAACGAATTTTGGTTTTATTTTCAGTAGATACTTGGTAAATTAATATAAGCATAACAATGGTTCATGATTCAAATTTCCAAAATGGCGGCTAGACTATACCGCCCTTGACCTTACTCAAGGTTAATTGTGTACACTTTATGATGTTATATAACTGACTTCTTTTATGTATGTAATTCTCATCACTGAACAGAATTATAGTTTTGATTTCTTTAATACTTTACTCTTAATACTGATTAAACATGATCACAAACCAACGCCTCATTTTAATATTGGGTTGATCAACACCGGTTACACTCTCGCTTCCACTCTCTCACTCTCTCACCTGAATTTAGACAAATTTTATAGAAATTGAGCTCATTTTTTCTACTTTTTGAATTTAGTAATGAAATGCAGGGCTTTCCTGAATAGTTGTGGCGTAGTTCCTTCCTTAGCGGCTCCATGCGGTGGGCAGGTGTTTGTCCAGTTTGCTGTTGTCCATTTTCACTGACTCTACTTTGAATACATTTTTTATAAAGTTCACTGATGCTATATAACTGTTAGTGTTTACTGTGATATTATGTAGAACATTTTTAGCAGTAAAATGTTACATTTTGCTGGCAGAAAACTGCCCACTACTGTTAGAGCGTGTATGCTCCCTGATTTACTTTTGACGACTGAGACCGGGTTAGACGTAATTGTTATGTAAGTGGTCGTGCATCTGACGTCATTGTCTATTGTTTTCCAACCACTGCTTTGGTTAATACGTAATGGTTTTATATCGTCATTGTGTTTTGATGACGATTCGTTACAATGGACCAATAGAAAGTCAGTATTGTCAATTTTTAGCGCCGAACACTGCCATTTTCGTTGTTTCACTTCACTCGTATGCCGCTGACCTTGGATCGGCTCCCCTCTGGCGAATTTGCATATTACGGGACTTGTGTCAAAACTAACTTGCCCTGGTTAGACTTCATGATTACAATAAAATTTACAATAAAAATATCCCTACATACCATTATTCTGGTACGGCTAATTCTGTACTGTTACAAAACCCCCTCAATGAAAGGTTTTGTGTCGAGACACAAAAACTTTCATTGACTCATTCATACTTTTCTAAAAGGATCAGTTCAGATATGTTCCACAACCCCCTGTAGTGTTAATAAAAAGAAAATCTCAACCACTTACCCTTGGTTCCACAGTATCGATCGTACCCGTCTGACCTTACTGGACTTCTCCGGAGAGATCCCTACACCATAAGGCCATGAGGCACTGTACGCTCCTGTTCTGACACGCCGGCCAGCGCAGGCTTTCAATCGACAATGAAAGTTAAATGAATTAATAATTCTTTACAATACATAAAATATGAACACAATAAAATAATAAATCAATTCAGTGTCCCTTGAAGAATCATCTGAATAGTTATACTGATGATCTCTCGTCAACTGATAATTACTTATCATCTACTTACGATTATTAACAAAATATATCTCCTATGCTAAAGATGCCTTAGGCCTATGAGTCTACTAGCTATATTGATTAATTACAATTGAGAAATTGTTTTTGGGCAATTTCTGTGGTGTCCCAATTGTACATACAGTGTCATTACAACTACTGTTTGACTTAGTTACTGGGAATACATTGTTACTCCCTGGTTTTTCTTCTATTTAGTGACCTCTGTATTGTACTATCTGGTGTCTCCTTACTTTATTTCTTTTTTAATTAAGTAGTGTTCTTTCAAGCCACTATCTTATTCATAATTGTTCACTACAGTTTTTACATTGGTTTATAATCTGGTGTTTTTTATATATTGGTTCGTTCTTTCATGTTGAGAATTGAATAACAGTATATCCTTCTAGTGTCACATGACAGATGTGCTAAATTATTATTATTATACTTTACATTAGTGATAATAATTATCTTACAATATCATATTAGTGATATAACATCTTCTTTATTATACAGGTATCCCCCTTTTTATTCCTGTTTAATTTTACAATAGGTTTTATATCAGGTTTACATGGTTATTCCCATTTTGTCTGTTTTTGTTCATTTGGCTTACATTAATTATCATATAAATACTACTCTAGGTAGCTGATCTTGGTACTCATGGGCGTCGTCAGCATAAAATTATTGGGGGGGACACACACATTAGGGTCTCAGGAGGGTCCAAGACTACCCCGACTACCCCCCCACCAGAAAAATTACCCTTTGCAAATCATATTTTGAAGCATTTTTTACTTAAAATGGGTGCAATAGGTTGTTGACAATAATATTGACTGATTTTGTTATTTTTGGAACATGATTAAATGCATTTTTTACTCTATTTATTACACAGTAAATTAGGTCAAATGAACACTTTTACGTTTTTAAAACTAACTTACCAAAATAAGTTAAAATATTGTACAAAACTTAACTAGTTAACTAGCCTATTCAAGATTTGTAAAAATAGTAAAACAAATCAAAAATGAATTTAAAGTAAAGAACATGACTTATGATAGATATATCATATATGATATATTATGAGCAAAGAGTAAAATTATGGCTTACTACCTAAACCTAAACCATTTGTTATTATTACACTGAGCCAAATACATTCCTCCTTGCTTCACAATTGCATATAAATTTTTTTGCTACATTTCTATCATCTAATTTGTCCAACCGTGTTTTGTACACGTAACAAACAGCTACGTGATTCAGCCTTTTTTGAGTCATAGTTGACCGTAGATAGGTCTTCAGTTTTCGTAAAGCACTAAAACTCTGCTCTGCTTCGCAACTTGAAGCTGGACATACAAGCATAAGCCTAACTAACACTTCAACTTTGTAGAATAATTCCCTAACTTCTTTTGCCATTGAAACCAACACATCTTTAGCGTCTTTCAGGCACTTTACTTTATACCGAAGATGAAAGAGTTGGAGTTCTGTTTTTAACGAATGGTCGTTAATTTCCAGATAAGGAGTTACTACATCATATCCCTTCTTTTAGAAGTACATTTTCTAACAGAATCTGTTTCTTCATACTAGCTTGATCAAGTATTCGATTCTTAAGGCCTTGTACAGCAATGTCAATTACTTCAAAATATTCTCGTCTGTAGTGTTCCTGTGGTGAAAAATATTTTTGTCCATCAATGCCCTCAGACATCCTCTTGGGCACCCTTCTTTCCCTGGGTAGTCTCAGCTCTTCAAGACCAAGCTCTAAGATTTTTTCGTTGCACTCTTGATATACAGATGAAAACTTCTCGTTTGTTCTGAGTTTTTCAAGACCATCAGCAACATGCTGAATGGATGCACATAGTCCAGTAAGTGTTCTTTGTTCGCCCTGAAAACTCTTGTTTAAAATTTCGAGAAGTTCAATAACTTCTCTCCCCATAATCAAACCTAGATATGTTCTCCCATCTTCAAAACACTTAACAAACCACTGGCTCCTTCATATCTCTGCTCCGTAAGCTCATTCAGTGTCTTTAGAATTAGAGGATATTTCTTCAAAATTTCATTTACTTGTGATCGCCGATATATCCACCTTGTGGGACACAGAGGTTTAATTTTTGCTATATTACTGACAGGACCTTGAGCTGCATCCTCAATAATGTGTTTGTACTCGTTTTTTGCTTTTGTGTTTGAAAGCAATATTCCCAGCTGATGGGCCCAATCCATGGCGTTTTTAACAGTTCTTGAACTTTCGCAGCTTGCTTTCATCACCAGATTAATGCAGTGAGCACCACAGTGAATGTAGTCCGCAAGTGGTTGTTTATCTACTACAACTGATTGAGTCCCTTTATGGATACCACTCATGTTACCTGCTCCATCATAAGTCTGCCCGCGAAGATTGTACAAAGGGAGTTGCAATCTAAATAGAGCATCAAAAATAAGAGCTGCTATGTCTGTACCACACGTCTTTGCCGTTTCGTAAAAACCCAAAAACTTTCATGAGGATCCAGATCGGCATCAACCCATCTAACACAAAAACTAACTTGTTTATCCCCTGAAACATCTCTAGTCCCGTCACAAATAACAGAAAACATCAAAGGATCAATTGATTTAATGCTTTGGACTACACTGGACAGAATTTCGTTTTCCAAAATCTGGATTATTTCATTTTGTATTGTAGGGTGTGTATAATTAGTCTCATTATAAAATTCACTGCGAACTTTCAGCAGTTCCATTAGGTTTCCTTCAAAATTCTTGTGTCCTCTAATGGCCAGTCCTTGCCTAACAAGGTACTTTAGACTTCCTATAATTGTCATCAAAGACTCTAAAGCTAGTTTTTGTTGTTGAAGTTTTATATTTGATAACTGTCTCTCAATAGGTGCTTGTAACTGAGTGTGGCTCAAAACAGCTTGAGAATGGGTAGCACTTTTCTCGTGCATTTTAAACTTTTCAGTAGCTTTCTTCCAGGTTTTAAACCCCTTTTCACTAAATGCCTTATCCCCTTTAGTAGCCAGAGTTTTGTTTGGGCACAACTGAGCGTATCTCGTGCAGTAAAAACAGCTTACCCCTTCAGTTCCAATTATGTGAAGCCAAGGAAATGTTTCATACCAACTTTTCTGAAAACTTAGTATACGGCCGGATAGTTGCTGCACTGGGAAGCCATCAGGTAGAATCTTAGGCTGATGAGGAGAAATGTAGCAAACGAAACTATCGACAGATGCCATCACGTCTTCGTTAGGCGTTTCTTGTACTTTAGTTGCAGTGACCGATGGTGCTGGTGCTCTAGAACGTGGAGAACATGGTAAGATTTCCTCTTTAAGTGTAAGTTCTTCATCATTTACTTTCGATAGTGCTGAGAACAAAAATAAATGTTAACAATAATACAATAATAAAAATAAAAGTAATAGCCAACAAATAAATAAATGCCTAGCTATATAAGAGTTGTTAACGATTTTTTTCATACAAAACTTGAATCGAACAATAAATTCATGAAAATGTTTATGAACTGAAAAAAACCCGGTTTGTTTATGTATTTCTTTTTTTTAATATATTAAATATATTATGTAATAGGTACATAAACATAAATCAAAATTAAATTGTAATAACACAGGAAGTTGATACGAAATGATACAAAATTTGGTCAACGTAAGACGTAAGTAAGCATGCATTATACTACAGTATAATGCTATAATGATTATTCATTAAATCACTAAAATGATTTATAAAAAGTGGTATTATTATTATAATGCTATAATAATACTATAATGATTATAGTATGCTTACATTGAGTTGAGTTTCTATGTAAAGTTTCAGTAACTAATAATATAAAGAAAATTCTTTAACGAAATTTCAAGTGAAAATTTAAAAAATACACACTAAGATTTTAATTTTGTTTTTAAAAGTGTTTAAATATAAAATTTTTTGCTTTATTGTTTGTAGCATTAAACATAATTAGTTTAAAATAAAAATGACAAATTATTCACTTACCAGCGTCTTCTGCTTTCTTTTGTCTTTTAAAAAAAGACAATATATCTTGTTGGGTGTCTGCTCGCTTCATATTGACACTGACACAAATGAGCAAATGAGTAATGAGTATATCACCAGGCAGTGCAGTGAAGGAAATACCGTCCTCTTGTCGCACCACTGGCACTGTGTTCGCTGGTCAAACCGTTTTGTTTATTTACGGACGGGAATAGCCCAGTTCTTGGAAAGCCAGGCTGTGCGATATATCATATCTCATGTACCGGCTCCTGGCTCCGCTACTGTGAAACACTTGTTACTCATTCCATTCGCATTCCGAACGATGCCGTACGATGGTACAGTAAAGTTTACTAGACATGAATCAACCGTTTTCATGCTAACTGTGCAGGTTATGTAATGCGCATGCGTCAACAGAGAAACATAGGAGAAACATAGCTTAGTTTACTCTGAGACGCTGTGGAGGTTATTGTGTGAGTACTTTTCAAAAAACATCAGTATTCATCAAATATGAAGCGTTTAGTTTCATTTCATTTTAATAAGAACAGCGTAATAGTAATAGATAATACCTCCTACCACAATGTACAAATAAATCCACCTCCAACATCATTAACAAAAAAAGGCAGACATGATTAACTGGTTAAAAAACCATAACATTCCTTGTAGTCCATCTATGTTAAAGCCTGAGCTGTATGCACTAATTAAACAAAACAAACCAACTTACAAAACTTTTAAAATAGATGCTATTTAGGCAAACAAAGGACATTCTGTTTTATAACTTCTACGCTATCAGCCGGATTTTAATTCTATGGAACTGACTTGGGCAACCGTGAAGAAGCGTGTTGAAAGAAAAACAGTGCATTTTTCTGTGGACAGTGTCAAAGGAATTTTATTGTATTTCTCCTGCAGACTAGAGATTAAGACATGACGTAATGAAAATTTAAAATGACTACGTAAGATCGAACCAAATAAGGGATACTGTAACAGATCGTTTAGAAAATAATATAAGACGAGATAGCAGCAGTGAAGGCAACTTGAGTGATAGTGATAATAGGCTAACGGTGATAACAGTGACGGAAATATTAGTAGGGTGAAGAATTGACCTAAATAATTATTGTAATTGCATGTAAGTAAATGTGCTCTATGGTACTTAAATAGTTTCAGTCTAATTGTTGCATTAATATTGTCTCTCCGGTTCTTTACGGATAGTTTACATCTGCTTGTTTTTTAAACACACACACACACAATCATTTCACGTACGAGGCTGTTATTAATGTTACTTATTCAAACAAATTAAGATGCCAGAGCAATGTGGATCATATATTATTACGTTTTTCGTGAATCGTAACATGTACACAAAGTGTACACATTCCAAAATATACAACGATTGTTGATGTCTAGCCTCGATTTTCGAGAAACATTGCAACAGACACAACACGCCAAGTCACTGTTTACAAAATAATGGAAATCTTTATTAGGCCTACATTGTCTCTTTCTGTTGTGTCTGACGCTTGTTTCGTCTTACAAAATGTCCACGTTTACTGTCGTAATCAAAATCAAAACTTACCTACAACAAAATTTTGTAGGTAACCAAATTTAAGGTAAAAACCTTAAAAACAATTAAAAGAATAACAAAAGAATTTTCAAAATATAAGAATAATTGGTTAGTAAAAAGTTAGGTAAGTTAGTAACAAGTAAGTTACATATATGCGTGCGTGCGTGCGTGCGTGCGTGCGTGCGTGCGTGCGTGTGTGTGTGTGTGTGTGTGTGTGTGTGTGTGTGTGTGTGTGTGTGTGTGTGTGTGTGTGTGTGTGTGTGTTTTGGTAGGGCTGTAAAATTTAGTTTGGTAAAGTATTTAGTAATATAATTAAAAATGTAGCTAATGAAATGTAAAAAACAATAAATACATAAAAACGTTAAGAATTAAAAATAAACAATTGAAAACACTATAAGAATCATAGACAATAGAAAACTAAATAAATAAAGTTATAAATATAATAAAACGAAAATAATTGTGAATCGACAAAGCAGTGTAACTGCTTTATTTCAGCTGTAATTATAAGCGATATCAGTTTTCAAATTTTACTACTTTTACAGAGAAAAACGTAAATTAACTATTATCTTTCATCTTTAATTATTAAAGAAGCGTAACTTCGGCACATTAGGTATAAAAAGTCAACCCGTGTCAAAATAGATTACTCTTGTCACATTCGCGTCTTATTAACAATTCAGAGAGTAGACCAATATTTTCAACTGCGTTAGTAGACATTTTCCTCTCTCGTGCCTTTCACTGCTGCTGTCTTCTCCCCACTACAACCTGCGTGCTGATTCATGTCTGTTTAATACTACTGTACAATGTAAGTTTAAAATGAGATTTGTTATGATTGCCTATATTCAAATATTGGGGGGGGACATTGACCTACGTTCCAAACATTGGGGGGGACGCGTCCCCCCTGTCCCCCCGGGATCGACGCCCGTGTTGGTACTGGTAGAAACCTTACCACCTCTACTTGATTTTTTGTCCAAGAGGTGGACAAAAATAAATATGTTTTAGTTATTATTTCTTATTAATCTAAGTGAAAAGTATCTGTATTTAGTTTATGTGTCTTCCCACTCTAAAGCAACAATGGGTTGACTGAGCTGATTCTAATTTACACTTTTAATCTTGTTTTTACTAGTACTATATTATTAATTACCACCTGTAATTTATTAATTAGTTATTTTTTCTTTCTATTATCATTTTTTCCGTAACTTAGTTAATAATTATCACTGTTATTTGACAATTTTGATTCTCTTTTCATTTACATTAATTCTGGTCATAATATGTTATTATACTGTTGTTTACAGCTTCTTATTATTCTAATATTATTATTACTCTCACTCTCTTGGCTAATATTGGATGCCCTACTCATTTACTAGACTAGTGGTCATATTCAGGTCATCTAAGTAGTCAGTTAGTGTTTTGTCTATCTGTCCTTGTCTCTCAGTTAGTACTTCACTGGTGTTGACTATTTATTTCACATTTGGCCTTCTTATCTCATTGTTATTGTAGTTTCTTGGTTCTTCTTAGGTCACCATTCTGATTGATATCATTATTATTATTATTTTCTTTGTAATATGTTTTTTTCTTGGTTTCTTGGCCTCTTACTGACCGGATCTATTGGGTTTTTGTTTCTGTTGTATAATCACTATTTAATGCATTTTCTTTCTTGTTATTTATATTATTACCATTACTGTATTAACTCTCTTGTTGTGAGTTCGTTCCTCTATAATTATTTGCTTATGTAGTTTTCATGCTTGGCATTCTCATTGTAAATACTTAATGGGTCTTGTACTCCTCAATTATTATGACATGTTACTTATTTTTGACGTTTAAAATATCGTGGTTATATGTCTTGTTACAAACTTAACGAATTAAGTAAACGTTTTGATATTAAAGACATTAAGTTTAATGAACAAAATAAGAAATTTTATGCATTAAATAATCGCTTTGACAATAGCGATGAAAGACTTGATAATCTTGATTCAATGAAATAAGTAGCGACATCAATAATCATTTTGATATTAAGTTTAGTGAACAAAATAATAAATTGGATGAATTAAATAAACGATTTGGCGAAAACGACGCTAAATTTAACGAAATAAAGGGGGAAATGAAACAACAGAATATTAATATAAATGCAGAAATTGACAAAGTGTCTCAAATCACAAAAGAATATTGATGGTAAATTAAATGAAATGAATATTAAGTTAATACAACAGCTTGATGAGCGCATAAGTGTCAGTAATGCACAATTAGATAATCGTATTCGCGATAATAATAAACAAGTGATAGAGTTAGTGAATGAACAATTTAATGAAAAAATTAACAAAATCAATGCAAATTTTGAAAATAAAATAGATGAATATAATAGTGACATTGAAACTCAAATAAATGAGTGTAAATCCAACACTATAAATAAAATCGAAGAAATTAGTAAAGATATGCAAAAATATGAAACTACTATTGATAGTAAGATTAATGAGATGGAAGATAGCCATAAGTCAGAAATACAGCTATTAAAAGGTGCTGTAGGAATGGTAAATGAGGCTAGCATTCAATCTGAACGAGTAACTAATAACAAGCTTAACCTAATCGAAAAGTAATTGATTAATGTCAAAGATGAATTAAGTGGGGCGATAAGCCAAAAGCTAAACAGTGTCACGGAACGAATATTAATTACGCGGGATGTAAACAACGATATCGAACTAGAGTCATTCAGTTGTGAGAGTAGGGTGGTGCACCTGATGCAGATCTTAAATCGTGCAGAGAGTTTAGCAAATTTAACCATAATAATTGGGAGGTACAGTTATTGAGGATAATTAAGTGTTTTATGGGGAGTTCGGCAATATGGGCGGAGGTGCATAGGACCGAGTGGGAATGTTATGAAAATTTTGAAATAGCTTTCCGAAATAAATACTGGTCAGAAGAGGACCAAGAAGTGCTTAGAAGTAAGATAATGGGGTCAGGTAATTTCGGGACTCATGGTAACAATGCTACCATTTACGTTATGAAAATGTATAATGAAGCCAAATATCTCGAACCGCCATTACCGTTTAGATCATTTGTGCGCTATATAAGCAAACATTTACCACGGGAGGTGCAAATTAACCTAATGACGCGGGAAGTGGAGGGTATAAATGAACTTGAACAAATATTAGACATTTTTCAGAACATAAGGGACCGGGAGATGGGTCCCAAATCCGCCAGTGTTGCATACTAATGAAAATCATAATCAACCCAGGAGAATACCAACCACATGCAGAGGGACGAGGGGAGGTAACAATAACAATAGTAGAAGGGACGATTGGCGGTGTTTGGAGTGCCATTGTGAAAATTACTCTATCAGAACGACTTGTTATAGATGCAACAGGGCAAGAAATGGCCAACGCCATGAACCAGTGGCCAACCAACCAAATCAGCAACAGAGAGGAGCAGGCAGTAGTAGAGGAGCACCTGGAGGTAGTGGAAATCCGACCAGAGGCCACGGTGGGTATTCACCAGGCAGTGCGGCAGCCCTACAGGAAAACTAGCCCGGACAGTGGAAGAAAGGACCCAACCATTGTCAACAGGTAGCAGCGGGGTCCAAGAGGAGTGTAGCTATCGGAGCCAGCTGATCCGAACTGACATATCAATGGAACTGCTGGAGGAAGATGACGCCGAGGAGGTTGAACCAGAGACAGGACTAACAGAGGTGATCATCAACATAGAAGGTAAGGAGTTTAAAACTTTAATTGACATGGGTAGTGAGATATCGGTGATTTCTGAAAACGGGTTAGAAAAAGTAAAAGAAATAAATAAAAATATTCCCTCTTTACCAGTTGCGGGAGTTACTGTAATAGGGATTACGGGGGTCCGAAGTAAAAGAGTAACCAAACAAGTCCAGTTAAACATGTTGATAAATGGGGTTGAGTTCGAGAATACCTTCTTAGTAGTTAGAGGGTTGAATTTAGAGGTAATTTTGGGAAACAATTTTTTAAAAAGACACAAAGCAGTGATTGATTTTAATAAACAGGTGTTAGAGTTAGATAATGAAACTAAACCAGTTAGGGTCAGTTTTAAACGGGTGATAGATAATGTAAGAATTTCAGGAATAAGGGTAGTACACCATCCGATGAGTAGGGGGAACACGGACATTAGTGTGAATGTATGTAGAGAAAGCGAGAATAATGAACGCAGAGAACAATTATGGAAGGAGAGGGCACACAAGTTTTGTAGTGAGGGTGGCGTTGTAGGGAGTCCCCAACGTAAAGCGTTGTGGCAGGTTGTGGAAAGTTTTAAAAAAGTGTTTGCGGAGTTACCTGGAAGAGCCAGGAACTATGAATGTGAGTTGAAAGTACGGGAACACACACCTTTTGTGCAAAGAAGTTATCCAGTGCCTTATTCTAAGCGTAGAGCTGTTCAGACAGAGTTAGATAAAATGATAGAGGGGGATATAATAGAGAGATCAGTATCACCCTATTCAAACCCTTTAGTTGTTGTCATAAAAAAGGATGGTAGAGTACGGTTATGTTTAGACGCACGCAGAATAAATCAGATTATTATTCCTGATCGGGAGTCACCCGAACCAATGGACGAAATTTTCCAAAAATTTAGCGGGGTAAAATATATGTCATCATTAGACTTAACCGCGGATTACTGGCAGGTCCCGTTAGAGATAGAGAGTAAGAAATATACTGCTTTTTTATTCAATGGAAAAGTTACCAATTCAAACGACTACCTTTTGGACTCAACACTTGTGTGGCTAGCTTTATAAAATGTTTAGACGAGATTTTACAACCAAAGAATTTAGAGTTTTTAACTGTGTATGTGGATGACATTTTAATAGCTTCAAGAACGTTATTGGAACATGTAGAACATCTGGAATATGTACTAGATAAGTTACAAAGCGGGGGTAACAGTAAACTGGGAGAAATCAAAGTTTTTACAGCAAGAAATACATTTTCTGGGTTTCATTATTTCACCGGACGGAATTCGGGCTAACCCCGACAAAGTGGAAGCAATAATGAGATTCCCCAAACCCAAAAATATTAAGTATTTACAAAGTTTTTTAAGTTTATGTAATTTTTATCGGAAGTTTCAGAAGAATTATGCACAAGTAACCTCTAAATTAAGTGTGGTCTTACAAAAGAATAAACAATGGAGATGGGGAGAAGCGGAAAGAGTCACATTTAACGAAATTAAAGAGAAGTTTATGAGTATGATAATGATGAACCATCCCGATTTTCAGAAAAAATTTTATTTACAGACGGACGCCAGCAACATAGCCCTCGGCGCGGAACTATACCAGGAGGGTGAGGATAAGGAACAACGGACGATCCCTTTTGCCAGCCGGACTTTGTTAGCAGCGGAGCGGAATTATACGACCACAGAAAAGGAACTGTTATGTATCGTGTTTGCAGTGAAGAAATTCCGGACATACCTTCTAGGGAACCAGACCATTATCAGGACGGATCACAAGGCATTATCGTTTTTTAAACACTTGCAAATTGACTCACAGCAGACTAACCAGGTGGGTGTTAGCTTTACAAGAATACAACTTTTCATGGGAATACATTAAGGGTACAGAAAACAAAATACCGGACACCTTATCAAGGGTAGACCTAGATGGAAACAAAACCGGGAGGGATTTGAAAGAAATAGAAATTTTTAAACTTAGCAGGGAAGATAAACTTTTTGGGGAAGAATTAAAAGACATCCAAACGATGCAGAGAGTAGATACAAATTGGATAAAATCATAACAAGCTTAGAATCCGATCTAGATAATTTGCAATATTTTCAAATCTATCAAGGGATTCTATTTAAGAAAGTAGAGGGGGGAGAGCGTGATTGGAGGTTAGTTTGGTAGACAAAATAATATGGGACTGTCATATTCGGTATGGGCATTTCGGTGCTAGGAAATGTGCAATCGTTCTAAGAGAATCATGTCTATTTAAAAATATGGAATGGAGAGTTAGAAAATTACTCCAGGGTTGCGATTTATGCCAGAAGTCAAAAGTAGCTAATTACCGGTTGGAGGGAGAAATGAAATATATTAAAGTCGAAAAACCTTTTGATTTAGTCGCGGTGGATTTGTGCTGTATAGTGTCAAGAGTGCGTCGAGTAGAGTCCTAAGTGAAAAAATAACGAAGGATTATATGATCAAAACCGGGAAACCTAAGGTAGTACTCTCCGATCATGGGCCCCAATTCATTAGCGGAACTTGGTGACAAACTTTGGGGTGGGAAGGAATTATACCTAAACACACAGCGGTATATCATCCCCAGTCAAACCAGGCCGAAAGGGTCATGCGCGAATTAGGGAGAATTTTTCAGGCGTACTGCCATACTAAACACAGTGAATGGCCAACCTATGTAAATAAAATCGAAGACTGGTTAAATTGTACTACGCATGAGTCAACCGGGTTTACACCATACGAACTGGTCAAGGGGACATGCCCACCTAGAATTCTGGAACAGCTGTTCAACTATCCACCTGAGAGTAATACCAGACGTCTGGACATAAAACTGAAACTCGCTAATGAAAACTTATTGACTAAGGGGGAAAGAAGAAAGCGACGTCATGATGCCACAGGTAAATGGACTAGATATGACATAGGTCAGTTGGTGTTGGTGAGGCGGCATGATTTGTCCAATGCACAGGACAAAGAAATTAAGAAATTCTTTTTGCTATATGAAGGACCGTATGAAGTAATTGAGATTAAGATGGACAATGCATATGTGTTACAGAATCAAGCAACGCGGGAGATAGTGGGTACCCATAACCAAAAGTATGGTCGAAATAAAATATCTGAATACTTATATAATTGTATTTAAAAAATTTAATGTTTTCAGAAGGGACCCTCCCCCATTTTCGGGCGGCCATGGTCTCACCAGCCGTGGTCGTGGATTTTGGACATTTAGGGGCGGATCATGGTTGGAGCCACCTCTCATTGGGGTGGGACAACGATGGTCCTTCCCTACCACATTGGTAGAACTAGAAATTTACACAGTAACAAGAACGGGGAGGGGGACCCCTAAAGTTTGTGGGTAGAAAATTACAAAAAAGAGGTGCATAAATTGGCACATCCCACGGACCAACGGTTGCCTTAGTTCTAAATTAAAATACAATAAGGCAATCTTCAAGTATATAAACCGGTGTTGTTTGCGGATGGTTTTTCCTCAATTCCGGAAAGGGGAGCAGGTGGTGAAAAAGTAGTTCAGTTGAGGGAACAACCTGCAAATAACAGATTTTTCTGCATAATAAGTAATAATAATAATCCTTAATAATAAGCTTTAATAATGTTAGAATAATAGTAAATATAAATTTTGGAGAAGCTTTATATAACTCTTTCAATGCTGCCAAAAGTGTTTTTAATTCAGATTCATTGACATATGGAATCTGTCCATCTCCGACCTCATCTCTATAAACCATATTTCTGTCAGTTAAAGCACGGTCTATTTACGGGTAATAAAACAAAAAAAAATTCAAATTTGAAGGTTATAAAGAGAAAACTAATGATGTAAACTAAAGGTTAGACTATTATTTTGCGGTACCTGCTATGTTAGATCATAAGTGGAGACAGAATGGATTAGAATGTAGCCACTGATGGACTTAAAGTGAAAATTGAATCGAACAATGTAATGTCTGTAAATTTTATTTAAATTCAAGGTGAAACTAAATAAATTAGATAACTAAAATCATTTTGAATAATGTAATTAGAGTAACTTAAACTGTTTTGAAAAAAGGAAGAAATTAAATTAAAGTTGAATAAGAATTAAAGTAATTTAAATTGTGGATTTTAGTAATGAACTTAAATTTTATTTTATTTTGAATCGTGTAATAGATGATTGAATAATGTAATAATGTAATAAAAATTGAAGACGGATGATCAAGATGTTTAAAATGGTTAATCCATACAAAAGTGAAAGTAGAGTGGGAACGTTTATAATGCTAAATTTTATTCAAGGTCAGAATGGAAAAGTCTATTGTAATGTAGTATTTGCGAAACAAGTTGTGTATTTAACTGATGATGTAAATAGGTAAAGATAATAAACCTATGTTACATGTTTAATAGTAGATTCCCCATTTAAATGTGGTCACGGCCTCACCGAACTGTGACCGTGGATGTAGTTAATCTATAGCAAACCATGATTACTATTATTGTAACCAGATCATGGTTTGTCTCTTGTCAACCTGGTGAATTGTGAATCATAATTGGGGGGTAGTTTAGGGGAATCTACTAAAATTTTGGAGTAAAGGCTATGCAACGAAAGAGGTGATAGACCGCGTAAGGGCTTATGAATCATTATTGTAGTAGGAATATTGGTATCAAGAATACCAATCTTACCGAATTTTATTGTAACACCAAAGCAAGGACGGGGTGAAATAAAAGAAAAAATGTTCACCCCTTCCTCCTCAGTCCTTGTGGAGGTAACTGGGCGCCACAGTCCAGCAGGGGGTAATAGTGTGTGGAAGGGTGCTGGACACGTTACAGCCAGGGCATAAACGCAACGTTTATGCAACCATGTAAATACCAAAACTGGCGTACCCGTGAGCTTATTTACACCATTTGTAACGGGGTATCAGGGGTTAAGGTAAAAAGGGGTTGGGGGGGAGTAAAAAAAGTATAAGATTGAGTTGTGATTATTGTATTTTGTCATTGTAAGTTGGTAACAATGTATTTTGTGTATGCAACATCTATTTGATAGCAAGGTTGTTATTATTCACTTGTATTATATGTAATCAATTTGTGATTTTGGTGGGGAATAGTGTCTTGTTAGGAGAAAAATAACAGTATATAATTTGTATGGGATTTACAGGTGTTAGATATAAGTAGACAGTAAGGTTATGCTGTTATGTGGAGATTGTAGTTTATATAATCAATTTACAGGATTGTTTGAAATTAACGTAAAATGCCTACAAGACAGAAATCTTGGTAGTTGATTTGAACGTTTTTGATTGGAAGGCTATATAAAAGGATAAATGAATTTCATTATGATGTAATTCAAATTATTGTAAAATATGTAATTAAATTAATTTGAGGTAATTAATTTAAATTGTTTAAAAAAAAAGGAATCTAATCAAGTTGTGATGATTTAATTAATCGGTAAGGAAAGTAAAAGTTGATTTTGGATAATGAAGTTAAATTTTTTGGTTAAGATTCGAATTGAATAATCAATTGTAGATGATTAAAATGTTGAGTGGAAATGCAGAGATGAAATGATGATATATAACAATTGGAAGATTTAAATTGAAAATTGAAATTAAAGTCATAATGTTGATAAATTCTATTCAAATTCAGAGAGGAAATGTTTTATGTAAGCCTGAGGTTAGTAATGTATTCTGACCCTAAGTTTGTGAAATATAAAAGGTTATCTGTATATGTATAGATGTGTAACATGTAAAGTGTATATAAACAAGAATCGAACCAGTACTTTGTTAATGACAAACCAGTACAATTAAGAGGAAACAAATCGGTGGAGGATATGGAGTAAGGGAAGACCATTTATTGATATTTTGATTGAATGTTTTAGAGTGAGGTGATACTGTGGTGAGGGCCTGTCTGATTTTATGGTGTTGGGATCTCGAGAGGGAAGTCCAGTAAAGTTGGATAGGTGCAGCCACAGCCACTGGATTAGGGGGATAAGTAACCCATGATTTGAGTAAAGATTTAAAGGGGGTTGCGGCGCTATATCCTCACTGATCCTCTTAGGTTTAGGCAATGAGAGTTTTTATGCTTCGGCATAAAACATCTCATTTGGGGGGGTATTGTAATGGGACAGATTAGGGATGGGAATAATTTTTAATAATTTTAAGAAATGTTAATCCAATCAGTAATCAACCCCAGGGGAACCTCGTATTTAACAAAAGTGAGTACAATGTTATGAAACATCAGCCTGTGTTTATGTTCGGCGTCAGTTCGTCTAGACACGTTACGCAATCACCTGCAATCCAGGACCTCTGTGAATTACAGAAAATACGAAGGTAACATGCTGATTTCAACAGGCGGCAAGAAAGTGTAGAATTTAATTCTAGAACATTTTAAACCAACCAATCAGAGCTCGGATTGGTGATCACGTGACCAGTCTCACACCTCGCAATCTGCGCCCCAACGCCAGTTTTGGGGGCCCAGTCAACTAAAATTCTTCAGACCGCATGGTTTTAAAAAACAAGTGCTCGCGAGCAATTATACAGTAAGCCGACTAAATAACGAGTATCATTTAATTTATACAGTGGTGATGAACTGTCACAACAATGGAGCAAATTTAATAGTTTAATCAAAAAACTCGCGGAGTGAACCGGAAGGTTGAATAGACAGTGATTGTGCAACTCACAGAGACACAAGCAGAATGGTTAAGTACAATCAATAACAAATTGACCAAACTTTTAAATCTTACAGTTTTAAAGTTGCAACTTTTAGAATACATAACCAATTTTTTAACTTAAAACCATCAACAGAATTCAAATTCATATACGGGGATGACTAAAACAATTTTGAGATCTCAATAAACGGGGGAAAGTAACAATGTAAAGCAGAAGAGAGAGAGAGAGAGAGAGAGAGAGAGAGAGAGAGAGAGAGAGAGAGGGAGTATGAGAGTGCGCATAGCTATAGAGTCAAATTACTGGTTGACTAGTAAACGTTATTCTAAGTAACCTTGTTATAGCATTTAATAATCAATAAATTTTATGTTTTTGGGAAGTTTGTTTTCAAGAATATTAATATTAAGGATATTAAAAAATTGATGGATTGTTGAATAAGAATAAAGAAAGAAGGCTTGTAAAACCATACTGTGTTAGCGTAATTATTTCGCTACTCAAATCCAAATAATCATTTCTACAACAGTTTCGTCTATAGGACCCTGGAGGTGAACCCGAAGGTAAGAAAAAGTCAGAAATTTGTTATAAATTTGTAAAACTTTATTAACGCATAAAAGTGAATAGTTACAACTCAATACATTAAACGACTGTACTGAATACTTAAAAACATTCTCCTAAATGAGAAACTTAAATATCCAGCAATTGATTATAAATTTCTACCTGAAATCTTTCTCACCATCCTCAATTCTATCATGATGGCTCAGTTGATCAAAATGTTTTTTTATAAGAGTAGGCCTTTTTTGCTAGAGGTTTGGTTCTACTTTGACTGGAGACACCTCCAAATCCTACTATCTGGACTTACAAAAGAAAATATTGTTGACAAAAATTACCACCAGAAATATAAAAAGAAAATTTTGAACTTTGCTTTTTAATCCCTTTGCTTCAGCTCTTTCATTGGCATCTTCTGATTTCAGACTGAGTCTTGTCAGAGTTTTTAACATATTTTTGTATTACATCAAAGGGCTGTCAATGCTTCATCTCTTGAAGTCCACTTGGTAGTGTTTAAAGTAGTGAATGTTATAACAAGAGAATTTAATACGTGTGCATCGTTTAATAAAAACGCAGATGTTTTTGCGATGTATCTTGTATACCCCGATAACGAATAAAGTTACCTTTCAAAACTTGGTTGTAATCGTCAATCGATTTGTAAATGTTCTTATGTTTGTGATTATTATTTATATCAGTTATTTGGTTATCGTTTACTATGTTGTTATTCAGTATTCGTTGATTAACAACGATTTTACGGGAGTGAGAATGTAGCGTGCCACCATTCATTTGAAAACGGCGCGTGAATAATATTTGTTCTGTAATTGTTAAACAGATCGTGTTATGCGATATCCTTGCGCCCACTACAAATTTTCTCTTCTGTCTCCTGTGATTAATGATCTTTATAATCACTTTACTGAAATAAAATAGAACTGATATGATTGACAAATTATATTTTTTATTTGTTATCTCTTTAAAACATTGGTCAAATTACCGTTCTATTAGTCGAACATTTACAGTTGGATAAGTTCATCCACCGTGACAAATAGTCCACAAAAAAAAAAAAAAATTCACAATATATATTTTATATTTCTCAGGTAATGGGTACTTGGAGTTGCTAGGAAAGATAGGAGATATGCTTTCACTTAAAAATATAATGCATTACAAACATATATCTACTTCTTATCAACTAACAAAATGTATATAATAATGTTGTCAAAATTGTTCACTTTCAAAGGTTGTAATAGTGCTCAGAGCGAATGCCGACATTAAAACATGGCCGACTGCCTGATTCGTTATTTCGAAAAAATATATTTTTTTTAAATCCAATTAGAGTGCTTTAAATAAAGTTTTAGTTATAATAGTTTGTAGTAATAGTTTGTATATAGCCTCCTTTATCTGGAGCAGCTATGTTTTTTGGAGGAAATTGTGTTGTGATCTTATATAGTGATCTCCTGGACTTAACCAAAATTTCCTCACCAATTGATTGTATATTCGGAATGGACGCCTTGGGTTGAGTGACTATTTTCTTAAATTCTCATCAGTGTATTGGTTTTTCTTGGTTCTGGTGCCGCGTCATGTGTTGTCGATCTTTTCTGTGTTATGTTTTACTGGAAATGGCTCTCCTGGAGTAAGTTTTCTTTCAGTTTATATTAATTTTTACTGCCAGCAATATGCTGTTGAAGTTTATGGTTTAATGTCTAACAATGAACTGTCCCTCAAAATGTGTTTAAATTCCGTTGGTGACCTGGCTTTTGTGTTTTGTGATTGGTCTAAATCTCTGACCCCATGTCACGTGACTAAAAACTATTTGAAAACTGGCGATTTTAAATCCGTCCCCCCAGATTACATTTCATTTATTTTGACTTAAATTTATCTTTAATTAGTACCATTTTATTGTTTATTAAAATTAAATCGTTTTGATACTAATCTCGCCCTATTTTGGCCTCTTATCGGCTGTTTTGACAGGTTTATAATTTTGTGTTTTGAGGCATTGGCCTAATCTTGTTTGACATTTCTATTATATGTCTTACAGATCTAATATTTTCTAACATTGTTATTCTTACTACTAAACATAATTCTGAATATTCCTACTGTACATACAATATCATTAATTTAAATACCTATACCTATTTTCCTGACAATAACAATAATACTGAAGCCATGTCAGCTTAGTGGCTTACTAAACACTTTACAATTATGTTTCCTATCCATATTATGACAGTAATGGATGGTTTATACATCTTCCTCCATTAACATCTTTCTATTTTATCAAAATCAAGCTTTTGTTTTTTGTTTTATTTAATTTGGTAATGTTTATCTAAATAATTCAATGTAGCTTGAGTCTGGCTCAATTCTTTAAGCCTATACGTCTAGCAGGTAGTTATTTCTTGTACAATAGTTTTTTATACAATTAGATCCTTCCCAATTACCTGTTTAACATTTTGGAATAGTTTATGAACATCCTGTTCACTAAACAATTAACATTTTGTCAACAAAACTATTTATAACATTGAAATTAATGGTGCACACAGGCTCCCCATATTAACTACTTCTAACACAACTAAACATGGGTGTTTATTACCCTAACTCTTTTATATATCACTATTCCTATTATCTAAATTATATCATAACGAACAATAACTGTTTACTATTTTGAAATTATTAGGTATTCAATCCCTATGAATAAATAATTAGTCATGAAATAGAACATCGTAGTTTACAAAACACGTAACAAAAAACACTTTGTCACTATATTTTGGTTCTTACTTCCATATATGTGGTTCATAAGACCTTTATCACTTTAATTTCCCCCACTGACTTTCACCTCCCCACTGGTTCATATTATGATCTTTTGATCATCACTCAATTACTTTGGGAGTGCACTCTCACTACCTTCACTTGTTTTAGCTCAGTGACTTACAATGGTTTCTTATACTAGTACATATTCTGTTATTATTTACTCTATTGTATTGTATTCTTAACTTTATTTTATATTTATTGGGTCCTCCTACCAATTTTATTGTTACTCAAAAGAATGGGATTAGTTTACTTATTAAATTGGGTCTATTTGTTATGTCTCTTGGTCCAAACTCCTGTTTCCAAGTTCTAATCCTAGTTCTTTGCCTCTTCTCATTTCTTCTGTTAAATGTCAATTCTTCTTTTGGTATACATTGTCACACGTTTCATTTTTTATTATCAATACATCTGTAGTTCATGTTAGATTGGTTTATGTTGGATTTGTTCGTGCCCCTCACCTACCATAACTATTGGGTTTTGTCACGTTATTAGAAATTTTTCTTTGTTTGTTTTCTTCTGAATTTCTTTTTATAACTACGGTTTCTTACAAAATATTTATTTAATCTTCTTTGATTACTTTTGTTGGATGTTGGAATTGATATTTTAATGTTTATTACATACTTCTTAATAAGTTTTTTCCCCTTCATGGCTTGTGCTAGTACTTGTTGTTGATATCTTATTGTTATAATATATCTTATACATATGTGATGAAATGTACCATCACATATTGCCTCGTCACTAAAACTGATTATTTCGGAAGATGTCTTTCAGATACTGAAGAAATAATCATTAATTTTTTCAGTTTATTTATTCGAGCTCTTTTTATTTTATTCCTTATAGAGATTTACATATATTGTATTATTCCTTCTGTTTACACAACTTTCTTCCTTCTTTGTTTCATCCCTTGAATAACAACATTTACCTAATTATGTGATTTGGTACAGTTCGGGTAGGCACTTTTTGGCTCTAATTCACCGCTGTCCAATGTTTCACCTTATGAGTTCAGAGGAACGTATCGTCTGCTCATGATAATGGTTGCTGGAAATCTTCTACAGTCAACTCATTTCAATTAAAATCTCTAAGAATAGTCTTAATTACGACTAAAAAAATCATTCTGGGATTATTTGTGCTGGTTTCATTTCAGTTATTTAAACATTAATTATGTTTACTATTCACTTTCTTCTTTCATATGATTGTAGCTCTCTGTTCTTCCATGTTAGTGATGGGTGGTATATATCTTACTTTTTAGTTTTATATATATATATATAAGATTCATATATTATTTTTTTCATATTATTCTGTACTAGTCAATATTAATGCAATTATTTTGTTATCACTGATTTAGTAGTATCGTTTCATAGATGATTGGATTGGCACGTATCGTTTTATATGTGCCTTTCGTCTTCAATGTATGGGAATCTATAATCTCATAATTATTGTTACCGTTAACTCTGCTTACAGTACACGGTCCAGTGTACAGTAACAACAATTTCTTTGCAATGCCTTCCATTGTGCTGGGCAATTCCCGGTTTTTCAGTAGTATTTTGTCTCCCACTAGGTAACGTTCTGGCTTCGGTTGTAGTTGCTGATATTTTCTTCTCGTCTTCTCAGTCCTTTCTAATATTTTTTCATAGAATTTTACATCATCAAATTGGTATTAACTTTTGTTAGGGAATTGAATTAGTTCTGTGATCTCCCTGGGTGATGGTCTCTGAAACATTGCTGTATACGGGGTCGTTTCAATAAACTGATGGTGTGATAAATTCAAGAAGTCTTCAGCAGCTGGCAAATACTCCGCCCACCTTCTCTGTTGGTCGAAACAATATGTTCGTAGGATCCTTCCTACTCGTTCGGCCGGGTTACTACTCGGGTGGTATACAGATGTTTTGTATGTCTTGATTCACTTCGCGGGAATGGGCCGCAAATATCAACGAATACCTTCTCTAATCTGCTTGCTGATGTTATGGGCATCATGTCCATGTCTTCTTTCTTGTCATTATTTATCTTTACGAGTTGGCATATGTGACAGTGTTTAATTTTGTTTCGTACTTTTCTATTGGCATCCTTGATATATACATGCTTCTGGAGTGCCTTTACAACTTTTAACGCCCCCATGTGGCCATACCTGATGTGGTAATCGATTATGAGGTCTTTCTCCATATTACGTGGTATCACAATTTTCCATTTACTAAATTCGTATTGGGTCCTGGTAAATAAGATTTGCTGATGTGTGCAGTAAAATGGTGTTATGCGGTCATCTTGTTTGGCAAGTCTGTCAAGGATTTTACTCAATTTGGTGTCCTGCTTCTGTCGTTGTTCTAGTTCTTTTATGATGTCAGCCAGGTCTGATCTACTGCTAATGATGTTGTACAGTTTAATTATGGTTTCTTTTTCACCCTCAAACGTTTGATCTCTGATATTAATTCTTGACAACGTGTCTGCAGCGATGTTCTTCTTTCCAGGAATATACTCCCAATTTAGGTTGTATTCCTGAAGTACCAAGCTCCATCTGGTTAACCTTCTGTGGTTCAACTTGCAATTTTTCAGGAATGATATTGACTTGTGGTCAGTTCTGATGGTAGTCCTATATCCTAAGATGTACGTTCTGAATTTGCTACAGCCGAACACAACACTTAAAAGCTCTTTCTCTGTGACATTATAGTTCTTTTCACAGCTATTCAGAACTCACTGGCAAAACTGATTACCCGATGGCTTCCTTCATCATCTTCCTGATAGAGAACGGTTCCCCATCACTGCCGTCGCAGTTCATAAAAAATTGTTTGTTGAAATTTGGATGGTGTAATATTACTGATTCCAGAAATTTATCTTTGATTAGTTTAAGTGTGGCATCTTGCTCTTCTCCCCACGTCCACTTATCTTTGACGATAACTGTCTTGCGAATTTTGCTGTTAATTCCAAATAATTACCTTGGAAGTTCCGGTAATAATTACATAAGCCGAGGAATGATTGAAGTTGCTTTCGATTTCTTGGTGTTGGGAATTTTTGAGTGGACTCGACTTTCTCTTCGGATGGAGTGATCCCTTTCTCTGACAAGTTAAACCCTAGAAACCATACCTCCCTTGCTATCAATTTTGATTTCCCCAACTTCAGTGTTATGTGGTTTTCTGACAGCCTTTCCAGTATCTGCTCTACTCGTTGACAATGGTCATCCCAATCGGTTGAAGTGATTAAAATGTCGTCCACATAGACAGTTGTATACGGCAGAGTGTCCTGTCCAAGGATTTGGTCCATTATTTTCACAAACACAGCCACTGAATTTACCAGTCCAAACGGTAATCGCTTAAACTGATAATTACGGCCTTCGAAAATAAATGCCATTTATTTGTGGCTTTCTTGGTGGAGTTCAACCTGCCAATACCCACAGACAGTGTCCCACGTGCTGATATACTTAATCCCATAGAAGTTTTTTATTATTTCCTCGATCTCTCCTGGGGATGTTCATTTGTTCACTATTACCTTGTTGATTTCCCTTGCGTCCAAACAGATTCTCACTTTGCCACCTTTCTTCAGAACGGCAAGGATAGGGCTTGTATAAGGGGACCAACTTGGTTCTGTGATATCTTCGTTTACTAACTGATTGATCTCCGCCCTCACAGCTTCCTTTTATGAGTAGGCGATCGAGTATGACTTTCTATTAAAGTTCACTGGTTCCCGAAACTCTATTTTGCACTGGTAGTTTCTCACCTTGCCAGGCGTATCCGAAAACACATGGCGATACCTATTGTACACATTAATCAATTTTTCCCTTTGCATATCAGATATATCACATTTAAAAGTACGAATTTCGTTAATTTTGTCACGCCATAATTGTTCACTGTCCAACTCGTAAATGATTTCATTGTCTTGTAACTGCCCTAGCTGTTCTAAGCTTCCCTGTATATGATACCTTATTCGGGTTGATGTTGTTCTGTCACTCCACTAAATTAGCCGTCTATTCTTGGTGTTCCATTTTAGGAACAATTTTGATTTGTTCATGTCAATGATAGCGGAATACTTTTTCAACATGTCACACCCGATTAGCATTTTAAATGGTAATCCACTGGCTACTAAGAAATTCATTGTAACTGTTTCATTATTGCTAGTCAGTTCTAGACTTACTTGTTTTCGGACTGTTCTATTCTGGCGTCCCGTCGCCCCAATTAACACAATGTTGTTGATCGGTAGAGTAAGTACGTTTTTCTTCCCTTCTTCAATTAGAAGCTCCAGTGTCGATCATAATTGTTGTTTGTACACTGTTGATTCCTGCTGTTATATATATAATTTCATTGTTGTTTTTATCCAGATTCCCTTCTTCTTCTTCTTCCAACAGTTCTTCTCTTAAATTTTTCAGGTAGTTATTACGAATTATTGTAATACGATTTTTATTATTTTCAACGTAACTGTTGACGCTGTTAAACCCAATAGTGTGGTTCAGTGATGGTCCTATGTTCCTATCAGCCCTCTAGTTAACTTGAATACTGCCCCAAGTTATAAAATCAGCAAGGTACTTACCAGAATTTTTAAAAATAGTATAAATCTAAAAAATAAATATAGTGTAAAAATAATATTGAATTCATTAACAAAATGAAAGACAAAGTTACAGCCCAATTATAAAATTGCTTCGTTTGACATTGTCGATTTATACACTAATATCCCGGTTCGTGAGACACTAACCATTTTAAAGACCAACTTAATTGATGCCAAAATACGCAATACAAAAGAAATTGACGAAATAATTAACCTATTAGAAGTGATACTTAGAACTATTTTACTTTTATTTCTTTTATGAATTTGCTAACTGCTATAATTTTTATTGTTCGACTAAGCTTTTCGTCATCACTGACATCATCAGGTCTTAAACAACCTTAACCTTAGGTTGTTTAAGACCTGATGATGTCAGTGATGACGAAAAGCTTAGTCGAACAATAAAAATTATAGCAGTTAGCAAATTCATAAAAGAAATAGTAAGGATGGCTGCTAATTTAAACAATATTTTACTTTTAATACCAAATATTACATCCAGCAAAGGGGTTTAGCAATGGGCTCACCACTATCCGGCTTACTGGCAGATGTATACTTAAGTCATTATGAAAACGCATATTTACTTAATAACAGAAATAAACTTTGTAGCAAGATAATTTCATATTCACGATACGTCGATGATACGTTCATAATATTCAATGGCACTTTACGTCAAATAGAAAACCTAAAAAACTACATGAATGAAATCAACGACACGATAAAGTTTACCCTTGAAACTGAAGTGAATAACAAGATTAATTTCCTTGACCTGACTGTCACAAGGCTGGATAAGAAATTTAAATATAAAATTTATAGAAAGCCAACCACCACAGATACTACAATACATGCTGATTCACACCACCTGTTTATACAAAAAATGGCACCTTTTAATAGTTTAATACTTAGATTATTAACAACACCAATGGACGATAGTGATTTCAATGAAGAACTAACGACAATTAAGCACATAGCTGTAGCTAATGGATATAAGGCGGTAATGATAGATAACCTAATCAGGCAACATCGAAAGAGAAAGGAAAAGAACGGTATGCCCCGTAAAAATCTAGATAATACAAGGTATATATCTTGTGAATATGGCAACACCTTACCCAAAATATTAAATAGTGTGTTCAATAGGTCAAATATTAAAATGGCATTCCGCACTTCTAATACAATTGGAAAAATACTTAGATCGAAACAATCCACACCATTAGAAGATAAGACAGGGGTATACAAGATTTCATGCAGCGACTGTAATACAGTAGAAGCCCGATATAGCGCGGTTGTCGGGTGACATACTTTCCCCCGCGTTATAGGCGTAACCGCGGTTTATCGGAAGGTGACATGTACAGTGACAAATGAAGGGGAGGGAGGACCGGGAAAAAGGCTACAGCATAATGCACTACTATATACTGTACGTAAATTACGTTACCAAATGTAGAAATGAAAAATAAGAAAACTGTATTTTAATCCAATATTTTAATCTATTTTAATCCAATGTAATATAAAATACACTATTTATACATTGCTCACTCGACCTACTGTAGGCCTAATTGTTGGTCTTAAAAAAGTCCGTAATTGTTGTTTGACGGGATAATGCACAGTGTTTCTTTTCTGCGTATTGTTTTATAAATGCGAGGTGCAGCAGATGAACATTATTAGATTCACTTTGCCTCTCCATCCACGAAATTACTTTGTTTATGTGTATTATCACTTCACTAACATTTGGAATAACTTCTTTCACTTCCACCCCATTTTCATTTCCATCATCGTCATCGTCTTCTTTTTCTTCACAATTTGCATTTCGGACTGTATCGATGATATCTTTATCTCCTATACATTCTGTAACAGGCTCACTGTTGTCAACTTCTGCCCAGTCATTCAAGTCATCTAGAGTGAAGTTGCAATGCAGAGCGCTACTCGCAGACTGTACATCACTATTAGTGAATTCGGCAACAGAGCAATTTCCATCGGCGATGTTTTGTTCAAAGGAACATTTCTTCCAGCAGTTCTGAATCGTAGCCGTACTAATACTTTCCCATGCAAGACCTATTGAATACGCAACTGTTTTCAGGTTTATTGACTTAAGGTAAATTTCCATTACCTCATCAGAATTCACTATAGCACTCAGAAGTTCATGGCGGTAATGCGCTTTAAATGCTTTTATGATGCCTTGATCTAATGGCTGGATCAGTGCTGTAGTGTTTTTCGGCAAGAACATGACTCCGATTTTCCCATCTCTTGACTATAGCATATCAGTAGGTGGATGTGCTGGACAGTGGTCAAGGGTCAGTACAGCTTTTTCTTCAAGGTTGAGTGACCGCAGGTGGCTTCTCACAGATGGAACAAATTCTTCATGGAACCATTTACCGAAAATATCACTTGTCATCCAAGCATTTTTTGTATTACGATATGTGATGGGTAATGACGTCATGTTAACATGTTGAAAGCATCTAGGATTTCGGCTTTTCCCTATACAGAGAGGTTTAACTTTGTGGCTGCCTGATTTATTTGTGGCAAACAGGAGGGTAACTCTATCCTTATTTATTTTTAATCCAGATTTATTTATTGAATTATTCACATCCAGAGTTCTGGTAGGAAGCATTCGAAAATACAGAGCAGTTTCATCACAGTTATACACTTGATGGTCATTTAAATCATTATCGATCATTACTTTGTTTAATGACTGAGGAAAAAGTGCTGCAGCTTCACTGTCACATGATCGTGCTTCCCCTTCAATGCTTATCTGGCTTATACCATGACGAGATTTCCATCGCGAAAACCACCCATCAGATGCATTAAAGTCACTGTTGCCATGTAAATCACTATGGAATTTCATAGCTTGAGCTCTAATAACTGGTCCTGACAGTGGCACACCTTCACTTCGTTTTATTAAAAACCACCTGTACAGACACTCATCTAGTTCACTATCCTTACCTACTTTAGTCTTTTTTCTTTGCAACCCCACTTCACTTTCAACTGTGTTCACAAAACTTTTAAGTTTATCTTCTTCCTTCATCCACCCTCTAATTGTTCCTTCTGGGATACCACACTCACGTGATAAACTTGCCTTTGACTCTCCGTCCTTCACACGATCAATTATTTTGAGTTTATCACTCACAGAATATGCTTTTCTTTTCTGCGACATCACAAAACTCTACACTATGCGAATTTATGACAAAGACTATACACTTTGATAAGATAATATCAGAGTATGATCTTATACTGTAATATAAGAGTATACTATGAGGGAGAGAAGGGATTTAGTTGGCTGCTTGCCTTGGCATGAATTCTTAGAAACGTAGAGACTGTAAATACGGGGCAATTGTTTATGTCTACAGGTACACTTGAACTGGCAATTCTGGCTGTTGTTTACAACGCCGTTTCCAACAACAAGCCTTTGTTTACAATAAATGCAACGCATTCCAATGTGGCTACGGAAGTCACGATAAACAATTCATAATTTACTCACTCTCTACAAGTAAGAATTTTCGCTAATAACGGGCGACATACTCTTCACCGCGTTGTATCCGAATCCGCGGTATATCGGACCGCGCTATATCGGGCTTCTACTGTAGCTATTATATCGGACAAACTGGTAGATCTTTTGGTAAGTGTTTCAAAGAACATCTCCCCCAAACAAAACAGTAAAAAACTAAGTTCCAGTTTTGTTCGCCATTTAGTTGATAACAATCATAATTACACGAACTTCAAGACCAACTTTAGACCCCTGCATGTATGTAAGAAAGGCAGATACATGAACGCTGCTGAAGAATTTGAAATATATAAGGCACAAAAAATTCTCAGTAAAATTAAAGGTAGTGATATAAATAATAGTAAGAATATCCCTGAGTACCTATTAAATGATAACTGCAGTTCCAATCAAACTCACTGTATGACGTAGTTATTAGTATCCAAGATAAGATTGAAAACACACGGCCTGCTGAGTAAATAACGTACAGTAATAACAACAGTGCGGGCTCGACTTCAACGCGGTGTGCACCGGCCGTATATGTTCCGTTCACGTTTGTGTTTTTATGTGTTTGTTTATTTATTTTATTTTAATGTATTGACGACCTCACCTATCGAGTGAAACACCTGATGATGAGACATACATCTTGAAATGCGTCGTAACGACAAAAAAGTAAGTCACTGACGGAACTATTAACGTAAGTTTTTGAATTTAAAGACGGCTCAGATCCTTCATCTCCTCTGCCGTTTTGGTTCGCTTGAACATTTTCGTTGCTTGTCAATCTGGGTTCAGGCCGTTGGTGATCCTCCTCATAACTCACTCGTCGGTAGTCCTCCTGACTTCGACTCCTGCCTCCGTTAGTTCTATTATTCCTTCTATTGTCATCGTGGTTAGCTTGGTTCCAGTCGTCATCCCGACTCAAGCTTCGACGCCCGTCATAGTATGATCTACCGTTGCCACTGTTATCCGCCCATATGTGATTGACCCTTCGATAATTTTGATTTTGGTCATTCGGGTTGCGGTTATTATTATTACTATTGTTAAAATTCCGGTTGTTATTGTACTGGTTCTGTTGATTTGTGTATATGGCCGGTTATACTGGTTATTCGGGATGTTTTGCCTGTTGCCATAGTTATTCCCATTGTTCCTTGGACCGTTATTGTAGTTTGGTCGTTGGTATGCACCATGGTTATTATTGTGGTTGTTATTATTACTTGGCCTGTTGTTATAGTTTGTCTGGTTGTACATTCCGTTATTACTACGATTGTTACCATTATTATATTATTTCTGTTATCGTAATCCGGAATGTCCCTGCTCCTGTATCAGTCGTTCCTCTGATGGTTTCTTCGCAAGTACTCTTCGCGTTCGCGCTCTTCCAACAATGTTGTCATTGTCGGTATTGTCTTTATTTGTCCTCCCGAACATGCTGTAGATATCCCGCTGTCATAATGGTATGCCAATCTGGTGACGAATATTTCTTGCGGGATTTTTGTCTCAAGGTGTTTTGCCACACACACTTTTCCAAGGAATTATGTGGTAGGCGTGTTACCCCTGTTAGGATCATACCTTCCATAGCTGATGCTTTCCCTTACCATGTTCTGCGTGGCATCTGACCAGTATCTCTTTTTAAATGCCTCCTTAAACTCTTCATAGCTTCGCAAATCGTGCCTGGTGGCTACCCACCAGTTATCATATGTTTCTTTAAAATGCTCGTCCAGGTAGCTTCAGATTACTGGCCATCTGTTCTCTCCGGTTCTTGTCAATTGTTCGCTGACCCGTTGCAAGAATTCCATCGGGTTTCCTCTAAAAGACTTAAAATTGATAGTCTCCCGATTTTCCATGGGTTGGGTATATGCTGCTGTAGTTGGTCGGTTATCAACTGATCGTTGAAGGTTTTCGATCCTTTCATGGTTGCGATGTCCCTGTACCTGGACTTCGTTGACGACTGCACTTATATTTCGGCACTGATTTCCGAAGTCTGTTTGTAGTTGTTCCACTTGAGTTCGGTTTTCGTCTCCTACCTGGTCTATCTTGACCTCTAGTTCAGCCCTATTCAGTGTAACAACTGCAGCGGTTCCTTCCAGCCTTCTATTTGTCTCAGCTAGCTCCCGTCTTCTTTCACCGTCGTTTTTGTCTATCTTTTGATTAATGGTTTTACTGGCTTCCTCGATTTTCTTGTAGACGGTTTGTCCTAGTTCTTCATTCTGTCTGTTGACAGTGTCCCTCACTTCCTTGTTAGTATGTTCAATCCGCTCATTGATTTGTCTGAAGTTGTTCTCATTGATTTGCTTCAACTCCTCTTTCAATTGCCTATTATTTTCTTCGATTTTCTCACTGATATTCTCTTTCATCTGTTTATTGTTCACCTCAATCCTGTCAAACCTTGTGTTTATTTGTTTCAGACTCTCATTGGTTTCCTCTTTATTTCTGTCGAATTTTTTGTCTATCTGTTTTAATAAATTTTTGCTGGTTTGTTTACTGTTTTCCTCCATTTGTTTCGTTAAATCTTCACTGATTTCTTCTTTATTTTTATCTAATTTCTCGTCCATCTTGTCAAATTTTTCGGTCACTGTTCATCATTTGTTCCATGAATTTATTCCAATCTGGTCCTTCACTGGCTTCTTCTTTTCCCGTCATTTCTATTTCTTCCATTGAAGTTACCTCCTTCTCTTCCACGTTGATCTCTTCTTCGGCCTCCGCCACGCGTTTCTTCGACCTAGCTCTTCTGTGCATTTTCCTTATCTTCTAACAACTGCCGCTGAAAACGAATGACCTGTAATACAGTTATTAAAAATAAATTTATTTTTCTTTCTTCTTGTTTCAGCCCAAAACGTTGGTGCGGCAATCTATAACAAGAGAATTTATCTCCCTTTTAAAAGCCCCACTGTTGTTGGCGTCAATCTATAACAAGAGAATTCAATACGTGTGTAAGAAAGGCAGATACATGAACGCTGCTGAAGAATTTGAAATATATAAGGCACAAAAAATTCTCAGTAAAATTAAAGGTAGTGATATAAATAATAGTAAGAATATCCCTGAGTACCTATTAAATGATAACTGCAGTTCCAATCAAACTCACTGTATGACGTAGTTACTAGTATCCAAGATAAGATTGAAAACACACGGCCTGCTGAGTAAATAACGTACAGTAATAACAATAGTGCGGGCTCGACTTCAACGCGGTGTGCACCGGCCGTATATGTTCCGTTCACGTTTGTGTTTTTATGTGTTTGTTTATTTATTTTATTTTAATGTATTGACGACCTCACCTATCGAGTGAAACACCTGATGATGAGACATACATCTTGAAATGCGTCGTAACGACAAAAAAGTAAGTCACTGACGGAACTATTAACGTAAGTTTTTGAATTTAAAGACGGCTCAGATCCTTCATCTCCTCTGCCGTTTTGGTTCGCTTGAACATTTTCGTTGCTTGTCAATCTGGGTTCAGGCCGTTGGTGATCCTCCTCATAACTCACTCGTCGGTAGTCCTCCTGACTTCGACTCCTGCCTCCGTTAGTTCTATTATTCCTTCTATTGTCATCGTGGTTAGCTTGGTTCCAGTCGTCATCCCGACTAAAGCTTCGACGCCCGTCATAGTATGATCTACCGTTGCCACTGTTATCCGCCCATATGTGATTGACCCTTCGATAATTTTGATTTTGGTCATTCGGGTTGCGGTTATTATTATTACTATTGTTAAAATTCCGGTTGTTATTGTACTGGTTCTGTTGATTTGTGTATATGGCCGGTTATACTGGTTATTCGGGATGTTTTGCCTGTTGCCATAGTTATTCCCATTGTTCCTTGGACCGTTATTGTAGTTTGGCCGTTGGTATGCACCATGGTTATTATTGTGGTTGTTATTATTACTTGGCCTGTTGTTATAGTTTGTCTGGTTGTACATTCCGTTATTACTACGATTGTTACCATTATTATATTATTTCTATTATCGTAGATGTTTATGCGATGTATCTTGTATGCCCGGATAACGAATAAAGTTACCTTTCAAAACTTGGTTGTAATTGTCAATCGATTTGTAAATGTTCTTATGTTTGTGATTATTATTTATATCAGTTATTTGGTTATCGTTTACTATGTTGTTATTCAGTATTCGTTGATTTACAACGATTTTATGGGAGTGAGAATGTAGCGTGCCACCGTTCGTTTGAAAACGGCGCGTGAATAATATTTGTTCTGTAATTGTTAAACAGATCGTGTTACACGATATCCTTGCGCCCACTACAAATTTTCTCTTCTGTCTACTGTAATTAATGATCTTTATAATCACTTTACTGAAATAAAATAGAACTGATATGATTGACAAATTATATTTTTTATTTCCTATCTCTTTAAAACATTGGTCAAATTACCGTTCTATTAGTCGAACATTTATAGTTGGATAAGTTCATCCACCGTGACAAATAGTCCGCAACAACAAAAAAATTCACAATATATATTTTATATTTCTCAGGTAATGGATACTTGGAGTTGCTAGGAAAGATAGGAGATATGCTTTCACTTAAAAATTCAATGCATTACAAACATATGTCTACTTCTTATCAACTAACAAAATGTATATGACAATGTTGTCAAAATTGTTCACTTTCAAAGGTTGTAATAGTGCTCAGAACGAATGCCGACATTAAAACATGGCCGACTGCCTGATTCGTATTTCGAAAAAATATATTTTTTTAAATCCAATTAGAGTGCTTTAAATAAAGTTTTAGTTATAATAGTTTATAGTAATAGTTTGTATATATCCTCCTTTATCTGGAACAGCTATGTGTTTTGGTGGAAATTGTGTTGTGATGTTATGTAGTGATCTCCTGGACTTAACCAAAATTTCCTCAAAAATATATTTTTTTAAATCCAATTAGAGTGCTTTAAATAAAATTTTAGTTATAATAGTTTATAGTAATAGTTTGTATATAGCCTCCTTTATCTGGAACAGCTATGTGTTTTGGTGGAAATTGTGTTGTGATGTTATATAGTGATCTCCTGGACTTAACCAAAATTTCCTCACCAATTGATTGTATATTCGGAATGGACGCCTCGGGTTGAGTGACTATTTTCTAAAATTCTCATTAGTGTATTGGTTTTTCTTGGTTCTGGTGCCGCGTCATGTGTTGTCGATCTTTTCTGTGTTATGTTTTACTGGAAATGCCTCTCCTGGAGTAAGTTTTCTTTCAGTTTGTATTAATTTTTACTGCCAGCAATATGCTGTTGAAGTTTATGGTTTAATGTCTAACAATGAACTCTCCCTCAAAATATGTTTAAATTCCGTTGGTGACCTGGCTTTTGTGTTTTGTGATTGGTCTAAATCAGTGTTCCGCAACCGGTGTGCCACGGCACAATAGTGTGCCGTCACAAGGTGAAAGGTGTGACGCGAACTTTTACCTATTATTGTAATAAATTAATTGTCGATTTTAAGTAAGAAGGTGCTTGTTTATTCTTTAATACATGCTGATAACTGTTATATTTTCATAGAAATTAAATGTAATTTATTTACTCAATATTGTTTTTATAGTTTGCTTATCTTAAGTTATTTGTATTCTCGTCTGAAATATTGGGCCGGTTTGGTGGGTTACAGGCGGCAAGCTTTGTGTTCACCGCAAAGAAAGCCCGTAAGACTTTTAGCAAGCCTTTTAGCGCCCCGCAATCATACAATAGAGTTTACGTTCAAAACTCTAAACGTTCTAAACTCTATTCAAGAGAGTTCTTTGTAACACCGCATCTTTTGTGTACGGCTGGCTGTACGTGCTTTTAACTAAAATTGCGGGGATTAGCAAAAATTTCCCTCTCTTTATTATTTTATTGCCTTGTTTTGATATTTGTGTCTGTTTGTCGGCGCTTCTTAAACTTTATTGCTCTTTTCCTTCGCCGAAGGACCCACACATTGTCAGACAACAATTACAGTATTTCAGTTCAGTTCTATCACAGCTGTGCTCTGTAGTAGTGCGAATATTGTGATTGCTACACCAGTCTTACTATTTTCTATTACAGTGTTATTAAACTATTTTTTTTTCGATATGGATAAGTTCCTTGTACGGAGTGGCCTGTCCTCGAGTGCAAGTAGTGAAACCATCGAGCCCGAAAAAAAGAAACAGAAAGTAGTTCACCGGCAATATAGTGATAATTATTTATCTTACGGGTTTTTTTGGTGTGGTGACAAAACATGCCCAATCCCCGAGTGTGTTGTGTGTGGTGAAAAACTCAGTAACGCTGCTATGGTTCCCAATAAATTGAAACGACATTTGTCAACAAAACATTCCTCTCTGTTAAGTAAAGATGTGAATTATTTTCGTCGGTTGTTGGAACAAAATAAAAAACAAGTGACGCTCATGACTACGTCGGTACGTGTTTCGCAAAAAGTACAGGAAGCTATCTATAAGGTAGCTGAACTTATCGTAAAGGCCCGAAAACCACACACAATAACAGAAATGTTGTTAATGCCCGCGTGTAAAGAAATGGTAAAAATAGTCCTGGGTTTAGAAGCTGGTACTGAAATTTCAAAAATTCCTCTCTCTGCTGACACAATCAGCCGCCGAGTTAGTGACATGTCCAGTGACATCGAAGACATTATGAAGGAGAAAATAAAGAGCAGTCGAAAGTTCTCACTTCAGATCGACGAGTCCACCGATATTGGCGGTCACGCGCAACTTCTTTCCTACATAAGGTATGTTGATGGGGATGTAATTGCAACTAATTTCTTTTTTTGCAAAGAACTACCCGAGCGAGCAACCGGTGAAGAAATATTTCGTACGACTAATGTATATGTTGTCCGTAATGAATTAACATGGAAGGATTGCGTTAGTGTTTGTACAGACGGAGGCGCTTCTATGACAGGCCGAGTGAAAGGATTCGTGGGTAAAGTACGCGAAGTAAATCCTAACTTACGAACCGACCATTGTCTCATTCACCGCAAAGCCATTGTTGCTAAGTCTTTGCCATCTCCTCTGAAAATTGTGGTGGATGAAATAGTAAAAGTCGTGAACTTCATCAAATCGCGGCCCCTAAATATGCGGCTTTTTAACGTTTTGTGTCAAGAAATGTGATCAGAGCACACTACACTTCTGCTACATACAGAAGTACGATGGTTATCTCGAGGTAAATTGTTAACGCGAATGTTTGAACTAAAAGAGGAGGTACTTGCATTTTTGGCTATTGAGGGTCATGAGTATGCAGATTTTTTTTGCAGATGATGAATGGGTATCTAAGTTGGCATATCTTTCCGATATTTTCGTACACTTGAATGAACTAAACAGAAAAATGCAAGGTAGAAACGAAAATATTCTGACTAGTATGGATAAGATTCAAGGATTTATTAATAAGTTAAATTTGTGGATACAGACAATTGAAAATCGATCGTGTGAGATGTTCCCAACTGTGTGGCCTCTTGCTGATGATAATAAGGTGTTGATGGACTTAATTAAAGAACATTTAGTACTCTTGCAGCAGAATTTCAAAAAATATTTTGGAGAGAGTGTTGAAGATTTTGACTGGGTTCGTGATCCATTCATTATGGATTCGAAACATCTTCTGAATAATTTAGGCTTACAAAAAGGAACTGGCAGATTTGAAAGCAGACAGAACATTGAAATTAAAATTTTTCGAAGTGCCTTTGGAAACATTTTGGTTGTCAATAAGCAGTGAATACCCGGCTATCTCCGAGATGGCAGTTAATGTGTTATTACCATTTTCAACTACATATTTGTGTGAACTGGGCTTCTCGACGTTGACTGAAATTAAAACATCAAAGAGAGAGAGACTCAAATCCATCGATGAAGAAATGAGGCTTGCTTTGTCAACGATTCCGCCACGAATCAGCCGTCTGTGTGCAGCTAAGCAGGCTCAAGTATCACACTGAAGGATTGAGTAGAGTTATTTACTTTAAAATTCGTATTTTCTACAGTGAATTAAAGTTAATAAATTGTTAATAAATGCATGAGTCTATTCCTGTTTTATAATAATAATAATAATAACAATAATGATGATGATAATAATAATAATAATAAAAATCGATTACATAACGACGTAATATTTCGTAATTATATTAAGATTCATATGATTTTGAGGGGACAGACATTTTGGTGTGCCGTGTTGAGTCTAGGCCCGTCTGGGGTGTGCCGTGAGTAAAAAAAGGTTGTGGAACACTGGTCTAAATCTCTGACCCCACGTCACGTGACTAAAAACTATTTGAAAACTGGCGATTTTAATTCCGTCACCTCAGATTACATTTCATTTATTTTGACTTAAATTTATCTTTAATTAGTACCATTTTATTGTTTATTGAAATTAAATCGTTTTGATACTAATCTCGCCCTATTTTGGCCTCTTATCGGCTGTTTTGACAGGTTTATAATTTTGTGTTTTGAGGCATTGACCTAATCTTGTTTGACATTTCTATTATATGTCTTACAGATCTAATATTTTCTAACATTGTTATTCTTACTACTAAACATAATTCTGAATATTCCTACTGTACATACAATATCATTAATTTAAATACCTATACCTATTTTCCTGACAATAACAATAATACTGAAGCCATGTCAGCTTAGTGGCTTACTAAACACTTTACAATTATGTTTCCTATCCATATTATAACAGTAATGGATGGTTTATACATATTTTCCTGACAATAACAATAATACTGAAGCCATGTCAGCTTAGTGGCTTACTAAACACTTTACAATTATGTTTCCTATCCATATTATAACAGTAATGGATGGTTTATACATCTCCCTCCATTAACATCTTTCTATTTTAACAAAATCAAGCTTTTGTTTTTTGTTTTATGTAATTTGGTAATGTTTATCTAAATAATTCAATGTTGCTTGAGTCTGGCTCAATTCTTTGGGCCTATATGTCTAGCAGTTAGTTATTTCTTGTACAATAGCTTTTTTATACAATTAGATCCTTCCCAATTACCTGATTAACATTTTGTCAGCAAAACTATTTATAACATTGAAATTAATGGTGCACACAGGCTCCCCATATTAACTACTTTTAACACAACTAAACACTGTGATCATTCAAACTATCTACCACATTTAAATTGTATTAATAAATATCGCTTACCTTGATTAGCCCAGGGTTCTTCACACGAACCTGTGAATTATAAGCGTGATTTTGGGTTTGCGTTATTAATGTACTCAACTCTCATTGTACTTGTTAAATAACTCAGCTTTTATTAAACATGTTATTTGATAGTCTATCTTTCTTTCGAAAAGAACGACACAATTATTCTGTATCCATTAGGATTTAAGCCTGACAAATATTAATGTTGAGATACATACTCAATTTAATTAAGACAAAAACAAAATTCACAGTTTTACTTAACCTCTTTAAAATAAATGGTTCATTAGATTATATTAAATAAAGGCATCCCCGCAGTTGCACACGCTCACATTCATTCATTTTCTTACCCCATAATTTAGAGCTCTTGGAATTTAAGATTTTTATATTTATTTATATTTATTTGATATTGAGTGGATATTATACTGTTACGTCTTGACGGGGTTCCTGCCGACCACGTGCCGCACTCCGCATTTTTCTCACTAATTGTCCAAAAGATGTTACTGTTTTACATTTCGGAAAGTTCTGTTGATTACCTTTACTCACTGCATCAAAAATGTTATACTTTTCACTGTTTTACTCGAGTTTTATGAAATTTTCGGCTCGCGAGCCTTTGTGTTGAACCGCGCACGAGCCACAGCTGTCTTTCCCTAGTTTCACATTTTTATATGCGGGCAGATGAAAATTGTGCCCAGCCGGCGGATGCACACAACTGCTCGCGTTCATTGTCTTGAGATGTTATTTGCCGACTGCCTTTGTTCTAATGCACACCAAGCGCTAAGGAATGTATCTGTACGTGCCGTTTTTGTGAGAAACCTGGCCGACCGGTGCGCGCGCTTGTTTGTGAATGCGCACCCTTAGCGCTATAGTCCGTTCACCAAATATACTTGGGCGAAATAAAATTGACAAGATTTAATTTACAAATCCCCATAGGTTTGTACCGTTACAACATGGGTGTTTATTACCCTAACTCTTTTGTATATCACTATTCCTATTATCTAAATTATATCATAACGAACAATAACTGTTTACTATTTTGAAATTATTAGGTATTCAACCCCTATGAATAAATAATTAGTCATGAAATAGAACATCGTAGTTTACAAAACACTTAACAAAAAACACTTTGTCACTATATTTTGGTTCTTACTTCCATATATGTGGTTCATAAGACCTTTATCACTTTAATTTCCCCCACTGACTTTCACCTCCCCACTGGTTCATATCATGATCTTTTGATCATCACTCAATTACTTTGGGAGTGCACTCTCACTACCTTCACTTGTTTTAGCTTATTGACTTACAATGGTTTCTTATACTAGTACATATTCTGTTATTATTTACTCTATTGCATTGTATTCTTAACTTTATTTTATATTTATTGGGTCCTCCTACCAATTTTATTGTTACTCAAAAGAATGGGATTAGTTTACTTATTAAATTGGGTCTATTTGTTATGTCTCTTGGTCCAAACTTCTGTTTCCAAGTTCTAATCTTAGTTCTTTGCCTCTTCTCATTTCTTCTGTTAAATGTCAATTCTTCTTTTGGTATACATTGTCACACGTTTCATTTTTTATTATCAATACATCTGTAGTTCATGTTAGATTGGTTTATGTTGGATTTGTTCATGCCCCTCACCTACCATTACTATTGGGTTTTGTCACATTATTAGAAATTTTTCTTTGTTTGTTTTCTTCTGAATTTCTTTTTATAACTATGGTTTCTTACAAAATATTTATTTAATCTTCTTTGATTACTTTTGTTGGATGTTGGAATTGATATTTTAATGTTTATTACATACTTCTTAATAAGTTTTTTCCCCTTCATGGCTTGTGCTAGTACTTGTTGTTGATATCTTATTGTTATAATATATCTTATACATATGTGATGAAATGTACCATCACAATGTTCAAGAAAGAACGTCCACACCTGTATCTTGAAGCATTGACCACCTCCTAAAGGCACTAAAAAATTGAAAAGGCAGTCAAGAATGTAAAAAAAAGAAACTGCCACCTTGAGGAACTCTTTTAACTGCATCATTGAATATGTGACTGAGATTATGTGCAGCTTCTCAATTTGGGTTTTTAAACCAGTGTAAGCACCACACATCATGCACACACAATCATAAGTTGGATTTTTTTTAAGTCAGTTCTATTTTTTAAAGAAAATCTAAAATAAAATCCTTCAATCCAGAAGCAGTATGGTCTAGCACAAGAAAACCCTCACAAATGATTCAGGGTTAATTTTTTAGGTCAGTTAGTTTGCCACATTCATGTATTGTAATATTCATGTATTGTCTGAGATATTTTACCTCGTCGTCAGATTTTTGTATGAGTTCTTATAACACTGGATCTTAATTTGAGAATAGTTTAATTACCTCATTTTACTTCTCCACTTCCAGCATGATCTTTATGACCCCTAAATGATAAATTTTACTGGGCCAGATAAAGAGACATTCAAATTATCTTATTTCTGACTCTAAAGACTCATCCACTGTGTGGCCTCTGTTCCAAGAGTCATACACTGTGCACACCTCTAGGTGAAATACTGATGATTTATTTTGACTAATTCTATTACTCAAAACCTTCCAGTCATTACCACTATCTACCGAAGAATACGAACTTGATTTACTCCTGTCAGCAAACAACCAGCAATTACACTTGTTGAACTAGGGAGAGTAAAAAAGCCAGGGTTTCTGAAGTTCCACGCCTATTAAATCTGTAATAATATTCTAAACAAGATTGTTTTTCACATGACTTGCCCACAGATGTGGACCTCTAGGTCAACATGATCCACACTGTATAATATTTTTTTTTTTAAATTTTGGGTGGGTCTTATATTACTTGAGTAAAGGCCACTTTAATATTTATTAACTAATAATATTATATATAATATAAAGGTCACTTTGATATTTCTTATTTGCAACATTTCTTGAAAATTGTTGTATTTCATTTTCTTAAACTTTTTAGCGAATAGGGTCTGGTTTTCTATTACTATCATCACTTCCAAAGGCAGTGGACATGGTTGAGGTATAGACTATGTATATGTTGGAGGTAATATAATTTGTGGCAGAGTTGCTAGTGGAGGCAATCACAGTACGGATCGCATTACCAGTAGATACACAGCAGTAACTAAACACTGTCAGGTATTATATCTGTATGTGTTTCAGAAGAGTCACTCACATGTCCCACTAATTTTTGCTAGTTTTGCAGTTTGTTCATCTTTTTCTTTGTTTCTTTTCCAGAATTTCGAACCACTTGGTTTTCTCAGACATCTTAGTTTTTAAGTGTACTCTGTATATTCAGAATTTACCATTTACACGATTTTTTAATGATATAATTTTACAATATGATTTTATGAAATTTCTAATTCACCACACACACACACACACACACACACACACACACACACACACACACACACACACATACTGCGTTTTCCACAACAGGATATGCACAAAACTGAGCCACTACAAAAATACATTATCACACACACTTATATGAACACTTAATGATGATTGACAAATTAGCTTACAGATTGTTTACGGAAATATGCACAACACTATTCAAGTACTATTTGAGGAAATATTTATAAAGGATCATTCTCAGTGGCAGGTCGTGAAGGAAGAATTGTAAAATTGCAAGTAAGACTGATGACACAGGAGTGATGACTTCATACTATTGTGAAGTCGTCTAATTATCAGTCTGTAGCATGTCGTCCTAAGAAAAATGTCTGTGTTGATGAAAATCAAACAAAACAGAAACATATGCTGTTTGTGTGTTTTAGTTCATATTTGTCATACTGCATTTTGCCAGGGCAGTAAGCTATAGGTAAGTCCTACCTACAGTCTAGAATTTGTCATTTTATTACTTTTCCCACTTAACTCAATGAAGGTCAACCCATATTATAACAAATTATCCCAGCTGAATGGGATACTGCCTATTCTATTCGACTGCTCTTTCTTACACAGCTGAAAATTTCCCCTTCTAAATATCCCCCATGTCTCTGACACTGTGCCCCCATGCACTTACAGAGTTTGTGGGCCCATATCTCTACCCCTGAAAATCATCATTTTCGAACCCAATTGTCCTTTGCTTTTTCAACTTTTCATGTTTCTTAGAGTCATCCTGTAATTGTATATAACTTTACAATCTAAATCATCCTGGCAGGGTTTCACCAATTGTAATTGTCTGTAACTTTTTCAAATATATCCACCTAAAATATCACATACCTTGGCGATCTCTTCTCACCTACCTTATAATTTAACAGTACGTCATAGGGCCGCCAGCATATTTGTAGCTAATATGCAAATTCCACACTTTTCATTAAACAATATCTGTATGATTTAAACGCTTTATTCCCTGGACTCAGAAGACTCTAGAATTCGTTAGGCAAGAATTGGATGTCGCAAACAGACTAGGTTTCAGCACAAATAATTGTTAATTGTTGTTAATTACATTCAACACGTGGTCTTTGTGATATAGAAATAGGTTTTTATTTTCATTTCGTTTTAAATTTCAAATGGGCGTTGCCTCTCTCTCTCTCTCTCTCTCTCTCTATATATATATATATATATATATATATATGGTGATTATTAAATCACCCAACATTGAACATATGTATAATCACTTTTTGCATAACATTGCTTTACTTAACCTATCAAGACAAACCAGCACTTCGCTTTCACACTCGCACGCATTCTTTGAAAACCCCCCTTTAGATCTGAGCTCTCATTACGCATTTTAATGCTGGATATCTATTAGTTGATTGCTGTCTGGTCGATTTAAGTACTTATCTGGATACGTTAATCCACGTATGGGGTCATCTCTTGTAGTTCACTTTTGTTGCAACACTCACTGAACTGTTAAAATGGTTAGTTAATTTCGGTGATTAACTCATATACTCGGAGAAACTTATGTAATACTGTTTTATATGCATTTTCACTGATTTAAGGTCTAAATTGATTTTGACCGTGGACTTGGGTTATCACAAGTCCACGGCGTTTGGCTGCAGTTCGTAGACTGGGCAATGGCGATTGGCGTTTGTATACTTTAAAGGCTGGTCATGTGGTACCCCCTCTTTGCTGGCCAGATCATATCGAAGATTCTGGAACAATTCGAAGTTTGACTGGCATCTCAATATTATAAAACATTCGTTTACGTCATTATATTGTTGTGACGTCAGGCTTAATATAAAAATTTGTGCCCATACATGGCTTGGTTTATAGCTCAAGAATTACGGCTCCTACGTCACTCTGGCTGATTCATGCCACCCCACTTTCGAAAGTCATATTTTGTTCAGATTCTCATAGATTGTAGTATTTCACAACATAAAATAATTATACCCATTTTGTACTGTCACAGTACCCCCTCAATGAGAGGTTTTATGCCAAAGCATAAAAACTCATTGACAAAACCTAAAAGGATCAGCTTGGATATGGCGCCATGACCCCCTTAAATTTTATTAAAATCATGGGTAACTTACCCCCCTGATCCAGTGATTGTGGCCGCACCTGCATGACTTTACTGGACTTCCTGTTGTAGAATCCCAACACCATAAAGCCAGACAAGTATGCGCTGGTCAGCACAGGATCGCCACCACAGTGTCACCAGTTTCTGAAACAATCATAAAAACATTACTATATGGCCTTTCATTTTTCCAGATCCTGAACTGATTAAGTTTCCTTTTAGCCGTACTGGTTTGTCTTTTTCTAAGTCTGGCTTTTTCATAACTTTTTAAATGTATACACAACATTGTTTAACAGAAATATTCTTAATCTAACACAATATGTTTTCTCCTAAACATCTAACATGAACATATTCTTATAATTTACTATTCCAAATTCAAAACGATCCACTAATTCCAATCGGAATTTAAGTAAACACCAATTTCCTATTACTTTTCTTATTTAAACATCTCATTTTATCTCTCAATTTCAATGATTTACTACTTCAAGTAAACAACACCTTTATCTTACTTTGTTCTTTTTTAAACATATCATTTTATCTCTCAATTTACTCATCAGTAATCCAGGTTACTACTGCTATCTGTATACAATACATGATTAACATAAAAAATCAAAATTTATACAATACAACTAGTACAGTCAACCAAACGTGTATTTTAACACTGTATTATTAATCGTCACTCTCCTGTATTTTATCATTATTTACTCTCCTCCCCATCATTTCATATTATCCCCCCTTCTATACACAATTACATCATACTCAAAATAAACATCATCAATGTTACATTAAAACGAACATTTCATCTTTGTAATTGAATAAAATGTACAAACATTATAACTTTAATTTCAATTATCTATTACATACTCCCATTATCTCATTATTACTTCAACTCTGCATTTCTATTAAACATTTCAAACATCAAACGTCAATTACTTATCATTTATTATACAATTCAACTCTCAAAAAATAACCCCAATTTATTACCAACGTTTCCATGTTTTACTTTAATTAAACCATCTAAAATTCGTTTAATTCCATTATAAAAATGCATAATTACATTCTGTCAATTGTTATTAACAATTAATCCTTGTTATTAATATTAAGTACATGTCATACAACATACACACACTGTGTATTTTCAGATACAATATCATAACAACAACATAACCTAACACAATACATTTAACATCAATACAAATTTATATACAGTCTACGTCATCATGTCATTGTTTACCAAAACGCATTACATAAGTTAGCCAAGTATCTACACCATTAGCTAAAATAATTAAATGTTCATTCACTATATATCTAACCTCCATCATCGAAAATTAATCTGATATTAACACAACACATTTTAGTATTTATTTCATTAATATTACTACTTAGTTCATTGAACTTTACACTCTGTTCAGTGAAATTACTTTTTACTTCATCGAATTTCTTATTTACTTCGTTAATATCACTCTTTACTTCACCAAATTTTACATCTAACATTGATTGTAACATTGTATTTTGCTTTTCTGAACTTTCTTTCATACTACATACCATGCTACATAAATATCTCATCATATCATTATCATCAGCTTTTTTAACTGTGATTGGCATTGAATGAAATACGTCATTCATTATTTTTGATTTGGTTAGACTGTTCTCTTGATTTACTACAGTATTTGACTGACGTTCTGGTTCATTAATGATGGTTGAGTCAGACACACTGACTTCCTCCTCATTATTCTCCATATTTTACTTATTTTTGTTAACTACTGTTTATAATTTACTATTAAGATAAATAAATGAGTGTTTATTTTTATTCAGCAAAACTTTTTCCAGACCATGATGTCTTAACCTAAAAATTTCAAAATTTTTTGCTGCTCCCCAACCTATTTCTGGTCAACAATTTCAGGCCTATTTTATATAAAATTACATAAAAATCCTGGCAGGGTCGCCAGTTGTAATTGTATATATCTTTACAATCTAAAACATCCTGGCAGGGTCGCCAATTGTAATTGTATCTAACTTTTTCAAATATACCCACCCAAAATATCACCTACCTTGGCGATCTCTTCTCACCTACCTTATAATTTATCAGTACGTCATAGGGCCGCCAGCATATTTGTAGCTAATATGCAACTATTCCAACCTTGTCATTAAATAATATCTGTATGATTTAAACGCTTTATTCCCTGGACTCAGAAGACTCTAGAATTCGTTAGGCGAGAATTGGATGTCGCAAACAGACTAGGTTTCAGCACAAATAATTACATTCAACACATGGTCCTTGTGATATAGAAATAGGTTTTTATTTTCATTTCTTTTTAAATTTCAAACGGGCGTTGCTCCTCTATATATATATGGTGATTATTAAATGACCCAACATTGAACATATGTATAATCACTTTTTGCATAACATTGCTTTACTTAACCTATCAAGACAAACCAGCACTTTGCTTTAACACTCGCACGCATTCTTTGAAAACCCCCCTTTAGATTTGAGTTCTCATTACGCATTTTAATGCTGGATATCTATTATTTGATTGCTGTCTGGTCGATTTAAGTACTTATCTGGATACGTTAATCCACATGTGGGGTCATCTCTTGTAGTTCACTTTTGTTGCAACACTCACTGAACTGTTAAAACGGTTAGTTAATTTCGGTGATTAACTCGTATACTCGGAGAAACTTATGTAATACTGTTTTATATGCATTTTCACTGATTTAAGGTCTAAATTGATTTTGACCGTGGACTTGGGTTATCACAAGTCCACGGCGTTTGGCTGCAGTTCGTAGACTGGGCAATGGCGATTGGCGTTTGTATACTTTAAAGGCTGGTCACGTGGTACCCCCTCTTTGCTGGCCAGATCATATCGAAGATTCTGGAACAATTCGAAGTTCGACTTGTGTCTCAATATTATAAAACATTAATTTACGTCATTATATTGTTGTGATGTCAGGCTTAATATAAAAATTTGTGCCCATATATGGCTTGGTTTATAGCTCAAAGATTACGGCTCCTACGTCACTCTGGCTGATTCATGCCACACCACTTTCGAAAGTCATATTTTGTTCAGATTCTCATAGATTGTAGTATTTCACAACATAAAATAATTATACCCATTTTGTACTGTCACAATCCACTTTAAGCAGGGTCTGGGATCTATTCTAATGTGGGTTTACTGTGTACTAAAACAACAACAACAACAATAATAATAATAATAATAATAATAAGATTAGTATTGTTATTTATGTGTCAGACATTAAGTTGATTCCATCACACTAAAGAATGTTATAAGTAACGTATAAGTAAAAATATTATCAAGGCAGAGAGAAAACTAAGGAAAGAAAGTATATCAAACAAAGAAGATAAAACAAATTGTCAAGTACTATCAGCAGTTCACCTTTGCTACCGAACAAAGAATGTGGTGACGTATGCCATTCCACTGCACGCATCACTGTAATACTACACATTTAAAATACGTTTAACACAGTTTTGGTGTGACTTGACTGTCTCTCACAAGGTGTTTCTTGTAGCGAATAAAAAAAAGACACTTTAACAAAATATTCAATAAATTACAACTAAATACGTATGAACAATGTTTTCAGAACCAGTAATACCCCACCAACACAAGCAGGCACTATCATTCAGTAGACCCCACGCTCCTCAGGCGTCTTGGCAGCCAAAACTGGTGTGGGTACAGTATATCTTTTCTTGCTGATGAGAGTGAATAGGAGTTACCATGTACTAAAAGCACCAAGGAGAAGAACAAGACAACAAAAAGTTTTTTAACCATTAGGGAAAAAAATATTAAAATTTCCAGTGGATTCTCAATTGCTTACATTATAGTAACTAGTCCCTGTACCAAGAGTAACATTTCTTTGCATAGGCAGTGTGTGTCAAGAAGTAAATACAGTACCAGTGTCCATAAAGAACAATATTGAGAGATTATTTTTTATGGTTGCAAGAGTGATTACTGAGTCAGATAATATTAGTATATTAATAAAATATGTTAACATTGTGAAGTTATAACACACAATTGAATTTTGAGTAGTATGTCTGGATATTGTATTTGTGAAAAATTGTTATATTAAGTGTTGGTTTATATTTGTAAAACTATATCATGTAAATGTCATTAGTGGTACAATAAATAAATATGTATTTATGTTTTGCTGTTTTAGAGCAAATTATACAAGAAGAAAGTTCCGTCTGATTTATGCTAAAGTCATGAAAAAATCACCGCATGTACATCGCAATAGTGCTTCTTTTATCCGTTATTATGGAAATGCAAACTTAACGCTTAGTCTTTTAGCAGAAACATTACCTGCGTCAAAGGAAATGCCTCTCTTTGATTATCCATTTAATGAGTTAATGGTAATTACATTTTATATAAATATAAGCATAGCGCTACCAATATGATATTCCTAGTATAATAAAAACTGTTTTTCTTCATTGTTTTAGAATACATTTTTATGCAGATATTGTAAATTTTAGATATGGGCTGTGTTAACAAAACGTCAAGAAATGGCATTACTAATGTGGCAACATGGAGAAGAAGCATTGGCAAAATCATTAGTAGCATGTAAACTTTACAAAGCAATGGCTCATGAAGCCGCAGAAGATGACTTAGAAACTGAAATTTATGAAGAACTGCGTAATTATGGAAAAGAATTTGAGAACATAGGTTAGTAATTCTGGTAATTCAGTAACTGAAATATAACTTTACTATTATTTAAAGCCAACTGATAAAATTAAAACTTGTAAACTTTTCTTATATGAGGTGTGTGTTCAAAAAGTAAGTAATGTCAGTCTATTAAAAAATGAAAACAATTTTTAACAGATTTACTGTTGCAGGAAAAGCCATGCATTTTCTGTGTAATTCTCACTGGTATTTATAATTGAGAGATTATTACATACTGTATGTTATCTCACATTAATGTTGTAGTTCCCCATTATACAGTATTAACATGCCTCTGTGAATGTTAATATTTAAATTAAGTATAAAAATATTATGAGTTATGATCTGCTTTTATTATGATTATGGCTCTGCTAATATTTTATTTTAATATTTTAGTTAAATTTTTTAGTTTAATCTCTGCTCAATGAGATGTGGTCCAGATGTAAATGAACCCTAGGTTATTATTCCTAATCACTTTTTACAATATTTGTGAGTGTTATATTTTTTAGTTTCTGTACATTTCTATTGAGTTTAGCTCCTTCTCTTACAATGCTCTTAAAATTTCCAATTGAAATATTATATTTCTAACTACTGTACTGGCTTTCTTAACATAAACATTTCTCTAACATTTGTGAATTTGGAAATTGATTTTTTTCCATATAAAGCTTGATAAGAGTTCACTGAGGTACTTATCTTGTTTGTATACACACAGGTGCTCATGTGCATGCGTGTGCACGCGCACACACACACCACTTTTAATCTAGCATAAATTTATTAAAATTTGAAACTAAGGTACTTAATTTCTGTAAACTAAGTTGGTTTTAAAAATTAGCCCAGTGGATGTTGGTTTGCCTCAGAAGTAAGCTCTGTAAATTACCATAGAACTGAACCATAAATTCTTGTCCTCAAATGTTTGGAGATCAACAATAAACTTAGCGCGTACCATATTAACCACTGTGAGTGAAAAGTGTAGTTAGTAGAATGCCCATGTAACAGAAGTCACAAAAACAATATATGTACTGCCCACTAGGGAACTTTCTGCTCTTTTGTTATAGCATTAGAGTTGTTGGACTACTGTTATCGGCAAGATGATGATCAAACACAACAGTTGTTAACATGTGAATTACAAAACTGGAGTGGTCAAACCTGCCTGAGCCTTGCAGTAGCAGCTAACCATCGGCCTCTTTTGGCTCACCCCTGCAGCCAAATAATTCTGGCTGATCTCTGGATGGGTGGTCTGAGGACAAGAAAAAATACCAATCTGAAGGTAATTTTTTTAGCAACAAACTTATGAGACTTGCTGGAAAAAAGAGCATATCTAGTTCAGATTATTAAGTGAAGCTGAATAAAAAATCGGTATGGAGAACCATACATGACTTCCATGTTCTAAGATTTATATTTAAAATCATATTCGAAATGAAATACTTCCATAGAAACTACGTCTTTCTACTTATTGCTTCAGCATTAACCACAGTACTGTGGTCACTAACGTATACCACCTCACATTTTCGCACTCGATTTTCACTGATGATGGCAGTCGATAGCATTGCCGAAAAGTCTGGTTTTGCAGAAAACATTGGACTACGGGTAAACAGCCCGGGAAGCAATTTTAACAAAAAGAAACTACTTCTTTGTTGCCGATAACGTAGTACATATATGGAAAATTATCCCGTCCACCTTCAACTATAATTTTTAATAGTAGAAAATTACCCCCACCCCGTTCACCTAACCTCTTCATTTATAGATATTTAATCTACGTTTCTACAATGGATTATTATGAGCTTCTTATCAGGATACTTTATTTATAAAAATTAAGTACTTTACTCTTGTTAAATCATAAAATGTTTCAGGTAAACTACCCCTTTCTCTTAACCGATCTTCTCCAAAATCAATAGACCTTCAGTCCTCTACAATTCAGGGATGCATGCAAAAAAATATTTGTTTCTCTTTGAATTTTCGGCAGTTATCGTTCGTCATAAAAAAATTACCCTTTTTAAAACATAAAACGTTGCTGATAAACTACCCCTTTCCCCTAACCGATCTTCAACAAAATCAATGGACCTTGAGTTCTCTTTAGTTCAAAAAGGTATGCAAAAACGTAGTTGATTCTGTTTGAATTTACGGCAGTTGTCGTTCGTCATATAAAAAATTACCCTTGTTAAAACATAAAATGTTGCAGGTAAACTACCCCTTTCCCTTAACCGATCTTCACCAACACCAATAGGTATTGAGAACTCTACAATACAGGGCTGTATGCAAAACATCATTTGATTCTGTTTGAATTTGCAGCTGTTATCGTTTGCCATAGAAAAAATATCGGTATGGAGAACCATACATGACTTCCATTTTCTAAGATTTATTTTTAAAATCATTTTCGAAATGAAATATTACCATAGAAACTACTTCTTTCTACTTACTGCTTCAGCCTTAACCACAGTACTGTGGTCACTAACATATACCACCTCACGTTATCGCACTCGATTTTCACTGATGATGGAAGTCAATGGCATTGCCGAAACGTCTGGTTTTGTAGAAAACATTGGACTACGGCCAAATATCCCGGGAAAGAATTGTAACAAAAACTACTTTTTTGTTGCCGATAACGTTGTACACATATATATAAAAAATATGCATATAATTAATGGCTTGTATAAGTTAATGATTGATCTCCATTAAGTAGTGCTCAAGTTTCCAAAGTTTTAATATTATGATGTCCGTAATTAAAACATCAGAGCAGGTTTAGTGTGTATGAGGGTTCACCGTGGACAAAAATTTTCAACATTTCCTATTGAGCGTTGCTTAGAATAAATCTGCGAATCTACAGTGTACGTTTCACAGAACAAACACGCGGAAAAGAAGGAGCGCTCCGAAGTCACTCATGGACCCTCAGCATCTTGCAGATGGTTCATTCCCTAAAGACGAAAAGTCTGTCTATGAATCGTTCCTCTGTAAACACGTGCAGTTACAACTGCCCAGCGATCCACAGGAAGCAAATCGCTATCCACGCTGGACACTTTTTCGGCTTGCATGCGTTATGTTGGTATGGGTTCGGCACTTTCCATTTAAAAACCGTGCAAATGTAAGAAAATAAACATGAATGAGGCCAGAAATAACACGAATTGTGTGTGTGTGTGTGTGTGTGTGTGTGTGTGTGTGTGTGTGTGTGTGTGTGTGTGTGTGTGTGTGTGTGTGTGTGTGTGTGTGTGTGTGTTCCCTGCCTTTTTATTGCGGTAGTGATAATAATAAAATGGAAACGTAAACAGTACATAACTGAGATATGCTTGCCTGCCATGCACGATATATTTTCTCTTATACATGACTAGCAGAATACCCATGCTTCGCTACGGAGTTTCACGTTGTACATAATGAAAATGTTAGTTTAATTAATAAAGTTTAATTAAAGTAGGCTTCTTAAAAATAAATAGCTATTGCCCACAACTTCGTTCGCGTGGTCTTCAATTTAATGCGATAATATATTTAGAACAGAATCTATTCTATTGGGTTGCCATAGTAACCAGATCTAATAGTTTTTTAAGACCGCAAAGGACCCCCCAGAGGATCGTATCGAAAAAAAACACCTGTCCTATGTTGGTTCTCCCGTTGCGTAAAATATTTGTGCCAAGTTTGGTTGAAATCGGTCCAGTAGTTTAGGAGGCGATGTGGAAGACCCCAAAGAACCCACAAAAGGACCCCATCGAAAAAATACCTATCCTATGTTGGTTCTCCCGTTGCGTAAAATATTTGTGCCAAGTTTGGTTGAAATCGGTACAGTGGTTTAGGAGGAGATGTGGAAGAAACCTTCGCGGACATGAGCACAACAACTCACCGAAGTTTCATCGCAATCGGATGAATGGTATAGGAACGCATACGGGACAAACAAAGAAACATTCATTTTTATATATAAGATGTAAACTATACCACTTACTTGACATAAACCGTGATAGATAAGCTAATGTACAACATATATGTATTAATTATACACATAAATGTTCCTCGATAGACACTCTATCTATTGGCGAAAACTTGAATAAAATCCATTCAGTACTTCCTGAGATTAGCGATTTCAAACACAGAGAGAAAACGGACCGACTTTACTTTATACTATGTACAGATTTACATTAAAATGAAAAAATTATAATTTTATTGCCTGGCAACAAAATTATTTTATTTTTAACAATTACCATTGTTTCAAAAAGTTTAAATGAATTTTCAAGTACTTTACTCTTGTTAAAACGTAAAAGGTTGCAGGTAAACTACCCCTTCCCCTTAACCGATCGTCACCAAAATCGAAAGACCTTGAGACCTCTACAATTCAGGGACGTATGCAAAAAATTATTTGATTCTGATTGAATTTGCGGCTGTTATCGTTTGCCATAGAAAATACCCTTGTTAAAAAAATGTTGCAGGTAAACTACCCCTTTCCCTTAACCGATCTTCACCAAAAACAATAGGTCGTGAGAACTCTACAATTTAGGGCTGTATGCAAATAATCTTTTGATTCTGTTTGAATTTGCGGCTGTTATCGTTTGCCATAGGAAATACCCTTGTTAAAACATAAAACGTTACAGGTAAACTACCCCTTTCCCTTAACCGATCTTCACCAAAAACAATAGGTCGTGAGAACTCTACAATTCAGGGCTGTATACGAAACATTATTTGATTTTGTTTGAATTTGCGGGTGTTATCGTTTGCCAAAAAAAAAAATTTCCCTTGATAAAAAAAAACCGTTGCAGGTAAACTACCCCTTTCCCTCAACCGATCTTCACCAAAAACAATAGGTCATGAGTACTCTACAAATCAGGGCAGTATGCAAAAAATTATTTGATTCTGTTTGAATTTGCGGCAGTTATTGTTTGCCATAGAAAAAAAATCTACAGAAGATAGACAGACAGACAGACACACACATAGACACTTTTCGGAAAACGACTTTTTTTCATGTTTTGAGTGTAGTAGAATCAGAATCTGCAATAATCTCGAACACGATTTTTTTGCCATCACCATACTTCCATTCCTTAAGGAATATGGAAGTAAAATTACCCTTGATAAAAAACCGTTGCAGGTAAACTACCCCTTTCCCTTAACCGACCTTCACCAAAAACAATAGGTCTTGAGTACTCTAGAAATCAGGGCTGTATGCAAAAAATTATTTGATTCTGTTTGAATTTGCGGCTGTTATCGTTTGCCATAGAAAATACCCTTGTTAAAACATAAATCGTTGCAGGTAAACTACCCCTTTCCCTTAACCGATCTTCACCAAAACAATAGGTCTTGAGACCTCTACAATTTAGGGCTTTGTGCAAATAATCATTTGATTCTGTTTGAATCTGCGGCTGTTATCATTTGCCATAGAAAATACCCTTGTTAAAACATAAAACGTTTCAGGTAAACTACCCTTTCCCTTAACCGATCTTCAACAAAATCAACAGATTTTAAGTTCTATATAATTCGAAAAGGTATGCAGAAGAGTAGTTGATTCTGTTTTAATGTGCGGCAGTTATCGTTCGTCATAAAAAAATTAGCCTTGTTAAAACATAAAATGTTGCAGGTAAACTACCCTATTCCCTTAACCGATCTTCACCAAAACCAACAGGTCTTGAGAACTCTACAATTCAGGGCTATATGCAAAACACTATTTGATTCTGTTTGAATTTGCGGCTATTATCGTTTACCATAAAAAAATTACCCTTGATAAAAAACCGTTGCAGGTAAACTACCCCTTTCCCTTAACCGATCTTCACCAAAAACAATAGGTGAAGAGTACTCTACAAATCAGGACTGTATGCACATAATTATTTGATTCTGTTTGAATTTGCGGCTGTTATCGTTTGCCATAGAAAATACCCTTGTTAAAACATAAAACATTGCAGGTAAAATACCCCTTTCCCTTAACCGATCTTCACCAAAAACAATAGGTCTTGAGAACTCTACAGTTCTGGGCTGTATGCAAAAGAGTAGTTGATTCTGTTTGAATTTGCGGCTTTTATCGTTTGCCATAAAAAAAAATTACCCTTGATTTAAAAAAAACCATTGCTGGTAAACTACCCCTTTGCCTTAACCGATCTTCACCAAAAACAATAGGTCTTGAGTACTCTAGAAATCAGGGCTGTATGCAAACATTTATTTGATTCTGTTTGAATTTGCGGCTGTTATCGTTTGCCATAGAAAAAAATCTATAGACACACAGACACTTTTCGAAAATCGGTATGGAGATCCATACATGACTTCCATGTTCTAAGATTTATATTTAAAATCATATTCGAAATGAAATATTTCCATAGAAACTACTTCTTTCTATTGCTTCAGCCTTAACCACAGTAGTGTGGTCACTAATGTATACCACCTCACGTTTTCGCACTCAATTTTCACTGATGATGGCAGTCGATGGCATTACCGAAACGTCTGGTTTTGCAGAAAACATTGGACTACGGCTAAACAGCCCGGAAAGGAATTTTAACAAAAAACTACTTCTTTGTTGCCGATTACGTAATACACATATAAATATCGGTATGGAGAACCATACATGACTTCCATATTCTAAGATTTATATTTAAAATCATTTTCAGCCAAACAGCCAGGCTGTGTCTTACCTGCCTTTTTATTGCTGTATTAAATGAAAAATATTATATTACATTAAAATGAAAAAATTATAATTTTATTGCCTGGCAACATTATTATTTTATTTTTAACAATTACCATTGTTTCAAAAAGTTTAAATAAATTTTCAAGTACTTTACTCTTGTTAAAACGTAAAAGGTTGCAGGTAAACTACCCCTTCCCCTTAACCGATCTTCACCAAAATCGAAAGGCATTGAGACCTGTACAATTCAGGGACGTATGCTAAAAATTATTTGATTCTGTTTGAATTTGCGGCTGTTATCGTTTGCCATAGAAAATACGCTTGATAAACAAACGTTGCAGGTAAACTACCCCTTCCCCTTAACCGATCTTCACCAAAAACAATAGGTCTTGAGTACTCTACAAATCAGGGCTGTATGCAAAACATTATTTGATTCTGTTTGAAATTGCGGCTGTTATCGTTTGCCATAGAAAATACCCTTGTTAAAAAAACGTTGCAGGTAAACTACCCCTTTCCCTCAACCGATCTTCACCAAAAACAATAGGTCTTGAGAAATCTACAATTCAGGGCTGTATGCGAAACATTATTTGATTCTGTTTGAATTTGCGGCTGTTATCGTTTGCCAAAAAAAAAAAATTTCCCTTGATAAAAAAAACCGTTGCAGGTAAACTACCCCTTCCCCTCAACCGATCTTCACCAAAAACAATAGGTCGCGAGTACTCTACAAATCAGGGCTGTATGCAAAAAATTATTTGATTCTGTTTGAATTTGCGGCAGTTGTCGTTTGCCATAGAAAATACGCATGATAAAAAACGTTGCTGGTAAACTACCCCTTCCCCTCAACCGATCTTCACCAAAAACAATAGGTCTTGAGTACTCTACAAATCAGGGCTGTATGCAGAAAATTATTTGATTCTGTTTGAATTTGCGGCTGTTATCGTTTGCCATAGAAAATACCCTTGTTAAAAAAACGTTGTAGGTAAACTACCCCTTTCCCTTAACCGATCTTCACCAAAAACAAAAGGTCTTGAGAACTCTACAATTTAGGGCTGTATGCAAATAATCTTTTCATTCTGTTTGAATTTGCGGCTGTTATCGTTTGCCATAGGAAATACCCTTGTTAAAACATAAAACGTTACAGGTAAACTACCCCTTTCCCTTAACCGATCTTCACCAAAAACAATAGGTCTTGAGAACTCTACAATTCAGGGCTGTATGCGAAACATTATTTGATTCTGTTTGAATTTGCGGCTGTTATCGTTTGCCAAACAAACAAAATTACCCTTGCTAAAAAAAAACCGTTGCAGGTAAACTACCCCTTTCCCTCAACCGATCTTCACCAAAAACAATAGGTCGCGAGAACTCTGCAAACCCGGGCTGTATGCAAAAAATTATTTGATTCTGTTTGAATTTGCGGCAGTTATCGTTTGCCATAGAAAAAAAATCTACAGACAGACAGACAGACAGACAGACAGACAGACAGACAGACAGACAGACACACAGACACACAGACACTTTTCGGAAAACGACTTTTTTTCATGTTTTGAGTGTTGTAGAATCAGAATCTGCAATAATCTCGAACACGATTTTTTTTGCCATCACCATACTTCCATTCCTTAAGGAATATGGAAGTAAAAATTATCCCCTCCCCCTTCCACTATAATTTTCATTAATAGAAAATTAACCCCACCCCGTTCAACTAGCCTCTTCATTTATAGATATTTCATCTGCGTTTCTACAGTGGATTATTATAAGCTTCTTATGAGGATACTTTGTTTATCAAAATTAAGTACTTTACTCTTGTTAAAACATAAACGTTGCAGGTAAACTACCCCTTTCTCTTAACCGATCTTCACCAAAATCAATAGGCTTTCAGTCCTCTACAATTCAGGGATGCATGCAACAAAATATTTGATTCTGTTTTAATGTGCGGCAATTATTGTTCGTCATAGAAACAATTACTCTTGTTAAAACATTAACAGTGGTCGGTAAACTACCCCTTTCCCTTAACCGATCTTCACCAAAAATGATAGGTCTAGAGAACTCTTCAATTCAGGGCTGTATGCAATACATTATTTGATTCTCTTTGAATTTACAGCAGTTATCATTCATCATAGAAAAATACTTCCATAGAAACTACTTCTTTCTACTTATTGCTTCAGCCTTAAACCACAGTACTGTGGTCACTAACGTATACCACCTCACGTTTTCGCACTTGATTTTCACTGAGATGGAAGTCGAAGGCACTGCCGAAAAGTCTGGTTTTGCAGAAAACATTGGACTACGGCTAAACAGCCTGGGAAGGAATTTTAACAAAGAACTACTTCTTTGTTGCCGATAACGTAGTACACATACAAAATTCTCCCCTCCCCCTTCAACTATAATTTTCATTTATAGAAAATTCCCCCACCCCGTTCACCTAACCTCTTCATTTATAGATATTTCATCTACGTTTCTACAGTGGATTATTATGAGCTTCTTATCAAGGTACTTTATTTATCAAAATTAAGTACTTTACTCTTGTTAAAACATAAAACGTTGCAGGTAAACTACCCGTTTCTCTAAACCGATCTTCACCAAAATCAATAGACCTTCAGTCCTCTACAACGCAGGGATGCATGCAAAAAAATATTTGATTCTGTTTCAATTTGCGGCAGTTATTGTTCGTCATGGAAACATTTCTCTTGTTACAACATAACATGTTTCAGGTAAACTACCCCTTTCCCTTTACCGATCTTCACCAAAATCAACAGGCCTTGAGCTCTCTACAATTCAGGGCTGTATGCAAAAAATTACTTGATTCTGTTTGAATTTGCAACTCTTATCATTTGCCATACTACATACCCTTGCTAAAATATAAAACGTTGCAGGTAAACTACCCCTTTCCCGTATGCAAAAAAATATTTGATTTTCTTTGAATTTATGGCAGTTATCGTTTGTCATAGAAAAAATTACCCTTGTTAAAACATAAAACGTTGCAGGTGCAGTACCCCTTTCTCTAAACCGATCTTCACCAAAATCAGCAGACCTTCAGTCCTCTACAATTCAGAGCTGTATACAAACAATTATTTGATTCTATTTGAATTTGCGGCTGTTATCGTTTGCCATAGAAAAAATATTACTCTTGATAAAAAAACGTTGCTGGTAAACTACCCCTTTCCCTTAACCGATCTTCACCAAAAACAGTAGGTCTTGAGTACTCTACAATTCAGGGCTGTATGCAAAAAATTATTTGATTCTGTTTGAATTTGCGGCTCTTATCGTTTGCCATACTAAATACCCTTGTTAAAATATAAAACGTTGCAGGTAAACTACCCCTTTCCCTTAACCGATCTTCAACAAAATCAACAGACCTCAAGTTCAGTATAATTAAAAAAGGTATGAAAAAGACTAGTTGATTCTGTTTGAATTTTCGGCTGTTATCGTTTGCCATAGGAAAAAATTACCCTTGATAAAAACAAATGTTGCCGTGAGAAATTACTATTAAATAACAAATAAAATATTAAAGAGAATATCTAACAACCTTACAACTCTTACCTTTTACCGGGTCCCAGGTCTTCGCACGAGTTCGTGACAAATAAGCGTGATTTAGGTATGTGTTGTAATAATTACCCTCATTAACGGTTAACCAATTCACTCATTTATTATGTTTTCATATCCTTGATTATTCTTTACACTCAAACTACCTGACATCAAATATTGAGGTATAACCCCATTTATCAAAACAGCCAAATGCTTTCTTGTATACTAACAAATTTCTTATTTTACTACTACACGCTACTAACTATGGTTAGACACAGCTCCTTCTTTTTTTATTTATCTAAGACATCCCAGTATCTGCATACACGCACACAAACATTCTTAAATTTTTGTTTCTTAAAAAAAATAGAGCTCTATATTCTAAAATTGACATAATAGATTTTGTGATACAGTTACGGTTTGAAGCGTCATCATTGTCGGCCACGTGTTGCTCCCTGCATTTTTTACCACTTTACGTCCGGAAACTGTCACTGCTTTACTTTTAAAAGATTTCACTGATTTCAATTAAGTTCCGTGTTTTGTAAGTCCCATTTTGTACTGGTTACGTTTTGTTAACTGCACATTTTTAAAAACAAAAATAATTTTCTTGACCCGTGTGTCCACGCTAGAGCCGACCGGCTCGTAGGTTTTATGAACAACAAAGATGCTTACCAAAACGTCGGTCCTCACCACTTCCGTCCACCCGCTTGCTGATTGGTTAATTTCACTCACGTGACCGGTGGATTATTCACGTGGTGGTTACTTCCGTCAATGATTTTGAGTTTGAGATTATAGACATCAGCACACGAGCGCGCACTCCCAGCCGCATTCCAATGTTGTTATCGTTTGTACTAAGCACGGACTGGTACGGAATTGTATACAGGGTGTCCAACAAAGCATGTCTTAGTGGCCGTAAAGAGTGTCCAAACAGATCAGTCCCAATATTATTATTAAACGAAATAAAAAATATATCCTTCAAAATTGCCCCGTTACAATACGCTGAAACAGAATAACTCTCATTGCTAACCCTATGAGGATCAGTGAGGATATGGTGCCAACAAACCCCCTTTAATTCTCAATGCCATGAGTAAATTATCCCCCTAGCTTGGCGACTGTGGCTGCACCCGAACGATATTACTGGACTTCTCTGTTCGAGATCCCAACACCATAACATCGGACTGATACTCACCATAGTACCCCTCACCTTCTATCATTCCATCCCCAAAATCAAACACTGGCCTTATACCATACCAGATCCTCTACCGATATGTTCCCCCTTATCATGCATACTGGGTTGCCTTTAGCAAATACTGGGTGCGTACACATGCTCAGATTATTCTATGATAAACAGACTCCACATTTAAAATTTATAAAATGTTTTATCTTTCAATTTTATTTCTTTTCTCCAAATGACGCTGTTTTTTTTCCAAATCAAAAAAAAAAACAAAAAAATAAAAAAAATTAAATTTTAATCATTTAAGTTTTGTTCAAAAATGACTCTAAGTCCAATATCAAGGATCCATTAATTGACTCCTTTCTTTCTATTTAATCTCAAAATCTTAAAGCCTTTTAATTGAATTCATCATTTCTTCTCAAACATCCGCTAGCAATCATAAAAAACAAAATAAACTGAACACCTTATTAAATCATACATTCCATTACCTATTCACTAAATTACATTGGTTTACAACCTATACTATGAAAATATAAATCAATTGATACTTCAGCAACACACATAATCAACAAACATCCTAAACATGAAAACACATTCGGTATTTCCAACAACAAATTTTTTTTTTTTAAATTTCAGTAAAATATAATAAATTTTATGAAACCACTACTCTGACAGTCAAAGAAAATTATCCAAAAAAAATAATACAACTTGAATTTACATGAATTATTCCAAGAACATAGGAATTGGTCATCTGGACTCTGATACAGCCCATCAGCTGATCTCTCTAGATCAGGTGAACGACCTTGCCCCATAGGCTACACAAAATTACACAATGCAAAATGGCTGACATATGTTTATAAGCCTTACTCAAACACAGTACAACATAATATATAGTAGTACAGTCATAATTAACAGTGTTGTCATTTCCTGAAAATAAACAATTCACATTTAAATTTGATCAAAATTACACAACTTACAATTTTAATTTTACTTTCCAAATTTTATTAAATTCTTCACTGGTTTCACTTATTATTATCTTTCTACTTGATTTTCTATTCAACAGTTTCATTATTATTGGTTTGGGTGATTCTCCATTACTCATAATAACTCAATTTATTAACTTGGCATCTTATATATAATCTTACTCCCCTTTTTGACTCTAATACTCACTTACAAATTCTTTATCTAGTATGACACCCACCTCTCAAAACATTTATCAATAATTTTCTAACTCCATTCACATCATTCTAACCTTATAACAAAATACTCTCTACCCTGTTTGTACTTAGGATGTGTGTTCCCTCCCTCCGCAATTCCATTCATAACCGTTTACCTCTCCACCAATATCGGCAAAGCACTCTACTAAAACCCTCTACTACCCACCACAACGCCTGTCATTGAGGACTCCCTATCACACCACCCCCCCTTTACAAAATTCCTCTATCAACTAATTACTCTCCCATTACCTCCCTTTCATATTCTACATATACCCACTATCACTACTGTGTCACTATTAATTCTCAATTCTACATTACTTTTACTCCCCAGAATCTTATTCTCTCTAACACCCATTTGAAACTATCTTTGATTAACTCACAAGCCCTACTTAAACAATTACTATCATCCAAAGTCTAACATTTACCACATTTTACATTACGTTAACCCTTGAAAATTCAAAACTATCTCAAATCAATTTCATCACTTATTTAAACATTACAAGTTTATTATTGAAACATTCAATTACCTTGAAAAATCTGCAAATCACTTATGAGTGACATACTACATATATAACCCCAGCAATCAGCTGATGTTCCTGGTCAGGTGACTGACCTTACTCTAAATACGTTTCAAACCATTATACCGTGTGAAATACATCATATGTTTACAATCCTTATATTCTAACATAATAAAATAATAACACAATAAGACATAATAAACCACATGTGATAAACATCTTCTTCACTTGAAATAATCTTTCGAAATAAGTAAAGTCTTTTATCAAATTATTACACAGAGCATGACACCTTTAAATCACTTACTTCTAAACAACTATCTAGTCCAATATTATTTCTTGAATCAACATAAAATCATTATAATTGACCCTATCACTTAAAATGGTTTGCTCTCATGCGTGAAATACTTCACTAATCATTGAGTCATAGTTATAGCAACAGTTACTGAACAGCTATCTGGGTTGTCAACCCCCAACTCTCTCTATAGAGCAGTATAAGTTGACCGCCCGCTGTTTACAGAGGTCGTCACCCTCTCACTGAATTTTCAGCTACCCTCCTACTACATCAATTACTTAAAGTCTCCCTTTACCCAGTTACAATTAGGTAACCACCCGCCGGATAGACCGGATCGAGTGTTCTGTACCCCTGGCTTGTAACGGCCAGCTCCTTTTCCACACACACTATTGTTTCCTGAGGGTGGACTGTGGTATCCATTTGCGTCCCCAAGAACTGAAGTTTACATATATATGGTATAGACGCTGCCTATACCGTTCTTGGTTCAGCGTTATATAAAATTCGGCATTATATAAAATCCGAGGACACCAGTAATCGTACTAAAATGATTCACACACCCTTAAAACAGCACTATCGCCACCTTCGACGATAGCCGCTGTTCCCTAGTTATGTAGTTTCCCCTGTGTTACCTCCCGGTTAATTTCTATGTTCACCAATTTAGTATCTACTTACATAATTCCACGGCCAGGGTTTGGTGAAACCGTGACCGCCCGAAATGTGGGGAAACTACCAAAAGACATATAAGGCTCACACTGACACCGTTACTACAATTCACGGAAGGTCAGCTCTTATGTGTTTGGTTATTTATGAATTAATTTTCATGTTTACATTTTTAGACTCGTCTACATTTTTAACTTTTAAACATGAACATTTCACTCTATATAAATTGCATTATAAAGTTCATACTTACAGTACATCACTCATACACTGTCATAGATACAAAAATATAAACACCAAATAATGTACATAACTCCATGCCTCTTCTGAAACATTTTAACAACCATGTTATTCCACAAACTAAACACATTTTGACATTTATTTATTTATTATTTATTATCAAGTTTAAATCTCATCCAAATAATTTAAATTCATCATCAAAATTTCTTTATATAACATTTTAAATCAATCAAAATATTTAAAAATCTCAAATCATTTTAATTCCATCAATCATTAAAAACACAACATATTTCAATTACTTTACTCCAAAACAATTACAATTCATTTATTACCTTCATAATTATTCTTGTTATTTATTTAGTCTGCCAAAATATTATTATTATTATCAAAACAATTTCTACTACATATATACATTGTTTACATCCAATACATTTTACAACACAACATAATTAATTTCACTAAAATTTATTTACAAATCTTTGTCATTATTTTTCAGTTTTCCACACCTCATTTCCTAATTTAGCAAGGTCATAACCACAAATTAAAACATTTAAAATGTCCATTCATTGAGTTTATATTTACCCTCCATCATCATGTAAATATCTGATGTATTTATAACATAAATCATTTTTATCCACATACATCACATTCTTATTATTACTGTAATAACTCCTTAAATCTATGTCATTCATTATACCATTATAATGTATAGGATTATTCCTTTTTATTATTTCATCAACCTTGTCACCATTAGTTAATTTTATCCAGTCTCCGTTAGTATTTTTTGTTATTCCCATGTCATTTGTATCATATTCATTTACTATATCAATCACAACATAAGGTAAGTTATTCTCATTTACAACAGTATTATTTAAATAATCACCGATCTCTATTTTACAAGGCAAGTATTTCATATAGTTTATTTTCTCCCATCCTAACCTCTCTATCAACTCTTTATAACCTCTATCTAACTTACATACTTGTATCTTCCCATCTACACACAACTCTCTCTCTCTTAATATCTCTCACCACAACACCATATCACATTTTCTCTCTCACTCCATCCAGAGGGCACTAACTCATAATTTTTTAGGGAACAACTCAAAGACCTCATGTCTTCCAATAATACGGGACTCTTGCCCTTCAACAACAACATCTGTAAACACCTTAGTTTACAATAAACCTGGGGAAAATTTACCCTCTGCAACCCTTCTACCTCTATACTCTCTTCATACTCTATCTCTAACTGATAAACATTTGTTTCTACCCCTTTACAACCCCTTACTCTCTCACTCTCACTAACTATCTCACTAACTATTTCTATATCATCACTCTCAGATACCACATTTTCAATTATATTACCATTTTCAACATCATTGTTATCACTTGTTAACTCTTTATTATAACTATCGTCATTACTCACCTTGTTATTAATTATCTGGTTTACCTTATTTTTAATCTGTTCCTCTACTTTCTCAATACTCTGTTCTAATCTGTTAAGGTTAGTTTCAAATATTTCATTGGTATTTTCTAAACGCTTATTAATTTCATTAATATCGTTTTTTAATTCGTTATTCTGCTTTTTTAACTCATTGAAATTCCCCTCACATTTTAATTTTTGTTCATGTATTTCACTACTCACTTTATCAAATTTGGCATCAAAATTACTATTTATTTCATTAAATTTAATATTCTGTTGCTCTAAAATTAATTGCAACATATTCATTACTTTCTCCTCACTATCTACAGCTTGTCTATTTTAGATAGGTGTTGATTGACTGTCTGTATTATTGTCAGTGAAGATGACTTCATCATCATTACTCTTATTATTTCCTCTACTTAATTTAGGGGTTATTTGAATCCCCGAGTCATCTGTAATATTTAGTTCGTCTATTTTATTGTCCTGACCCACATTTGGAGTCGAATGGACTTCACAACTGTTCATACTAGCTGATTCATTAAAATCAATTATTTCGCTTACAGTACTCTCATTATTCTCTGCCATTTTTAAATTGTGAAATTACCACATTTATTTTATTATATTATATTTTAACACTTCTTATTTTACATACCTTATGTATTCATTAGGTCTTAGTTACATATAACCTAATTTTTCGTACTTTTTACGTACTCCTAACTCACGCTTATGCTCACATTTAGGTGCGGTTTATTAAAATTTATTTTTATAAACTTGTCACTGTTCGTGGCGCCATTGAGAAATTACTATTAAATAACAAATAAAATATTAAAGAGAATATCTAACAACCTTACAACTCTTACCTTTTACCGGGTCCCAGGTCCTTGCACGAGTTCGTGACGAATAAGCGTGATTTAGGTATGTGTTGTAATAATTACCCTCATTTACGGTTAACCAATTCACTCATTTATTATGCTTTCATATCCTTGATTATTCTTTACAATCAAACTACCTGACATCAAATATTGAGGTATAACCCCATTTATCAAAACAGCCAAATGCTTTCTTGTATACTAACAAATTTCTTATTTTACTACTACACGCTACTAACTATGGTTAGACACAGCTCCTTTTTTTTTTTATTTATCTAAGACATCCCAGTATCTGCATACACGCACACAAAAATTTTAAAATTTTGTTTCTTAAAAAAAATAGAGCTCTATATTCTAAAATTGACATAATAGATTTTGTGATACAGTTACGGTTTGAAGCGTCGTCATTGTCGGCCACGTGTTGCTCCCTGCATTTTTTACCACTTTACGTCCGGAAACTGTCACTGCTTTACTTTTAAAAGATTTCACTGATTTCAATTAAGTTCCGTGTTTTGTAAGTCCCATTTTGTACTGGTTACGTTTTGTTAACTGCACGTCTTTACAAACAAAAATAATTTTCTTGACCCGCGTGTCCACACTAGAGCCGGCCGGCTTGCAGGTTTTATGAACGACAAAGACGCTTACCAAAACGTCGGTCCTCACCACTTCCGTCCGCCCAATTGCTGATTGGTTAATTTCACTCACGTAACCGGTGGATTATTCACATGGTGGTTACTTCCATCAATGATTTTGAGTTTGAGATAATAGACATCAGCACACGAGCGCGCACTCCCAGCCGCATTCCAATGTTGTTATCGTTTGTACTAAGCACGGACTGGTACGGAATTGTATACAGGGTGTCCAACAAAGCATGTCTTAGTGGTCATAAAGGGTGTCCAAACAGATCAGTCCCAATATTATTATTAAACAAAATAAAAAATATATCCTTCAAAATTGCCCCGTTACAGCCGGTAAACTACCCCTTTCCCTTAACCGATCTTCACCAAAAACAATAGGTCTTGTGTACTCTACAAGTCAATGCTGTATGCAAAAAATTGTTTGATTCTGTTTGAATTTGCAGCTATCGTTTGCCATAGAAAAAAGTAAAAATTACCCTTGATAAGAAAAACGTTGCCAGTAAACTACCCCTTCCTGTTAACCGATCTTCACCAAAAACAACATATCTTGAGTACTCTACAAATCAGAGCTGTGTGCAAAAAAGTATTTGATTCTGTTTACATTTGCGGATTTATCGTTTGCCATAGAAAATACCCTTGTTAAAATATAAAATGTTGCTGGTAAACTACCCCTTTCCCTTAACCGATCTTCACCAAAACCAATAGGTCTTGAGAACTCTATAATTCAGGGCTGTATGCAAAAAATTATTTGATTTTGTTTGAATTTGCGGCTCTTATCGTTTGCCATAGAAAATACCCTTTTAAAACATAAAATGTTGCAGGTAAACTACCCCTTTCCCTTAACCGATCTTCACCAAAAACAATAGGTCCTGAGCACTCTACAATTCAGGGCTGTATGCAAAACATTATTTGATTCTGTTTACATTTGCGGATTTATCGTTTGCCATAGAAAATACCCTTGTTAAAATATAAAATGTTGCTGGTAAACTACCCCTTTCCCTTAACCGATCTTCACCAAAACCAATAGGTCTTGAGAACTCTATAATTCAGGGCTGTATGCAAAAAATTATTTGATTCTGTTTCAATTTGCGACTCTTATCGTTTGCCATAGAAAAAAATTATCCTCGATTTAAAAAAAAACCATTGCAGGTAAACTACCCCTTTCCCTTAACCGATCTTCACCAAAAACAATAGGTCTTGAGTACTCTACAATTTAGGGCTGTATGCAAATAATCATTTGATTCTGTTTGAATTTGCAGCTGTTATCGTTTGCCATATAAAATACCCGTGTTAAAACAAAACGTTGCAGGTAAACTACCCCTTTCCCTTAACCGATCTTCACCAAAAACAACAGGTCATGAGAACTCTACAGTTCAGGGCTGTGTGCAAAAGAGTAGTTGATTCTGTGTGAATTTGCGGCTGTTATCGTTTGCCATAGAAAACAATTACCCTTGATTAAAAAAAAAAAAACTGTTGCAGGTAAACTACCCATTTCCCTCAACCGATCTTCACCAAAAACAATAGGTCGTGAGTACTCTACAAATCAGGGTGTATGCAAAAAATTATTTGATTCTGTTTGAATTTGCGGCTGTTATAGTTTGCCATAGAAAAAAATCTACAGACACACAGACACTTTTCGAAAAATGACTTTTTTCATGTTTTGAGTGTAGTACAATCAGAATCTGCAATAATCTCGAACACGATTTTTTTTGCCATCACCATACTTCCATTTCCTTAAGGAACATGGAAGTAAAAAAAACCTACCTAGTCCTAACTAGTCATATTAACTTGTTAACTTATAAATATTGTCAGTAACATTATTAATACTGGTGTTGCCACTGCCATCACTAAAAACAACTGTCCACCACCTTAATTACCAGTACTAACACTGGGAAATTAAACAAGAAGAACGTATATTATAGTCAGAAAAATCCAGTAATAATGACTACATCAATTCCAGAAATAAGTACTGGAAAATTAGGGGAGAAATTTTGTTGCAGGAGTTAATTATGTGACTCCCTGTTTTGTGACAATGACACCGATGACAGTTTAACATGTTTTTTATTTATATATTTATTGTTTTAAAAAATGTTACTTTTACAGAATGTTTACATAGTGCAAAAATTATTTATAATTATTTAGCCACTTGAATCCTTCTTAAGTATTAAACAAAAATCAACATTTGGTATTTACACATGTTGCCTGTTTTATTGTATCGCAAATTCTGACAGAGTATCATGAATATCTTCAAAAGTTATGTAATATTCTGTTTAGAACATAAGTTTAAATCAAGCAGCAAGTGTTAGGTAAATATGTGCAGTATTTAATGATTGCCTGCATCGTGTTTCCTATGTTAATAATAAGCGTACAGAGAAGTAGCAAATTTGGTTATCTACAGTTCTTTTCAACTTTGTATAACATTTAGGTATTCATTGTGCTGTTAGTATCATTTGGTGTATGCAATTGTACCGTTTGTTATATAAATACTTAAATTATTATTTCAATTAGGTTGTGATAGGACTGATCTTCCCACTGTATATTACAAATTTAGAATTTAAATCTAAAGAAGAACTTCAGTTGATGCCACAGACTGAAGAAGAACATCTGATTGGTTTAGAAGAAGAAAATGAGAGTGTTGAAGGAGGGAAAAGTTCTGATCGTAATATTGCTGATACAGATATTGAGGTAATATTTTACTATATTAACCTTTCTACACTGTTGCAAGTGCTGTTGGTAGTATGTGACCTGTAATATGTACATGTTTGAGAACTACTGTCTTGTAATGTGTTGCTTATGTGTGGAATAAAAACACCTTACTTCATTTAAGATCCACAAATGTATGTGTACATAATTGTTTATAACAGTAGCTGAAAGTGCATTAACATACTTGACCCAGCATCTAATACACAAACATATGTCAGAAAACATTAGGCAGTTTTTACCATTTTTCTCACTTTACATACATATGTACTTCTTATGTTTCCATACAAGATAAAATGTTGCATATCAGTGATGTTTTTTTGTGCTGTTACAACTTAGTTATTCAAAACTCAATTAAGAATTTTTTTGTTACCCTGTTTACACAAACACATATGATTTTTAACTGACAATAAAATGTTTTAGAAAAACAGATTTCACAATTACAAAGACACTACTGTGATGATATCAATAAAGGTGTTCAACAACATGTACGTCAGTAAATGAACCAAGTACATGCTTGCATAGTAAAAAATATTATAAAAAATAGAGTAATTTTATGTTTAATAATCATACCAATTATAACAAAGTTATTATTACTCAGTTACTGAGAAGTCATTGAAATATTTAGTCATTTATGCGATTATGCTGTAATACTGTAATATTCATGCACATTTCTGTGTGGTGAGTCATCAGTTGTTCAATTAATACATGTTTGATAACTAATTGTATGTTCACTGTGATATCATGTTTGTGTCACTGAAAGTAAGTTAAAATTGGAGACAAATGAAACTATTTTACTTCCTACATTGTAATTAATAGTAAACAATACAAACAATACGTAAACAATACATAATTGTAAAATAAGTGTAAGTTGTAATAAAAACTATACAGCACTCTCACAATTAGTCAGGTTACATGTATTTTACATGAACACAAAATGCTACAGTATTATTTATTTGTATAAAACTTCTTAAAGACCGTGGTAAATCATTTAAAAAATGTCTAGTCACAAAACACTTACAGTGACATAAAATGGTGTTATAAAAAACACATAACAGTGACACAAGAAAATTATGGTAATAAAAACTTTGTATATTATCTAGGTGTTGGTTGGTTTGTTGTAATACAAATATTCATTCCACAACTGATGACTTAATTACTCTAGAAGGCCATTCCCCAATTTAATAAAACAATTTAAAATGGCTTTGTCTATATATAAATGTATATTAGTTCCTTACAGCATGAAACCTGGTATGTTACAGCATGAAATGCTATCTGCTATAACTTATAAACTGGTCTTGAAAAGCTAAATATGATATTGTATGTAAACAAACTGTAACTGACTTTTTAAAATATTCAGAAAATAATAGATTTGATTAGAAAGTTGCTTAGAAAACATAAAAACTGTAGACACATAACATTTATAAAACAATTTAATGTTTTACTAATGTTAGTATATGTTTTACAGTATTTATTACTAATTTTTATATGTTTGGTGATTTAATAAATCTCTTCATTATTCTAGTTCAGTTCCCACATCATAAATAAACTGTGCTGTCCAATATTAGGGTATTCTTATACATTATGACATTCTGTGTAGATTTTCTAGTAGTTTAAGTATTCAAAATACTGCATAGGTAGAATTGGTATCATAAAATAACAACACTTGTAAACAACTTGTATACTTGACAGTCAGAATAAAGTAACATTATTTATTACAAACATGAAATTAAGTATTCTAACTTAGTATGTAACGGGGCAAAATTTGGGCTCCAAGTTTTATATACCAAGTTTTAAAATATTTTATTGTGATAAAATAGATCTAATTAAAAATATAGAAGAAAAGGGCATTATGCGACTTCCAAATAAGGTAAAGATGTAATAAGTTATATTTTTAGCTGGTGAAGTCATGATTAGTCACCAGTTAGGTATTTGTGTACGACGAAATAGTCAGAGTCTGGGTGCGGCAAGCCAAAATGGTGTTATGCTGGACAACGGAAAAAAAAGTGACCAGGTGGAGAAAACCAACGAAAACTGGTTTCAAAGGCATAGTTAAACAGAATTGTGGTGTAGGAACGCCAAGGAAGCAGCAATTTTATTTTATTTTATTTTATTTAAAAAAATGTGTGTATGTATTACTGAGTACAGTTATAACATGTGTAGTTTAACTAAATAATATTGTCAGTTACATTTCTTAAAGAGAATTCTTAAATTTATTTGCTCATGTTTCTTTCCTTGTTATCTGTTGTATAATTTTTTGAGAATGGCTAATAACAGTTTTGGTGAGCTGTCATATTTCTCACTAAAGCAAACAGATGCTTTACAAATCAAAACATGCCATTGTTGTTTTCTGTTAATTTCAAATAATTTTGATTGTTGTGACTCAAATTATGATCTGTAAATACTTATAGTTAAATTCGATAAAAGTTATTAATTTAATATAATTAAATTACCTTATTTGGTCCACCTTAGTGACACTAGCTTCTTTCGTTCAATGACGCGTTTCAGGATGAAATCCCATCTTCAGATACACAATATCAATTCAAAACGTAAATGTGTGAAGATACTTGTCTTTTACCCTTTTAAAAAAAATACTACACTCATAATAATATAATACTCACCACTGCCAGAATTTTACTTACCATCATAGTCCCCGTTAAACTTACCTTATTAAACTGCCCAGGTCGCCACGATATTTTTTTGTTATATATCGAAACCTTTACACTCTTGCCCTTATAAAAATCCCGCTATCTGACTACTCTTAAAATTTCAGAAAACCCCCGATTACGTTAGACGAGTTTATCAGCACAGAATACTAGGAAGTGGTTATGGCGTAATAATTTACAGCTAAAACATTTTATATGATGGAACAAATAGATTTACTGTTCGTTTTACTTTTTTAACAATTACATAAAATAGAAAAAAAAATACAATCAATCATTTCCGTGGTTGAATTACTACGTTAAATCTTATATAGATATATATACTTATAAAAGTGGCCCAGTATTTACATCCACACACTACATTCACATACATTTAAATGATTCCTTTAATTAAGAGCGCTCTTTCGCATTAAATAATTTAACAGAATGGATAGTCGCCTACTTAACCTTCATCTCGTGCCTCACTGTGTGCCGGCTCGAATGTTTTGTCTGTTCGCCACTTTTACAATCCCGTTCTTTCACTCCAATCACATCACTCTGAGATTTTTGTTTCACTGTTTGGTGGTAGTTTATTGATGTTTAGACTTTTACATCTGAAACAGTTTATTTGGGACCACTGAGTCGTAGCGAGTGTCCGGCTGACGCCGCGACGGTATCTCGACTGCTTTTCATGCGGGCGGACATCACTGCCTTCTGGTGTTAACAAATTTTGTCGCCGTTCACCGCCTATGCTGCTAAAGTCTGAGGAGTTGCACCCACAACACGTGTTATTTGTGGGTGTTGGCAGTGGACGAAATCTAGGGTTCACTGGTTTCGTCACAAAAGTAGGCGGGATTTCGTCAAGACTTCTGCCATCCCCCAAACACATTGTTGAATCAAATCCACACCAAGCCATTTTATGCGACTTTTGTTTAGCGTCGGTTATGCGCTCCGCAGATGTTAGTGCATTTGGGCGCATTACACAGTACTACAGTTCCGAGAATTAAGAAGTTGTGTGCAACACGACACATTCCATTGTACTTAGTTCACCTCACTGTTTCTTTGTTTGGACTACAATTTATATTGCCATGCGGCTGATCACGCAGATGAAATGAATTTAAAATATTTTAATAAAATAAAAACCCCTCCCTTTTAGCCCCATTACAATACCCCCCCAATGAGAGATCTTCTGCCGAAACAGAAGAAATCTCATTGCTAAACCCCTAAGAGGATCGGTGAGGATATGGTGCCAACAACCCCCCATTGGTTCTTACACCTCATGGGTAAACTACCCCCCTGGCTCGGCGACTATGGCTGCACCTGAACGAGATTACTGGACTTCTCTATACGAGATCCCAACACCATAAAATTGACAGACACGCACCACAGCGCACCTAACCTTCTAACATGCCACCCCAAACTCCAAATCCCTGGCCTTTTACTATGCCAGATCCTCAACCGATATGTTCCCCCTTGTCATGCATACTGGGTCGCCTTCAGAAATACTGGGCGCGTACATATACTTATTACTACATCCTAACAAAATTTATTTTCAAATTCAAAATTTCGTTTCAATTAAAATCAAATTGTTATATTACCATTTCTTTCTCAAAAATAAAAATAAAAATCTTTTATCTGAATCTATGAATTTTCTTCATTACTCTTAATAATTAGAAAACAAATAAATTGAACATCTAATTAAAACATGAACTCATTTATCCTAACATTTGATTATACATACATACTAAACAATACAATTCAATAAAAAACACTAGTAATACACATAAACAATAATACACTTGAAATTCAAACATCACCTATATGGCAGGCATAAAATAAAAAAAAAAAAATTTTTTTTGTTTTTTTTTTCAAAAAAAATTTTAATTTATCAAAATATTAATTTTTATCAATTTCGGAAAAATCAAAATCATTTAATTCAATTAAGCAACCAGATTGCATCAATCAATTGCCAGAAACTGGTCTAGTTTATAACATCAACCATCAGCTGATCAAACTGGGTCAAGTCAACGACCTTGCCATACCTTTGTTATACACAAAGCTACATTATAAAGTACATAGAACATCTTCAAAAAATTTTTTATCTTTAAACACAATACAACATAATAAAATAAGACATTTAAATTTAACATAGTATTATTACAATTAACAATAAAACTGACATTTAAATTAATCAAAATTTACACATTTTATAGCTTTGCATTATTCTCAAATTCGATTAAAATTTGTCACTTGTTTCAATTAATTTTTTTCATTTTAACTATGATTTCCTTTCCTTAACATTCTCAATCTCCATTAGTTTGGGTGACTTAATTATTCATACTAACTTGATTTACCACTTGGCATTTATATATTTATAATCCTTCCCCCTCTGACTTTAACATCCCTAACAGCTTTAACTAACATGACACCCATTCTCTGTCAAAAACATCTATCAAACATTCTCTAAACCCACTTACTACTCAACTCATATCGCATCATTCTACCATTATATATAAAAATACTCTCTACCCCTTTGTACTCAGGATGTGTGTTCCCCTCCCAAAGCTCACTGCCTTATCTGGTCCCTGGACTCTCCCTAGGTAACCCTTTCCGGCGCTAAACGGTCCCTTCCTGTCCCAACACCTTTCGTTGCGGACTCCTTATCACACCACCCCCTTACAAAATTCCCATCAACTATTTACTCTCCCAATACAATACTTTCATTTACAACAAAATATCTCCATTTACTTATTATGTCAATATATCAATCATTACTCTACATATTTTCCCATAGCTACTGTGTCACTATTACCTCTCAAATTCTACATTACATTAATTCACAACAATATTATTCTCTCTAGTACCCCTTTAAATTCAACATGGACTGATCTAAATGTCCAAACAAAATAATAATCACCCAAAATCAACTTTACCACCTTTTACAAACCATTTAAAATTCTCAACTATCTCAAATTACTTCCATCATTTAAATCAAAATCTTTTAACACATTAAAATCATTATAGTCACACATTAGTTACATTGGAAATTTGCAAACAATTTATAAGTGACATATTACACATCTAACTCCAGCCATCAGCTGATATTCTAGGTCGGGTGAATGACCTTTGTTCAAAAATGCTACACAAAATTATGTAACGAAAAATACATAACACATATTTATAATTCTTACACTCTAACACAACAAGATTAATGACCCACTGAAACATGATAACCAAAATATAATAAACATCTACTGTATCCATTTTTTCAAATCAAAACAATTATTTAATTACTTCAAGAGTGAGTTGCCATTACTAAGTTACAACAAAATTTTTAATTCGTTACTCCCCTGAGCCACCTCCTTAACCACACACACTATTGTTTTCTGAGGGTGGACTGTTGCGCCCATTTGCATCCACAAGGACGGTATTGGTGGAGGAATTTAACATCTCCTTGTTCTTGCTTCTGCGTTACATTTTAAAATATTTAGATATCATCATACCTACTGTTACATATTAATAAGCCCTTAATGCGGGTCTACCACCTGGTTTACTGTTCCCACGCGAACAGAGTGGCAGCCGCTGTTCCATAGTTCCGGGGATTTCCCCTAAGTCACCCCCCATTAATTTCAAATTTACACCAATTTCAAGCCAGCTATGGTCAAGTTTACAATTGTTTGGCCATAGCTGACCGCTGTCCAAAACCACGATTAGTGCTGGTAAGGCAGTAATCGCCCGAAAAGGCAGGGAAATCAACTCTAAATTCAGGCATGTTCTCTTCGTCATTATGATACACGGCACGGCAATCAATCAGCATATAATATAAAATTATATAAAAGTTGTGCCGTGTATTTTACGCCATTTTGGCCTCCGATGGAGGTAACACTCTCTGTTACCCCCAACACTTACCGCTATCTACAGTGGCACATGCCACCACTGTACTAGCCAACCTAATAACTAAACTAACCCTTCTACATTTACAGTTTCTACATCCCATAAGTATATCACTTCTATTAACACCACTCAACCCCCCAAAATTACACACATATCTTGTATGATAACATAACATAATATAAGAAACAAATAGACATTAACCTTGATCATTAGCATTGCTACATTCACATTAAACAAACAATTCTCTTTTAAATAATTTATACAGAAAATTATAAACATTATAATTTGAAATTTTTATTAACTCTTCTATATATCATCATTTAATTATTTATCACTTTTACAATTAGATTCCTCCAAAATTTCAAATTTATTATTAACATTTATTTTATCTCATATTTCAGTTATTACTACCTTTTGACTATGGTTTCTATTTAGTACAATTATCTCAAATTAGTTTCATCATTGAGTTTAAAATCCTTTCAACACCTGTAAACATTTTACTCTATTTAACTTGTATTATAAAATTTATACTCACAGTACATCGCTCATACCCTGTCATAAGCACACAAATATAAACATCAATAACTCCCTGTACCTTCTGAAACATTTTAACAACAATGTTATTCCATACTAAACAATTCAACATTTATTTATTTATTAATTATTGTCAAATTCACATCTCATAAAATAATTTAAATTCATTAGAAAATTCAATTATATAACATTGTAAATCCAACAAAAAATATTTAAACATCTTGAATTATTTTAATTAAATCAATTATTGAAAACATAACATTGTTAATTACCTTTCTTCCAAAAACAATTCATTAATTACCAACTCATTATTTATTTTGTCTGATAAAATATTATTGTTATTAAAATCAATTTCTACTACACACACATTGTTTACCTAACCTTTTACAATACACACAATTAATTTCACTATCAATTATTTACAATTCTTTATCATTAATTTTTCAATTTTACCACACTTCATTTTCCAAGTCAGCAAGGTCAGAACCATAAATCAAAATATTTAAAATGTCCATTTATTAAGTTTACGTTCAGCCTCCATCATCGAATAATAATCTAATATATTTATAATATAAATCGTTCTTGTCCACACTCAATTTATTAAATTTAATATAATAATTCTCTAATACTTCAAGTTGTTCCACTATCATCAAATCATAAAACCTGTCCATATCATTATAAGTCTTTTCACCGTCTGTATTTTTTGTTATTCTCCTGTCATTGGTATCATTATATTCGTTTACTATACTCATTAAGACGTCAGGTAAGTTATTATTGTCTCCAACAGTATTATCAGAATATTTATCTATCTCTCTTTCACAATATACATCACTTTTTTCATCTCTCTCAATATGTAACAACTGCACCAACCTTTCATAACCTCTATGTATTTCAAAAATCTCTATCTCTCTCTTTCTCTCATCAAAACACCATATCACATTTTCTCTCTCACTCCATGCAGAGGGCACTGCTATATTAAAACCTTTCCTGCTTTCTCCAGGAACAATAAAAAAATTCAAAAAACAATTACGAGTAGAACACTTTTCTACCCCATATCTTCATGAAGACTTTTCTTCACCCCCCACAACACCTCAAAAAAAATTTACCCTCTGCCATCCCTCTACTTGTACACTATCTTCATACTCTCTCTCTATCTGATCAACATCTGTTTCTACCCCTTTGCAACCCATTTCTCTCTCACTCTCAGAATTGTAATTAACCTCATTATCATCACTCTCTGATACCCCATTTTCAACTATATCATTATAATTACTTATACTAACACCACCACTTACCTTGTCTACTATTCCTTCATTATTTTTCGTTATATTACTACCACCACAAACACTTAACCTGTTTTGATTCAGCTTCTGTATTCTCTTTTAATTTATCTGTCTCTAGTCTCCACTTTTCATATCGTTCTTTCATATCATTATTTAATCCCTTGATATCATTTCCTAGTTCCTTAATATTACTAGATATTATTCGTAATATATCCATTATATCATCCTTATTATATCTATTACTTATATTAGCATCACTTACCTTTTTATCTGTTCCCTGATCGCCTATATTCTCTTTTAATTGATCTGTCTCTCTAACATTTTCTACCATCACTATCCTATCATCCTTATCATTAGGCCTATTTACTGCCTTATTTTCTACCACTATTACTTCAACTACCTTACCTTTATTATTTGTCATCTCACTATGTTTCTTAATTTCTGCGAATATTCCCTCTTTTTGTTCTTCCATCCGCGTTAAATTATCATCTAACTTACCCCACTCCTCGTCTGTCATTTCACCTACAACCCCTCTAAATTAGCTTTCCCACTCCTACCACGCGAAACCAATATCATTCTTTCGTACTTCACCCATATTCAAAATATATCTATACAACCCCTTTATATATATATATAAACTACTATTATTCTATAACTACACACATCTACACAATTGTAAACATAATACTCCTACCAAAACATAACCTTTCTACGTAATTATATACGATAAATTCACGCAAATATGCCATTACCAATTCCTCTTTTCTGTGCTTTGAAACAGGTCTAGTCCTATAATTTTTATACGAACATCCTGGCAGGGTCGTCGCTGTGAAGATACTTGTCTTTTACCCTTTTAAAAAAAATACTACACTCATAATAATATAATACTCACCGCTGCCAGAATTTTACTTACCGTCATAGTCCCCGTTAAACTTACCTTATTAAACTGCCCAGGTCGCCACGATATTTTTTTGTTATATATCGAAACCTTTACACTCTTGCCCTTATAAAAATCCCGCTATCTGACTACTCTTAAAATTTCAGAAAACCCCCGATTACGTTAGACGAGTTTATCAGCACAGAATACTAGGAAGTGGTTATGGCGTAATAATTTACATCTAAAACATTTTATATGATGGAACAAATAGATTTACTGTTCGTTTTACTTTTTTAACAATTACATAAAATAGAAAAAAAAAATACAATCAATCATTTCCGTGGTTGAATTACTACGTTAAATCTTATATAGATATATATACTTATAAAAGTGGCCCAGTATTTACATCCACACACTACATTCACATACATTTAAATGATTCCTTTAATTAAGAGCGCTCTTTCGCATTAAATAATTTAACAGAATGGGTAGTCGCCTACTTAACCTTCATCTCGTGCCTCACTGTGTGCCGGCTCGAATGTTTTGTCTGTTCGCCACTTTTACAATCCCGTTCTTTCACTCCAATCACGTCACTCTGAGATTTTTGTTTCACTGTTTGGTGGTAGTTTATTGGTGTTTAGACTTTTACATCTGAAACAGTTTATTTGGGACCACTGAGTCGTAGCGAGTGTCCGGCTGACGCCGCGACGGTATCTCGACTGCTTTTCATGCGGGCGGACATCACTGCCTTCTGGTGTTAACAAATTTCGTCGCCGTTCACCGCCTATGCTGCTAAAGTCTGAGGAGTTGCACCCACAACACGTGTTATTTGTGGGTGTTGGCAGTGGACGAAATCTAGGGTTCACTGGTTTCGTCACAAAAGTAGGCGGGATTTTGTCAAGACTTCTGCCATCTCCCAAACACATTGTTGAATCAAATCCACACCAAGCCATTTTGTGCGACTTTTGTTTAGCGTCGGTTATGCGCTCCGCAGATGTTAGTGCATTTGGGCGCATTACACAGTACTACAGTTCCGAGAATTAAGAAGTGGTGTGCAACACGACACATTCCATTGTACTTAGTTCACCTCACTGTTTCTTTGTTTGGACTACAATTTATATTGCCATGCGGCTGATCACGCAGATGAAATGAATTTAAAATATTTTAATAAAATAAAAACCCCTCCCTTTTAGCCCCATTACAATACCCCCACCCAATGAGAGATCTTCTGCCGAAACAGAAGAAATCTCATTGCTAAACCCCTAAGAGGATCGGTGAGGATATGGTGCCAACAACCCCCCATTGTTTCTTACACCTCATGGGTAAACTACCCCCCTGGCTCGGCGACTATGGCTGCACCTGAACGAGATTACTGGACTTCTCTATACGAGATCCCAACACCATAAAATTGACAGACACGCACCACAGCGCACCTAACCTTCTAACATGCCACCCCAAACTCCAAATCCCTGGCCTTTTACTATGCCAGATCCTCAACCGATATGTTCCCCCTTGTCATGCATACTGGGTCGCCTTCAGAAATACTGGGCACGTACATATACTTATTACTACATCCTAACAAAATTTATTTTCAAATTCAAAATTTCGTTTCAATTAAAATCAAATTGTTATATTACCATTTCTTTCTCAAAAATAAAAATAAAAATCTTTTATCTGAATCTATGAATTTTCTTCATTACTCTTAATAATTAGAAAACAAATAAATTGATCATCTAATTAAAACATGAACTCATTTATCCTAACATTTGATTATACATACATACTAAACAATACAATTCAATAAAAAACACTAGTAATACACATAAACAATAATACACTTGAAATTCAAACATCACCTATATGGCAGGCATAAAATAAAAAAAAAAAAATTTTTTTGTTTTTTTTTTTCAAAAAAAAATTTTAATTTATCAAAATATTAATTTTTATCAATTTCGGAAAAATCAAAATCATTTAATTCAATTAAGCAACCAGATTGCATCAATCAATTGCCAGAAACTGGTCTAGTTTATAACATCAACCATCAGCTGATCAAACTGGGTCAAGTCAACGACCTTGCCATACCTATGTTATACACAAAGCTACATTATAAAGTACATAGAACATCTTCAAAAAATTTTTTATCTTTAAACACAATACAACATAATAAAATAAGACATTTAAATTTAACATAGTATTATTACAATTAACAATAAAACTGACATTTAAATTAATCAAAATTTACACATTTTATAGCTTTGCATTATTCTCAAATTCGATTAAAATTTGTCACTTGTTTCAATTAATTTTTTTCATTTTAACTATGATTTCCTTTCCTTAACATTCTCAATCTCCATTAGTTTGGGTGACTTAATTATTCATACTAACTTGATTTACCACTTGGCATTTATATATTTATAATCCTTCCCCCTCTGACTTTAACATCCCTAACAGCTTTAACTAACATGACACCCATTCTCTGTCAAAAACATCTATCAAACATTCTCTAAACCCACTTACTACTCAACTCATATCGCATCATTCTACCATTATATATAAAAATACTCTCTACCCCTTTGTACTCAGGATGTGTGTTCCCCTCCCAAAGCTCACTGCCTTATCTGGTCCCTGGACTCTCCCTAGGTAACCCTTTCCGGCGCTAAACGGTCCCTTCCTGTCCCAACACCTTTCGTTGCGGACTCCTTATCACACCACCCCCTTACAAAATTCCCATCAACTATTTACTCTCCCAATACAATACTTTCATTTACAACAAAATATCTCCATTTACTTATTATGTCAATATATCAATCATTACTCTACATATTTTCCCATAGCTACTGTGTCACTATTACCTCTCAAATTCTACATTACATTAATTCACAACAATATTATTCTGTCTAGTACCCCTTTAAATTCAACATGGACTGATCTAAATGTCCAAACAAAATAATAATCACCCAAAATCAACTTTACCACCTTTTACAAACCATTTAAAATTCTCAACTATCTCAAATTACTTCCATCATTTAAATCAAAATCTTTTAACACATTAAAATCATTATAGTCACACATTAGTTACATTGGAAATTTGCAAACAATTTATAAGTGACATATTACACATCTAACTCCAGCCATCAGCTGATGTTCTAGGTCGGGTGAATGACCTTTGTTCAAAAATGCTACACAAAATTATGTAACGAAAAATACATAACACGTATTTATAATTCTTACACTCTAACACAACAAGATTAATGACCCACTGAAACATGATAACCAAAATATAATAAACATCTACTGTATCCATTTTCTCAAATCAAAACAATTATTTAATTACTTCAAGAGCGAGTTGCCATTACTAAGTTACAACAAAATTTTTAATTCGTTACTCCCCTGAGCCACCTCCTTAACCACACACACTATTGTTTTCTGAGGGTGGACTGTTGCGCCCATTTGCATCCACAAGGACGGTATTGGTGGAGGAATTTAACATCTCCTTGTTCTTGCTTCTGCGTTACATTTTAAAATATTTAGATATCATCATATCTACTGTTACATATTAATAAGCCCTTAATGCGGGTCTACCACCTGGTTTACTGTTCCCACGCGAACAGAGTGGCAGCCGCTGTTCCATAGTTCCGGGGATTTCCCCTAAGTCACCCTCCATTAATTTCAAATTTACACCAATTTCAAGCCAGCTATGGTCAAGTTTACAATTGTTTGGCCATAGCTGACCGCTGTCCAAAACCACGATTAGTGCTGGTAAGGCAGTAATCGCCCGAAAAGGCAGGGAAACCAACTCTAAATTCAGGCATGTTCTCTTCGTCATTATGATACACGGCACGGCAATCAATCAGCATATAATATAAAATTATATAAAAGTTGTGCCGTGTATTTTACGCCATTTTGGCCTCCGATGGAGGTAACACTCTCTGTTACCCCCAACACTTACCGCTATCTACAGTGGCACATGCCACCACTGTACTAGCCAACCTAATAACTAAACTAACCCTTCTACATTTACAGTTTCTACATCCCATAAGTATATCACTTCTATTAACACCACTCAACCCCCCAAAATTACACACATATCTTGTATGATAACATAACATAATATAAGAAACAAATAGACATTAACCTTGATCATTAGCATTGCTACATTCACATTAAACAAACAATTCTCTTTTAAATAATTTATACAGAAAATTATAAACATTATAATTTGAAATTTTTATTAACTCTTCTATATATCATCATTTAATTATTTATCACTTTTACAATTAGATTCCTCCAAAATTTCAAATTTATTATTAACATTTATTTTATCTCATATTTCAGTTATTACTACCTTTTGACTATGGTTTCTATTTAGTACAATTATCTCAAATTAGTTTCATCATTGAGTTTAAAATCCTTTCAACACCTGTAAACATTTTACTCTATTTAACTTGTATTATAAAATTTATACTCACAGTACATCGCTCATACCCTGTCATAAGCACACAAATATAAACATCAATAACTCCCTGTACCTTCTGAAACATTTTAACAACAATGTTATTCCATACTAAACAATTCAACATTTATTTATTAATTAATTATTGTCAAATTCACATCTCATAAAATAATTTAAATTCATTAGAAAATTCAATTATATAACATTGTAAATCCAACAAAAATATTTAAACATCTTGAATTATTTTAATTAAATCAATTATTGAAAACATAACATTGTTAATTGCCTTTCTTCCAAAAACAATTCATTAATTACCAACTCATTATTTATTTTGTCTGATAAAATATTATTGTTATTAAAATCAATTTCTACCACACACACATTGTTTACCTAACCTTTTACAATACACACAATTAATTTCACTATCAATTATTTACAATTCTTCATCATTAATTTTTCAATTTTACCACACTTCATTTTCCAAGTCAGCAAGGTCAGAACCATAAATCAAAATATTTAAAATGTCCATTTATTAAGTTTACGTTCAGCCTCCATCATCGAATAATAATCTAATATATTTATAATATAAATCGTTCTTGTCCACACTCAATTTATTAAATTTAATATAATAATTCTCTAATACTTCAAGTTGTTCCACTATCATCAAATCATAAAACCTGTCCGTATCATTATAAGTCTTTTCACCGTCTGTATTTTTTGTTATTCTCCTGTCATTGGTATCATTATATTCGTTTACTATACTCATTAAGACGTCAGGTAAGTTATTATTGTCTCCAACAGTATTATCAGAATATTTATCTATCTCTCTTTCACAATATACATCACTTTTTTCATCTCTCTCAATATGTAACAACTGCACCAACCTTTCATAACCTCTATGTATTTCAAAAATCTCTATCTCTCTCTTTCTCTCATCAAAACACCATATCACATTTTCTCTCTCACTCCATGCAGAGGGCACTGCTACATTAAAACCTTTCCTGCTTTCTCCAGGAACAATAAAAAAATTCAAAAAACAATTACTAGTAGAACACTTTTCTACCCCATATCTTCATGAAGACTTTTCTTCACCCCCCACAACACCTCAAAAAAAATTTACCCTCTGCCATCCCTCTACTTGTACACTATCTTCATACTCTCTCTCTATCTGATCAACATCTGTTTCTACCCCTTTGCAACCCATTTCTCTCTCACTCTCAGAATTGTAATTAACCTCATTATCATCACTCTCTGATACCCCATTTTCAACTATATCATTATAATTACTTATACTAACACCACCACTTACCTTGTCTACTATTCCTTCGTTATTTTTCGTTATATTACTACCACCACAAACACTTACCTGTTTTGATTCAGCTTCTGTATTCTCTTTTAATTTATCTGTCTCTAGTCTCCACTTTTCATATCGTTCTTTCATATCATTATTTAATCCCTTGATATCATTTCCTAGTTCCTTAATATTACTAGATATTATTCGTAATATATCCATTATATCATCCTTATTATATCTATTACTTATATTAGCATCACTTACCTTTTTATCTGTTCCCTGATCGCCTTTATTCTCGTTTAATTGATCTGTCTCTCTAACATTTTCTACCATCACTATCCTATCATCCTTATCATTAGGCCTATTTACTGCCTTATTTTCTACCACTATTACTTCAACTACCTTACCTTTATTATTTGTCATCTCACTATGTTTCTTAATTTGTGCGAATATTCCCTCTTTTTGTTCTTCCATCCGCGTTAAATTATCATCTAACTTACCCCACTCCTCGTCTGTCATTTCACCTACAACCCCTCTAAATTAGCTTTCCCACTCCTCCCACGCGAAACCAATATCATTCTTTCGTACTTCACCCATATTCAAAATATATCTATACAACCCCTTTATATATATATATATATATATATATATTTCAATCACTTTCTGCTACAGTCCGTTTCTTGATGTATATAATACTATAATACTTATAACTATTTTACCTCAAGATGTATTTTTTTTTTTTTTTTTACCTCAAAATACATCTTGAGGTAAAATAGTTATAAGTATTATAGTAATATATATATATATATATATATATTGTAACGTACCGCTTAATGTGAGGTGTGCACTTGCGAAAGTGTTATTATATGCCTCACGCAGTATGCGTCACTTTTGAATTATACTAACTGACGTTTTAAACGGTATAAATAAAGGATTTCGTTTATCTTGTTTTACTCAATCTAAAAGAAATCGAGAGTGTGTGATTTGGGGTCAAGGAGGTAATTTGTTCAGCCTTATGCAGAAGAGAGAGTAAGTATCAAATTTGCCCCTCTGTTGTGACGATTCCTTCTGTATGTTGTGCTGAAATTTTCATTAACTACCCACTACAATAAATTATAACACGTTATAATTCAATATTAATTTTCAATAATATTGCTTTATTGATTATTGACTTTTGTCTCCAGCCACCAAAGTATAGGTATCACAATTAATCTTTTTAAAAAGAAAACATCCTCTCGCCTTTACCGAGTAAACATAGATCTGTCTAAAGAACAAAACATATATGTTGTTATTTAACCAATATTACGCTATAATAAAATACATCAGTTATTACATAATTCTTATTAATTCCCCAGGGTTCAGGGTGAATTCTTTGTGTTATGAGAGTGTCAGAAATGGCTAAATGCTACGCTTTACAAATATAAGAAATTAATAAATAATTTGGTTTAATTTTCAGATATTACGTAGTTTCCGGAACTGCCGTAAGAGAGCAGCATGTATTTGTTTACTTTTGAAATAAACATATGATACAATTAATATTTTTTGTTCTATTTCACTATTAAAAAACGAGTTTTCTTCGGGATTTATTACGAAAAATGTTTATATTACCTCGCTCCGTGTTGTCCTTACTGGATTGAAGTTTTATTCTGTGATGAGGTACGTCTTGCGTTATTATTTCCTTTTCATTTTCGAATATTTTCTGATTGTCTACTAGAAGTAGGCCGAACTATATTGGATCCTCAGACTGTTTTCATCCACTGGTTTTTTATGTATATCACCATTTAATTTGGATTCTTCAGGTATGATTAGTTAGTATTCACTTTGTTTATTACTCTTGCGTGAATTTCGCCTCCTCCAACGTCCAAAAAAGGTTATTTTTTTATAATTTTTGTCGCATCGATTCTTCAACTCTCTGGTTCAGTTCAAAATTTTTTATCTTATTAACAATACTTGTTATTTTCCATCACTCTTAGTAACACATAGTATTTTTATTATGTAGGCAGTTTGTGATTATTATAAATTTATATTTTTATTTATGGAAAAATAATTCCCTTCCATTCCGGTTTATTTACTAATTTAATTCACATAATATGTTTTGGTTAATTTTTTTATGACCTTGTATATAAATATTTTATCATTTTATTATCATTAAATAAATTTATATATTATTTATTTAGTATCGAATAGTGTTCATACCCGGTACTACTTCCTGTTGTCCTTTCCTTCCTAGGATTATTTTAATTTTATATTATCTTTGGTAGTTAAAATTTTTATGTCTTTTAAAATTAAACCCTGGGTTTTCTTACAATCTAACATAATTATTTGAAACAATATAATATTAACTTGGGTATAACAAATTGTGGTTCATACAATATAAATTACAATAAATAAATAAAATCACAAAAATCAATCAGTATTATTACATACTACTTCCATAGTTTTATCCTACCCAAAACATACAGCACAGTTTAGTAATACATTAATTTCACTTTGGTTTTTCACCTCAATGGGTACACTAGAACTCACTTCGCACTATATACCACTCGAATTGTTTATTATGTGGAGTGATATAATTAAATTTTGAGCGAGCTTTAGTTCTACCCATTTCTGACTTTTATTCTCATGATTTACTTTATTGGGACCGGGTTATGTACCGTTACAATATATACATATATATATATATATATATATAAACTACTATTATTCTATAACTACACACATCTACACAATTGTAAACATAATACTCCTACCAAAACATAACCTTTCTACGTAATTATATACGATAAATTCACGCAAATATGCCATTACCAATTCCTCTTTTCTGTGCTTTGAAACAGGTCTAGTCCTATAATTTTTATACGAACATCCTGGCAGGGTCGTCGCTGTGAAGATACTTGTCTTTTACCCTTTTAAAAAAAATACTACACTCATAATAATATAATACTCACCGCTGCCAGAATTTTACTTACCGTCATAGTCCCCGTTAAACTTACCTTATTAAACTGCCCAGGTCGCCACGATATTTTTTTGTTATATATCGAAACCTTTACACTCTTGCCCTTATAAAAATCCCGCTATCTGACTGCTCTTAAAATTTCAGAAAACCCCCGATTACGTTAGACGAGTTTATCAGCACAGAATACTAGGAAGTGGTTATGGCGTAATAATTTACAGCTAAAACATTTTATATGATGGAACAAATAGATTTACTGTTCGTCTTACTTTTTTAACAATTACATAAAATAGAAAAAAAATACAATCAATCATTTCCGTGGTTGAATTACTACGTTAAATCTTATATAGATATATATACTTATAAAAGCGGCCCAGTATTTACATCCACACACTACATTCACATACATTTAAATGATTCCTTTAATTAAGAGCGCTCATTCACATTAAATAATTTAACAAAATGGGTAGTCGCCTACTTAACCTTCATCTCGTGCCTCACTGTGTACCGGCTCGAATGTTTTGTCTGTTCGCCACTTTTACAATCCCGTTCTTTCACTCCACTCATGTCACTCTGAGATTTTTGTTTCACTGTTTGGTGGTAGTTTATTGATGTTTAGACTTTTACATCTGAAACAGTTTATTTGGGACCACTGAGTCGTAGCGAGCGTCCGGCTGACGCCGCGACGGTATCTCGACTGCTTTTCATGTGGGCGGACATCACTGCCTTCTGGTGTTAACAAATTTCGTCGCCATTCACCGCCTATGCTGCTAAAGTCTGAGGAGTTGCACCCACAACACGTGTTATTTGTGGGTGTTGGCAGTGGACGAAATCTAGGGTTCACTGGTTTCGTCACAAAAGTAGGCAGGATTTCGTCAAGACTTCCGCCATCTCCCAAACACGTTGTTGAATCAAATCCACACCAAGCCATTTTGTGCGACTTTTGTTTAGCGTCGGTTATGCGCTCCGCAGATGTTAGTGCGTTTGGGCGCATTACACAGTACTACAGTTCCGAGAATTAAGAAGTTGTGTGCAACACGACACATTCCATTGTACTTAGTTCACCTCACTGTTTCTTTGTTTGGACTACAATTTATATTGCCATGCGGCTGATCACGCAGATGAAATGAATTTAAAATATTTTAATAAAATAAAAACCTCTCCCTTTTAGCCCCGTTACAAATGTATACCACATTTTGTGGTTATGTCATAATTTAAAATGTTTAAAATCTTTTAAATAAAATATACAAAACGTAACAACTGAATCGCTCGGAGCGCTCGCATGCATGCATGCTGTACCGCGATTTCCTTACGACTGGCTATAATTATCATTCAACAGTATAGCAGTGTCAAACAGGTTATTAGATCCGAAGTTCATTTGATCATTTGTTATATTATTTTATTACTGCCATAAACTTATTTAACAATTACTCAATAAATTTATTCAACTTTTGTTCCGGGCGCCATCATTACAAGCAATGAAATTTTACTTACCTTAAGGCCAGAATTCGTTTAAGCAAAACTCGAAGTAGCGGAATGTGTTATTTGAAATAATAACTCTTGCTTGAAATGTTTACCAAATGACATTACCTTTTAATAACATCTTTAATTACAAAACATGTGATTCTATCGTGCGAAATATGCACGCTTCTATACACCCAATAGGTGTTACGTCATGAGATGCCGTTACATTAAGTCAAAAATTCCCTTAAATATTTCATTTGCCCTCCAAAATACATAATATTAAAATGTTAAAATGTTAAACATAAATATTGTCACGTTCCGCGGGTATCAGCTAATGTCTAAATACCTTTTCGCGATCGTCACTTATGAATTATAATTATTAATGTTCAAATCAATCGGATTTGAAGTTTACCAAAAGAAACAGAAATCGAGTGTGTGTGATTTGGTAGAGATTAAGGAAGTTGTTTAATCTTAGTTAGAAGAGAGAGTAAGAACAATTTCGTTACACCCAGATTATACAATTTCTTATTTTTAAAATTCGCTGTTCATAAGATCAGCTGATTTTGACATCAACCTCAAAATGTTAGGTTAACCAAACACCACGGTTCGGTAATACTCCCTGGTGGATAGTCCTCTTCTTGGCTTACTGAAAATCTACAACAACTACCCTCTACAATAAAGAATACACGTTTGATTATTTAACATAAAATATTTAGAGTATTTATTTGTATAATACACTAATTTCCTCTTCTTCCAGTATACAAATATTATAATCGATCTTTTCCAGTCAATAATACATTGGATCGATTTAGTTAAGTAAACATTTGAATTATCAGAAAATATATTTTTTATGATTTTATAATTTTATCCTTGATTAGACATTAAATAACATATAATTCATTTTATTAATTTCCCCAGGGTTAGAGGTAAGTTCTTTGTGTTATGAGATGGTCAGAAATGAATAATTATATACTACGCTTTACAAGATAAAAATTAATAAATTTCGAATTTTTGGTTTATTTCGTAGTATGTAGTTCCGGATTTGTCCGCAAGAGTGCAGCTTATTTCTTTATTATACACATGGAATTATTTACGAAATATTGGAACTGCACAACGATTTGATATGAGGTTTTCTTGGTTAATAATGATTAATAACGTTTATATTACCTCTTTCCTCGAAGTTTTTACTTGAATGAAGCTGTTTCTAGTGTTGTAGTTCTAGTTGTTTTGTAATTTCGTTGAATGTCCATACGATACAATCTCGCCAATATCTCGAAGTGCGGTTTAGCTAGGCCAGATCTTGGAATTGGTTATTTCACTTCTTTATCGGGTAAAGCACGTTATGTTTGATATCTGAAGGAGTTTGAACATAAGGTGGATACTGTGAGTTAATTTTTATTCCATTTTGGCACTGTTTCTGAAAGTTTTAAATGGTTTAATACTATTTTCGTGGCCTTACTTTTTCTCAACCGAACGGTTTCCAATCGTTTTTAACAATTAATTCATATGTTGTTATATCGTTACTCCTAGTAACCAATAATTTTTATATCATTTTTTATTGGTGCTTCTATTTACTTTTGAGTATATAGGCTGTTTTAATTATTATAAATTTATTTCTTATTTATAGAAAAATAATTCTTTTTAACTTTGGTTTATTATCCAATTTGATTTATTTAAGGTTTTTCCGTTTATTTTCTTATAACCTTGGATATAGGTCTTTAATATTATTATTTCCTTTAATTGAATTTATATATTATTTATTAATTTCTTATAGTATCCTTACACTGCACTATTTTCTTCTGCCATTTTCCTCATACAGTATTATTTTATTTTTTATTATCATCTTATATGCCAATAATATATATAATATATACCATACTATAATATATGCCATCTTATATATAGTGATAGATGGTAGAATCTTGATGATCCAACAGATGTAGGACAGATGAGTGTTAGATTATCAAAAATTATTGATTACCAAGGGTACCATTTAAAACAACACTGGAGAAAATATTAAGTCAGTTAACTTATATAGGGTATTTTATTTAATATGTAAAATGACATTAGATAGTTAATTAATGTTGTATTATTATTGTAAAAGAAATGTTTAAAATAAATGAAATGTTTACTCCCCTCTCCTTAGCACAGATGAGTAGAGTGGTTGCAGCTAATGTAGCCCCATCTAAGCGGACAGTGAATGTAGGCATAATTGCCTCTTCAATCAATTACTGCTATCTAAAGTGTTATCAGTGTGATGGGTTATCAGTGTAAATGGCCACACGTTTTTCATGACGTCAAAAGATTTGTTGTTGTAATCTGTCCCAGTCATAAGCAGTATTAATGACAGGATCTTTTATGTCAAATATTTTGTTGTGGAAGAAATTTCACTTTTTGGATTGCTTTAACAATCAATTAACAGGTGTTTTTTGAAGTGCATATTGTAAAGAAACCAATATGATTGTACGTTATTTTAAGAGAAGACGATGATGCCCCACGTTGCGAGCGTCAATTTGTAAAGAAACTAATATGTGCCGGTACTAGCGAAAATGTCCGTCTTATTCAAACCCCACTGTTGTAATCAATTTAGTAACGAACTGCTTGTTAATTATGTGAGGACGTATGTTATATTGTATGATACCAGCTGGAGACGTCAAATTGTAACAAAATCTTGTCTATGAGCGTAATTAGTTATAAGAGACTCCGGTGTAACAAACGCCAAGTAATACGTTGTAGGTGGCGATTCGTAACAATTAAAGTGCTGTTACCTGGTTTAATTAATATGTTATTAACTAATATACCTTGCGGTTGTGACCAGTGAAACCCTCAGAACACAGATTATTAAGTCCACAAACTTAGAATTATGTTCCTGAATTTATAACGGTATTATTCTGTAGACTTAATTTAATTCTCAGTGGTTGTTTAATATGAGCAATATATATGGAGTATTTACTGAATGTAAGTGGTTTTTGTCTCAACCCTAGTCCCTCAACGATAAAAATTTCATTCAAATTTAGTATGACAAAACCCGTTAGTTCAGCAATCTCCCGTCTCACCAGCTGCAAACTTGGAGCGCTGTTATTAGAAATAAGTATACTTATAGGTTAGTTACTCGGAGTTTTTGTATCAATCTGTTAATAAATTATTACACCAACTACATATAGTATTTTCTCTGCAATGATTAAAACGTTATCTAATACAACAAATATACTTTATTTATTTTTCTCTGGTATTTAACAAGTTACGTTGTCTCAGACAAACAATAAGACGATCCAATCGACTATCCCAACATATATCGATTCTTAATTATTCGAACTCTAAAAAAAAAACATATACTTTGAAAATAATGACAAATAATTCTTATACCAGGGTTCGTGTAGTTCTTTGAACCATTAGTAAGGCCAGGTAAAACGCATAATTAAGGTTGTTCAATTTACAACAAGAATAAAATTATTTACTTAAAATACAATGATATGAAAATAATTTGTTTTTTTACCCAAGCGGCGAAAGCTTCATTAGGCGGTGAATGTTTGTCAACAACGGCCAAAATGCAGTTTATATCGTCTTCACCCAGTAAAACTGCTCTGGTCTTCAATGAATGGATGATGATAATCCCACAGGAACTCTTGTGCTTCGATTCTTCTTTTGCGTCTTCACAATTCTTGGTCCCAACGAACTGGAATTAGGATCTCAGCTTACGCTGTCAATGAAGGTTATTTCGTCAACCGAATCTTCTGTATTTCCAAATATTTCCGTTAATTCAGGCTTCAACTCTTTATTGGTCTTCAATTTATAGCATGAATTGGTTTGATACCAAATTCAGCGGAATTATTTAGTGAATGAGGTGAGACGCTTTCAGTTCTTTTTTATTGTATTCATTGATAATTTATAGGGTTATTTAATTTGTATGATTCATTAACATTCCAGTATAATTGTTTTGCAAAAATGCTTTTTCAATTTGGATATATATTTTCTTTATATTTATTCATATATTTTAAATATATCGGTTCATCTCAACCTAATAGCTTGTAACAATCAGTACCATCTATTCAAAATCAACAACTTACTAAAAATCAGTTGCCTTAACAACCATGTTTTCTATATATCCTTGAGCCGGCATTATAGAATATTACTACTCCTTTCCAATAAAATACTCCATGCTTGGATTAATATTGAATCACATAAAATTCTCCCCTAACCTTCCTTATTAAACAGTAAATGTTTTACTAGAGTTTCGTTGGACTGGATTTACTAAAAAGGTATTAATTTCCTTTCACTAATATGGAATTTAGGCCTATAGATTCATTTACAACCATTATAACATTATTTGGTTTTTAACTTAATTTTCTTTTTACCTGACCTACTGTACAATTAATTATTGATTACATAGTTAATTACATGAATTTTAATTTACTGGTGGTTATTTGTTTTTACATTAATCAATTGGTTCTGGAACCCTTTATTAATTTAAGACATAATTGTCAGAACTACTTGTTAGACTTGAAACACTGGTCACACTCCTGATCCAGTTTATAAACATTAATTAGAACAACAGTATCTTTCAATTTTATACAATACTGACAACTTAGTACAGTGCCTAACATTGGTAACTATACTGTGCTGTATAAAAACAAATCTAATATAAAATATAAACATAATTATTGAGTAAGTATTATTATCAAACAACATCATTTCATTTTTAACACATTCAACATACAATATAAATATTCTGTAGACCTTAACATGTCACAGTACAAAACAAATATTTCATTACATCCAATCATTCATTGGTCTGGCTCTTTTACATTTAATATTAGTCATTGCCTCCTTTTTACTTGAGGTCCTTCTCAAACATATGAACTATCGAACAACCTTAAGTCAGGGTATGGTCTTTGACCATATTTCATTCAGTCTTTTATGTAACGTTGGGGAACCTCAACTATGTTGCGTTACATAACACCCCCCTTCAAAATAAGTTTATTTTGGTATAAACAAAGTTTAGCAAGAAATAAACTTCTAATTTGTATCTGGCCAATTGGTTTCCTATTTATAGTACTTTTATATTTCATAATTATCCGTTATTTTATTATCATTTCTTCGTTCCTTCTTAAAATCAATTATTTCCCAAGTTTAAATCTTATTTCTATAATCATTCTTGTGACATTCTTTATTAATTATACATTTTGGATCTGGTTTTATTTAATTCTCTATATTTATTTGTGAGTTTTCCCTCTAATATTTAATTTTCCTAAACCTCCCTAACATTATAACTGGAATCGAATCGGTGGTGCTCTATCGGCTAACCAATTACCGTCGTCCGTTACATACTTTCTGGGATCAGAGGAACATCATCTCTGCCCAGTCAAATGATTGCTGGAATATTCTACAGTCAATCTTCATTAATAAACCTCGTAAGGTAGTCATCATGTGACCTTCAATAAAATAATAAATAATAATCATATTCTAGGGATTATTCACTGTACTTTAACTCAGATCATATTATTCTTCATATTAATTCTTCCTTCTATTATACACTTCTCATCTCCAATACTTGGCTATTTTATTGACATTTATTAATTGGGTTTTGTTTTCGGATAATTCTTAAATATTTGTTTTTTCTTTTCTTGTGATCCTTTTGAGGGTTCCATATTTGCTTCTTCATTCTCTTATCTTCATTGGCTCATATTCCTTTGTGATCAATACAGCTGGTTACAAGATTTTGGTCAGTACTATACATTACATCATGTAGCTATATTCTTCTGGCACAATCATTATTATTTCTTTTACATTCTAAATTATATTTCTCGCTATTATATTATATCAGATAAACTCATCTTGTTTTTTTTTGGTTTTGATGATTTTTATTAGGTTGAATTAGTGTAAAAATTTTTTTTTTTTTTTTTTCATATCAGTTTAAAGCAATTTCTTCTAAATTGTATATTAAGGTGTTCTTACTTATTTTTCGACTTTGGTTGTTCTTTTATCTTCAAAATTCTCTTTCTTATATACCTCATAAATTGTTTTCTTAAATACTTGTTTGTAAGTTGGGCTTACTTCATTTTTTTTTTTGAATTTTGGGGTATTTATTCTCTTTATTTTAAATCATACTGTTTCTGAATAATTATGAGTAAGTTGTTCTTACATCCTTTGGAATTTTGGGTTTTAGTCTCTTCACTTTAAATTATACTGTTTCTGAATAATTATTGAGTAAGTTGTTCTTACAGTTTCTTTAGAATTTTGGGTTTTTATTTACAATGGGTTGCTTGGTCCTGTATCCATAAAATCCGTCCCTTTTCATTATATTCTGTTTGGAATCTGTTTAACCGTGGTCCATTATTTCCTCTATACTGGTTGTTCGGGTCTCTCTAGTGTATAGAGTTATTTCTGTCCTTGTGACATATCTCATTATTGTACAGTTCTTGCCTCTTGTCACTATAAAATTGTCATTTATAGTCAAGCTCATCATTGTCCTTTGAACTGATTCTTCTGTACTGTCTCTTAATGGTTCTGATGGTTCATACATAAATTCCATAAGTCCTCCATACTCCTTAGTTAGTTTTGGCCTTTTTGGCCCTTCTAGTCCATCTGGGAATTCAAGTGTGGTTCGTTTAAAGTTTCTCACTTGCCTTACTTCTCTGTTTTCCGTAATTGTCTATTATGTAGCTGAACCAATCCCCTTTTAATCATTTCCAATTCTTCCCGTGTATTTATTAATTTCCTTTTACACATTTGTCTTATTCTCACTATCTTCATTTCATCATGAATCCGTTCTATTCTTCCGGTTCTATCAATTGGTATCTTGTCAAATTTTTCTTGGGTCTTCGCTTGTATGTTTCCTATTTGAGTAATTTTGGTCTCTACTTCTACTCTGAGTTGCATGATGGGTTCATCTGTCTTTTCCAGATCCACCTTAATTTCATTTATTTGCTGTCTTACCTCCACTTCATAGCTATCAACTCCTTTGCTCCGTGTTTCATTGACAATTATAATACTTCCATTGATGACTTCCCTCAATGCTAGGCCTTGTTCATTGATGATTTGCCGCAACTCCTTATTATGGTTTTCAATTTTCTCATCCATTCGTTTGGTATTCTCCAGAATCTGCCTCAAACTCTCATCATTCCTGTCAAACCTTTTATTCATTTGCTTGATTAAATTTTCGCTCAAAATTTCGTTTTGTTTTCTTGAGTTCTCATTAATACTGTCTATTTTATTTTCCAGCTTTTCTGAATTTTCATTTATACTGTCTATCTTTTCATTGATTTGTCTAAAATCGGCCTTCAATCGTTCATTATTTTCATTTATGGTTTGCTTTAAAAGTTCACTAGTACTTTCCTTAATACTGTCTATTTTTTCATTAGTTTGTCTATTATCTTCTTTGATACTGTCTATTTTATTTTCTAGCTTTTCTGAGTTTTCTTCAAATTTTTTATTTAATTCTTCCTTCTGTTTCCTGGAATCTTCTTTGATACTGTCTATTTTTTCATTAGTTTGTCTATTATCTTCTTGGATCTTGTTATTCCCTTCCATTATAATTCTTAACATCTCCTGTATACTTATATCTTCTTTTTGGTTGGGTTTATCTGGTTGATCCCCTTGGGCATCTTCTTTATTGCTCGCCTGTGGTTTTGATATTTTCTTCTGTTGCTTCACTTTGACTATATTTACTTCTTTTTGTACATTGGATTGTTCTAGCTTTTTATGATTTGGCATTCCGATAAATTCATCTATTTGATTGTGTTCTTTCCTCCAGTGACACATATCTTCTCGGGATAGTTCAAACATCACCCTGATCCATTCCTTTAATTCTTTGTTTTCTGTTTGTATTTGGTTTTCAGGTGGTCTTATTTCTCGTCTCCATTGTTCATAATCTTCTTGAGTATATTGTTCTGTCACTTGGGCGTATACTCCTGTTCTTTCGGTTTTCATTTGTTCTTCATTATCGTCCAATCTTTCCCAATCTTCTTCAGTCATCCTTTCCACCTTGTTATCGTCTTTTTCGTTATTCGTCCCAATAGTTTTTTCTTTATTACACCTGGCATCTAACTCCCACATTTCATCGTAAATGTCTCTCAAAGTCATTTTGTCGTTTGGTGTTCCCATTGCATTCGCACGACTCATTTGCGCTCTTTCGTGATCGGTGGCGTTCTTGTTAATACACTCCATATCCATGCTGAATTTTTTAAATAGCGCCGTCATCCATTCCGCGTAGCTTAGTCGTCTTTCTTGTCCGGGCATTTTCGTTTCGTAACGTAATTTCGTTATTCGTAATTTCGTTCGTAAGCTCTTTATTGCATTCCTGTGCCTCTAATGGTTGCCTGCTCAAGTTAAGTAACAAATAATATGATTTTTTACTTAACTAAAGCCCACTCATTGAGCGCCAATTTGTAAAGAAATAAAACTATATGGACGTCCTCGTTTTCGTTTAAGCCCCACGTTGATGGCGGCAATGTGTAAAGAAGTGAAAATATATAGAATGTGTTGAGTACGTGTTTAAATAAGCCCCACGTTGGGCGCCAATTTGTAAAGAAACCAATATGATTGTACGTTATTTTAAGAGAAGACGATGATGCCCCACGTTGCGAGCGTCAATTTGTAAAGAAACTAATATGTGCTGGTACTAGCGAAAATGTCCGTCTTATTCAAACCCCACTGTTGTAATCAATTTAGTAACGAACTGCTTGTTAATTATGTGAGGACGTATGTTATATTGTATGATACCAGCTGGAGACGTCAAATTGTAACGAAATCTTGTCTATGAGCGTAATTAGTTATAAGAGACTCCGGTGTAACAAACGCCAAGTAATACGTTGTAGGTGGCGATTCGTAACAATTAAAGTGCTGTTACCTGGTTTAATTAATATGTTATTAACTAATATACCTTGCGGTTGTGACCAGTGAAACCCTCAGAACACAGATTATTAAGTCCACAAACTTAGAATTATGTTCCTGAATTTATAACGGTATTATTCTGTAGACTTAATTTAATTCTCAGTGGTTGTTTAATATGAGCAATATATATGGAGTATTTACTGAATGTAAGTGGTTTTTGTCTCAACCCTAGTCCCTCAACGATAAAAATTTCATTCAAATTTAGTATGACAAAACCCGTTAGTTCAGCAATCTCCCGTCTCACCAGCTGCAAACTTGGAGCGCTGTTATTAGAAATAAGTATACTTATAGGTTAGTTACTCGGAGTTTTTGTATCAATCTGTTAATAAATTATTACACCAACTACATATAGTATTTTCTCTGCAATGATTAAAACGTTATCTAATACAACAAATGTACTTTATTTATTTTTCTCTGGTATTTAACAAGTTACGTTGTCTCAGACAAACAATAAGACGATCCAATCGACTATCCCAACATATATCGATTCTTAATTATTCGAACTCTAAAAAAAAAACATATATACTTTGAAAATAATGACAAATAATTCTTATACCAGGGTTCGTGTAGTTCTTTGAACCATTAGTAAGGCCAGGTAAAACGCATAATTAAGGTTGTTCAATTTACAACAAGAATAAAATTATTTACTTAAAATACAATGATATGAAAATAATTTGTTTTTTTACCCAAGCGGCGAAAGTAAAACTGCTCTGGTCTTCAATGAATGGATGATGATAATCCCACAGGAACTCTTGTGCTTCGATTCTTCTTTTGCGTCTTCACAATTCTTGGTCCCAACGAACTGGAATTAGGATCTCAGCTTACGCTGTCAATGAAGGTTATTTCGTCAACCGAATCTTCTGTATTTCCAAATATTTCCGTTAATTCAGGCTTCAACTCTTTATTGGTCTTCAATTTATAGCATGAATTGGTTTGATACCAAATTCAGCGGAATTATTTAGTGAATGAGGTGAGACGCTTTCAGTTCTTTTTTATTGTATTCATTGATAATTTATAGGGTTATTTAATTTGTATGATTCATTAACATTCCAGTATAATTGTTTTGCAAAAATGCTTTTTCAATTTGGATATATATTTTCTTTATATTTATTCATATATTTTAAATATATCGGTTCATCTCAACCTAATAGCTTGTAACAATCAGTACCATCTATTCAAAATCAACAACTTACTAAAAATCAGTTGCTTTAACAACCATGTTTTCTATATATCCTTGAGCCGGCATTATAGAATATTACTACTCCTTTCCAATAAAATACTCCATGCTTGGATTAATATTGAATCACATAAAATTCTCCCCTAACCTTCCTTATTAAACAGTAAATGTTTTACTAGAGTTTCGTTGGACTGGGTTTACTAAAAAGGTATTAATTTCCTTTCACTAATATGGAATTTAGGCCTATAGATTCATTTACAACCATTATAACATTATTTGGTTTTTAACTTAATTTTCTTTTTACCTGACCTACTGTACAATTAATTATTGATTACATAGTTAATTACATGAATTTTAATTTACTGGTGGTTATTTGTTTTTACATTAATCAATTGGTTCTGGAACCCTTTATTAATTTAAGACATAATTGTCAGAACTACTTGTTAGACTTGAAACACTGGTCACACTCCTGATCCAGTTTATAAACATTAATTAGAACAACAGTATCTTTCAATTTTATACAATACTGACAACTTAGTACAGTGCCTAACATTGGTAACTATACTGTGCTGTATAAAAACAAATCTAATATAAAATATAAACATAATTATTGAGTAAGTATTATTATCAAACAACATCATTTCATTTTTAACACATTCAACATACAATATAAATATTCTGTAGACCTTAACATGTCACAGTACAAAACAAATATTTCATTACATCCAATCATTCATTGGTCTGGCTCTTTTACATTTAATATTAGTCATTGCCTCCTTTTTACTTGAGGTCCTTCTCAAACATATGAACTATCGAACAACCTTAAGTCAGGGTATGGTCTTTGACCATATTTCATTCAGTCTTTTATGTAACGTTGGGGAACCTCAACTATGTTGCGTTACAATATTCATGGTTTTAATGACACTTTTACCAAGTGGCTGTATAAAAACTGTTGTGTCTTTTTTGGAAAAACATTATCTATGTATTTATCTCAGATTTTGACTTCCACCTTTTCTTTGCCATGTAAGGGATGGCCAGATGCATTATCCAACAATACCAATGCTCTTTAAGGGAGGTTCTTTTCACAACAGGAACAAATTTTCATTGTACCATTCCCTAAAAACCTCACACGATACCCATGCATGACTTTGTAACTTATAAACAACTGGCAATATTTCTATTTTTACAGTTTCGAGAGGTCACATCTTTATTGACTTGCATGTGAGTAAAAATTTTAATTTATGTGTGCCTGATGAGTTTGCATATGGCTTTAGTGTGGATGCTCTTTTTTAAGTTTTCTCCCCAGGCCACTAGCCTCACATGTTACGAAGGTTGGCAACAGTCCCCAATTTAATCCTGTCTCATCAGCATTATACAACTGGTCTGGACACACAAGACCCATCTGTTCAATTTTATTTTCTAGTTGGACAGTAAAATCTGTGATTTCTGAGTCATCTGCTGACAACCTTTTGCCACATATTTGAAGAAAATGGATACTAAATCTCTTTTTATAAATTATCAAGCCACCAATCACTGGCACAGAAATCTTGTTTTTTAAAATTCCTTCATAAAACGATTTATTTCTTACCTTCAAAATATCTTTGCTGGTGAAATCAAGTGAATGATCCTTCTCCACTGTTGGAAAATCGCTACATGATAATCCTCAGTTCTACAGCCTTTGTAGAACCCAGGCCTCGAACACCACTCATCTCTGTTTTGTGCTAGTCTGTGCTACTGCCTTACTCCCAGGCAGTGCAGGCCTTTTACCACATCTTCCACCCATCTTTTCCAGGGTCTCCATCTTCTTCTTCTCTCACCTGGATACCCATTTAAAACTTTCTTCACAGCTCTATTGTCCATCTTGTCCACCTAATTCTGTTTCTTTTGATCTCAGTAACAATACCTAGCTCCTATAAAAATTCTCGCCAGCTCTTCATTTGTACATATTCTCTGTCTCCATTCCTCCTGGCACCATAAATCCTTTGCAATATCTTTCTTTCCAACTCTCCTATATCTTAAGGAGATACCCTCTCTTCCTTAACTGTCAATGTTCATGCCTCACTTTCATATATTAAATGGGTGTTAAGAGGGTCTTACGCATCTTAATTTTTAACTTTCTATTTATATTTCTTGACCTCAATACAGTAGCTAAATCTTCTGTCACCAGCTAATATTTGACCATGGATTTTATGAGACATTTTGTTATCATCTGTGATAAGTACATAAAATTATCAAGTATTTCATAAATGTAATCTTCCTCTCCTAATCTTATCTCCTGAGACTTAATACCTGTTTATGTGTTAGTATTAGGTACTTTGTCTTTTCTTGATATACTTCAAGACCTACTTTCTTAGCTTAGACGTACTTTCACTTTATTCTTAGGCGCCTGTGAGCCCTTTTAACAAGCTCAATAAGTTTCATTGGTATTCAGCTTCATACAACTTATGTGTAATGATCGTGTCATACAGCTGTTTGTAGTCAATAAAAACACAGTGCAGTAGTGTGTAAAATACATAAAACTTTTCTGACATTTACCTTAACATAAAAATATTGTCAGTGGTTGACCTGTCCTTACAGAATCCATACTGATAGTTACCGATAACATTTGCTGCAGCCCTGTTGAGTCTGTTTCTAAAATCTTGGTAAACACCATGTATTCTGCATTCAGCAGAGTAATGCCTCTATAATTTTCACAATCTGTTTTGTCATTCTTCTTATGTATGTGACATATTCCCATCAACCCTCCTTCAGGCATGTCATTTTTCACCCCAAATTTTGGAAAGCAATTCAAAAAAGAACTGGATGAGTGTGCCTCCACCATATTTCAACACTTCATTTGCTATCCTATCCTATCCTCTCCAAACGCTTTATTCTTTTTCAGGACTTTTATTGAATCTTCCACCTCCATTATTGTTGGGTTTCTTACTAATTCCTCGTATTCCTGTTCTCTGTTTACTTGCTTTATACCTTTATTTCCTCCCTCAGCCTCTTCATCAACACCCTGGTCCTGATTTTTACCTTTGAGTAGTTCTTCGAAATAAGATCTCCATATCCCCATTATTCTGTCTTTGTTTCCCAGAAGATTTCCATCCTTACAGTTGTAGAAGACAGCTCTAGGTTAAAAACTTTTCCTTTCCTCTTTAATCCACTGATAGAATGTTCTTGTGTTTCCCCTGTGTCCTACTTCTTCAATCTCTTTAGTTTCTCTTCTCACACTTCTTCTTCCTGCATACTCTATCTGCTCTTCTTCTTTTAGTTCTATACTCTTTACATGTTCTTCTAATTTTTCTCTGCAGCATTCTGTTCCTTGCATCATTTCTTTCTAGCATCACTTGTTGACACTTGTCATCAAACTACTCCTTTCTACATTATTTGTTCTGCTCTCTTATTGTCTCCTCTCCATGTTTTGTAATAGCTTGAGTCAGCCCTTTCCATTTCTTTTCCAAACTATTTGTAAGCTATGTGTCATCCATGTGCCACAGCTCGTTATTCTAATGTTATTTATAAACAGAGGTTATTTCATCATCCCTTTTACATTTTTCAATATAGATTGTCTCTTATACTTTTTCCTTAGTTTCTCTAATTTTGTTAATAGCTTTCCTATATTTAGCTCTCACCAGGTAGTGGTCAGAATATCAGACTCTCCATCTCCCCCTCTACAAATGCTTACTTCTAAGACATTTACATGCTTGACATTTATCAACTACTACATGGTCCGTTTGATTTATTGTGGTCCCATCTGGAGAACACCATGTTTCTTTCTTTATATATTTCCTCTGCAATGAGGCACTTTTTACAATCATACTCTTGATCATGGCAAAATCTATTAACCAGAGGACATTGTCATTACTCTCCTTAGGTAGACTTCCTTTAGCTATTGCTTCTCTAAAAATCTTCCTTCCTGACTTTGACATTCAAGTAGCCTCATGAAGTAGTCGAACCTCATGGAAGTAATGTGTGTGTGGAAGTAGTCAGGAGGTAGTGGAGTTTCATGATGCACTTAACATCATATTTTGGAAGTCTTGTAAACTTATTCAAGTTGTTAATAAAACTCTTCTTTTTGAGCCCTTCTGCTTCTTCTGTCAGAGCATAAATATAATCCAATGTCAAATTGAAGAATTTAGCCTTGACTCAAAATATACCCACTTTCTTTCGTTGACAGGGTCAGATTTTAATAGTGCTGTCTTATCTTCTTAATACACTGTGGAACCTGTTCCATGTACCCCAAATTTGTTTCCACTAAAAAACATGTGATTCCCAAAAGACATGGTAGCTTTTCCTTTCCATCTGATTTCTTTCACTGTTACAATTGCAGTGCAGTACTTTTTCAATTCCATTTTTAAAATCCTTAAAACTGCTGCCTTTCTCATACTTTGCACATTCCAAGTAGCTAGATATATTCCTGATTTCCTTTTCATGTTTTATTTGGTTTCCCAAATGAAATGCAATACTTCTGTCCAAAATTTATATTTAAAATCATTTAAATATTAATTAAATAAGTGGATGCTTGAGTTCTGAAGAAATTACGTATCAGCTAAAATGGTACCATCATGTCAGGTGGATTAAGACTATCCTCAACCTTCATGAGGAAGGACTGTACTTTTGGATAAAATGTCTGTAGGTCGAACGAAGAGCTAGCTAAAGGTAGCTGCGATCTGATTCCTGTAATGAAATTGGACTCTCACTGCAAGGGGCCGAGGGATGTCTGTAGTGTTATCAAAGTCTTTCCTGTCAATACTATACTAGTCATTTTTCTTTTTCAAAATCGAGTCTTGATTTCTTTCTTTCCATTTGTCTTCTGATTTCCTGAATGACTATTCTGTTCACCCGTATAATTATAAATTTTTCAGCAAAACATTTCTTCCTTAATACGTTTGTGTCTCCTGTTTAACACCCACCATTCTGATCCATCTCATAACGCTATATTCCACACAGTCTAGTAAATAACTAGCCATCAAGGAGGTCAAAATATTTTCAAGGAGGGGCAAACAATTTTCCAAAGGAGAAAAATATTTATATACACACATGCACATATTAGTTTATAATTCTCATATCATAATAGAAATAAGTACACAGATTGTGTTAATTGCTTTAATACAACAACACTACCCAGCGATCCACAGGAAGCAAATCGATGTCCATCTTTTCGGCTTGTACGCGTTGTGTTGGTGTGGGTTTCAGCACTTTCCATTTAAAAAGCCTGCAAACATAAGAAAATAAACATGCTGAGGCCAGAAATAACGCGAATTTTGTGTGTGTGTGTGTGTGTCCTGCCGCCTTTTTATTGCGGTAATCATAATAATAAAACTTTGGAAAAGTAAACATTACATAATTGAGATGTGCTTGCCTGCCAGGAACGATATATTTTCACTCATACGTGATTTAAATTAAAATGACAAATATAGAATTTTGTTAAAGTGAAATGAAATTTTTCCATAGAAACTACTTCTTTGTTGTCAATAACGTAGTACACATATAAAACTTATAAAAATTTACCCTCCTCCATCAACTACCATTTTAATTTATAAAAAAAATTACCCCGTCCCCCTTCAACTACCCTTTTCATTTATAGATATTTCATCTACGTTTCTACAATGACCTTCTTTTCAGGATACTTTATTTATGAAAATTAAGCACTTTACTCTTGTTAAAACGTAAAATGTTGCAGGTAAACTACCCCTTTCCCTTCACCAAAAACAATAGGCCTTGAGTACTCTACAATTCAGGGCTGTATGCAAAAAATTATTTGATTCTGTTTGAATTTGCGGCTGTTATCATTTACCATAGAAAAAATTCTACACACAGACACTTTTTGAAAAATGATTTTTTTTCATGTTTTGATGGTAGTACAATCAGAATCTGCCATTATCTCGAACACAATTTTTTTTGCCATGACCATACTTCCATTTCTTTATGGAACATGGAAGTAAAAACGCAGAACTTTTCAAGTGTAAACTCTAAAATTCAGATTGTGAAAAAACAACCTCCTCCCCCCACACGCTGTCTCTGCATGCAGTACGTACTATAATGATTACTATAAAGATTCATCTGTAATGATTCTGTTTAATATTAGAAGCTTGGCCAGTCATGTGGCACATCGAGAGACACTAGTTTATCTACTTCTCTAACAAGTGATTTGCAGATTGTTCTTCTCCATAGCATCCAACTAGGTTCTCTTCCTGCTTCTCCCCTCCCTACATGCTCCTTCATATATATCCTTTATATATTCTTTTTAGGTTTCATGCCCAGTTTAGTATTTGCTTTGTTTTGGTTCCTGAGTGTTAGCTGTGGTCTATTTTTTCCCCCAACCAGATGTTTGGCTACACCTGCAATAGTCCTTCAGTGTCTGTCTTAACCTTGTCAGCAAAAATGGCAAATTGACTTTTGATAGTCATTAAACCAGTAAAGAAATAGCCCATAAATGAAAACAAAGTGTAGGTTAAACTCCAGACCTGAAAAATTCTGAATATTATAGAAAAACTGAGTAGCTCATAGGAGAGGAGAGAGAAAAGAATAGAAACAGTGCCACACCAACATCCAGTTAAAAGCTGCATGTACAAAAGAAGCTGCACATCTGCCACAGAAGCCAGTAAAATCCATTTGCTGATGGCAAGTCTCCACCAGTCAGATGCCTTGCACCCATTCATTCTTTATGAGTAGTCAGTAGGTACACCACGATTGTTGACCATGGTCAAGGCAGGCACTAAAAAAGACAGCATACATAGGCAAAACATCTGGTTAAAGAAACAACAATGGAGATTGCTTTACACCCTGAAACCAAAAGAAGTGAAGATTAAATTGTAGCTAAACACAAAAAAGTTGTAACCAAATGTTTCCCATAAAATCTGATGAATATAATAGCTGTTTCATTGGCTCACTTTGTACTGTTTGTACATTGGTAACCAGAATTTCAACAATCATTAGACACTTTTTTCTTAAAAATTTCTTTAACTGTGGCTAATAGTACAAGGTGTGATTGAAAAATAACAAGAACGTCTTAACTTCACATGCTACACATTCCAATTTACAATACTTTTTCTCACGTTGCTACCACTTTCCTTGAAGTACGTGTCAATTTTTGGGAATATTAGATTCTTAGTTTGTATTTAACAAGCAAACTTTGATGAAACATTTTAGCATGATTGGTGATTTTTGTATTTCTAAATGACAGAACAAACAATTTTCATTAAATTCTTTGATAAAAATAATATCAAGTGCAATAATATCAAATGTTGGAAAAGGCTTTTGACAAGAATTCTATATCCAAACCAAAAGTTAATGAGTCATACAAACATACTACATCAGCCACCAAAGAAAACATGCGAAAAGTAAAAGATATCATGCTCAGTAATTGCGGACTCACTATAAGAAAAACTACTGAGGAAGTTGGTGTATTGTACAGGTCATGTAAAGCAGTTTTTACTATCATTTTGGGTATGAAACATGTAGGAGCCAAATGTGTTCCAAACTTGTTAATTTTCTGTAAAAGCAGCACTGCAAAAACATCGTTGACAAATATTGTCTGAAGTCGCAGATGACCTAGTTTTACTTAAACACAGATGACAACGCATGGGTGTATGGCTATAACATTGAAACAAAGGCTCAATCGTCCCAATAGAAGCATGCCAAAGCTGAAGATCCATGGCCAAAAGAAAAGCATGCCAAGTAGTATCAAATATGAAAGCTTTCCTTACTGTTTTCTTTTATCACAATGACATAGACTACTATGAATTCTTACTGTCAGCCCAGTATAATATCTTAAAGAGTATTAGCATGAGGCCTTACGTCAGTTGCCTGAGGCAATCTGAAAAAACAACTGAAACTGGGGGAGAAACATTAAGAATGTCCTGGCTCGCATTTCACTTACAAATTCCCATGGTTTTGGGAAAGTTGTAAAAGCACAGTCCCCCTATTCAACAGGTATGGCCCCATGCAACTTTTGGTGGAGGGCATGGAAAAAATGAAGGGCATTCTTGTTCCCAGAAATGAAGAACAAGAAACGGAGGTTTTGTAACCATAGAGAATGTAATATTCTTTACTTCTTACTTTTTATTTTACATTGTTTACCAACAATCAGCTGTAGCTTTTGTCCATTTTTTCAGATGCCATCTTGAACTATTGCCAACTGCATATTTTTACTTACCAAGGTCCAGGATTCTGTTAAGCGAGTTAGAAAGAGAGAGCAGGATGGTTATTCAAAATAAATAATTAATCTGGCCCAGTTTAGTTTAACATTCAATACTTTTATTAGTTAATAAAATTTATAAATCAATTTGTGATTTTTGTTACCAAATAATCCATCTTTTATTTTATCTGACACAATCTTATCTCCATCCCTTAATTACATTCTACCATTTATTAATACACATGAAGAAAAGCTATATCAAACAGAAATCATTTTAAACCTAAATTCCGCAAACCAGCGCTTCTTTTTTATGACATAATTTTCACCCCACACACACACTCACACACTCACCCCATACCCTTATGAGATCTCAATTTTTTAGTTATTACTTTTTTCAATAAAACCAGAAAAACATGATATTGAATTTTGTTACCCCTTGTTAAATTTATTTTACCCCCCAAGTGTTACTCATCTGAAATTTCATCCAAAACAGTCCAGCCTCCTTACGTGTTTTCAGTCACTCCGCACATTTTTCTTACTTTCACTTTTTGTTTATTCACCATTTTATCCGAAATTGTTAGTTCATTTGTAATATAAAAAAAAAAACATTTTTTTCACTTACAGTGAAACTTCGATTAACCGTCACTCTTTTAACCGTCAGTTTCTGTTAACCATCACTCTGTTAACTGTCAGTCCGTACTCTGTGTACAGTAACCAGATTGCCGCGAAAAATCATCATCGCTTTACTGCTGAGCTACGGATGCGCCGGAGTGGTGCACTATTGTTCTATTGATGAGTCACGTTCTTGGCCCGCCGCCTAGCTATCGCACACGTGGTCAGTTTCAGATGTGGCTGAGAAGCTGTTGTGCTCGGTGTTGTACGTTATTTGTTGCGTAGTGGCTTAATTGTTTCGGCATACGATAGTGACATTCACACCAGTAAGTTTTGTTGTTAAGGTTTCTTTCATTTTTTGTTTTTGTACAACAGCTAAAAAATGGCTGAAAAGCGTAAACGGGTCGTGTTAGATCTCAACCAGAAAATTGAGATTATTAAACGTTTGGAAAAAGGTGAAACTCCCACTAGTATTGCTCTCATTTGCGGCGTTGAAAGGACAGTGAATGACATTGAATGCGATGCTGAAAAAATAGAACATGTTTCAAAAATGCAAAACATCGATGGAGATCCTAAGACTTGTAAAACCATGAAATCAGCAAAATATGACCAACTGGACACTGTTATGTATCAATGGTTTATACAAACACGGAGTCAAGGAATCCCACTTCCCACTTTCAGGCCCCGTAATAATGGCCAAGGCGGTTGAAATGAACAAAAAACTTGACGGAGATCCTAATTTTAAAGCAAGCATCCTATGGCTCGATAAGTTTAAGTGTCGCCATGACATTTGGAAACTAGACATTAGTGGTGAAAAACTTAGTGCAAATAGCGCAGTTATTGCCGAGTACAGAGACCAATTTAAAGAGAAAGTGGCCAAATTAAACCTCGTTAGGGAACAAGTGTACAATTGCGATGAAACCGGGCTCAATTGGAAAGCTTTACTACAAAAGACATTGGCATCACTTTCAGAGACATCAGCCCCGGGTTTTAAAGTCCAAAAAGATCGGATCACTTTAATGGTTTGTGCAAATGCCACCGGCAATCACAGGTTACCCCTGCTTGTGATTGGAAAAGCAAAAACACCTCGTGAATTCAAAAATTTTAATTTGAACGCATTGCCTGCTACCTGTTACGCTCAAAAGAGTGCTTGGATATCTCAAGATATTTTTTCCGATTGGTTCCACAAAGTGTTTGTGCCACAAGTTAGAGCTCACTTGGCTGAAATGCAGTTACCACAGGAAGCACTTCTGCTAATGGACAATGCTCCAGCACATCCCACTTGCGGAATTAAAAGTGATGATGGCAAAATAACATGCCTCTTCCTTCCGGCAAACACAACACCACTACTCCAGCCTATGGACCAGGGCATAATCAAAAACATGAAACGTCGTTATAGGAAAGCTTTTATTGGAAGTTTGATTTCATCTGATGTTGAAATGTCTGTAAAAGAGTTTTGGAAAACGTACAACGTAAAAGATGCAATTTTCAATGTTGCTGCTGCATGGAATGATCTTCAAGTGTCAAATCTTAAAAATGGGTGGAATAAACTCTGGCCTGAAGCTAATGATGGTGAACCTAAGGAAACTGGGAATGTTAGTGTTGACAAAATTGTGCAACTGTGCAATAATGTACCGAATGCTGAAGACATAACGCCAGCAGAAGTAACAGAGTGGTTGGGATGTGACAAATTGGACGGAGGCTTTGACATTTTGAACGACGATGAAATTGTTTCCAGTGTGATTGACAACGAAGAAGAAGAAATTGACAAAGACGAGTGTTATATTTTGAATGAAAAAACTACGTTAAGCCATACAGAAGCAGAAACAATGTTATCAAAATGCATTGGGTGGTTTGAGGGGCAAGAGAGGCAAACGCAACGCATGTACTTCTCCTACGTAAAGTACGGAACATTGCCGCTCAGAAAGAACGAGCCTCGAAGTAACAAAAGAAAATGACAGACTATTTTAAAATTTGAATATGTATGTATGTCTACAGCGTAAGTTCATGTAACAATATGTACAGTACATATGTTGTACTACATATACTCTACTTAATGTAAATTGTATATTGTTTGTTTCTGTAAAATAAAATACATGTATGTACAGTGCATTTCCAGTTCGTAAACGTGCATTTTTTTATCATTCGTTCATATGCAATGGATGGGGGTGGGTTGTTGTTTAAGGTTTTTCTGTTATCCGTCTATTCGATTAACCGTCACGGTCCCGGTCCCGACACTGACGGTTAATCGAAGTTTTACTGTATTTACATTTTAGTTGGCTTGGGCGTGCCCGTACTTCGTCCGCGGACTTTTTCGGCCATACAGTACGAGAGTATGAATTCAACTGGGTTTAGCCGGTGGACAACCTTAAATTTAACCCTCGAGCTGCCCACCCGAAATTGTGTCCGTCGTCACTAGATGTTGGTTGGCGACTGACTTTATAAACCAAGCACGGACTGCTGATGCTGTCCCAGCGAGTTAGCGGACACTCCTGCATTCCTACGTGACGTATGTTGGGCTCGGCTTATGACGTCGTGTAGTGTGATTCCAACTGCACAAAGTTCAGAGTTCATTTCGCTAAAAATAGCTGTCTTCCGCTGTTAGATCGCCGATTCTGTAGCTAATAACTTTTCCCCAATACACTTATTAAACAAAATGTTAATATTCCCAATATGTCTCGGGACGGTAATATCTGTACCGTTACAATACCACCTCAATGAGAGATTGTGAGTATGACACTCTCATACTTCCTAAAGGGATCAGTCTAGATATGGTGCCATAACCCCATTTATATTTTACTAAAACTCATGGGTAACTTACCCCCTGGTCCAGTGACTGTGGCCGCACCTGAATGACTTTACTGGACTTCCCTCTCGAGATCCCAACACCGCAAGGCCAGACAGGCACTTGACGCCCCTGCTCTGACGCGCTGGCCAGCACAGGACCGCCGCCACAGCATCACCAGACACTGAAACATTAAATCAAAATATTAAATAATGGCCTTGTATTATACCATATCCAGAACTGATCTGGTTTCCCCTTAGCTGTGCTGGTTTGCGTTAAGAAGCAGTTTTTTTTTTCAACTTGCTAACATACATGTGCCCTTAACCTAACCTAATACACCTTAAATTTTTAATACCAACATTTTGTATGCCCCTCTCTCGTTAATTCTTATCCCAAATTCAAAATATTTCCCTGATTCCAATCAGAATTTAAATAACCACTTCCCATACACTATTGCAAATATCTTTTATTTCCCAATTCACATCTCAAAAGTATTTAAATTCATTACTAAAATTCTTCTTAGACACATTTAAATCGACTACATCATCACAAATTATCTACTTATATCTTTTCTCAAAAAATTGTTAATCATTTCCATAATACTCTTTAAAACAACACAAAAATCATTTAATTACATCATAAGATCAATCACACATTCTATATTATCAACATAATTCCATTTAACCGGTTTACTTTATCCCATTAACAATAATCATCAACTTTCTCCTTCCACACACACTATTGCCCCCCCTAGACTGTACCGCCCAGTTGCCTCCACAAGGACTGAGGCGGAAGTGGTGAACATTTTTTTCTTTTATTTCACCCCATCCTTGCTTCGGCGTTACATAAACTTCAGGGTACTAGTACCCCTACCAATAAACTTATTGATACGCTCCTATTCGGTCTACCACCCCTGCTATAGGTGTATAGCCGTGTTCCAAAAACAAAATTCTTAGATTCCCCTTTTGTTCCCCGTTAAATTTCTATGTTGCACCAATTTCAAAAGTAACCAACTATGGTCAGTGTACAATAAGTCTGCCCATAGCTGGTTGTAAACCAAAACCATGGTCTGGGCTGGTAAGGCCGGGACCACCCAAATATGGGGAATCGCATTTGAACATCACAATACATGTTTTATCTCTACACAATTACATACTACTCAATTAGACACTTTATACTTCTCATAATCAACACAATACAACATAATAAACACTCAAAATGAACATTACCATTATTACATTAAAATAAATCTTTCACTTTTAAATTTGCCTCAGAATTACAAACATTACAACTTTAATTTCAATTTTCCCTGATTAAACATTTTAACTGTTTATCTTGCATTATCACTTCAACTTTGACTTTCTATTGAACCTTTTAATAATCAAACTTTAATTATTTATCATTTATTATACAATTAAATTCTCCAAAAATTTAAATTTATTACCAACATCCCTCTTTTCAATTAAATTAATTACCTCAAATTAATTTAATTACATAATTTAAAACATTTTACATTCATAGTACTTTACTTTCATAATAAACTTCATTTATGGCAAAATATTATTGTTGTTATCACCTCAATCATAACTGTACACCCTGATCATACAAAATACAATGTACCTTCCAATAACATAACCTTAACATAATACATTTAACATCAATACAACTTTATCTACAATTTTTTTGTTATATCATTTTATTGTTTACCACACCTCATTACATAAGTTAGCCAAGTAATTACCATAAACTAAAATAATTAAATGTTCATTCACTATATATCTAACCACCATCATCGTAAATTAGTCTGATTTTCACATAACAATTTTCATTCTTAATTACATGCATTATATTCTTATTTTTTATACAATGTCCCGTTAAATCTGTGTTATTCATTATACCATAATAATCTATAGGATTATTCCTTATTATTATCATCTCATAAACCTTGACAACATTAGTTATATTCAAGTCGCCCTTAGTATTATTTGTTATCCCCTGGTAAGTTATGATCTCATCATCATATTCATCTACTACATCAAGTACACTAATCCTACTCCAAGGTAAGTGCTTTTTATTGTCAATATTATCTACTCCATCAGGTAAGTTTTTAATTCTCTCAACTCTCTCAATACTTATTCTCTTTACTAACTCTTTATGATCTCTACTCAACTTGAATAATTCTATTTCTCTCTCATTCTCCAAATCACCTTCCCACTCCCATTTCACATTTTCTCTCTCACTCCATGCAGAGGGCACTACAACATCATAAAAACACCTCCTGACTTTTCCAGGACAACTACAAAAACTTAAGGGACCATTTTGAGACCTTCCGTCTCCGATTGAGGACCACGTGCCCTCCAAAACACCTGTGAAAACTCCATTTCCCAATATACCCGGGGAAAATTTACCCTCTGCCCCATATTTGTACTTAAACTATCCCCATATTCTCTCTCAAGCACATCTATACCTATCACGACCCCATTACTACCCCCTACTCCAATTACTCTCTCATTATCACTATTAATTTTTCCTGTGTCACCCTTAGATACCCCTTTTTCAATTATCTTACCACTACTACTTGTTACGTCATTATTATAATTACCACTTACCTCGTTAATTATTTCTTCGTTATTATTCGTCTTCATATCACCATTATAATTATCACCTGTATTGACATCTATCACTTCTTTACATTTTTTATTCTCGTTACACTTACCTGTATCTATTCTCCACACTCCCATCCTCTCAATACTTTGTTCTAACTCGTTAAATTTAATTTCAAATGTCTCATTGGTTTTCTCAAAACGTTTGTTAATTTGCTTTATTTCGTCTCTAATTTCATTAAAATTGCTTTCATTTTTTGTATTCTGTTCATTCATGTTAGTGTTTACTTCATCAAAACGACTATTTATTACAGTAAGTTTTACATTTTGTTCCTCTAACATCGCATTTTGCTTTTCTAGAAGTAATTGCATCTTATTCATTATATCATTACTGTCAGATTGTTTATTTTGGATAGGCGTTGAATGAATCGTAGTGCCTTCCATTGTTACAGATTCTATTAAGCTTGATTGACTTTCTGTACTAATGTCAGTTAGGCTGACTTCATTGTTATTATTCTCCATTGTAATTATTTTATTCTGTAACCCTTCTTTTTTTATTTGTTTTATAAATTTTTTTTTTTTTTTTTTAAGAGGTTTTAGATATTTAGGACTAGGCAGAAGGCCTAGAAGAAGCACAAAGTGTGCTGGGTCCAGTGAGACTAGACTTGCAATTAAACTCTCTATTAACAAACAAATAACAACTTTTATTATTTCCTATGTTTTCATAATTCATATAATTTATATTAAAATTTCTTAAATATTTATCATAATTCCAAACTTGATCATCATTTCCTTCATAACATATTTATAATTTTTCTGAATATTCATATATCATAAATTCATTAATTTTTAAATATCACAACCCCAAATATTTCAAATATCATTCCTTCACGTAACCCCTGACATAAAGATAACACATAATTAAAACACATACATATTGTAACGTTATAACTCGGTCGTCTCTGTAAAAAGACGGGTATGTATAGTGTAGTGTGTTCGCCTCACACTGGTGTCGTTACATCTATCCTTGCGCTAACAAAGTCCGTAGCGATGCTATAATTTACCAGTACAACGCGGAAGTAACCTTACCTGTTCTTACATAAGGGTTTGTGAATCCCGGGTGGCGCCAAATTGTTTTTAGAAAACAATTAAAATTATTAAATATTATGATATAACGAAGTTCTCAGCGATGACGGCCTGGGCATTCAAATACTTCCCGCCTTTGTTAGACTTACTGTCTCGATCAGGTAGTTTGTCGAGTCGCACCATGAGCGCTGGCCGTCAAATATAGTTCGCTAATAAACACAAATTATATGATACATTCCCTATGAAATAAAAACAATGGTTCCACTCTGTACTAGTTATTTTAATGGTTGATTTGCAGTGTTTCAGTTTGACAATAATATTATACTTGTTGATTAATAAATTTGCACCGACATTAGTTTCGAGACGTCTTTCTCTAGGTTTGACGAATCGATTTTGTAACGAGTGAATCATTCCAGCATGGCAGCCGTTTTGTTAATTAACAATTGTATCGTTCAAAATCTGGAGTTCTTTTGATTACAAGACAAATATTTTCTATGATTACAATAAAAAGTACATTACCTTATAATAGTATGTACTTAAATAACATAGTGTTTGGTTATAATTTGTTCTGTGGTGTAGTTAAGTGTGTTTCTAAAGTTCGTATTCGATCAACAGGTTAGATTCTAAGTTAACAAATTTTCAGTGTTATATTTTCCTTAATTAATCTTTGAAAGAGAATATTCGGTGTATAGTGAGAGTTCAAATTGCTTTTAGAAATATTCAAAGTGAGTTTATTTTTGGAATTTGGGTAAATCGAGGATACTTGTCGAATCAGATGACTTGGAATTACTAGTTGTCAGTCAAAATTGGATTGGGCAGCAATCGTATTCAATTTTCATTTATCTTGGGGCTTAAGTATATCTTGCGTCCTGTTCATGTTGGATGTAGTCATATTTTCATTTAATTTCGTAGTAAAATGGTCCTTGGCATCAGTTAAATGTTCTAGTTGTTCTTCTGCTTCTTATTGGATCATCGTTTTGAATTTTGTTTACTTTTTGACATTTTAAATTAAAAATTTTGCCGTTCAAAATTTGGCTTCTGTTCGGCAATAACGTCACTTTACGAGTAAAGAAATCTAACCGAAATTTCGTAACTAACGGTGGTTGTCAAGGTTACTAATTAAATCTGATTGGCTTAGATTGACAAAAAACCATTGTTATCATATTTGAATTCTTTTCAAAATCCTTGCATATCTTCTGATTGCTTTTATTCTTCTATCTTCCTTCCTAAGTATTAGTTATTATCACTGTTATTTGTATTTCCTTTCAAAGATTATTTTTATATCCCATAATATTGGGTTATCTTATGTTTTATAATTATACAATTATTTTAATATTTGCTAATTACATTTCTCTTTTAATTTAAGTCCTTATTCTAATATTTTGCTTTTAATATAATTTACAAATTATCCTTGGTTAGTTATTCACCTTGGATTTGCTAATTTCTTTGTTAATTTATTACAATTTGTAGTTGTTTGTTTTGACAGTTAGCCATTTCCTAGGCCTAAGTAGCCATTATTGGTATTTACTTATTTCGTACAAATTACATCTCCTTTTAGCTTAATGAGCTTAGTTTTGTTATTATAATTTGGTTGTGATATTTGTTAATGTGTTTTGGATCTGTTTTGGTGTTATTAGTATATCACTATTATTTTATACATCATGGGTTGCTAATTATTTACTAACTGGTTTTCTTGTTTCTATGTCATACATTGCTTTACTTTCTTACTTATTTAATTTGCCAATAATAACAATGTGGCTATTATTTACTATTTTTGATCACATAAAATACAACATCTAGGCCTATGGTCTGTATAATTCCTCCAGCCATATCCCATTCATAAATTTGCTTAAACAATTATTTAACAATTATTAGATAACATTTGTTTACAGTTCATTTCATTTTATATTATTTTTTGGGTGATAAACAACATCACACTTTTTGAACTTACTTAAATAATTTTCCCTTATAACATGGGGTGTTTATTGATTTGTCTTAACTTCTTATTTTTTAAATAATCTTTACCTTCACTCCATGATAACACTATCTGTTTCCTCTTTCATGGGATTCTCCCTTTTAACTACAATTGTATTCAATTAAACTTAACAATAATATTCTTTCTTAATTAATACTGTTATCATCACTCTTCAGTGTTCATTACATCTTAATTAATTGTTTACACTTAATACTATTCTTAACAACTTCCTTAATTACTAATATTATTATATATATATATATATATATATAAACTTTCACAATATGAACTTACTTTCTTTATCACTTTCCCATACGTTTCGAGGTGATGTTCCTCTTCCTCAGTGGGAGTAAATACGTATTTACTCCCACTGAGGGAGTTCATATTGTGAAAGTTTATATATATAATAATATTTTATAAAGTGAACGAAGAGGATGAATCAACAAGATAATTATAATTACTAATAGTTTTCACTGTTAATCCTTTAATGTTTCTTATTGATTTATTAAGTGTTTATTTTTCTATCCTTCACTATTTTTCACAATACTGACATTCTTTATAATACATTATTCTTATTTAATCATCACCTTCACTTTTAAATTATCTATTGTTTATTATCATTTATTTAGTGTTTTTTCTTTATCACTTTACTTTGGGGTTTTTACACTTCCACTTTTGCACTTCTTAAATGTTTTTGTTTTAAGTGTTTCTAAATGCGTAATCCCTATATTTACTTTCTCACTACCGTACTATCTCTTTCATTACAAATATCATTAATAATATTAAAAATTTTATGTCTCTATTTTTCATCATTACATCTAACTCTAATTTGTGGGTTAGTTTGCTTTTATATTTAACATTCTTTCATTGAGTTTCATCAGATATCATTTACCTTTACTACTTAATTGATAATAATATTTATTTATTACTTAGGTTAGTTATTGGTTCCTTTTTCAATATTACATTGCATGTACCATTTCTCCTGCTTTTATTCTTTATTACTTGTTTGTGTCTTATCATTTGATTTCCTTTTTATTTATTTCCCTTTATCTTAGGTTTGTTTCTTTTTCATTTCTTCTCCTTCTTCACCTTCAGTGTATTTGATTTATATCTTGGTTCTCCACCTTCTCCTTTGGTTTTATTTTATTTAGTTGCATTGAGTCATTCAATTCTTCATTTGGTTTGGTTCTTCCCTTCTTGTTTTGTTTCCTTTTGTTGGGTCAATCACTTTCTTATTTGGTTTTATTCTCATTTGTTTTTTGGTGTTCCCTTCTTCTTTTGGTTCTTTTTGTTTGGTCAATCACTTGGGTTAGGTCATGTCGTCATTTGTCGTGTCATCGTCATTTTATTTTCTTTATATTAAACATTTTATTTTATACGAATTACCTTTTTTTATATTCAGATTCATCTTTTTTATCCCTGGTATTGGGGTGGCTTATTTGTGTTGTAACAATATACATCACAGATACAAATAAAAATACAGAAGCCTAGTGAACAGCGAGTATGTTCTTATCACAAACATTTTATAATTTTAAAAGGCCTGTAACCGCCTGGCTAATTTTATCAAAAAGAAAAATCTATAAACCTGCAGTAAAAACTGGATTGCCCATAATATCAAGAAAATACAATTACAAATTTAAAGTGTCAGTACAGCCTGTATAGTTTTATAAAAAGTACATTTGTAAATTCAAAGAAAATTGGATTGGCCCATAATAGCAAAAATACAATTACAAAGTTAAAGTGTCAGCACAGCCTGTATAGTTTTATAAAAATTGTAAATTAATAATTTTAAAGACAATCTGAATTGACCCGGCCGCTGCCATGTGCCAGAGCCTGACCCGACATAAGGTAACATGTCCGGGCGCTTGCATGGATCTGCATCAACAGGTGACTACAACAACAGGTTTTATCAACAGGTTAAAAGTGTGAACCGGCCTAATGCAAACAAATAAAAAAACTCCCAACCCTTCTATGACATAAGAAAATGATCATGTGCAAAAAAAAAACGATTGAAATAGATACCAGACCAGCCTATTACAAACTGCACCCACCTACGTAACTAAATACCGATCCCCCATAAACTTCTACAACCCCATTCAGAATCACAGTAAAAAAGCGTAAAGCATAAAATTAATGTCCGCCGGACACATGCCAGCGACCAGGCCTACAATTAATCTGGAGCGTAATTACATTATGATCACAATTTTACTGAAAGTTTGCAGCCAAAATTCTGTCCCGCTGGACATGAGCACAATGAAGTATAACTTGTGTTTTTTATGGATTGTTAAATGCACAAAACATGGTGTTTCCTGTAGAGGCCTAGTGTAAGTAAAAATTGTTTAAATATCACCTCATTTGGTCCAGGTGGTTACAGTGGCATGCTTTACAGTTGATTGTCCCCCGGCAAGTAAGGCACGAGAGTCTAAAGGTGTTCGGGTCATGGTGAAGCTGGAATTATATCATGTGGAGTCACATCTCTGACTACATCAGGAACCCTGGACGTTAATAATAATTAATTGACTGACCACTAAACCATAACACACACTGCCACCCCAAACCAATTCCACTATGTTCATTATAACACGTTTAACATTGTCACTTTTTGTTTTTAAATTACTAGATCACACACAAGGCCTCAATGCTTCATTATTTGATATAAATTTATAATGCACCCTTACATACGTATGAAACGTTAACATTCTCAGACAGGTATTAAGCTTATAACACCACGTGCTCACACAGACAATCCATCAAAGTTTCCGAGTTCCACAAAATTACATAATCTCTTACACCTCTTTTTACATGGACAATTAGTATTTACAAAACACAAATTATAAGGCTATTTCAGTGTTTAAATAAACTAAATAAGTGACAATGAACATACATTAGATTTACGACCACGAGGCATGCTTCAAACTTTTATCTGTTCACATCTAAGTCAATTATGATTGAACTTTAAACTTTTCACAATAAAATGAATAATATATACTTAATGTACTTACCGGAGGTCGATTGAGCTTTTACTTATGTATGATAGAGAAGAAAAAAAAACACAATTATAGAAGCTCTGCGCTGCCGGGAGAGACGCTGTTTTCGCTTTTGTAGTAGGCCACTGACTGACTCAAACGTGCAGTTCGCGAGCTTGATCAGCGAACCTAACCGCTTTCCCCACTAGATCACGCCGGCATGCGGTGAGGCAAAAATACAGTAACACAGAACGCTGCTCAATCATAACTTTGCCCTTATTTAATAATTCTATTTTATATATATATATATAAGCCTGGTTTCCAAACCGCGGCACACCCCCACCCCAAAAAGGCAACATGGTTGCCAACCACTTGAAACTCGGGTACCCTGCATATTACCCCTAATCTTCTATACCACAAGGCTTCTCCGGTGAATCCCAAGCAAAATCGCACTTAGGAGAACAGAGGCTCAGAAGGAAAACGAAAGAGATGGAAAGAAGAAGAAGTGTAGTGGGTATACTTGTGTGCATGTAAGTATTTTTGTAAGTGTGCGGGAACTGCACGCCGACTTAATCAGGGCCAGCATACAGTCAGAAGGGACAGTAGAAGAAAAGAAGAAAGAGAAGTTCAGGAGCTCCCTGAGTTCTGACCTCCTAAGGCCTCCCAACTTACGTTTTGAGACACCGAACTTACCAGCTTTAACAGGGCACTCTGCCCCATAGTTACGGGGGTGGAGCTAACCATCAACAAAACAACTCCATACTATCTATTCATCCTACATTCTCAAGACAGGGGGAAATGATGGCCTCCATGAGACTATACTCCAAGGGTATGCCAAAACTTATAGAGTAGATGAAGTTCACAACCGACCTCGTCAATTCCATAGGTTTCACATCATCATCATTCCTGCATCTCCTAAGTGGAGCATAGGGCATCAATGAACTTCTGCCACCGGACTCTGTTCCGCGCCATCGTCTTGATCTCGGGCCAGGTCTTCCCTCCTTTCTCCATCCCTTCCGCTATTACACTCCTCCTCCATGTGTTCCTTGGTCTGCCTCTTCTCCTGCTACCTTGTGGGTTCCATTCCAGGGCTTGTCTTGCTATGTTGTCTCTATCTCGTCGTAATGTATGCCCAATCCACTTTCATTTCCTACGACGCATCTCAGTGTCAATGGGTGTTTGTTGGGTTCTTCTCCACAGCTCTTCATTGGAGATAACTTGTGGCCACCATATCCTCAGGATATTCTGCAAACTTCTGTTCACGAATGTTTGGAGTCTATTAATCAGTTGTTTGTTAGTCTTCCAAGTTTCACACCCATAGAGCAGTACCGACTTGACATTTGTATTGAAGATGCGTAGTTTGGTATTGGTGTTAAGTTCCCTTGATTTCCAGATTGGTCTCAGCATTGCAAATGCTCCTTTAGCCTTATTTATTCTATTTCCTATATCCTCTATGGTTCCTCCCTCCGTGGTGACCATACTTCCCAGGTAACAAAACTGTTTGACTTGTTCGATCTCTTGGTTTCCTAAAAATAATAGTGCCTTATTGCGGTTATTATAACGCATCTCCTTGGTTTTCTTTCCATTAATCTTCAATCCCACCTCTGATGCTTCGGTTTTTAAATCGTTCAGCTTTGCTTCCATATCCTTAAAACTGTTGGTTAGCAAGCACAGGTCATCCGCGAAGTCCAAGTCCTCCAACCTATCCCATAGGTTTCACCTTTCTCTCTAACTCCTTTTTTTTGTTTTTCCATTCTTTTTCTAATTTTTTTTTTAATTTTTTTTGATATTTTATGTTTTTGTAAGGAGAGGGTTAGGAAAATTGGGAAGACGAAAAGTGCAAGGATCATTGAAAGGTCAAGAGCTAGGACTAAGGGTAAGGACATGGTTCCCTCCGAAAATAAGGAGGAATGGCGAAAACCAAGGCTTGCGCAGGCTGGGGCGCGTCCCTGAAGTAGACGAACACCACTGGGACTGTGGGGAACAAATACCCGCTACCTGATGGCTCTCACCCTTCCATGACAGACTTTATGTATTTGTTCCTACCGGACATCACTCGCTGAGAAATTATCTCGTGTTGAGCTGTACTGATTTATTTCTTCTGAATCAGAATCAGGGCAACTTACAACACTACTTTCACTCCGATTTGGATTATCCTCATCATCTAACTCCTCTGTTTCTGCCTCTCTTGCTTCTCTTTCTTCCAACCCCTCCTCTTCTTCTTCTCTATTCCTTCTTCTTTATAGTCCTCTTCTTCCTCTTCAACTTCTTCTTCATCCTCTTCTCCCTCTTCTACAATTTCCCCTTCTTCATCCCCATAATCCAAAAATACCATCACCACACTGCACATCCTCACCATCTTCCCGTTGCTCATCTCTTCCATACAAAACCTCTTTCCGTTCATCAGAACCCTCAGCATCACATACCAAAGCCGGCTGCAAACCTGCACACATTACGTCCTTGTCATCAGCATACTCCACAACGCTGCCACCAACTTTATCCTCAACTTCTACCTCATCTCCTTCAATTATACTTGGAGTATGGACGACCTCGTGTTCATCTGCAACCTCAGAAACTTCAGTCTCTTTAACACCTATAAATATACTTCCCTGTGTAGCATCTCCAGACTGCTCTTCTGCCTCTTCTTCCGATTCCTCTCCTTCACCACTTACAGCAGCTATAGCGTCATCGACATTTCCCACCATGGAATCCAGCTGTCCAGGTCTATGTGCAATGTCTAAATTAAATTCTACTTCCGATGGTAAAGCTACATTATCAAGTGACTTCTCATATCCATGCATAGGTGATGATGATATTAAAGGATCGGGATCCATCATGAACCAAGATGGAGATACTGGAACAAATTCTGCAGCATCTGGATTCAACTGTGACGTCATATCTGAGTCCTATAATTCAGTTTTAACAGACGTGTTCTTATTGTTTTGTGTTGATCCACAGAAGTTATTCCGCTCTTCTTCTTCCTCTTCACCTTCTTCATACACCACTCTATTAGGCACTTGTAATTCATCTGGAACGTTTAAACTTTCACCTTTTTCCAAATAGGAATAAAGCCTTGCTACAGGATCCCTACTTGCCGATGTTTGTTCACTAATATAACTTCTTCTTCCACTGTTAATTTCATACTTATTTGTTTTCTCTTCTGTAACTGTTGTTACCGTCTTTTCGCTTGCCACCTCCTTGTAGCTTTCATTACTTCTAACATATTCAGTTTTCCTTGCAGTTTCTTGTGTTCTCCACCAAACACCATGTTTGTTGTTTTTAGCTCTTTCTAATGAACCACTTGAGTATGGGTCACCTCTGGCAGCTCTTTCCCGGGACTCGTCCTTCGCGTGGACCACTCTGGCAAACACACACAACCGGTCCAGGTCCACAAAACAACGTGGACGGTCTGCGAACACCAAACGAGATCTCTCTTGGGGAGTCACCCCCTCCAGGATTGCTTGTATAATGTCCCTCTCGGGCAACCCCAACCTTAAAATCCGGGCAGCTTTCCGTATACTCTGCACAAAGACCGCCAAAGCCTCTTCGTTGGCCTGTACACGATAGAACAACTTAAATTTCAACTGGTCACATCGTCGACGAGGTATGAAGAAGTCCAACACCTCCCCATGGAGAGAGTCGACACTGCTGCCACGACGCAGAGTGTTGGTGACCAGCGCAGCCAATGAACCCCGGCAATACGGATATATAAGGGACAAGAATACCCCATCGGACAGACCCGGGAAATCCGCCAACTGCAGGACAAGGTCCAAGAAAACCAACAACTTGTCCTCATCTCCTCCATCCACCACCGGAAGTTTCTGGAGAATGCTGGAAATAGGGTTGGGCAGTCTCTGATAACATACCCCCGCCAGAATTACACAATACGTAACAATGAAACATAATCACAACAATTAGAAAAACTTGAGTACTATCCTTCCTTCAAGTAGACCCCGGGTTCCCTAGCATTGCAGAGACCTGACCCACTCCTGAACTAGCTCTCGTTCACACCACACAAGAGGACAAACAATTTTTGACACTAACATAAGACATAAAATCCACAACATATCACATTTCACAAATACATACTTGACAGCCATCAAAAGTCAACATTGAATTTCCCAAAAAAAATCTTCTAACAATGAACTCTGCGCCAGTATCCCCGACGATACCGACTTCCGATCGGGCCACACCGCATCCTGCTAAACCAACACGTTATTATTCGAATATCAAACGATAATAAAATGCATCCCCATCACAACGCCCCAGATCTCCGGTAATTCAAAGTCCCCGACGACCTCAAAAATATTCCAACTAAAATGCATGCATGCCTCGTGGCGGCACCAAGTTTACAAGTTCAAAACGGCTGACCAATCATACATAAACATAATACATAAAAACATTGAACATAATACAAACATAGACATATATATTAATCTCTCTTAATTTTTTTAAGTGATAATTTTTCCCAGACTATTTCCAAGTTTGCAAGCCCCGTCACAACAAAGGACCAAGGGTTGAACCCTAGATAGAACCACGCTCTGCTACCATTTTTTTTTTTTTTTTTTTTTTTTTTTTTTTTTTTTTTTTTTTTTTTTTTTTTTTTTTTTTAAGAGGTTACTAGATATTTAGGACTAGGCAGAAGGCCTACAAGAAGCACAACGTGTGCTGGGTCCAATGAGACGGGACTTGCAATTAAAACTCTCTATTAACAAACAAATAACAACTTTTATTATTTCCTATGTTTTCATAATTCACATAATTTATATTAATATTTCTTAAATATTTATCATAATTCCAAACTTGATCATCATTTCCTTCACAACATATTTATAATTTTTCTGAATATTCATATATCATAAATTCATTAATTTTTAAATATCACAACCCCAAATATTTCAAATATCATTCCCTCACGTAACCCCTGACATAAAGATAACACATAATTAAAATACATACATATACATCACAAATAGAAATACAGAAGCCTAGTCAACAGCGAGTATGTTCTTATCACAAACATTTTATAATTTTAAAAGGCCTGTAACCGCATGGCTAATTTTATCAAAAAAAAAAAAAAAAAAAACAATCTATAAACCTGCAGTAAAAACTGGATTGCCCATAATATCAAGACAATACAATTCCAAATTTAAAGTGTCAGTACAGCCTGTATAGTTTTATAAAAAGGACACTTGTAAATTTAAAGAAAATTGGATTGGCCCATAATAGCAAAAATACAATTACAAAGTTAAAGTGTCAGCACAGCCTGTATAGTTTTATAAAAATTGTAAATTTATAATTTTAAAGACAATCTGAATTGACCCGGCCGCTGCCATGTGCCAGAGCCTGACCCGACATAAGGTAATATGTCCGGGCGCTTGCATGGATCTGCATCAACAGGTGACTACAACAACAGGTTTTATCAACAGGTTAAAAGTGTGAACCGGCCTAATGCAAACAAATAAAAAAACTCCCAACCCTTCTATGACATAAGAAAATGATCATGTGCCAAAAAAAAAAACGATTGTAATAGATACCAGACCAGCCTATTACAAACTGCACCCACCTACGTAACTAAATACCGATCCCCCATAAACTTCTACAACCCCATTCAGAATCATAGTAAAAAAGCGTAAAGCATAAAATTAATATCCGCCGGACACATGCCAGCGACCAGGCCTACAATTAATCTGGAGCGTAATTACATTATGATCACAATTTTACTGAAAGTTTGCAGCCAAAGTTCTGTCCCGCTGGACATGAGCACAATGAAGTATAACTTGTGTTTTTTATGGATTGTTAAATGCACAAAACATGGTGTTTCCTGTAGAGGCCTAGTGTAAGTAAAAATTGTTTAAATATCACCTCATTTGGTCCAGGTGGTTACAGTGGCATGCTTTACAGTTGATTGTCCCCCGGCAAGTAAGGCACGAGAGTCTAAAGGTGTTCGGGTCATGGTGAAGCTGGAATTATATCATGTGGAGTCACATCTCCGACTACATCGGGAACCATGGACGTTAATAATAATTAATTGACTGACCACTAAACCATAACACACACTGCCACCCCAAACCAATTACACTATGTTCATTATAACACGTTTAACATTGTCACTTTTTGTTTTTAAATTACTAGATCACACACAAGGCCTCAATGCTTCATTATTTGATATAAACTTATAATGCACCCTTACATACGTATGAAACGTTAACATTCTCAGACAGGTATTAAGCTTATAACACCACGTGCTCACACAGACAATCCATCAAAGTTTCCGAGTTCCACAAAATTATATAATCTCTTACACCTCTTTTTACATGGACAATTAGTATTTACAAAACACAAATTATAAGGCTATTTCAGTGTTTAAATAAACTAAATAAGTGACAATGAACATACATTAGATTTACGACCACGAGGCATGCTTCAAACTTTTATCCGTTTACATCTAAGTCAATTATGATTGAACTTTAAACTTTTCACAATAAAATGAATAATATATACTTAATGTACTTACCGGAGGTCGATTGAGCTTTTTTAGTTATGCATGATAGAGAAGAAAAAAAAACCACAATATATCTCTGTGCTGCCGGGAGAGACACTGTTTTCGCTTCTGTAGTAGGCCACTGACTGACTCAAACGTGCAGTTCGCGAGCTTGACCGCTTTCCCCACTAGATCACGCCGGCATGCGGCGAAGCAAAAATACAGTAACACAGAACGCTGCTCAATCATAACTTTGCCCTTATTTAATAATTCTATTTTATATATATAAGCCCGGTTTCCAAACCTCGGCACAATTCTTATTTATAATACATATATACAACTCATATCCTCTAACTTTACAACATGCGTCTATTTAGACATAACTAAAAAATGTATTTATTTACATCCAATAACCCGCTCTGCCTCCAAAACAGGCCCACGTTTACATAAATAAATTTTATGCAAACGTCCCTGTTCGACGCACCAATTGTAATATTCTTTATTACTTACTTTTTATTTTACTTTGTTTACCAACAATCAGCTGTAGCTTTCGTCCATTTTTTCAGACGTCATCTTGAACTATTGCCAACTGCATATTTTTACATACTGTACTTACCAAGGTCCAGGATTCTGTTAAGCGAGTTAGAAAGAGAGAAAAGGATGGTTATTTGAAATAAATAATTAATTTGGCCCAGTTTAGTTTAACATTCAATACTTTTATTAGTTAATAAAATTTATAAATCAATTTGTGATTTTTATTACCAAATAATCCATCTTTTATTTTATCTGACACAATCTTATCTCCATCCCTTAATTACATTCTACCATTTATTAATACACATGAAGAAAAGCTATATCAAACAGAAATCATTTTAAACCTAAATTCCGCAAACCAGCGCATCTTTTTTATGACATAATTTTCACCCCACACGCACACACACTCACCCCATACCCTTATGAGATCTCAGTTTTTTAGTTATTACTTTTTTCAATAAAACCAGAAAAACATGATATTGAATTTTGTTACCCTTTGTTAAATTTATTTTACCCCCCAAGTGTTACTCATCTGAAATTTCGTCCAAAAAGTCCAGCCTCCTTATGTGTTTTCAGTCACTCCGCACATTTTTCTTACTTTCACTTTTTGTTTATTCACCATTTTATCCGAAATTGTTAGTTCATTTATAATATAAAAAAAAACTTATTTCTTTCACTTATTTACATTTTAGTTGGCTTACTTCATCCATAGACTTTTTCGGCCATACAGTAGAGAGTATGAATTCAACTGGGTTTAGCCGGCGGGCAACCTTAAATTTAACCCTCAAGCTGCCCACCCGAAATTGTGTCCGTCGTCACTAGATGTTGGTTGGCGACTGACTTTATAAACCAAGCACGGACTGCTGATGCCGTCCCGGCGAGTTAGCGGACACTCCTGCATTCCTACGTGACATATGTTGGGCTCAGCTTATGACGTCGTATTGCTTGATTCCAACTGCACAAAGTTTAGAGTTCGTTTCGCTAAAAATAGCTGTCTTCCGCTGTTAGATCACCGATTCTGTAGCTAATAACTTTTCCCCAATACACTTATTAGAGAAAATGTTAATATTCCCAATATGTCTCAGGACGGTAATATTTGTACCGTTACAATACCTCCTCAATGAGAGATTTTATGCATAAAATCTCTCATTGACACTCACATACTTCCTAAAGGGATCAGTCTAGATATGGCGCCATAACCCCATTTATATTTTACTAAAACTCATGGGTAACTTATCCCCCTGGTCCAGTGACTGTGGCCGCACCTGAATGACCTTACTGGACTTCCCTCTCGAGATCCCAACACCGCAAGGCCAGACAGGCACTTGACGCCCCTGCTCTGACGTGCTGGCCAGCACAGGACCGCCGCCACAGCATCACCAGACACTGAAACATTAAATCAAAATATTAAATAATGGCCTTGTATTATACCATATCCAGAACTGATCCGGTCTCCCCTTAGCTGTGCTGGTTTGCATTAAGAAGCAGTTTTTTTTTCAACTTGCTAACATACATGTTCCCTTAACCTAACCTAATACATCTTAAATTTTTAATACCAACATTTTGTATGTCCCTCTCTCGTTAATTCTTATCCCAAATTCAAATATTTCCCTGATTCCAATCAGAATTTAAATAACCACTTCCCATTACACCATTACAAATATCTTTCATTACCCAATTCACATCTCAAAAGTATTTAAATTCATTACTAAATTCTTCTTAGACACATTTAAATTGACTACATCATCACAAATTATCTACTTATATCTTTTCTCAAAAAATTGTTAATCATTTCTATAATACTCTTTAAAACAACACAAAAATCATTTAATTACATCATAAGATCAATCACACATTCTATATTATCAACATAATTCTATTTAACCGGTTTATTTTATCCCATTAACAATAATCATCAACTTTCTCCTTCCACACACACTATTGCCCCCCTAGACTGTAGCGCCCAGTTGCCTCCACAAGGACTGAGGCGGAAGGGGTGAACATTTTTTCTTTTATTTCACCCCATCCTTGCTTCGGCATTACATAAACTTCAGGGTACTAGTACCCCTACCAATAAACTTATTGATACGCTCCTATTCGGTCTACCACCCCTGCTATAGGTGTATAGCCGTGTTCCAAAAACAAAATTCTTATATTCCCCTTTTGTTCCCCGTTAAATTTCTATGATGCACCAATTTCAAAAGTAACCAACTATGGTCAGTGTACAATAAGTCTGCCCATAGCTGGTTGTAAACCAAAACCATGGTCTGGGCTGGTAAGGCCGGGACCACCCAAATATGGGGAATCGCATTTGAACATACAATACATGTTTTATCTCTACACAATTACATACTACTCAATTAGACACTTTATACTTCTCATAATCAACACAATACAACATAATAAACACTCAAAATGAACATTACCATTATTACATTAAAATAAATCTTTCACTTTTAAATTTGCCTCAGAATTACAAACATTACAACTTTAATTTCAATTTTCCCTGATTAAACATTTTAACTGTTTATCTTGCATTATCACTTCAACTTTGACTTTCTATTGAACCTTTTAATAATCAAACTTTAATTATTTATCATTTATTATACAATTAAATTCTCCAAAAATTTAAATTTATTACCAACATCCTTCTTGTCAATTAAATTAATTACCTCAAATTAATTTAATTACATAATTTAAAACATTTTACATTCATAGTACTTTACTTTCATAATAAACTTCATTTATGGCAAAATATTATTGTTGTTATTGTTATCACCTCAATCATAACTGTTGTAATAAAACAATGAAGTCCGCCTCCTTATAGCCCCGCGATGGAAGCCAAATTTGTAATAATACGAGACGTCTGCCTCGTTCACGCCCCGCGATGGAAGCCAAATTTGTAATAGATCGATATGTTAATAAATAAATAAAAGGTTGATGTATGAGAATTGTGCTCTCCTGTAAGCCCCACTGGTTGTGCTAGTCGATTTTGTAATAAAACGATATTGCAAAATATAGCTTAATTTACAATGTGTGTAGTAACGTAGCTAATATTTTCTTGTCTTCTAAGCTCTCACTGTTGATCTTCGCTTTTGTAATACAACCATACTATAATTGTAATTGTATAGTGTTCCGGTATAATATTACCCAGGATAATTTTTATGGTGTGTATGTGTAGTAGTGACGTTCCGCTCTGGGAATCGTCGATTTGGTAAAGTTCCTGGTCTTTGTTATTATCAAATAAACTCAGTGTATTTTGCTGTGGTAGCAAATTGAAATAAAATATAAATTTAAAATTTATATTTATAAAAAAAAATAATTTCGGAAAAAATATTTTCGGTGTATTTATGTGCTTAATATTTAGGAATAAATCAAGGTTGTTGATCGTAATTATAATTATAATAGTGTGGTGTTTAATTTGGTAATAAATTTCTGTTCGGTAAATTTGTTAAAAAGATAATCCAATTAACTTCAAGTTAGGCGAAAACGGCTCTCTTCTTCTTACTCTTGAAATGTTGTAGTTTCGCATATACTGCCTTTAAAGATTATCTAGTTTTCTTGGTTAATTAATGATTATGTCCTTTTATAAGAAAAATCAACTTCAATTTACCAAAAAACAAACAAAAACGTTTATTAAACACAATAATAAAGTTGGTCGATTAATTAATCGAGGTTACAAAGCCATATCGACTCGCTCAGGGTCGGTCGATATTAGAAGTTTTACAGTTGTATTATTTAAACAGGTTCTTTGAACGGTTATTTATATAAAAAGCCAGAGAAGGTCAGGGACATGAAAGTATAACACTTACAATTCAAAAAATGTCTTAAATTTAAACAATATAATGGTAATTATTAATAATAAAAGTTTATATATAATTTTGTTCAAACCAGAAAGCAGTCTAGTCGTCTCTAATTGCGGTGACGATCCTGGATCAAAATGGCCACCTGACGCATGCGCGTTGATAGCTTCTAATGTAAACAAAGTACTTGTTGAGATAATATGTCCCTTCTTCGGTTAAATGTTCTTCGCAATGGTATATGATCTTCTGGGGTATAGTTTATTGTCACTGGTGTATCATGGAATAGTTCACTTTGTGTAAAAATGTTGTTAAATGGGTATATCTACTGGTGTTTATGCGTGTCAGTTAACCTCGAATTTTCACTTGGTGTTTGGTGCGATTTCAGTGTTATTTCATTTAATTAGTTATATGTGATTTCGTTTATAGGTGTTATGTAGTTCATGGGTCAACTTCACCACTTCACTTTCATTAAAATAGTTAAAAAATTAGTTTTACATAAAATGATTCCGAACTTCGTTATAACGTAACGGCCATACAGGTTGGTTCTATCAAATATTCACATGAAGTGCTCTCTTCGAGGTATAATAATGAACTGTCTGTATTTCCTTCGTCTCATGAAAATCTTAGCCTATATAATATATCTCATACATTGTTTCAAATTGCCATAACTTCCGACACACTTTAAAAATGTACATTATGCTCATAAAATAAATTCGTTATTAGTTAACTGTTTGAAATATAAAATACATATTCGTTTTCACTATTCTATTCTACTTATTTTGATAGTAATTAAGTTAGTATTACAAAATTTTATCTGAAAATTATATTTCTTATAATTTTTGGGAGGTAGGCCTAAAATTATACTTCCTGTCTTCTATGTAAATAATAGCCATTTTCCCTAATATAATTATTATTCTATTAAATCTGAAATTTGTATAATTATCAATTCTCACTTATTTTATTGCAATTTAGTATACTAATGATGGTTTTTTAATATAATTCATTTGTATATGACTCCCCTTAGGATAATGTCAGTGAATCTATTTCAGTTTTAATGGTATTTTATTAGACAATTAAATAATTTTACTCATATAATGACCATATCTCTAGAAAGCCTTATTTACATAGTATTTAATATGTTGAGTTTATCTTGCCTAAATATTGTCATTTTATCTGGTTTATAAGACTAGGTTTGTTAATTATTCTGCAGTTTAAATTTATTCTTTGGCCTAGATCTGATGTGTGGCTAATTTCCAAATGTTTTATTAATGTAGTTATTTTATATCCTTCTCTGACTGGTATAACATAAATTATTGATTATATAATTAACATATAACATCTCTCTATATCAAAACTGGTGTTCTGAATAACATTGCTTAGTATATTACCTAATAACATAAATAAAAAATATTCTATAACATTGGAATGGTATCTAATTTTAGATATGTCATTCCTAAATTAAAATGAACAATAAAATAACAAATTACAACACTAACATTTCTTATGGATAATTCTTACTTATCTAATTACTATCTGTAATAGGAATCTGACATCCTGGTTACATATAATGGTTAACATCTTATACTACTCAACATTAACAATTTGTTTTGTAATTCCCCCTTTTACAAGGTTTATGCCCCATCTTTAAGTATAACCCTGGCTATCTAAGTTATATTCCATTCTATGGAATGTTCATACAGCTTTAGTAGCTTTTTATTAGTAACATTACTATTTCATTATCAAAGTAGGCACTGTTCATAAAACTTAAAGTTTATTGCTTTGTACTGTAACTCATGCACCTTTTTAAAGTTTATTATTTATAATTTGATCACTTGCACTTGTCTATGGTGAATTATCAATATATTTACTAGTCTTTTTCTAGTTTTTAACATGAAATATTCAACCATGGGGGAACTGTGAAGATTTGTTTATACAAACTAAACAATAACTTTTTGAATGCACTAATATTTAATACTACTAACACTTTTAGTTTTTTGTCAGTTTTACAGTGATATGGTTTTTTAGGGTGTTATACTTTCTCTTTGGGCATTCATTGATTTTGGGGTTTTTTGGGGGTTCTTTCCCTATGGGGTTTTTGTTTTATATGGGTCGTCTTAATTATTCTTCTTTCTTTTTTGTGTTTGGTTATTCTTCCTTCTTCTGTAGTTTTGGATTATCCTTCTTTCTTCTTTCTTCTGTAGTTTTTATTTTTACTATTCTTCTTTCTTCTTTGAGTTTGGTTCTTCTTCTTTCTTCCTTCTTCTGTAGTAGTAGTTTTAATTAGTCTTCTTTCTTCCTTGATTTTAATTATTCTTCTTTCTTCTTTCTTCAGTAGTTTTAATTAGTTCTTCTTTCTTCTCTAGTTTTAATTATTCTTCTTTCTTCTGTCTTCAGTAGCTTTGATTGTTCTTCTTTCTTCAGTAGTTTTAGTTTTGACTATTCTTCTTTCTTCAGTAATAGTAGTTTTAATTAGTCTTCTTTCTTCTGTCTTCAGTTGCTTTGATTGTTCTTCCTTCTTCTTTCTTCAGTAGCAGTAGTTTTAATTAGTCTTCTTTCTTCTTTGGTTTTAATTATTCTTCTTTCTTCTGTCTTCAGTAGCTTTGATTGTTCTTCTTTCTTCCTTCTTCAGTAGTAGTAGTTTTAATTAGTCTTCTTTCTTCCTTGATTTTAATTATTCTTCTTTCTTCAGTAGTTTTAATTTGGGATTGTTCTTCTTTCTTCTGTAGTTTTATTTTGGGTTATTCTTCTTTCTTCTTTGAATTTGGTTCTTCTTCTTTCTTCCTTCTTCGGTAGATTTAGTTTTAATTAGTTCTTCTTTCTTCTCTAGTTTTAATTATTCTTCTTTCTTCTTTGGTTTTAATTATTCTTCTTTCTTCTGTCTTCAGTAGCTTTGATTGTTCTTCTTTCGTCTGTCTTCAGTTGCTTTGATTGTTCTTCTTTCTTCTTTCTTCTGTAGTAGTAGTTTTAATTAGTCTTCTTTCTTCCTTGATTTTAATTATTCTTCTTTCTTCTTTCTTCAGTAGCTTTGATTGTTCTTCTTTCTTCCTTCTTCTGTAGTAGTAGTTTTAATTAGTCTTCTTTCTTCCTTGATTTTAATTATTCTTCTTTCTTCTTTCTTCAGTAGTTTTAATTAGTTCTTCTTTCTTCTCTAGTTTTAATTCTTCTTCTTTCTTCTTTCTTCTGTAGCTTTGATTGTTCTTCTTTCTTCCTTCTTCTGTAGCAGTAGTTTTAATTATTCTTCTTTTTCTATCTTCAGTAGTTTTTCACTGTGTATGCCTTTGTTTCTTCTAGTCTGGTTTCCTTGTTGGGGTATATTAATTGCCTGCTTCTATCTTACCTGGGTAATTTTGTTGTTATCATTTTTAGTTTCCTGGGTTTTTAAATTTGTATTATATTATATTATTTGCAGAATTTTTCTTTATTTAACCTTTCTTGTGAATGTATTAGTAAATAGTGCATTTTAATTAATTCTCATCTGGATATTCATTGAGTAATGCATTTGTGTGGATTATCTGTCACGCTACACTGTACACCCTGATCATACAAAATACAATGTACCTCCCAATAACATAACCTTAACACAGTACATTTAACATCAATACAACTTTATCTACAATTTTTTTGTTATATCATTTTATTGTTTACCACACCTCATTACATAAGTTAGCCAAGTAATTACCATAAACTAAAATAATTAAATGTTCATTCACTATATATCTAACCACCATTATCGAAATTAGTCTGATTTTTACATAACAATTTTCATTCTTAATTACATGCATTATATTCTTATTTTTTATACAATGTCCCGTTAAATCTGTATTATTCATTATAACATAATAATCTATAGGATTATTCCTTATTATTTATCTCATAAACCTTGACAACATTAGTTATATTCAAGTCGCCCTTAGTATTATTCGTTATCCCCAGGTAAGTTATGATCTCATCATCATGTTCATCTACTACATCAAGTACACTAATCCTACTCCAAGGTAAGTGCTTTTTATTGTCAATATTATCTACTCCATCAGGTAAGTTTTTAATTCTCTCAACTCTCTCAATACTTATTCTCTTTACTAACTCTTTATGATCTCTACTCAACTTGAATAATTCTATTTCTCTCTCATTCTCCAAATCACCTTCCCACTCCCATTTCACATTTTCTCTCTCACTCCATGCAGAGGGCACTACAACATCATAAAAACACCTTCTGACTTTTCCAGGACAACTACAAAAACTTAAGGGACCATTTTGAGACCTTCCGTCTCCGATTGAGGACCACGTGCCCTCCAAAACACCTGTGAAAACTCCATTTCCCAATATACCCGGGGAAAATTTACCCTCTGCCATATTTGTACTTAAACTATCCCCATATTCTCTCTCAAGCACATCTATACCTATCACGACCCCATTACTACCCCCTACTCCAATTACTCTCTCATTATCACTATTAATTTTTCCTGTGTCACCCTTAGATACCCCTTTTTCAATTATCTTACCACTACTACTTGTTACGTCATTATTATAATTACCACTTACCTCGTTAATTATTTCTTCGTTATTATTCATCTTCATATCACCATTATAATTATCACCTGTATTGACATCTATCACTTCTTTACATTTTTTATTCTCGTTACACTTACCTGTATCTATTCTCCACACTCCCATCCTCTCAATACTTTGTTCTAACTCGTTAAATTTAATTTCAAATGTCTCATTGGTTTCCTCAAAACGTTTGTTAATTTGCTTTATTTCGTCTCTAATTTCATTAAAATTGCTTTCGTTTTTTGTATTCTGTTCATTCATGTTAGTGTTTACTTCATCAAAACGACTATTTATTACAGTAAGTTTTACATTTTGTTCCTCTAACATCGCATTTTGCTTTTCTAGAAGTAATTGCATCTTATTCATTATATCATTACTGTCAGATTGTTTATTTTGGATAGGCGTTGAATGAATCGTAGCGCCTTCCATTGTTACAGATTCTGTTAAGCTTGATTGACTTTCTGTACTAATGTCAGTTAGGCTGACTTCATTGTTATTATTCTCCATTGTAATTATTTTATTATTTTATTCTTATTTATAATACATATAAACTACTCATATCCTCTAACCTTACAAAATGCGTCTATTTAGACGTAACTAAAAAATGTATTTATTTACTTCCAATAACCCACTCTGCCTCCAAAACAGGCCCACGTTTACATAAATAAATTTTGTGCAAACGTCCCTGTTCGACGTGCCAATTGTAATATTCTTTATTATTTAACTCCTAAAGGCAATGCCTTGTCGCTCTATCCCTTGCGATATTCTTCATTTCTTCATAGGACCCACTATTCACGACACTCATTGTGCTGCGGAAGTATGCAGTTCTTGGTCTTCCTTTGGGCTTCTTCCCCACTACTTTGCCCTCAAAGATGTTAGTTAAAAAAGCACTATGTCTGATCACATGCCCTATCAACTTAATCTTCCTCACCTCTATACTCCTAAGCAGTGTTCTATTTTCATTTATTTCCTCTAAGATCTGTTCATTCGTCTTCCTATCTGTCCAACTAGTTTTTGTCATTCTCCGCCAAATCCACATCTCCATTGCCTGAAGTCTGTCACTCTCCACCTTCCCTAAGGTCCATGATTCACACCCGTAAGTTACAACACTCCATACAAATACCTTAACAAACTTTTTCCTTGTTTCAATACTAATATGGTTGCTTGTTAATAAGTTCCTTTTGCTCTGGAATGCTTGTTTTGCCAGAGCTACTCTCCTCTTAATCTCTGCCAGACACTTATTCCCACTTGTAACTATGCTACCCAGGTAACAAAATTCAGTAACGTGCTCCAATATTGTGTTGTTCAACATAATGGTTGATTTAATGTCTTCTCTTTTTTTACTTACAACCATTATTTTAGTTTTCTTAACATTTATCCTCAATCTCCAAGCGTGAAGAATTTTGTTAAACGTACCTAACATTCGGGTCATATCCTTTTCTGAGTCAGCCATCAGTACAATATCATCTGCGAAGTGAATACTGTGTATCTGTTCCCCATTTATTTTAATTCCCCTAGAACTCCTTTTCATCTGAGTTACAACATCTTCTATAAACAAATTAAACAAGTACAGTGACAGTGGGCAACCTTGTCTTACCCCCCTTCTTATTATTGCTTCCTTTTTACATCCATTTATGTCTATTTCAGTACTTTGCAACCTATAAATATTGAAGATTACCCTTCTAACTTTCCAGTCAAGTCCTGACTTCCTCATAGTTTGAAACAACAGCTTCCAATCAACATTGTCGAACGCCTTCTCAAGATCCACAAATACTAAATAGGTTTTCCTATTCACTTCAATTCTCCTCTCCAAGATCTGCCGCAGAGCCAAGATTGCTTCTCTGGTTCCTCTACCTGCTCTAAATCCAAACTGATCCTCCTCCAAAGTGTAATCAATCTTTCCTTCCAGTCTGTTCTTCACTATGTTCAGCAAAATCTTAGCAGCATGAGATATTAAGGCTATCGTTCTATAATTAGCACAGTCGTCTACTTTACCTTTCTTTGGTATTGTGATTGTTCTACTTTTAATGAAATCAACTGGCAATACTCCCTCTTCATAGCACCCAGTAATTATTCGAAATAGCTGGTCTTTCGTTCTCTCCCCTACATTTTTCAAAAGCTCTGCTGGGAGACTGTCAGGCCCTGTCGCTTTTTTCATACTCAGACCTTTAAGGGCATAATCAAATTCCACCCTGCTAATTGGCGGTCCTACCATATCTCTATCTACAGCATTCTCATTTTCTAGAAACTCCTGCATGACTACCACAGCTTCCCCATCATATAGTTCCTCTATATACTCCTTCCAACGCTCGTTGACCTTATCATTTTCGAAAAGTATTTTACCACTTTTATCCTTAACAACATTACTTCGAGTCTTATGCTTCAACTGTAACGATTGTATCCTTAAATACAGTCGACTCCCTCTCGTTCGGACTCCGATGGTTCGGACGCCGGATGGTCCGGACTACTTCTTGGAAATGAGTCATCAGCGCGCGCCGGGTTTCTCACGGCCGAAAACGACAGGATTGAGCGTGTCTGTTTATTTCCGGCCTACATATAAACAAAGATCCTCAGTTCGGCTTACGATTGCGTTTGCTCCGGATCGTCATACAGTGTACTGTAGCTGTTTTTACTAATTACTACTGATATTTTTGTGTGTTTTAATAATTTTCAATGTGAGTTACATATGTTATTATAAGTGAGTTTATTTGTTAGGTGAAATTGTAGTTTCAGTAACTCTGATTATTTGACAGTAAAATTCTCAAAAATGAGTGAAAAACGGAAGCATAATACGGTTAAAATGCAAGACAGACTTAATATTTTACAACGTTTAGATAAGGGTGAATCAGTGCAAAGTATTTGTACGGAGTTTAATGTAGGGAAAAGCACAGTTTATGATTGGCGGAAAAACAGAAAATCGATCGAGGATTTTTGTATGCAAATTGAAGTCGAATCCGTCCTTTCTACTCGATCTACCTTGAAAAAACCACACCATGAACTTGTTGATGACGCATTATGGTTGTGGTTCATGCAGGAACGTAGAAGAGGGACTCCTATAAATGGGCCGATTTTGAAAGAAAAAGCCGTCATTCTTCATTCAAAACTTGGGGAAAAAGGAAACTTCTCGGCAAGCGATGGGTGGCTAACAAGATGGAAAAAACGGCATGGAGTGCATTTCCTTGGAGTTTGCGGGGAGAAGCTTTCAGCAGACCAACCGGCAGCTAATGATTTTTCTGAAAAATTGAAGCGTATCATTGAGCGTGAAAAACTAACCCCAGAACAAGTGTACAATATCGATGAGACCGGGCTTAACTATAAACTTTTGCCTAATAAAACCTTTGCCACTCCTCAAGAAAAGTCTGCTTCGGGCTTTAAAGTAAATAAAGAAAGGATCACTGTTGCACTATGCTCAAACGCAACTGGGACACACAAGATGCCGCTATTTGTGATTGGAAAGTCGGCCAAACCCAGAGTATTCAAAAACTTAAACATGTCTTCCCTTCCAGTGTATTACAGGTCACAAAAGTCTGCCTGGATGGATTCTTATTTGTTTAAGGAGTGGTTCGTGGCTCAATTTGTTCCGTCTGTAAAAGAACATTTGACATCCTTGAAATTGCCAGTAAAAGCAGTTCTTGTGCTTGATAATGCCCCTACGCATCCAGAGGAAGGTCTCGAATGTGATAGTTACAGTGACATCAAGCTTTTATATATGCCTCCAAATGTAACAAGTATCGCACAGCCCATGGACCAGGGTGTAATCGAATGCTTTAAGAGAAAATACCGGAGGAAGCTTCTTTCAGAAATTTTGGATAAGATGGATGGTAATGACAATGCAGGTCTCATCCAGACGCTCAAGACAATTAACATTAAGGACGTCATTTATATCGCTGCTAAATCGTATGATGAAATCCCATCATCTACGTTTACCAAATCCTGGAGAAAATTGTGGCCAGATGTTGAAACTCTCGTTGAGAAGAGACAAGAAGACAACCCAAATACAATAGGGTTAAATATTCATGCAACTGAACCTGATGACAACCACTCAATTTTAAAGGATTTACAACGGCTGCCTGATTCTGCTAGTATTAATGAGAATGACGTGGAATGGATTTCGCGAGCTGATGATGAACTGGCTAATGAAATCCTGAATGATGACGAAATCGTCGATGTAGTCCTTCGTCAAGAGGAAGAAAAAGAAGAAGACGACGACGAAGGTGATAGTGAAGCGGGAAATGGCGTGGGAATTTTGACTCATGCAGAGGGTAGGGCAGCACTGGAACTGGCAACTACCTACGTCGAACAACAGCCTGGCGCATCAGCTGTGGATGTTATGTTTCTAAGGAAGTGGCGTGATTATGCCTTCAAGAAAACAGTTGAAGTAAAGAAGCAGAAGAAAATAACAGATTTCTTTTAATATTGCAAAGCCAAGTTTTTCATTAGTTTTAGGTTTAAGTTTATTCGTTTGGGACAATTTTATGAACCTAAAATTGTGTTCCGTACACTTGAAAATTGTCTTAAAATGTGATTTATAAATATAGATACGCTATTACAGGTTGTAATTTACATAAGTAAAAAACCGCCGGATGGTCCGGAAATTTTTTAATCCGGACAGGGATCCGGTCCCGAGGTGTCCGGATTAGAGGGAGTCGACTGTATGCCTTATCACATTTTCCTCTACTGAAATCATCTTCTATTTCAAGACTTAGTTGTTTCATCCAATTTTCTTTTTCAATGCGACACATAGAGGTAATCTGATTTTTTATTCTCTTGTACTCCTGATAATCCTTATTTCTCAGCTTATTACGCCTCCTTATTAGATCCAACATTTCCTGTGTCATCCACGGTTTCCGTGGTTCTAACTTTCTCTTCCCTAGAACACGCTGTGCTGTTGCAATTATTCCATCTCTTACTTCCTCCCAACTTGGCCTTCCTTCCATCAACATGTCTGTCTCCTCTTCCAATTCTTTTACTGTTTTGTCATCGGTCAGTTTTTCTAAGCACCAGTTCTTTTGTTTAGATTTCCTGATTTTCCTAAATTTAATATTGCACTTGGCCATAACGGGAATATGGTCACTATCTATATCCATACCAGGATATGAATGACTAGATTTGACTTGGTTCTTATATCTTTGTCTGACTAGAATATAATCGATCTGATGCCTCCTAACATCCCCCGGTGCTTTCCAAGTGTATCGTCGTCTTTTGGGGACTTCAAAACATGTGTTTGTGACGATCATCTCATACTGCTCACAAAATGCAAGTAACCTTTGATAAGTAATATTCTTTATTACTTACTTTTTATTTTACTTTGTTTACCAACAATCAGCTGTAGCTTACGTCCATTTTTTCAGACGCCATCTTGAACTATTGCCAACTGCATATTTTTACTTACCAAGGTCCAGGATTCTGTTAAGCGAGTTAGAAAGAGAGAGCAGGATGGTTATTCGAAATAAATAATTAATCTGGCCCAGATTAGTTTAACATTCAATACTTTTAGTAGTTTATAAAATTTATAAATCAATTTGTGATTTTTGTTACCAAATAATCCATCTTTTATTTTATCTGACACAATCTTATCTCCATCCCTTAATTACATTCTACCATTTATTAATACACATGAAGAAAAGCTATATCAAACAGAAATCATTTTAAACCTAAATTCCGCAAACCAGCGCATCTTTTTATGACATAATTTTCACCCCACACACACACACACACTCACCCCATACCTTTATGAGATCTCAATTTTTTAGTTATTACTTTTTTCAATAAAACCAGAAAAACATGATATTGAATTTTGTCACCCCTTGTTAAATTTATTTTACCCCCCAAGTGTTACACAACATCTGAAATTTCGTCCAAAAAAGTCCAGCCTCCTTACGTGTTTTCAGTCACTCCGCACATTTTTCTTACTTTCACTTTTTGTTTATTCGCCATTTTATCCGAAATTGTTAGTTCATTTATAATATAAAAAAAAACTTATTTCTTTCACTTATTTACATTTTAGTTGGCTTGGGCATGCCCGTACTTCACCTGCGGACTTTTTCGGCCATACAGTACGAGAGTATGAATTCAACTGGGTTTAGCCGGCGGGCAACCTTAAATTTAACACTCGAGCTACCCACCCGAAATTGTGTCCGTCGTCACTAGATATTGGTTGGCGACTGACTTTATAAACCAAGCGCGGACTGCTGACGCCGTCCCGGCGAGTTAGCGGACACTCCTGCATTCCTACATGACGTATGTTGGGCTCGGCTTATGACGTTTTGTAGTGTGATTCCAACTGCACAAAGTTCAGAGTTCGTTTCGCTAAAAATAGCTGTCTTCCGCTGTTAGATCGCCGATTCTGTAGCTAATAACTTTTTCCCAATACACTTATTAAAGAAAATGTTAATATTCCCAATATGTCTCGGGACGGTAATATTTGTACCGTTACAAGGAGATACAGGCAAGATTGCTGAGTGAACTGAAAACTATACCATAACAAGAATTTCACAAATTTTTTATAGACTGGAAAGGCGTTGGTATAAGTGAATTGTATGTAACAGGGACTACTTTGAAAGGGACTAATTTGAAGAATAAATAAATAATTTTATAACAAAACAAAAATTCTCATTATTTTCTTAGCACACCTTGTATATAATGAATTAAAGAAAACAAACTAATGATTATCGTGTTTAGATATTGGCATTAGATAAGTGGCATGTTAGATAAATACTTCCATAAATGTATTTTTCTGAACACATGTTGAAGTGACTGTTTGCTTTTCTGTAATTTTATAACCATTAACAGATTCTGTAATATTTACATCACTGTTTATCTGTTGGTATTGCTTTTCTGAATTAATTATGGTGACAGAATGAAAATGTTGATTGTGATGCATTGTGTTTTTGTCAGAAGCAGAACAAACGATTGAGTGTTCGCAGCAAGTCAACAAGTCAACAGTTTGGCATCAAGGTACTCACTACTTTGCCAGCTATCTGTCTGTCATGCTTGTAGACAGTTCTGCACTTAAAATTTACTGTTTTTAACTGTCTTTTTACACTGTATTTATTTATTGTAATTAAATCAGAATGTTTGTATTACACTTATCAGTGTTGTTGCCAGAAGACACCCTCTCTTTGCCTGCAGTATTATCTCTCAGTGATATATCTCTATTCTCTCAGCTGCATATATGTACACACACAGACACACACACACACACACACCTGTGTATGAGTGTTTTATTATCCAGGCTGTGTTCACTTGGAAAGCTCCATTTTTAAATAGGTAAAATGAGATCCTAATTACGTTTTGAATTGTGTAAATATAATTTTTAAAATGTAATAAATTTGAGACAAAATATTAAAGTGACAATTATATTATAACAATATTACTACACTTTATTTATTCATTTAAGAAATCCTTTCTTAAATGAATAAATAAAGTGTAGTAAAAGTATGCCCTCCAAACGTGTTTTGCAAGTCTCACTTAATGTAACATCTTTCCCCCATTTATCTGCCTTTGCCTAAGAATATAGGAGCCATTTCTCAGCACCAATATGTTATCACAAATCATAATTTCTTACTAATGCATCAACACACACACACACACACACACACACACACACACACACACACACACACACACACACACACACACACACACACACACACACACACACACACACACACACACACACACACACACACACACACACACATACACACACACACACACACACACACACACACACACACACACACACACACACTGTTACTGTCTCAATCAATATCAGCTCTCAAAGCCACAGTTGTAGTTTTTTAGACCCATCTATGTATTTGGATTGTTAACATGTTTCTGCACTCGAAGGCCTACACTGACAGCATAATGACAACAGTGTGATGGGTGATAAGCTGCAGTTAATGAATGTGACAACACTGTGTTCATGTGGACTGAAAATCTGCATGTCATTTTACTAGCAAGGCAATTTGATTTACAGTTATATTTTCCTAAGGACACACTTGTACCGTAAAGCACTTCCAAGTATACATTTTTTAATTGTGAGAGTTACAGTATGTAACCCTTTTTATGGTTGCCATAAGGGATCTGTTTGCAGCTAAAATAAATTTGTTTTATAATCATCACTACATCCAATCTGTCTGTCCCCATGAGTATGCTTGAGCTCAATACTCAGCTATGAAGACTGTAATAGTTTATTTTCATGTGCAAAGCTAGCCAGTAAGACATCAACACCCACACAATCAATCTCAACTTCAGTGTTGTATTTACACACATACATATATGTGTTGTGTGTGTGTGTGTGTGTGTGTGTGTGTGCGTGTGTGCATGCATAGATGCATGTGCATGTGTAAGTGTATTACTTTCATGCTTTTTATACATAGACATTGTTGTCTACATACTGAGCATACACAAGTTGTTGCAGCTGTAGCTTATAACAGACCGATTTTTTTGTTGCACTCACTGCTATCCTGAGCCTGACAACTGTATTTGAATATTGACATAACACCACTCAGAATAGTCAGATAGAGGTTGTTGGTAATCATCAATCAAACAGTTGTTCCATTATAAAAAGAAATTACTGCTGTGACAACAACTGGTGTCTTCTAGTTATAAAATGGAAATATACCACATCTCTATGTCAACACTGAATTTCATAGGACACTGACATGTAGACCAAAAAATATGCACATGCTCTCACACACACACACACACCATAAGAAATAAAAATGCAAAAAATTAAATCCCATTTTTATGAATACATTAACTCATAAAAACCCGTGCACATGTATCAATCATCTTCAGATCTTCATCAAGCTCATGAACCTGCTGTCTCTCATTATCGTTCATGTATTTACTACTTTGGTTTCTTTATTTTATGTTTATATATTTGTTTATTATTGTGACATTGAAAGTGATTAATTGGAAGGGTAAAAAATGTTGACTTCATTTATTATATCAACAAAATAAATTGACATTTATTTAGGCTGGCCATAATTTAGTTTGCCCAAAACGGGACAGCTGTAACTTAACCGGTGGCGGTGGTGGGGGGTGGGGGTCCCATAAATATTTAGAAATCAACTTCATGAAAGTGCACTTTTTTCATTTAAGAAGTTTAAAATGATGAAATAAAAGTAAAACACTCTTTCATTATTTTTTTTTATTTATGAAACATGTAGTAATCATACATTATGTACAATTAGCAGAAAATGTTTACTACCTATATTTTTTTTATTTCTAATAAACACATTTTAATACACAGTAAACGTAAACATCATATTTTTAATCAAATGAACATGTATAGTGAATGGCTTGCTCAAATTAACATAAGTTCTTTTTCAGTTGTACTATATGTATTTTAACAAATATTTATGGTTTTGATGGTCCTGCAATTGATGACGATGACGTTGACGCCTCCTCATACCAGAAATACTTTTGGGAACTGCTTATCTTTTATAGAATATTTTTGTTTTTCAATAATATTTGATAAAACTCTTCACATGAGTGGTCAAAGTTTATTTTTACCATCAACATTGCACTTAGAGTTGAAATATGGAGCCGAGATTTTTCTGTTGACCACAACATCTGGTGTGTTGCACAATGTCACTACTTCCTCCATGTGCAACAGAGAAATTGACCCCACATGTCTTACAAAGAACACATGATTTGTCTGAAGTTGATGGGTCCGTTTTAATAAATTTAAATTCCCTTTGAAGGTCTTCATTAAATACGCAGGAACGTTTCTGTGATTTGGCCATTAGTAACAATCTAAACATATACTAAAATAACCTCAAAACAATCCCACTTCACTTAAAATTAACTGAAGTTTTTATAAATATTTCTGCAAAACTTTTCCATTGAAGAATTAAGCACTATTCTGTGATTTACATTTGTACTTTGTTCGGATATAAATCAAACACACACAACTTCACTTTCACTAACTTAGGGCTGTAATGGTCGGTGTAGCGCTTGTGTACCTGACGAATGGCAACTGCCATTCCACAACTGACGGCGGCGACGACCGACGAGTGATGAACTGAGCTATTTTTGTCTGCATCAAGCAGAATACAAATACTGTATTATTGTTATTGAATTTAACAACGCTATTTATTTCACCACTGTTATTTGAAGCACTAAATCACGTATTTTAACGTAAAAAGTTTCTTGAAGTGGGGAAAATCCGAAAAAACGGGACAAACAGGCAAACCGACGGTACGCTTTTAAAACCTCATGAAAATGGGACCGTCCCGTTCAAAATGGGACGTATGGCCAGCCTACATTTATTGCGTATAATTTGATCATTTCTAATGAATCAGGCAAGTCTCAAATCTTAAAATATTGATCCTACAAGGAATTATTTGTGTACTTGTCTTGTTTTTAGCCAGTGGCATTTAAAAATCTGTAAATGGAGTAGCAGATTTTGTGTGTCTACAAAATTATAAATGATGTTGAACTGGCTTTGCTCCACTTGCTGTAATTACTTCCCCCCCACTCTTGGTCTGTAATATCTGATGACATGAACTACATAACACTCAAGAGAGTTATTGCTGTCCCTTTATCTGACATTATATAGATCATTTTTAGTTTCAATTAAAGAGCTAAAATGAAGGTAGACAGTAATTCAAAATTTTAAATATTCAAAATTAATTTTCGCAGCAGATAATTTTTAGTGAAAATCAAATTAGTAAGTGTATTTAGTCTCATAATATATCATTATAATAAATCATTTGTGTGTGAGGTATGTCTGTAAAATTCCCGATCTTTGTGTAAATAGTGCATCAGATAGCACTACTAACATATTGTATAATATGTTTCATTAGGAAGGATTCTAGTGAAAACTACGACATAATATTTTGCTTAGTCATTGTTCTGTACCTATTTTTCTCAACAAGTGTTATGTGTGCCGTGCTATTTTTATTGTGTTTAAAATGAGTGATTTTCATGAGCAATGAATTAATATTAAATTCTGTGTTAAACTGAGAAAATCCTTTACACAAACATTTGACGTGTTACAAATGGTGTATAGGAATAAACATCTACTTTAACCTGAACTCAAGTACACGAGTGGTGGAAACGTTTCAAAATTGGGCAAACTTCAACTGATGGTGATTTTCGTTCAGGCTAGCTGTCAACACTCAAAACTGATAAGTTATTGTGAAAGGGAGAGGGGAATCATTCATGTAATCATCAAATTTTGGCATGAGTTGCATTACAAACAAATTGGTGCCTTGCTTTTTAACTAGTGAACATATTCACATTGACATGAGTCAAGAGCTTCTGAATCAAGCTAAAAGGATGAAAATATTACAAACACCAGCATTAATGAAGACATGGGTGTATGAACATGATTGAAACAAATATTAAAGTCATGCTCTTGATGCTTTTATGAGGAGACGCACACAAATACTCACATGTATTTGTTAGGATAAGAAAATGAAAAACAAATGATAAACTATGAGACAATTCATAATCATAAACTTTACAAATGTAGTTTTAAGAGTGTGTGTGTGTGTGTGTGTGTGTGTGTGTGTGTGTGTGTGTGTGTGTGTGTGTGTGTGTGTGTGTGTGTGTGTGTGTGTGTGTGTGTGTGTGTGTGTGTGTGTGTGTGTGTGTGTGTGTGTGTGTGTGTGTGTGTGTGTGTGTGTGTGTGTGTGTGTGTGTGTGTGTGTGTGTGTGTGTGTGTGTGTGTGTGTGTGTGTGGCAGTATATGTATCATGTTGTTGACACTTATAAACATATGTGAACAATTGTATGGTGAGATGGTATGCAAAATTCATGTTGCTAAGATATAAAAATATTGCTTTACTAACTGGTAATCTTTGCCTGCTAATCGTTTTTTCCACTTGCAAGCCTGAGTAACATTTTCTCTTCTGTCTTCCAACTTTTTCCAACTTTTATTGTATATATGTTTTGCATGTAGATGATAGATGTTTGTTTATACTGTATTAACTGTGAAGCACGTATGGTTATTAATAATTTATACAAGTTTTATTATTAATCAAGAATATTATCACATTACAATTACATAAAATCGTATTCTGTTAATTACAACAGTTTCTTTAGATTTCATTATAATACATTAATTGATCTTTAGACATGTAGTGTTCAGGTATTTGATTCATTTGTATATTATAAGGAATTAAATAACTTCTTGTATTCATTTCTCAAGATTGGCAGATGATATGTAACAGTACATAGGATGAAAAATAGTTAGAAAATGGTATAAACTAATACAGGACCATAAATAGTCAAAAATTCGTTGTTAATCACTTGAGGATAATAAAACATGATTATGGTTTTTTGTTTTAATCTATTTTTGTTTTTGCATATGAAACAGCTGTAAATATGATAAATTAAGACAGTATGTTCATATTTATAAAATAAAAGAATTCTTTTAATTTAATTATGAAAAAAAGATAACAAGCCTCAAACTGAAAGAGTTCAGAAACTGATTATATTTCTACACCAGATTACGTAACTTGTGTTAGTCCACAACCGGTAGCAGGCCACACTTAAGACCTCTTGTTACCATGGCAGGAGCTCCTTTGAACCTCAGTACACAGTATAATGGCTGGCTTGCCTGTCACCCCCTAAGTATCTGTGTTAGTGAATGTGAATTTTAGTTACTAAGTTGTTGTATCCACTAGTGTCTGTAAAATAAATTGTGTTGTAGTTTTTAGCCCTTTCTAGTATGTAGTTCATTCTCATTCGTATGTGCACTTTTAGATACATGTTTAGTTCCTTATTGAGCCACATTTAAATGCTTGAAAGCCATTGTTGCATTGTTAGTAGTTAAAATATAGGGATTACCAACATATAACTAGTAATATTAATACTTCTGGATGGTTCTACCGAATATTTATTGAATATGTTAAAGTATTTAATTATACTGTATAAGCAGATATTTTATGTGTTTTATGAAAATATTTTATAATTGAAAAATGTCTACATTTTTTGTACACAATATCTTGAGTAACACAAGTTATGAAACTCACTCTCTTCCTCATTTATAATGCAAAATATACAGTAAGCTTTAGAATTGTTTTCTGTTCAAGTGTCTGCTTATTGTAGAGATTAGTTTAATCTTTGTGCTACATTTTATATTTGTTTTATACTCTGGTAATTAGATTTAAATGATTTGTATAATGCAAGGCATTAATCCAGAATGATGTGCCAACAAAGGAAACAGTTGTAACAGAGAATGGCAAAGTGGTTGCTGACAATGGCAGTGGATCTGACAATGGAAGCCAGTTCTTTGCATTGCCCCTTGATTTCTATGAAATGAAACACAATCGTCCTCTGAGGCTGAAGAGGAAACTTCAAGAGTTTTACACGGCACCAATTACTAAGTTCTGGGCAAATTCTGTAAGATATTTATTGATTAATTATCATTATATTAATTACACAATTTATTATAAAACATTGCTATAATTTATTTAATCTTTTACAAATTATGTTTCTTTCTCTGTTACTATATTTTGTAGGTAAACGGGTTTCCTCTCCTTAAAACCCCACTGTTGTATTTGTCAATCTGTTTTGTATAACTTTAATTATATAAATCTCGGAGATATTTGGAGTTGTGGAATATATGAATGTAATTAATTAATATTAACTTAACTCTTTAATAATTATCAGTGTTAGTGTGCCTAGAACTTAAACAACTTAATCGTTATTCTACAATTTCCTCCAACCCTATTATACCTTGAAGAGAGATCAGTCTAATTTTGTAATTTTACACTCCCTCTTTGGTGTCAGATAATTCCGCTATAAGCGCTGCAGTATCGGCTCAACGAAACTTATAGGTTATTTCGATGTTTATATTAACCATTTATTCTATACTTATTCAGTTACTTTTGTTCCCAGTTCACTAAACCATACTCCAAATAACAAGATTTGACAAATATATAAAGGTTCTTTATTTGTTTACTTAATTCACATTAAATAAGATATGTGCTAATTAACATATGCTTGGACTATAGACTTCAGGTATCGCTTGTTGTTTATTTTAATCCTTTATTTATATTTGGTTATATATTATGTTTTGATTTGTATTTAATTTATTTCAGGGTGTGAAGGTTCTTGTAACTGTGGGGAAGACTAAAAATACATAGATAAGAATGCAAGATTTACAAAATTTATGTGTTGTGTATTTAGTATGATTAATATAATATAATTTACCAGACTCGAACGAAGCAAATCGTGTAGGCGGTTGATCGCTAAATTTACTGTTTAGAATGGTTATGCAGTATGGTTTTCTGTCTTCGGTTTAATAAAAGTAATTCTTGTCCTGTCCACGTCGGAATACAGCTTCTGGATTGATCTACAGCCCGATTGATGTTTCTTCTGCACCGCCAGGATCCAAATAAGTTCTTCCTTCGGTTGAAGCAATTAGTGTTGTTCCGTGTATTTGCAAGGTTATAATTTCTGGTGTTGTGAATATTATGAGTTGTGTTACTATTAATTCTTTCTATTAATATCTCATCAATTCCCTTCGGATATGGGACAATCCAAGTTCTTTCTTGTAGACTTCAGTTATTTACTCACTATTATTATTTCAGATTGTAGTGTTATTTGGTTAATCTGTATTGGTGTTAGACGTAACTATTGTCATGAGAATCTTGTACTTTATAATCGTATCTGATAATTATAATATTACGATTAAATAGATTATTCTTGGGTTTTTTAATCTCATCACGTTCAGTTTATTTCAAAGCAATTCTTGTCTTGTCTAAAATCAACAACTTCTTGTTCTTATTTTTCGTCCCTAGCAACATATAATAATTTCCGCCTTCCATATGTTTTGACTATATAGTGTTTCTTTCATATATTTTTTATCTATTCTTTATCAATTTGCTGTCCTATCGGGATGTAACTTTACCGATAGTTGGTTTATTACTTTATACACATATTCTATTGATTTTTTGATATAAGTCCGCTTTTTTTCTTTTTTATTATATTTAATCCACCTTCGATATTATATTTTACCAATCGATATTATGGCATTATGGTATTATTATAATTTGTATAAATTTTATTAAATATTATTAATTGATGCACCTAATCTTTATGTTATGAGTGTTTATATAGTAGTTTTGCCTATTAGGCCTTTTATTGTAAACTGATCTACCTGTGTTTATGTCTGTTATGCGTCTATAGTCCCTTTTATATAAATTCATACATACAATCAAATCTTAATTATTAGCACTTATATAAACAATTATTTTTCTATATCTATAACAATTTTATCTTGATCTCTTGATCACATACAACAAAATTCGAATTTATGAACATTGATTAACTGCCTCACACTTCATTCTACGACAGTCATTGAATAATACAACTTGTTTCATTATTTTTCATTAACTCAACACATATTTGATATAACATCACATAAACTTTATCATAACATTTTTGTCATAAAATAATACTTCTTAACACAAAATTCTTATTTGTTATTACCATAAATTAAGTCATTGTTTCATTTATTGTTTGCTTTTCATTAAACATAAATCATTAGCTATTATTTATCTTACATGTTCGTTTATTCTAGTCAACACTACCTTGCATCCTTATTTAATCTTGTCTATGATTATAATTGTAATTATTGGATCTCTGTTTTATTATGGGTTTAAATATCAATTTGTTTATTATTCTGTGAACCGTCTTTTATGTAACATGACTGCTAGCATTTCTGTTGCGTTACAATTTGAATTTATAATATTGTTCTTATTACATACAAACATAAACCATTAACTATACATATTCCTATAATCCCCTCCACCCAATCTTTATACACAAGCAAGCCATCGTACAGTTGCTTGTTCCAATGATTATTGCTCATAATAGAGAAGAAGTCATCTTCTGGATAGGTTGTTATCCAGTTCACACCACATGATTAATATTCTTTCACTCATCTCACATTCCAAGTCCAAGTCCAAGTTGAACGGAGCAGCAGCTAGTCGTGCTCCAGTGGTCGCAGTGTCCGGGTGATACCCGATGACTGCATGTTGCCTGCTTGTTACCCTGACTAGCGATCTCGCACTATCTAAGGAATGGGACCTCCATCGATTTTAATTTGGAGGGATAGGATGATGTTAATTTTCTTGGCCCCTGGGACCTTGAAGAGACCCGCGACTGCAGAATGGGGGAGGCCTCGAAGACTTCTCGTTTGAGAAGTAGGAATTACCCTCCCACAATGGGTAGGGTGCCTCTAACCGCTCAGGAAAAATCGGCGAGGACTGCCAAGCGGCAATGTCGGCGCACGGGAAAGAGCGTAGGAGGAGGCAGCATCCACCAGAGGTGGCACTAAGCACACCTAGGGCAAGCGCAGACCCCCCCTTTTCGGTCGCCGAGTGCCAGCACGGACAAGAGAAAGAAGGAAGGAGTAGGAATGTGAAAATACTCAAAGTCGGGGGGATTGGGCAGACGTTCTGTAAACTGCTTATGGGGGGTCGTCGAGCAATGCTGAGGGCGTTTGTGTCGTCTAGGTGGTGGGCCAACATCTGTGCTTAGTCAACGGATGTGGGGATGGGTCGAGACAGAGGCTCGGGTAAATAGTTTGAGGGCAAGGGACCGAACGAATTTGGTGAGTGAAGGAACCTTCAACCCTCGCCTGATGGCATCATTTCTGACAAACCAGGGAGAGTTGGAGATGTAGTGGAGGGTTCTGGATTGGAAAGCTTCCAAATGGGCGACAACGGTTGGACTGAGTAGTACCCAAAAGGCGGGAGCTGTGTAAGTCAGGATTGCCCTAAGAAAGAGCAAGTAGATGGTGAGTTTAGTGTGCACAGGCACTGAACCCCGATGAGAGAGAAAGGGAAATAGTTTGGCTCTGATGCCTCTGGCATGCTGGAGACTCAGGGAAACATGAGTTGCAAAGCTTAGACGTCGGTCAAGAGTGACGCCCAAGTACTTTACAGTCAGTTTCCATTCGATTGGGCTCCCTTCAAGGGAGAGGGACTGGCATCGGGAAGTAAATTTATGAGAAAAGGCGATCGCCTCGGATATCTCCGCATTGATCGCCATCCTCCACTTCTTTAGCCAGTCCGGAAGTATGGCGAGCTGACGTTGCACCAGGCCAATCTCTCATTATGAGTTATAGTGAGTTAAGTACTATGGTACACTTTCAGCACTGAGTATAAATAGACTTTGTTTTAGTTTTTTACACTATTGAAAGCAGCAGCTTCATATCTTGCAGTTTATGATTTCAAAACAGATCCATTTATGATAAAATTTTTTTAAACAAAATTAGTGCTTCATAACTTTTTGTAGCAGTTGGTATCATTCCACATACATTTTGTTTTCTTTCTGTGCTTCTGTAGTAACTCTTAATGCTCACTTGGACTTTCCAACAAGTTGTTTCTGAAGCTTATGTAGCTTAATCACACATTCACAGGTACATTTCATATTTGTAATAGTATAACTTATACCCCTGTGTGTGTGTGTGTGTGTGTGTGTGTGTGTGTGTGTGTGTGTGTGTGTGTGTGTGTGTGTGTGTGTGTGTGTGTGTGTGTGTGTGTGTGTGTGTGTGTGTGTGTGTGTGTGTGTGTGTGTGTGTGTATTTCATCAAGTTTTATATTGATAACTTATCACACAAAGCATGAGCATAAACAACTGTAAGTACCTTCCAGTCATGCCTAATATAAACAAGTTTGTGTAAAAGACCATAGAATAGATTTTAGGAAAATAGAGAAAAGTACCCAGAATCTTTCTGACTAATTTAATTATGTAGTTTGTTGTTTTATTTTCCTTATCTTCTTTTATCCACATTTATGATTCCCTTTTAAGTATGATCTACATTCAGATTTTCTTCCCATTTACATTTTATTACACTCATCATATTTTAAGTTTCATATACCACATGATTGTAAACTCAGAATCTTTTCACAATTATTCTTGTACACCTTTCAACTCACCCCATACTTCTTGAAGGATTCAACAGTTTTCCTAGTTTGTATTTAGTTGTATATTATTTAACCTACATAGTTTTTATCTTTCTATTTTTCTTATAATGAAGATAAGAAATGTGAAAAAATAACAAATGGGAAACAGGTATAATGGATACCATTTAATTTACAAGACAGAAAATGTTAGAAAATAGAAGACAAAGAAAGATAAAAACTAAGTAGGGGTAATATTTTTTGGAGAAAAATACATAATGGAAACAATGAAAAATGTGGCACCATTGTTTTAAGTATGTTGTTCTGGAACCAGTACATTGATAGATTAGACAGATCCAGTACCACTGTCAGTAACTGGATCTGTTATTGAATTCAATTTGCTAACTTATTTTATCCATTCTCATGTACAAAATCCTCATAGACTCTGTGTAACCAATGGACTTGAGTGTATCTAAGCATTTGTTTCTTGTTGCAATCTTGTATTCAGCTGTTCTGGACAATCATCAGTTTGTAAAGTTCTGTATCAAGTTGTACATTCTGTAACAAGAACATAGTATAGTTTTAGTATAAATAGTATAGTATAAATGTTTTCTGAAATATTTATAAACATTCAAAGAGACAATACAATTCACAGTCTTTGGTCATAATACAGCTAAAAATTTTCACAGTCTTTGGTCACAATACAGCTGAAAATTCTGTATGTGCACTATGAAATCCTTTTTATTATGTCATTTAAGATTTCTGTTGTAATGCTTGATGGAAAATGACAAGTTCCTGTGCTTATCATATGTCATAGTGGGTAACCTGGAGTGACTTTGAATATGAAGCAAATTTTTCTTTTAGTATGGTACCCTTTGATTGCACAATTGTATTTTATAGATTGATCCATCAAATATTTTTGTGGCACTATGAGGAAGGTCCATCTGTGTATGTTGTTTGCATCCATATTGTTATGCAATACGGAATGTTCTCGTACAAAGGAGAACATTGTTCTACACCCTTCTCGCTTTGCCCATCAGGTGCGTGTTTCTGCCAAGGGCGCGTTATGTACGCTCTACAGTTTTTGAGTGCCTGTTGATGCATATTATGGATTATTCTAGAACACTTGTACTATCTACTTAAACAACAGCAGCTGGCTTTGCCAATCAGTTTATGTTGGGCAATTTGTCAAGTGATATCAAGTGGTTTTGTATTATAATTAGTGCGGAATTCTTTATAAGTTGGCAATATTAATGCATGTGAACAAATTTAAGTTGAATTACTGTATGAGTTGATTATGAATTGTAATTTGTGATTAATTAAAGCTGGTTATTTAGTGATTGGTGTCTGTACTTTGTTTTCCACTGTACCATACGACGATCAGTTAGACCGTCATAACAATATAGAGTATGTAATCCTCAAACAGAAGTACCTCCATAAACATAGGAAACACATTATTCCTAACTTTACTAGCAAGAGTATAGGCCCATTATAATTGGGAAGCAATCCCAGCCAATTCCTGTCACTTTCAACATAATGTCCTACATCAATTATAGAGAGTAAGATGATATGTTGGCCTGAGCTTCTAATTATCAAGACAGATATTGCTGAAATCCGTGAATCAGGCTAGTATCAGTACTTCCTACACAGCATGGTACATCAGTAATTATGTAATATTGTAGGTAAATACTCATTCCACACCTATAATCTGTATAATATCATTCCACAACAGAAATACTTATAATCTGGTTGCTGCACTTGCTTGTCATTCAAAGTATTGTAAATGTGTCTTCAGGGCCATTCTTTTCTATGCTATCTGTCATAATGAAATGTACCTTTTCATAAAAAAAAAAGATGAAACATCCTGTTGTCATCCTGTATCTACTTGTTTTATTCTACCATGAAAAATAACAGTACTTGAAGTCTTAATTGGTCAGTATACATGCACATGAACTAGGAAGTGTTTATGAAGCTCACTGAAAGCCACTTGTCTTTGATTCAATGATTGAATGTCAACACAAGACTGAAACTTGGAATCCATTTACTTTAGACTGAAATTGCTGCCCAAATTTTAATTTTGACTGATGTATGTAAAGTACTAAAATTGATTGTCCTACTCTAAGTTGTGAAATGTTCAGTTCGTTTTTGTATATGCTGTTTGTTTACCTTTGGAGTTTATAATAATTTGTTTTAAAATTCTATGTTTCAGATAGCTTATGTAACATTTCTTCTGATATTTAGTTATGTTGTCCTTGTGCGAATGGAACAAACACCATCGTGGCAAGAGTTATACTGTATTGCTTATATCTGCACACTTGGCTGTGAGAAGATCAGAGAAATTATTTCTTCAGAGCCTGTTCAGATTAGGTAGGTGGTGTAATTTGGTAACAGTTAGTTACCCAAAATAGTATTCAAATAATAAAACAGTTTAAAGGTTTAAAGAAATTTTTTTAAACACACTGTTTAATTAAATGTGAAGTTTTACATCACTTTTTATACCTAGAATAAATACATTATTAACAAAAGTGAACAACAAAATAAATGTGTTAACATTGTATGTTATCAGCTACGTGATCAAAAATTTTGCAATTTTTGAAATTCCCAAGCTATAAATACTATTTTAATAATTATTTTTGTAGCATTGGTACACCTGTCTATATCAGTTGTCAAGTTTGTAGTTATATTGGATGCATAGTTTAGATTTAACAGCTAATTGTGTAAGTTGTGTTTTGGTGTATTAGATGGTTGATTACCATTCTGCACAGATTCAACAGTTTGCACTAAATTTTGTGCAAATTGCTGGAATGTGTAACATAAATTTCTATAATGTGGTGAGAATGTAGCAGAAGGTTTTTGTTGAGTCTAGTATGCATGAACAAGTGGTTTAGAAATGGTACAAAATCTTCCAATACAGTAAAGAATAATTTGAAGATGGGGATAACAAGTTGAAGATCATGCTAACATTATCTATAAATTTTTATCACTCATTGCTGCGGTCAGTACAGAGTCCTGTTTGGGCATTTTATATAATTTCTAAAATGATGTTCATAGAAAATGGCCAGATTTAGTTGATGAATAATTTATGAAAGTTGCACCACAATAGTGACTCAACTCACATATCATTGCTTGTTCAAGCTTTTTAGCAAAAAATAACACTCTGATACAAATTATAAGGTTTCGGACATTAGCCATCATGAGTTAAAATTAAGAAACATGATGTTTCAACCTCTATAGATCAGAGGTCATCTTCAAGCGAACAAAAAGTTAATACAAAGGTACCTATCACTAACAAATAGATATCACCAAAACTCCAAATCTTAGTTAAACAAATATATTGCTAAAAAAAAATAATTATAATAATAATAATACAGTACTCACCATTCCAGCAAGGAATGACTCCTCCTGTGGATGCAATGTAAAAACGAAGCTACCAAGACAGGTTCTCCTTATATAGGGAGTTCACAAGTGGTGGGGAAAGGCATGGCCAACCATGCACCAATCTCCAAGAGGTAGAGAGAGAGGCATTGCCAACCGCAACACCAATCCTTGCCCAACTCCACACATCACTTTTTGTGTCTCTCTATATAACTTTGGATATTCCTATACCAAATTGTGGAAATATCTTTACTCATTTGGCTGATACAGTTATTCTCAACCCTGATAAAAGATGCCTCTACAATTTTTCTTTTTAACACATTACTTTCTTTACCAACAATTTCAACATTATCCCATAACACTTTGCGGTGCTGTTCCCATACATGTTCAGCCAACTTTGATACTTTAGACCTTCCCTCTTTGTCATTTTTTCTATGTTCATCTAGGCAGATCCCAAGAAGTCTTCACGTTTCATCCCACATTCACACGGAAGACCATAATTAATGTTTTTTTTATTCCATTTTCGTGTTATTTCTTGGTGTAGTTTCACATAAAATATTCCCTATAGTTTTACAGGAATCAAAAGATGTCCGTATCCCATACAGATGTTCTCAACAATTCTCCTAATCCTTTGGGGTTCTCCCTTAATATATGGTATGACAATGGCCCCTTCCCTTTCTTTTTTGTCCTTAGTCTTCCTATTCTTCTTTCTATTTATCGTTTTATAAATATAATGTTTACTGTAGCCGTTATTAGTAAAATCCTTAACAGTAGTTTTAATTTCATCTTTCAAATACCCATCCTCCGAACAAACATTTTTAGCCTGAGTATGTAAAGTTCTAATAACCCCCCGTTTCACGTAATCCGGGTGACTGGACTTTCTTTAAATGTAACCGGGTTTTAAATAGTTTCTTTAAAAATGTTTATTGGTTATTTCTTTTATTAATAAACTGGTATTATTTTCCAGATGACCCTCATATATGCATATCCATACGTGAAACATAATACACTTTACAGAAAAACTTTCTGAAACCACAACTAGAGTAAAGTGGAAACTTGCCCAATGCTGACAGATTTTATGGTCTGCATAGGATGCAGAAGTGTGTTATGTGAATGACACGTTATTAGGTGGTTATTAACAACGTATTAGGTAAAATGTTGCTTGTTGTAGTTGTCACTACAGTAAGTGGCGTAAGAACTAAGAAATTCCTGAATGGCACTAGGTTTGGAACAAACTCTCTTCAGTCTGGTCAGGCACAGTGAGTACTGATTCAGAAGTCATTGTGAATGTAAGTTGGTGTATAACAATGAATGAAATGGTGGCATATTTGGATGTGGTCATGAATCAGTATACTATATCATCCATGACCTCAGCTACTGCCAAAGATATAGAATTGTAAAAACAATTTGCCAGGAATAAATTGTGTTTTTGTTGTCCAAGAACTTCTGTAGCACTGAATCAGACAGGCTTGTTATAAGAAGTGAAAGCTGGGACCACTTCATCAACTAAAAACAAAGAAAACAAGTAAAGAATAAAAAACCATGACAAAAATTGTACAGTTACCTACAAAACTCTCCTTTGGAAAAAATGAGGGATGATTTTGTAGTGTAACATGACCAGAATGAATACTGTCACCATTATGCATATCTTCTCAAGATTCACTTGTGTTCTACAATCAGATCCAAACAATACAGATATTGCAGTTTTGAGTGCAGTTTTTTATTTGTTTCATGACAGTGCTCAACCCCAAACTACAGTCAACTTTCACAATCATTAAGCTCTGTATTTTGATGGACTTTCATGACTGCTGTAGTTACCAAAGCTGACCTCTCAGTGATTTTCAAATGTTTGGACTACCCAAAAGAGGTGATGAAAGATAAGTTTTACAGGTCTGATAAGTAGATTAAGTAGATGGTATACAAGTGGCTGTGCTCTAAGGCAAAAGACATTTCTAACTAACTTTTGAAGTACCGCATCACTTGTGTCCATATTTATTTTATGTTGAATACATTACAATATTAAAACTATTTTTCACTACATTCTCTGTGGTATGTGCCATGTCAGGAAAGTGCAATGGTATATCACAGGCTGCAATAAAAAATCCTGTGATGATTCCAAATGCATCATCCTAATCAGGAGTCTGAGTTGACGTCATAATCTAAACCCTTTAATAATTCACCTTAGGTGTTTTAATTGTTGGGAATATCTGTTTATAACATCTTTGTGTAAGCCCTTTAAGAGTAAGAATGAGTGAGAGTGTAGCTGTCTAATGTGATCATTGATGAGTACATGTGTCAGCTTCAAATTAACAGAGTACATCACCTTTGCTTTAAGCCAAAGCAGTACTTTCTGTTTTAAATGTAATGTTTCTCATCCCATGTTTAAGTGTAAGTTTTAACTTTATGTTTCATCTGTTTCCCAATGGCAGTCTTCTTTCTGTCATTTGTTTGCTTCCAGTTGGCATGTGTACATTCAGTAACTTTACTTGCTTTCATCTGTCATCCATGTAGTATAGCTTTGTAGTCGTACCTTTTTTTAGGAGAGCACTGATCAATAGACACTCACAGTAAACTTTTATTGTACTTCCATCATTTGGGTTTCCATTTCAGAGATCACACTTATGGTACTAGTTATACATGTTATTGACCTATAACAGTACCAGTAGCACCCAAGCAGAACAAAAATATCTAACCTCAAAATCCTCTCCAAGCGACAAGTTCCGCAGGCCTTGCCTGTAAAACCTCAGCGGGCCCCGCCCGCCCCCAGCCATCAACCTAAGCTCCCAATTGAGCAGACCCCACGTCCGTCCCCGAGCCCTGCGCCATCTGTAACACCGGCCGAGGCCAGCCAGGTCCGTCTTCCGGAATCTCGGGAATCTTCCCGGGCCCCGGTGGACCCCCTGACTGCCTGGGCTGAAACTTTGGTAAACAACATCAGGTCTGCTCCAGATACAACCACGGTTCTCGCCCTGGTGTTTCAATCCCTGTCTACCCTCTTTCCTCTTCTTCCTTTGAATGGCTAGGAGTCTTAGGATCGTTGCGTGGAATGCCCATGGGGTAGTCCCTCGACGATCTGAACTGATGACTTTCGTAACGGAGTACGACGCTGATGTCGTCCTCCTTTGCGAGACTCATCTGGCTCGCTACCATACCTTCAACCTGCCATCTTACATCTGTTTTCGTCAGGATCGTCCCCAACGGCCTGGCTGTCGCCCCTCGGGGGGGACAGCCGTCTTAGTCCACAGGCGGATATCCCACAGGCCACTACCCCCTTTAGATACATCTCTTGTTGAAGGTTGTGCGGTGGCGATAGACGCTGGCGGATCGGAGTTGCGCGTTGTTGCGGCGTATCTCCGGCCCGGCCTGCGGCTACCTCCACCGCCCGAGGAGTGGGACGCTCTCCTCGATCATCCCCTACCAACCATCGTAGCCGGCGACTTAAATGCCAAGCATCCCTCCTGGAACAGCAGAGTAGCCAACGCCTACGGAAAATCTCTGTATCGGTTCGTCTCCGACGACCCGGTACTTCAAGTTATCGGCCCAGAAGACCCTACTCACTTCCCCTTTTCCGGTCATCGACCGGACGTCCTTGACATTGTCATAGCCAAGGACGTGACCCATCACATCCAGGTCTCGTCAGTGTCGGATCTCTCATCCGATCACAATCCCCTTTTTATAACTGCCCGTGAGCTGTCGGCCTCACCCCGACCTCCCGCTCAGACTGTTAGGAGAGTCAACTGGCGCTCCTACCATGATGAGCTCTCACGGCGGTTACCATCACTCCCCGCGGACCCGGTCGTCACTTGTGACGATTTGGATCTCCGAGCCACTCATCTTCAGGAGTTGGTCCAAGGTGTCATGGATCGACACACATATACTCTCGAGGTGAATCATCGTAAATCGGCCTTACCTGCGGAAGTACTCCACGCCATCTGGCTACGGCGCAATCTCCGCCGCAGATGGCAAAGAACCCGTGATCCCGGCGTCAAAAGGCGCTTTCAGGCCCAGTCTCTTTACGTCCAGCAGCTACTGCGGGACGTAAACTCTGATCGATGGGACTCATACCTTGAGTCTCTTGAAGTCGACCACGCCTCCGTCTGGAGAGCGGCGAGTAGACTGACCCGCGAGAAGAGAACTCGCAACCCACTTGAAACTCCGAACGGGGTTGTATCTTCATCAGAAGGCAAGGCAGAGGTCTTCGCCGACTGCATGGAGGTGCAATTTACTGTTCACCAAGGCGTCTCGGACCCTGCCCACTCGGCAGAAGTCCGTGACTTCCTATCTGGACATTTTTCACGCCCTCCCGAAATCCCAGCCCTCCCGTTCGACAGGGATGAACTAGTTTCATCTATCTGCCGACTAAATCGCCGTCGCGCCCCCGGTCCTGACCGGATCGGGGCCGCTGCTCTACAAAATCTCCCGACCTCAGGCGTTGACCTCGTTCTTGAGCTGTTTAACTCCTGTCTCCGGCTACAGTACTTTCCCCGCCTGTGGAAATCTGCCGACATCGTAATGATTCCGAAGCCTCGCAAGCCGCGCATGCTTCCTGAAAGCTATCGTCCAATCTCTCTCTTGCCAGTCATCTCGAAGGTGTTCGAGCGTCTCCTGCTGGCTCGCATCTCGCCGCTGCTAGATGGTTTCATCCGCAGCGAACAGTTCGGGTTTCGCAGAGAGCACTCGACCACGCTTCAATTGGTCCGCGTTGTTACGCACTTGTCAGACGCCACCAACAGGCGAGCGGCTACGGCCGCCGTACTGTTGGACGTGAGCAAGGCCTTCGATAAAGTCTGGCACGAAGGTCTTCTCTTCAAACTTGCCAATTCCCCTCTACCATCGACCATAGTGTTTTTCCTCCGGTCGTATCTCAGCGACCGAACCTTCAGGGTGAGCGTCGACGGGTCCTGTTCTACAGTTCGACCCGTCGCCGCCGGCGTACCACAGGGATCTGTCCTCGGCCCCGTTCTGTACCTTGTGTACACGAACGACCTGCCTGTCTTGCCCGGAGTCACGTTGTCTTTGTTCGCTGACGATGCTATGTATCACTGCAGCTCCCTGTCCCCGCGATTTGCGAGTACAAAGCTGCAGCGTCAGTTGAACCAGCTTCCGGACTGGCTACGGAAATGGCGGGTGACGATCAACACGGAGAAATCCGAGGCGATCTGTTTCACCCGTAAGTCCATCTCCCGATGCCAGCCCCTCTCCCTAGCAGGGAGACCCATCGCCTACAAAGAATCGGTGAAGTATTTAGGCGTTCGACTAGATCGTCGCCTTTGCTTCAACGCCCACGTGACGGAAACCCTTGCCAAGGCTCGCGGCGTCCGAGCCAAATTATCTCCTTTCCTCTCGTGTCGCAGCCGCCTGGCCATGCGCACGAAACTTACCATCTATCTACTATTTCTCAGGTCTGTATTGACCTATGCGGCACCCGCCTGGTGGTCTCTTTTATCCACCACCAACAGATGTAGGCTGGAAGCTTTCCAGTCCCGAACACTCCGATCCTTGACGGGGTCCCCTTGGTTTGTAAGGAACGACGTGATTCGAAGGGGTCTCCGTGTTCCTACCTTGACTTCCTTTGTCCGGTCGCTGGCTCTAACTCTCTTTGCTAAAGCCTCGACCTCCACCTTCCCGTACCTACGAACCATCAGTGCATCAGAACCACCACCGCCCATTCGGGTCAAGCGCCCTCGGGCGCTTCTTGATGACCCGCCATAACGCCATCCTCTTTAAATTAAATACAAACAAGTAATCATCAGTCCTAGACCAGAGTATTTCACCAAACTGTCCTTCTCTCCTTCCTGTCCACCTCCTAGCACGCTGAGCCGGCTGCTTGTCGCTGTCATCATTCACTGGCACGGAGGCTCTCCGCCTCGCGGGGAGCGACCGACGCCCTCAGGGCGTCTGCTGACTGGACTTGAAACGGGCAACATCTGTTGCTCGAATCGGTACCAGCGGCAGTGCATTAAACAAATAACAGTTATACTCCCCCGCCTTCTCAGTTAACTGGTTGGCGGTTTCCTTTTCCAGTCTTAGGTAACCAGTCGACATGTACCAGCACTATGTTTACTTCTGGCAGCCATTGGACACGATCCAGATGCTGCAATCAAGCCACGGGTGCAAAGACACCCCGCATCCATAATGCAATGCAATGCAAATCCTCTCCAGACCAGCCAGTTGGTTAAAAATTCGGATTAGTTCGAGTGGGCCAGAATTCGGCCAGTTCGCGACAAGTCGTGTGCGGGCTATTGTTCCTACTTTGTGCGTGGTGTTCTGTGCCGAAGTTTGGTGAGTGCCAGTGCAGGACAGTACGGGAGTTTGCTCTCTCCTCTGCCCCAAGAGCGTAACCGACACCCGTTGACGACGGCGATGTCGGGACGAGACCAAGGGGAGCCCCTGCCCGCAGAAAGTTGTGGCCCTAAAAAGGGCCATAATAGATCCGATGGCAGGGTAGCCCCCTTGTTGAAGCCATCTGTGCTGCGAAGCATTAAGCTAAGCTCCACAGATGGACCAACAGTAAGAATCCCAAACACAATTCCCCCAAAATCTGAAATTGCCGCAGTCAGCGGCGATGGTCCTTTTCAGGTCCATCCAGCATCTGATGAATTATCGTGGGTCCAGCCTTCTGCTGGTCCTGCTACTAAACCCGATACTGACCTAGTCCGTGGCGAAGGCCCTTGTAAGGCCCGCCGAGCATCTGGAGATTCTTCGCGGGACCAGCCTTCAGTTGGTCCTGCTAAGGACCACCAACCATCTACAGCTACTTTGCAGGTCCGGCATACTGCCGATCCTGCAGAGAGCCACCATGCATCTGACCATCCTGTGGGGGACCAGCCTTCTGCTGGTCCTTCTAAGGGCCACCAATCGTCTGTTCTTTTGCAGGTCTAGCCTTCTGCTGTTCCTGCTAAGGACCACCAAACATCTGACCCTCCTGTGAGGGACCAGCCTTGTGCTGGTCCTTCTCAGGACCCTCTATCCATCGCTTATGCCTCAGCCCTCGGCACTACATTGTCGTCGGACTCTGAGATGGAGACAGAGGACGGCTTCCAGCCCGTGCCTAGCCGGAAACGGCGAGGTAGCGGTGGAAGCATGCCGACGTCCCCAAAACGGACTGTCCCGGCCAAACGAGCCATGGCTGCAGAGTCGGCAGGCCGCATATCACCTTCCCCTGAAATCACTGTACCAGAACCAGAACCAACACCTAAACAACCAAAGATACCGCCAATCGTCGTGCCACAGTGCAGCGACTGGCATACCCTCCTTCGGGAGCTTACTGGCGAATCGAGGTCAAAAGCCAAGTTTCATCAATTTGACTGCTGCCGAAGTCGATCCAGGACTTTCGGGCTTGCCAGAAATTCCTGGCCGACTCCGGTGTCGCCTTTCATAGCTCCCCCTTCCTGAGGAGAGGGAACTCAAGATTGTGGTGTCCGGGATTCCCCATGACACACCGATCTTGTGGATCTGGGAGGATCTGGCGGAGAAGGGTTTCTTCCCTACCTCCATCGTCCCTCTCCTATCCGGTGATCGTAAGAGGAAAATCAATTCCTTTTACATAAGACTCCAGAAGGTTGGTTCCTTCGCTGACGTATATCAACTGGAGACCATTCTGTGCCTCCGGGTACAGGTTAGGGCATTCAATAGTAAGCCTGGGCCTTCCCAGTGCTTCCAATGTCAGCGATTCGGCCACTCATCGGCCTTTTGTAAGATGCCGCCGCGTTGTGTACGCTGCGGAGAGGCCCACAACGAGAATTGTCCCGTTGTGAAGCCTCAACCCGCGACGTGCTGCAACTGCGGAAGCAGTCACTCGGCTAACTTTAGGGGTTCTAACCACTTTAAGAAGGCCCTAAAGAAACAGCAGCGGGAGCAAAACCGTCAGGTTGAACCTCCTCGCCCTGCTCCTAGACCCTCGAAGCGGGCGGCAGTCCAACCACCCATCTCGGCATCTACGGCTCTTCCTGCGGCACCTGCCACTGGAGGAACCATAACTTACGCTACAGCGGTCGCTACGGCGCCCGCTGTGGCCCCCAGAACTTTAGCACCTGCCGGAGTGCCATCTCCTCAAGCAGCAACACCTGCAGTACCCCCCTCACAGACCCAGCCGCCTAAGAAAAGGCGCTCTAAGCGCAAGGTTAGACAACCACTAGTGGCAAAACAACCATACCCGGAGGCTAACAACGCCCCTCCGGCTGCCCAGCATCTACCCGGCCAGGAGCCTGCTTCTGTTGCCCAGTCCCCTGCGACTTCCATGGAAGTCACGCCAGCCCCCGAGCAGCCAGCTCCAACTGCCCAACCTCCCCTGGAGGCGGCATCTGCACCTTCCGCGGCCACAGCGCTGGCTAGTCAGGCCCCTGTGGCCGTTGGTTCACCATTGGTCACTGAGGCTCAGCTGATGGCCTGGGTCAGCGGCATTGTCCCGCAAATTCTTGCTGCTCAGGATGTCCCGACTATACTCATGGCGATCCTAACATCGCTGATCGCCCTGATTGTCCCTTCATCTAACCATGGCTAGACAGTTTCGGTTCATCGCGTGGAATGCAGATGGTGTTCCGGCACGTCGGGCCGAACTGGCAGCTTTCCTTGTGGAGTACGACGCAGATGTCGTACTCCTCTCCGAAACACATCTTGTCCCTAATCGTCGATTCTCCCTGCCAGCCTATGCTTGCTACAGGAAAGACAGGAATGGACCCGGTCGCCACCACGCATCTGGCAGAGTGGCGATCTTAGTCCACAGGCGGCACTCTCATAGAGAACTCCCTGCCCCTGAAACTACCCTCATCGAAGCATGTGCTGTGGCGCTGGATGTTGCCGGCCTGGAGGTGCGCTTTGTTTCTGCGTACCACCCGCCCGGCCATCGAGCACCACCGCACGAGGAGTGGGACGCCCTCCTAGACAGCGATCTCCCAACCATCGTAGCCGGAGACCTTAACACCAAGCATCCCTCTTGGAACAGCAGAACGTCAAACCCCTACGGCAATTCTCTCCGTAGGGCTGTTGAAGATGATCCCAGTGTCCTCATCATCGGCCCGTCCGAACCGACACACTTTCCCACTGCGGGTTATCCGCCGGATGTCCTTGATATTGTAATTGTCAAGGCCATCCCCTTTCATCTACAAGTCAGCGCGGTGTTGAACCTATCGTCCGATCACAACCCCCTACTTGTCTTGTTGCCGTCGGTCTCACCCCGACTTCCCAATCATCCTGTTAGGAGAGTCAATTGGCGATCCTACCATGATGATCTGGCCAGGCAGTTGCCATCTGTCCCTCCGGACCCACTCGTCTCTTGTGACGACGTGGATCTCCGGGTACATCAGCTCCAGGACCTCGTCCAGTCTGCAATGGACAAGAATACCTATACTGTTCCGGTGAGTAATAAACGCTCCGACCTTCCTGCAGAAGTTCTCCAAGCCATCTGATTACGGCTCCAGCTCCACCACAGATGGCAGCATACCCGTGACCCTGCCGCTAGACGGCGTTTTCGAGCCCAGTCGGAACACGTCTCGCAGCTTCTGCTTGACGTAAACGTGAATCGATGGGACTCCTATTTGGAGTCCTTGGAAGTCGACCACGCCTCTGTATGGAGAGCCGCTGGTAGACTAAAAGGCGAAAAGAGGACTCGCCATCCTTTGAATACCCCGGACGGCACTGTATACTCTGCAGAAGGCAAGGCGGAAGTCTTTGCCGACTGTATTGAGGAACAGTTCACCGTCCAGAGAGGCATCTCTCCCCGGCTCATACGGCGGTCGTCAGGGATTTCCTATCTGGATACTTTTCTGCTCCCCCCAATGATCCTCCTAATTCGGTTGACGAGGATGACCTTGTGTCTGTCCTAAGCCGACTGAAGAAGAGAAAGGTCTCTGGCCCCGATCGCATCGGCACCGCTGCGTTGCAGAATCTCCCACCTTCGGCAGTTGACGTTCTTCTTGAGCTGTTCAACTCCTGTCTCTGGCTGAGGTACTTCCCCCGCCTGTGGAAAACTGCTAATGTCATCATGATCCAGAAATCTAAAAAGCCGCCCACGCTACCTGGAAGCTACCACCCGATATCACTATTGCCAGTAATCTCGAAGGTATTCGAGCGTCTTCTCCTGGCCCGTATTCGGCCCCTGGTGGATGGTTTCATCCGTGAGGAGCAGTTTGGGTTTAGGCCAAGGCACTCGACTACTCTTCAGCTAATACGGGTTGTCACCTGTCTAGCCGACGCCGCCAACAATCATGAGGCAACAGGCGCCGTCCTGTTGGATGTGAGCAAAGCCTTCGATAAAGTCTGGCACGAAGGCCTGCTCTACAAACTGGCGCATTCGCCACTCCCGACATCTATCGTCCACTTGCTCCGATCCTATCTGATGGATCGCACCTTCAGGATCAGCGTAGATGGGGCGTTCTCTCGGGTTCGCCCTGTCGCCGCCGGCGTCCCACAAGGATCTGTCCTCGGCCCCATACTGTACACAAACGATCTGCCTGTTTATCCCGGGGTCACGTTATTTCTATTTGCCGATGACGCGATGTTTCATTTTAGCTCGCTTTCGCCTTGGCGGACGAGCGTAATGTTACAATGCCAGTTGGCTATGCTTCCGGACTGGCTAAGGAAATGGCGGGTAGCGATCAATACGGAGAAATCCGAGGCAATCTGCTTTACGCATAAGTCCATTTCCCGATGCCAATCCCTCTCCTGAGAGGGGAGACCCATCAACTGGACTGAGACGGTGAAGTACCTAGGTGTTCGGCTTGATCGGCACCTAAACCAACGCCCACGCGACCGCAACCCTCAACATGGCTCGTGGCATCAGAGCCAAACTATCACCTATGCTTTCGCGGAACTGCCGCCTGGCTGTCCGTACAAAACTAACATTGTATCTACTGTTCCTCCGAACAGTACTCACTTATGCGGCGCCTGCTTGGTGGCCTCTCCTGTCGGCCACCAACAGGCATAGGCTGACGACATTTCAGAACTGGACCCTACGCTCCCTCACGGGGTCCCCGTGGTATGTGCGAAATTCCGCCATTCACCGGGGCCTCCGTGTTCCCACCTTAGAGGTATTCGTCTGGTCCTTGGCAACGAATTTGTTCGCCAAGGCCGGCGAGTCCCCTTATCCGCACCTCCAAAGGCTTAACAGCATTGAGAATGCACCGCCCCTCGCCGTGTCAGGCGCCCTAGGGCGCTGTTAGACAACCCCCCCTAAGTTCATCACATGAACCCCCCAGAAACGAACCCCCCAACCTTCTGGAAACTGAATTGATCACCATCATTCACTACCTGCGCCTGCTGAAACTGTAGTCAATCATGCTGCGGCAGATTGGAATGGATTGATTTATTGCCAGCATCAGCTTTGCCGATTCGGCAGGGCTTTGATCTGGGACACGGGCTTCCGCGAGGTTGTGCAAATGCCTTCCTTGTGAAAGCCGTCTGCCCCGGTGATAAGTTCCTTCGACTCGGCCGCCGCCTTCGGGCGGTCGAGCCTCTTGTCCTCGCCAGCGTGCCTCTAAGTTTCCGTGGGCTATGTCCGCGGAGACCAAGGAGCCGCGACCAGGCGTTGCAATTGGCTGAAGCCATGATCACCACCAAGATCCCCGTCAGCACCTGCTTTGCTGATTTGGCAGGGTAATGACCTGAGACATGGGCTCCCGCGAGGTTGTGCAAGTGCCTTCCTTGCGAAAGCTGGCTGTCTCGGAGTCATTCCGTACCATTTCGGCCGACGCCCTAGGGCGCTCGAGCTTATTGTCCTCACCAGTGCGTCACTACGTTCCCAAAGGCTAGCCTGAGGGGACCATGGTGTCGCGCCTGGCGGGACAATTGACTGAAGCAAAAGCTTAAGCTTGCCTCCATGGTGGCCATGTAATTTATCATGGACCCGCGGACTGCACCATAACTCCCTTGTGCAGAGCAAAAGACCGCGCTGACCTGTTGGCACCTGGCGTTCATGAGGCCTAGGCCTGGACAACGTACACAAATTAGGGCGCAAGACACCCGCGCATCATCCATCCATCCATCAAGATCATCAGTGGCACATGAAAGAATCTTATTGCCACCAAAATTCACTCATTTATTCTGTCCTGAAAATTGTATGGAATGTTGGAAAAATGTTGTATTTTTGTGCTTCATGTTGTTACTTGATGTTTCATTGTTGTTATGTTCCACAAACATCACATAATCATGCAGTCTTTTCATTATGACTTCATATAAGTTGTATGTCCCTTCTAATTTTCTCTTGTTTACATTCGTAAAATACTTCTCAACTTTGATTTCAAAGTGACCAGAAATTAAAAAATTGACAGAACTAAAATGTGATAATTGATTTGTTCAATAATCTAAATAAATAAATAAAAAACAGACTTCCAGTTCATTCATATTATCAGAATATATTGGATAATTAAAGAAGTTAACTAGACTGAACATTAAATTGCTGAGGCATTGTTGATTAGCACTATTAAATGTGATCAGTAAAAATCCTATGAGACAGAATAGCCTTATTTGTGATCATTAGTGTAGTACTTATAAAATGTAAGTAGCTAAAAATGTAACAATGATTCAAATTTATTGTGTGTGTGTGTGTGTGTGTGCGCGCGCGCGCGCACGCGCAAGAATAATATATAATATTTTTTATCTTTTCAGCCACAAATTTGCAGTGTGGGCATGGAACGTATGGAACCCTTGTGATGCAGCAGCTATAATTTTTTTCGTAATTGGGCTTACTTTACGATTAAAACCATCTTCAATGTCTATAGGGAGAGTAATGTATTGTGTTGATATCATTTACTGGTATCTCCGAATACTAAACATTTTAGGTGTCAATAAATATCTAGGTAAATATTTCTTTCATTTAATAAAACGTAAGAACTGTTACATGTTTTGAACAACTAGTTACAAAAAATGCTAATCTAATGATGTCATTTAAAGTTGATTACTAGTTTGGTAATGATACAAAATTATAAATGCTATGAAATAAGTATTTTTGTAATATCTCAAGTTACTTGTGATGTACTTTTAAAATGATTATTAATAATTTAATATTGTTTTTACTATACATTTCATTAACAAATTGTTTTGTGTGTTCAATTTAGGTCCTCTTGTCACTATGATGGGAAAAATGGTTAAAAATATGATCTACTTTGTAGTACTATTGCTTGTTGTTTTAATGAGTTTTGGTGTCTGCCGTCAAGCCATATTATTCCCTGATCAAGATCCAAATTGGAAAAGTGTCAAAGAAGTATTTTTTCAGCCATATTTTATGTTGTATGGAGAGGTTAGTAACTGCACCTATAATAAACAATGTTATACTATACAGTATAATAGTGAAACAAATTGTAGGAGTAAAAAACAACATTATTTATTTTATATAAAGTTAAAGATAATTTTTGAAAAATAAAACTAACCACTTCACACAAAATAACACTGTATATATAAACAGACAAATATTTGGTGCACATTTAATATATACTGGAGTTTACATATCATTGGAAAACACAAAATAATTACAACTTTGTGAAAATAAACAATTTTATAACAGAAAATAAATTTAAAAGATAGAGTAAGTATAATGCACTTATATAGATTCATTATGTTTATATAGGTATTTGCTGATAAAATAGATCCACCATGTGGAGATGAGCCAGGTATGGATCCATGCCAACCTGGACGGTGGATTACCCCAATTGTTATGTCTATGTACCTCCTCATTGCAAACATTCTGCTCATTAATCTTCTTATTGCTGTATTCAATAATATCTTCATTGAAGTCAATGCAATATCTCATCAGGTAAATTGTATTAATTTTACAAGTACAATATCTACTTTATTTACATGTCTGTTTGTTAATACATATGTACATTATAGCATTGTTTAAGCTTTCTAAACATGTTAACATACTTAGAGCTATAACATACTTATATAACATTAAAATCTAAGGGTGTGTGCACAGAACCCAGTTTACATATGGATAAGTTCACTTGAAATACTGAGAACTGGGAGGGTATAAGAGATTCAACTGTTGTGCAGACCCTATTAAGTGAACTTGTTGCCAACATGTGTCATGTTTTAGTTTTGTTGCTAACTTACGTATTAATCTCAATCTAGCTTTTGCTATTACTATCTGCATATAAGTCTTCAATGAGCTCTACTCATAATATTACAAATAAAAAATAATTGTAACTAAGAATAAATAACCATAGTATAAAAATAATCAAAGAAAATGAGTACATGTTATAACTTTAACAACTCCCTTCACACATTTTAGAGTGATCCCCTTCATATCAGCATTGCCCTAGAATGTATATGCATCATGCACATTTTGAAGCCTTTGGCTTTTAATACATATGTATACACTATGCATACATTTCAGTTTATAAATAATTATGTAACCATATCTGGTTTTACAGTGTGTGTGGTTAACATTTAACCATACAATTTGAATAAATATAAATGTGTTGATTTTGAAAAATTTCGTTCATCATATGTAGAACTGTTGTGACTGAAAATAATTATTATTTGCATGGATTTTCTGTTCTTAAGCTTTTCTACTGTGTGAAACATTTAATCAGAATTATTTAATTTTAACTTCAGAGTATGTTTATATTTTCATTTCAGGTGTGGATGTTCCAACGCTTTACAGTGGTTATGGAGTATGAACAAAAGCCAACACTACCTCCACCGTTAATTGTACTTTGTCACATTTATTTAATGCTGAAATTTTTACGCCGCAAAGTACAAGGTGTCCAAGAAACTTATGACAATGGGCTTAAACTGTTCTTAGATACTGAAGACTTAGAACGATTATATGATTTTGAAGAAGAATGTGTTGAGGGGTATTTTCGTGAGAAAGAAAGTAAACTACATATGTCAACTGAAGAAAGAATTAAACAAACAACAGAGCGAGTAGAGAATATGTATCAAAAAGTTGAAGATATTAATCAAAAAGAGAATAATCAGAATTCATCAATGCAGGTTCGATAAAAGTGGTTACATATGAAAAATATAAAACTTTTCATTAATATATGAAAAGTAATTTAAAAAACTAAAAAAATTCTTGTAATGTACAGTTATGTGTTAATGAAAATTAAGTTACGTATTACGTGAAATGTAGTCTGTACTCTTTAAAATAGGTTAAGATACCTGTTATTCCTTCATGCAACTTACTTTGGTCGCTAGGCACGACGCGTTTCAGGATCAAGGTCCCATCTTCAGGTGATGATCACTCGGGTCGAGTTCGTCAGTTCATAAAAAACACGTACATAAAAAACACTGAATTTAATAAACACTCATACTGCACGAGGGGATGATGTGCATTGTCGAGAAAGTAAACGAACACTCATTTTACTTTCGCGAGAAAGTGAGTGCGTGTTTACTTTCTCGATGATGCGCATCGTCCCCTCGTGCAGTATGAGTGTTTATTAAATTCAGTGTTTTTTATGAACTGATGAACTCGGCCCGAGTGATCATCACCTGAAGATGGGACCTTGATCCTGAAACGTGTCATGCCTAGCGACCAAAGTAAGTTGCATGAAGGAATAACAGGTATCTTAACCTATTTTTAAGATTAACTATTGTAACTTGGTGACCATACACACAGTGAATAGTCTGTACTGTTCATTATGTTGTGGATAATTCGGTAGTACTCTAAAGTTATATGCAGAGGGTTTATTGAAATCAGATCCATAAAGCCAAATCTGTAATGTGCTTAGCTGCCTAAAAAATTAAGTCAAGTAATATCCTTACCCTGGAACTGTACATGACACCTGAGTCTAGACTTTATAAGAGATTCTACACTCAGTCTACTTATGAAAGCTTTGCCCGTATCATCTCACCGAAAGCAACTGAGTATGAATACCAGTGCCCTCTATCCTATTCTAGTAAATGAATATAAAATCCATAATTATCCATAGTGCCATTGCCTTGTATGTGTAAGTTCACAGCAGTGCAACCACATCCCCAGCATCCAAGGCCCCCCCCCCCCCCGGCTGTCTAAGCTGTATTGGTCAGGCTCAGCTTCCTAAAAGTTGAACACTAGTCTCCTTTCAATAGCCATGGCCCAGATAACAGCCATATTGCCGAATGTGGTAGATCCCTCACAAGCACGTGTAGCATATTTTAAATTCCAGCGCATCTGTATCCTCCCCTCATTAATTCCAGGGGGAACCACAGAGTCATGAATATAGAACTGCTGTAGTGCAGTCACAAAATCGCCACATCAAATACATACAATGAAGGACATGCTCCTAAACATCCTTTTGTGCACTGTGCAGTACATTACCATGTGGCACAGTAAGATTATTGCATTCATTTGATTAAGACACAGGTAGTGCACTATCAGTCTTGGGGCAAGTCACTCCATAACTTTGACAAGAACTAAACCAGCCTATCCTTAGTGATAATAATCAAGAGCATAACACCCTTGTGACAGGCATGTTGCATATTCCCTAATCATGTTTTTCCTTCTCTACCAAGATGCAATACTTGTTACAGCATCCAGATTTGCCTTATGATGGAACTAGGTCATTTTCAACACTTCCTCATAGCTCAAACTAAATATGAGAATTTTAATTGTCAGATCATTAAATTATCCATGTGTATGTGGTAACAATAAGTGATTTTTTTTTTAAATATGTTAGTTGATGACATATATGAATTGTATTTTTGTAAGAACTTCTATTGCAATAACTTTGTTTATTTTTTTACAATAAAAGAATAAATTGTTTTTAATGTTTCAGGCAGTTGAGTTTCGTATACGTAAATTAGAAGAATTAACAGAACAAACATTATCCACATTAGGTGTAATACATAGATTTATGGCAACCCATAGCAGGATTACTGGTGATGGAGACCACTTTGGTGGTACTGGTGGTGTACCTCTTGAACGGTTCAGAAGATCTAGTGAAAGGTCAGATGCTACCTCAGAAATATCAGATATAGCCATCCAACCTCGCCGTCGGCCAATTGTCAGATCAATGACTGAAGTTCGACCAGAACCACCTTTTTTCTCTGATGGTCTTTTCTTTCAAGTGAAAAGTCGAAATACTGCAGATGTTGACGCAAAGCAGACATTGGCTGAAGAAGATGAAAATAAGCTGTCAGAGGTAACAAAAGTTCTTGCATAAAAGTTCTACTCATGCAGATTTTATGTTCTTTTAAGTTTAGATGTTACATTGTTTTTGTTAAAATTATTGAAATATCTTAGATTCAAAGAAAATTTACCTATTTATCTTCCTGCCAGTGTATAGCATTTATTTTGTTTAACAGGTAAAAGTGCTTTAATTTTTCGTTAATGATGCTTAGTACGTTTAATGTAAATAAAATATTGTGTAATATTTAATACTGGATATTAGTCTGGTAAATATCTATTTGTTTATTTATTTTATTTAAAATTCATTTAATTTACCTTTTTGTATACACCTTCTTTGTGTTTTGTAAAAATTATTTTAAATTTACTGTTTCCTGTAAGGTTATGAGCTCAAATGGAAGGTATGAGGAATCTGGAAAGGTAATTGTATAAAATGATTTGAATTTTTAAATGGAATAGATGATGTTTTGTCACAGGGGAACAATTTTGATAATTTTGTTGGGGAAAATATGATGAGCAGTGAAAAACTGGAGAGGATCTCAGAGTATATTCTCTCAAGTTTACAGGTCAGTTAGCTATGTATATTTTTTTCATGAGTACACTATATGTCTTTGCAGGTGTTTTGTTGCTGTAGACAGTAGTACTGTATAGCCTTTAGAGATAACTGCTTTAGACATTATATTCACTGATGTATTTATTGTAATAACAAAGTTATAGTAATACCTGTTCTATAGAGGGATTATGTATTCTCCTGAGTTTAAATAACAAACTGTGGCAAATATCTTATCCTACCTTGTTCATAAAACACTATTTTACACTTTACTGTAACATTATTTGACAATTGCCTTTGTGTATCCAGCATAATTAATAATTATTTATTTAAGAAATAAATCAACAGATAAGTGTAGTTGTCAATGGATTTGAACTTACATTCTGTGGCAATGAGTTATCTAAACATTCTTTGGACTCATATCATCAGTGAGTTATTTAGAAAGTGGTACTGTAATAATTAAGTTCTTAATTAAACTTTTCTGGATGTACCACACAGTTTTGTTTTACAAAGTGCACTCTTTTTAATCTACTTTAGACATTATCATATGTTGAAATAGTTTGTGTTTAAAACAACATACAAACACACAGATTTGTATCCTATTTGAGTCCTAACTTTTTAATTATTCCAATACCCTTAATTGTCATATCTTAGTTTTGGAATCCAGTAATATGCTGAATATTAAAAATATAATTTGGCTGTTTGTAAATAATCAAATAATCAAATCACTGTTATGTTATAATCTACAGGACAGGTACTTGATAGTTTTTCAATTTTTATTGCTTCTTGATGGAATTAAGGTGTTATATGTTACAAATTATTAAATTTTGTAATATGTAAATATATTTATTTCTGTCTATTGTGTATGGGAAATAAAAAACTATTCATTTTCACATTTTTCAAAGTATCCAATACATATGCATGGTGGAAAAACTATTATAAGTCATCAAATGTGCTTTGTCAATTAAAAGTTAAATGATTTTATTAAGCCTTATTGTTGAGTCTTCTTGGTGGAGAATCTTCTTGTTTGTGTTGGTTTACATATAACTGTCAGACTTCACAGTAGACTTGAACAAGATTGTGTTATACATGTTCTTTTTGTAAAGTAGCTTTATATACTATTCCTCCAATACATCCATCTTTCAGCCTTCAGTGTAAGGCTTGGAAACATGGTGTACATTAAAGTGTCATTTATGTGCATATAAAATATCCAAACCATCGACTTGCTGAAAAAAATGAAATCACAAAAACTATATACCGTAATTATTATTGAATGGTAGCACATGCTATAACTTTTCTAATTATCAGTTCAATCTCACATTAATTATTAAATTAGAATCAGTGCATGTTACCAAAAGGAAAACAGATTATTTGTTAGAAAACCACCCCCTGCCACCCAGACTTTCTCAGGAGACAAAGGAGACTTAACAGTAAAGCCAGTTCATTGTCTGTTGATGGATTAGGATTACCTGGAACAAACTTTCTCCAACATCGACTTCAAAAACGATTTTGGCTAGTCTTCTTGTTGGGCAGCCAAAAAATTGACATGTTAATTTTTTAATCATTAGCAAATAATTCAACGATTAATGATTAAAGTTAACCATTTTAAAATTTAATGATTAAGTTAAAAAGTTAACCAGTTTTTGAATGGTTAATTTAATCATTAATTTTTTTTAATCGTTAATCCCAAGTCTTCTGTGTATATGATTGGCAGACTCTTTTATAGCTATCATTTCAATCTGCTGCCTTAACTGTACTTGAATTTTCAATGCTACCCAATTTAGTATGGGTTACCTTGACCCTTGGAGTTCTATGTATTTTCAGTATTTATATTACATATTTGTGTAACACTGATATACGAAACCATCTATTTTTGAAAATTGACAGTTATGTTAAATGAGATAAACTATCTTACTTTATAGGTTTCACATTACACTTGTATAAAATTCTTAACAACTTTTTATGATATTCCTATTACTTTCATTGCATTTTATATTACAACATTTCTTGAAATAATGAAGAGTTTTTTGCTAAGGATCTATACATAAGCTGCCAAGTAACCACAGAATATAGAAATTATTCGTCAGAGACAAAAAATTGTTAATTTCTTCTGGTAATTATACTTTACAGTTCGAAGTTTCTCTTTCCTAATGATGAAAGTGCATATGCTCACATTACAATAGCAATCAGCATTCAAATAAATGTGGTAAATATGGTACTGAGATTAGATATCTAAAGCTTCCATTTTGTTAGTAAGTAAGAGATAGAGAAGCATGAATAATGTTGGAATAATGTGGTTCATATCAGAAACACTGTTGAGTGAAGCCATGAAGAAAAATATGATAATTTAATTTACACAACTGAAGCTAATTCACTGAGTCTTCACAATTTACTAGAACAGTTTCTAGCATTATGTATCTATAATTTTATTGAAAAGTTGATCCAGTTTTGTTTGTTTGTTTATGTCTTCATTCACACATATTTATAAAGCTCCCTTCAAAGTTATTTCCATCAGATATAGCATAATCATGCCAAAAGTTTTTTCAATCTTCTAAACGTTCCAAAATGCCCCTTTTGAAATAGCATTGAGCTCAGCAGTTTTGTTTTATGTCTGCGGTAATCATGTTTCCTTTCATGTTTTTTTTTTGTATTCTTGAAAAAAGGAAAGATTTGCATTAGGTATATCTGGCAAATGTGGCGGTTGTGGTATCATTACAGATTTTGTTTTGTTTTTCCATACACTTCCTTAGTTTATTATTTAATAAATCTGTTGCTTTCTATAAACACCATCATGCATGTAACCTAAAAATACTCTATAAGACCATAGAAACTTGTAATAAAAATTCATGGTATACATACAATAACACAGTTTGACTACTAACCTAGAGGTCCCAGGTTCATGTCGTAAGTGCACTATTTAATCAAGATGAGTTTTTAAGTCCCCAAGTCAACCTGGTCTATAAAAACAACTATCGGGGTAACATTCTTGGGTAGTAAGTACAGCTGAAGTATTGGCTTCCTTGTCTGCCAAACAGCTTACCTTGTCTTTTCTAAACTACTTCAGCACAACAAAAAGGAGCCACTATTATTACACGATATCACAATCTTCTCCATACTGACACAACCTTCAACTTATTTGAGGCTTCTGCACCAATCATAAACCATTCATTTATAAATACCAGGCTCACAGAAAGCTTTCTGCAACATTTTCTGAAAGCTGTACACAACATGTGTACATATTACACTAAATATGTATTACATATTGTGTAGGAGTAGTTTATCCTACTCTGTACACAAAATTTAGTGCAAACTCTTCAATCTTTGATTATAGAATATTCCAGAATTATCTCATAGACTAAAACACAACTTGCTATGAAATGAAATCTGATGTAACAATATAACAATGGTTGCTAATGATCCCAGATATTTATGTGACTATAAATAAATAAATAACAACATACTCTGTTTGTTGTCAAGTCTATATCAGGTAAAAAGTTAGATTTCTAGCAGTAAAAAGATACAGTTTTTGAATCAGATATTCCTAGCACAAAAAGTTCAAAAATTTGCCCAAAATGTTAGTACATTTGTTTGGCAAAGATGTTTGTAGGCCAGTAGTATAGGTAAAATCTTAATCGGAGTATAAGCATCAGCTAATTCAACCCTGTCAAAATTAATATTTTTTTCATTTTTAATTTCTTCATTTGCTCACTTTTTGTATTTTCATAATTTACAATAAAATATAAATCTATACTTAAACTAACAGTACAAGAAGTTGGATAAATCTCAATTTAAGGTAGATGACTCTTCTCCTGTTTGCTAATTTTGTGTAAATACTGGTAATCTTTTTTTGAATAAACAATGGATTTAAACATTGGAGTATTTTGGTTGGTGATTAATGTACTATTGTTTTAGGTATCAGCTTCCAGCACAGAAGAAGTACTGCCAGAACAGGAAGTTACAGTTGTCAGAAGACAGAGTTCTGCAGGATCTACATCAGCTTCCCAGTTACCTTCTGACATAAGAACGTTACCACGCCAGTTAAGTCAAACTCATTCTGAACCAGATAATTCAACAGGTGAACCTCTAGCAGGAAAACCTATAATGGTAGAAAGGTCTGTTACATGGGCAGAGCCTCGAATAAAAGTCATACCTCCACCAGGTCCTACTTCAAGATCAATGTTACTAGCCATGCATACTGAATACACTAGGTAAGAGTCTGAATAACAATGTGTTATTTTCATGTAATTGTACAATTAAGTGCAGATATGCCCAGTATAATAAACTAGAAACTATGAAAAATATAAAGGGCCTCCTGATTGCTAGTTTGGAAATACATTTATACTGTACTGATGTGTTTTATTTTGTAGATGCTATAGGTAGAATATTATTTTACACAAATCAGATTTTCCCCTTTGCCTACAGGTTCAAAGGCCCCAGTACTCTGAGCTGCAATTATTTTTTATATTAGTAACTTGCTTAAATGTTTTGACCTGCTTTAAGCTGCAAACTTGTCCATTTTCAGTGAATGTCTCTTTATTTCCATGTTTACAAATAATCAGTGTTTCTCAGAAAAAAAAAACTACAACTTAAAGCAGTATATACATTACCACTGCATAAACATGTATAAAAACTCAGTAACAATTTTTATGTAGTAACAGATATACAGAGGGCATAACAACCTCTGTTCATACACTGAATTTTTTACTAAATCAGTTGTCATAAATCCGAACCATATGTAGTTCTTAAAAATATTACTTTAAAACTTAAAAGTGTTCAAATCCAATAATTATTTTTTTAAACATATACAATTTATGTATTGCACAAATCAATGATTATGCTAAGAAAACTAATTGTTGAAAGTAAGTATATGATAAAATTAAAGTAAAGTAGTTTGATGATATTAAAAATAGATAGTAATATCTACTTTATCTATTCTCTAGTAATTTTAAATTTACAAATGCACAGGTTAGAAATGAACGCTTTACTAAAATATCTTCTATATTTGTTATTTAATATATTTTTGTGTGTAGGCCTACTGCAGTTTATGTTTGAAAATGATAACAAACTCTGATTGATGGTTAATAAACTGTATAAAGATCACTCAGTTTTTAATTATGAATAGTACTTTACTATTAACTGTAAACTTGATGAGAATATAGTTTGAGCAGTGTTATATTACAATTGCAATATCATAGTTCTATCCTTATAACTCTTGTCCTTATTACTGAGTTGACTATACGAATGATGCTGAATGTAAAAGATACTGGTGAATGTTACTGGTGTGTGTTATGAGATTATATTGGAGATGAAAACACATCTGTTTTTTTTTTCATAAAGAATTACAATACTGGCATTTATCATTAGAAAACAATACAACAAATATATTTTTCTGATCTTGCTGAATAAATTTGCAATAATAAATATTATTATAACGGTCTAGTGATCGTCGTATGGTACAGTGGAAAACAAAATACAAGACACCAATTAACTCACTAATCACCAGCTTTAATTATCACAATTAAACAGTTAGTAATCAACAAGATAGTCTGTTACAACAAATCAAATAAAAATTGTTCACATGCAATAATAATGTCAACAAGTATAAAACACAACTGTATTACAATTGTCCTGCACATATATAAAACCTATAACACTTCGCCACAATACTATGAACCGCACTCGTATAAATCGCAACTCAAACTGAACTAAACACCGCTGAAGACTTGTTTTTATACCCTGCTCAGACACCAGAACATTCCATACTACACATCAGCGTTACACTAGAATGTAATTGAACGCACACCTTGACACAGTGCGCGCGGCCGGTGATGTCTAGAAAAGTCTCATGAATGGAATACCATTACAGCCAGATTCCACTGGAACATCTGAGACACATGTAGATTATTCTGTAATGTTGTAACACTATGTTAAAATTATCTGTTTGAATATACAGAAATTTTGTTCTAATGCTGAAAGATTGTATCATATGAAAGTTTTATAATTTCTTATCTGTAGGGCTTGGATTTAAATGACATGTCTTATGAAGTCATATAAATGCAGTTTTAACCATTATTTACTTTTAGGTTGTATTTTAGCTAAAACTTGTATAAAAGTACATATTTGGTCATATTTACTTATGTTTCTGAAGTTTCACAGGATGACAATGCTGTATTTATTATTAATAAAAATAAAAGTGTAACTGAGTAAAATTGCATAATGTACTTGAACAAAATTCTGAATATTCAAAATGTGTGAAATTGTTGACATTATAGATAAAAAAAGTACTGAATTAGACTGAAATGATCCAGAACTATCCCAGTGATTTACCATTTCAGGAGTTTGCTTCTGGCACATTATGTGGTGTAGAAAACATTATTTAAATCCAAAGACTTGGCAGAAAACAGGAGGTCCCTCAAATCTGAAAATTTGAAAATGCATTTCGTCATTCAGTGTAACTCTAATGAAAATGAAAGCTAAGTAAAGTTAAAAACACATACCTGTAATTTTTGTTAAAAATAAATAGACTGTTTACACAAAACAGAAATGAACATTATTTACACTGCTGGCTATTCACTTATATATTACATTTCTTATTGCCATATGCCATATTTTACGAGAGTTAGGTCATATTTTGGTAGTTTTTAGGGCATAAATGCATGCATATTTTCTGATTATTGTGTCTTATAAATCCAGTCTTTACTCCTTATGTTCAAAAATTAGATGTAAAATGTTCAAGAAGTATAATTTTTTTGAAACTGTAATATTTCAGTTTCACATATGTTTTAAATTAAGTCAAGAACAGAGCTACCCTTAGCTGCTTAGCATGGCCTGGGTGCAAACCTAGCTGTGGGGCCTCTATACAACAGCCTCCTCAATACAATCCTTACATTCTGTATAACACTATATTAAGTTCTAGAAGAAAGTTATCCCTATTAATTTAAATGTAAATTAACTAAATAGGTTGTAATTAGTATCCCTAAGTATCCTAAGTTAAGTATCCTTAAATAATTTTGGCACTCTTTCATTATTATCTATAATTTATCACAATGTATGTTGAATGAAGTACTTGGAAAAAAAGCTTTCTCTGCTTTCTTGTATTATGAAACTTGTCTTGATCTCTGTGAACTGCTAATACACACACATCACTGTAACCATGCAAAGTGTTCATACATAGGCTACAATTCACAATTTGCAAACAGTGAGCTTGAGCTTATTAACATAGACAAGGTACAGTAAAACACAGTATTGTTATGACAATCGCACAGATTGTTGTGTTGTATACAGTGGAAACAGAATAACCAATACCAATGAAGTCACTAATTACAAACTTCAGTTAGACAGAAACAACAAATGCACTAGTATACAATAATTCAAGTTAAATTTGTTCAACACACAACAATAAATGTCACCTTATTACAGTTGTGCACTGATTTCCACTAAACAGCAACAATAACTCCAGTCTGCACTAGTAATATCACCAGGTTTAATTGAACTCAGCTACTACAAATACTAGTATGTGTATCTTGCCTGCCTTGCAATATAGTGACACAGTAGGCCTGTATGCCAGTAGAATAGTCGAGAAACATTAGGAAGGGGCATCTCAAATTATCTAGAATATTATGTAATTCTGCTGTGCAGAATGAACTCCAAATGTTTGGAACAGCTTCATGCAGTACCAGTATTAAGAGTCGTTTAGGCACTTTTGCTATTTTTCAGCTCAACATAGCAATATGAATAAAGAGTGATAACACCTGACATTGATTTGTACTAAGTGTTAATCCAATCACACAGCGGATATAAAATCCTGTAGTTTATTGTATTTGCAGTCTTGTCCCTTGTCATATGCAGTACTGACAAATTGCACGCCACTTGGTATAGTATCTAGTCTATTCTTGAATAGAAACTCATTTCATTGTACAAAGGCAAAAATTTTGTTATCACAAAATGTTTTAACCATGTACGTAGTGATTTTTAACTTTGTCTTCAAAATGCATGAATGTTTCTGAAGGTGACTTATGAGTTAAGTTGAGATTCGTTGCTGTCATTGTTAGGTAGGATATAAATGCTTTATAAATCTGATTCCTATTCATGAGCATGCCTAACAGTATTAGCTGTGTCCATAATAAAACTATCAGTGATGTTGTCTGTAATGTTATCAAGCTTCAACAATCTTCCTCTGTCAGTACATATAAAACACAATGAAATCACTTGTTTCATGTGTCACACTGTTGCCTGGACTAAATGTGTGAGTAAGTGCCATCTATCTTTTGTAATTTATACAAGTTGATATTGAGAGACATGATTTTTCTAGTCATAATTTGCATTTCATTGCCGATTTAAGTAAGTATATGTTTGCCAGTTGATATTGAATAAATTAAACAAGAAGGAGTTACAAAAAGAAGAAATAGAATAATTCAAAATAAGCAATTCACTCCCTTGCTTTCTCTCATTCATTTTTCTTTTTTCTTATTGAATGCAGGGCCTTGGGCAACCACACCTGTCGCACACCCTTAAAGGTACCACTGTTGAAGAATACCAGACAATATATGGAGGACTAATAGGTTTTTAAAGTTGCGATACACATTTTGGATTTTAGTATTTATGCTTTTTGTGTTATTATATAAAAGACAAAATTTGGTTAATGAATTTGACAGTTCAGAAGTAAATGATAGATTTGTCCTGATTCTTTGACATTCTCTCAAATTTGAGGACCATAAGACATTTCTATATGTGTATATGATGTATCTGTGTGCATATGTGTGTATGAATTTTTAGTGATTAAATTTAATGTATATATTATATTTGCATGAAAGTGTTTACTCATGAACTCTTGCTTACAGCATTACTGATGAACTGGAAACTGTTTGTGGCTTACTATCACCACCACGTTCACCAAGACTCTTGTCACCTCCTAGGCTTGGAGAAGGCACATCTGCCCCTCCAAAACGTTCTAGACATCACTCAGAAATGTCAAATCCTGAAATGGCACTGTTCCTTGAGAAAGAACATCTGAAGGATGCTGAGGACATTGACTACCAGTTGATGGAAGGTTTGATTCAACGAAGGCTACGCAGGAGCGACAGTAATGACAGACTGCACAATAATGCATTCTTCCTTACTACCAGTCATGATTTAGACCGGAGTCAGGTACTAACATGTTTATACTGTTTCAATATTTTAACTTTGTCACATATGATTTACAGCTATTAAATTTTTGGCTAGTAAGTACAATGTTAATAATTTTTAGTAAGTCTCTGTTCTCATAAACTTGTTTCTTACTAACATCAGATTTCTTACAGCTGTGTTAGAAAATTATAAGCAAAAGAAATGAAATGAAAATTTTATTATTCAAGTACTTATACAGTAAACGTGTCAGGTAATTTATGCTAACAAGTAGACTATGTGTACTTTACATACAAAATTAGGAAGATGCCACACATTACTTTCATGTTTTATTGTGCTTTAATTCAGTGTCACTCTAGGATTTTTTTTAACATCATACTCAGTTCATCTCCTTCCTCTTTTTGTGTATTATTCCAATATAAAAATGTAGAGAGAACAATATTGAATTAATTATAATAGAACAATAGAAGCAGGCAGCCTGTGTCAGCATATGTGTATCTGAACTGTTGAAACAAGTAGCAGTGGTTTGGTGAAACATGTAAAGTAGATCTGCCTTTCAGCTGATAGTCTTCTATATTCATTTGTTCAGAAATGTTGGAGAAATGCCAAGAAGTTCAGAAAGTCTTTTCCATGTATGCTAACCAGTATAATACTGAGTGCCGAATAAGCCATTGCACTACACAAAAAGAAAACATTATTTATATTTTGTTCATTAGTTGGAGATTGTAACGATGATAATGCTAGTAGCATGAAAGTAAGAGCTCTGTAGTTGGTAGTATATTGATATCACCTATTTTCATTTCTATGAATTGTAAGTGAATATAAAATGTGTTGACCATAGAAAAATAGGTACTTGTGTCAATCTATCTGGACTCTTTACAAGTTTATCATAAATATGGTATGGAATAATGACAAGTTAATTTTGAGAGTAATACGTCTTCAAGAAGGAATACTTTTTTATTTGATTTAGAAATCTGAAGAACATTATTAGAAAACTGAAGAATCACTGTTAGACTGATTCTGAAGTGAACCACAAAAACTATAGACAACGATAACGCTGAAACATTATCTGCTGTTTCAATGCAGAGCTCATTTAAATCATTCAGGAGATTATCTGCAGAGTCCAACAATCCACAAAGCTCAGTTCATCATATTGTGCAGGCACATAAGTTTAAATTTTCATCTGTTTTGATTCATTGTTTAATTAAAGATGACTCTGATAAGCACATACAAATGTGTGAGATAGGTGTTTAATAGATTTGTGAGGAATATGACGCTTTCCTAAAAACCTTTGGTATAGGTGACAACATTTTATAGGCCATCAAAATCCAGGCCCAGATTTGGATTACACTATTTTGAAGTTACAGTGGAAAAGTAATTATTTAAATTATTTGTCATTTCAGAGATCATTATATCATAACTTTACTGTGTAAGGTACACTTTAACTAAGCTTATGAAATGTGATAAAGTGTTTAAGCTATCAGCAGTCAAGATGACAAACATAAGGTTATTTGCATGGGTAGAGCCAGTAAGGAGCAGGTAGGGCACCCTTAAATTTGAAGGAAAAGTATTTTTCCCATGAGGGACTGAATTTTATATTGCTTGCTGTCCCAACTTGGATATTCTTGCACCATCTAAACTACCAAAGGTAACTACTACCTACTCCTAGTTCCTTCATTCATTATATGTCACTTGAATGTACTAGACTTCATTGTAGGTATAATGCCCAACCCCACAGACCCTAGAAGTGCTTCTGGACATTTGATTAGACAGTTTTCCATCTACCATAATTTAAAAAAATTATTAACACAAGACAAGCCGAACACACTTGTCAGCATCGCACAGTGAGCTCACTTGCCTCTGCAAGCACCACTTCCTTGCTTACTTCGGCTTTTCTTATGTTAATAATGTTTCTAATGAGGGTAGATGAAAAAATGGACTCATCAAATATCTAGAAGCACTTCTAGGATCTGTAGGATAGGGCATTATATATACCCAACCCACTAAAAAAACTATCTCCCTTTCCTCTTCTAGGACACTAGAATGCAATCACCACTAGCCTTGAGCTGTTTGACACATTACATCAGGCTAGGCCTGTTATTCTTCGGACCTAGACATTGCTTCTGGCTTGTTCTTCTTCTTCTATATCAATATTATCTAGGTCTACCTTCTTTGCCTGAAGAATCTTTTCTGCCAGGTGCCCTCTCCTTGAAGCATTGCTTGATGATGTTAACTGGAGATACCTCCTGCCTAATGTCCTCTTGCAATGATTTCTGTGTTGCTCCAATTTGTTGCAGATGAATAAGGTATGGTTGACATCATTGAAACTGGGTGAGGTAATAGTGTGCGCCCTTCCTGCCCATGACTACACCTGCTTGGTGAGCCTTTTCATCCAACAGCCTCACTCTTCTTGCTCCCAAGCTCTGCCACCTTCCTCTTGGCATACAGCTTCATTACCTACCACCATGTTCCTCTGGTAGGTGGATCTTACACTCCTTTGTGAGAAGATCAATCAGCATTACTCCAGCAACAACCAAGTCAGCCAGCTCGGAAACTGTGTGATAGACCAATACCACCTGAAGAGCACTTCATCTTTGGACTTGGGCTAGTTTCTTCCTGTAGCCACTGGGCATCTCCATCTTCAGCAGACTGTCATAGGATGTATTTCACAAATCCAGTTCAAGGACTTAACCTTAAGCCACCTTGGCTATAACTGCTATCCACTGCTGTCCTTCCTACATTCTATAAGGAGCGCTGTATCTATAATATGATCATCCACCATCCGTAGCAGACACCTCCACATACCTGGTCTAGTGTCACCAGCATCACAACCCATTGAGAGAAATTGTTGTGGCCCTCTGCTCTTCTGACAACCTCAAACACTTCCCGGATGATGTTCACCACCGATATTCTTGACCTGAAGCTGAATTTCTTCCCATAGAGATCTCCTGCAGCTATGATATCCGTGGGTAGTCTTGGCCTGATGAACTTCTCTAGTAATTTCCCAACTGTGTCCAACGTACATAGTGGTCAGTGCAATGTCAGAAGCTCTGAGCCACCTTTTTTCTTGCTGATTAGCACCAGGTGCACTGTCTTCTAATGAGCATTGAACATGCCTGATGTCAAGCACACATTTTACATCTTCAGCAATAATTCTGACTTCAGAAAAAAGACCACCTTCAGCACCTCACCCCATTGGGGCCTGGAGCTTTCTGTCCTCATTACTCTGACTGCTAGCTCCAACTCTTCAACTGTAAAAATAGGGAAATCTCCAGTGTTGTCTAAATCAGAACACTTAACTTGTTCTGATGGGTGGAGGAGAGAATTATGTTTTTCCATGGTCACCACTTACCGTATTTTCACATGTATAGTGTGCACCCCATTTTATCGTAATATTTCCCAGAAAAAATTAATTCATGTATAAGGGGCATCCGTATTTGTGATGAATAAAGAAAATATAGAAAAATGTAAATTGTTTGAATGTATACTGTGCAGAAAAAGTGTTTTATACAAAGTAATAGAGTAAAATACTTGCCATGCCTATTTATTTGCAAACACAAAACAGAAATATTATTTAAATAATATAAAATAATTTAAACTTAAAACTTCACAAGTCATAGTTTATGTTTTTAGTTTTTCATTAGCATATAACATTTGCATTATTTGTTAACAGTCTTCACCTGTTTCTGAAGAAGGCAGAATTAAATTACTCTCCTCTTCCAATTCTTCTGATGCACTTTTGTTTGTTGTGTCCTGTTGATCTGCCTGGCACAGATTTTGCACCTTTTTGTTGTTAATATTTGTGTCCATTGGCATATCGCAAAAGACAAATCACTGGTCTGCATTCCCTATTTGAGACGAATCGGAATTGTTCGTATGTGTCATTTGTACAATAAATCAATAAAACTCAATAATTTTATTTTTGTACTCTTGAGGTAAATGTTAGGTGAGAGTAAGTTCTTCAAATCCAAACACCATGTCTGCAAAGAAAATGTACAGGACAACCAAGCCGTGCACGAATTGAGTATTGTCTATTTCAAGACACTGAGCAATTTGTTAGCTTGAATCTTAACTTTGAGTAGCAACAGAGAAAGCCCCACTTTTATAATCTCGACCAGATGCTTTTCTATCTGGAAACTTAGCTGTTTTACCACAGAAAGAATGCTGATCATGAGTTTTACCATGTAATCTTTCTTTTTGTTTATTCCATTCCTGAATGTTAGATTCAGTTATATCGAATTTACTCGATGCCGTGCAGCTACCATTTTTTGTGTGTGAATTTTATTATGGGTAATTTAAACAGTCTCAAAGGATGATAGAGATGTTGTTGCAGTCATTATCAATATACAGTCTGTTTCTTCACAGCACATGCAATACTGGTAACTACTATAAAAACCAACAGACTAACAACAACAAATACGTACAGTAACAGAATGCTACAACAGAGTACCATTATAAGTGTATGTTGTGAACAAATAACTTATGGAGGAGTGAAAATTGCAAACCAAATTACCAGTAAATATCATTTTATTATTACCAGACTCAAGTCTCCCAGACAGTAACAGAATGCTACAACAGAGTATCATTATAAGTGTATGTTGTGAACAAATAACTTATGGAGGAGTGAAAATTGCAAACCAAATTACCAGTAAATGTCATTTTATTATTACCAGACTCAAGTCTCCCAGTTTTAACCAATGTTGTCAACTGTGCACAATCTGACCATACATGTTCAGATCTACAATTTAGCATGTAAATTATATTATTCGTGTATAATTCGGACCCACATTTTTGGGAAGAAAATCTGGAGAAAAAAGTGCGCATTATACAGTATATCACACAGTTGTCTTCTAGGCTCCGAGTTTTTGGGTGACAATCGTATACCTCCATCTCCATGGCTCCCTATTGACACCTACCAAGTGCCTAGCTGCAGTTGATCGCCCGTTGGAGTTTCTTTCTCACAGCCTTCTCCACTGTGTGATCCTTTGCAGCTTGAGGCAACTCCTCCTCACAGCTATGATTTTTTGCATCTATCAGTACAGTGGAGGCCTCCCATGATGAGGTCTTGGTGGAGACCTCATGCACTCTTAATATTTTGTTCATCATGTAAGTGATGAATGCTGTGGGTGAAACCTTCCATCTGGGTATGTCCTTCAAGCATTTCAGCTCCTCTTGCCAATTCTTCCATAAACTTGTCGATATCCAACCTGTGCAATCATTGAGTGACTTTGAAGGCAATTTCCTTCAAACTTTGGTGAATATTTCCTGTATAATCTTCTAACCAAGAAATCAGATGCGAAGGAAACATACAGGACAGTCTCAATATACCTGGGGCATCAGAAAGTTGTTGTTGCTTCAACATTGAGGACTAGACGGCTAGCTTGCACAGCCATCTCCAATGTAAGTCTACCCAGAGTATCTTTGTGAGGCATGCCCCATTTGAGTGCTTTTGCAATGAAGCCCCAAGCCACCACCTAGCTTTCTTCTGGGTGAACATATCATCCTTTAGGTCAACCATCTTCCTTGAAAATCCAGATTTGACTTGATTGGCATGAAATAACTGCTGTAGAATGGCACCCCTCTACTCTTGGCCAAACAAAGCTTCTTCCTTGTCCATGAGCTTCAACTTCCCTCTTCGTGGATCTAGAATCCAGATGCCAGCTGTTCCCACTAGATTGAGGTACCACATTAGGGAGCCCCAGTCTTGATACTGCTCACCCAGGAGTAGCAAATCAATTCAGTTTGTCTTTGTCTGCTGGATTGATCTGATCTCAGCTTGGGAGTCTCCTGACTTAACTTTCTTGCAAAGCTCCCCCAAGACTTCCACATAAGACCAGCCTTATGCAGAGTGCCTCCGCACAGGGTTTCACTCACTTGCATGGCTACCTGTCTTCTGCCTTTGGCCTTCTTCCACCTTTTCTCCTTTTGGGAGATGACCATGCTCCAATGGTCATGCACTTTGTCTCTTCTTCTTTAATCCTGACTTGTCTGCTGGGCTCAAAGTGACCCATTTCTTATTACCAGCAGGCACTGCAAGATACTGCATCAAGTCTACTATCCCAGTGTACATCAAGCCTCCTGTTCCGGTCTCTGTGGTTCACTCCCCATCTTCTCCCAACTGGACCGGCAATTAGCAATGATGTTGATCACATCCTCCAGCTCCATCTACTAAACCTTAGCCCCTGACGCATACCAACTGCTTCACTTATGTTCGTGTCTTTCCGTAAAATGTTCATACAGGTTGATTGCGTTGCAGTGCAGCTGGCAACCTGACACATACTGAGAAACAAATATTTATTGAGCAACACGAGTTTTACAGAACTTCCTTCGCGCCAAACTATGACGTATACAACTGAATCTTTATTTATGTTTGTATTGCACCATTTTCAGGTGCTCTGGAATGTGTCAAAGCGTGCACATGCTTGCTCGCACGCGTGAATAATCACAAACTTTTTAGCGAGCCACAGGTCGTATGTTACTCGGCCAACTATGGTAGACTCGCTCTCAGAAAGGAAACAAATTACTGTGTGACATGATGCCCTTTTAGCCAATCACAGAGCAAGTTGGAAAGCATCAAGAAGGCTTTGACCATCTTGGACGCTGGTGTTGGCGTCTGTCGTCTTACAACCGTGGCTACGGCCGGTTGAACGTAAAAGGCTCGCGAGCCGAAAATTCATTAAAATAAAAAAAATGATTTAAAGTACAAGGAAGTGATCTAAGATGGTGTAACAACAGTGAATATTCAGTTATCAAAATTTAGTGACGGCTTAATTTGAACAAACCAGTGAACAAAAATGAAATAAGTGCAACACGTGGTCGGCAGGAATATCCACAGCCAAGTAACAGTATAATATAAAATAATCATCATTCAAATCTTATCAAAACGCTTAATCTAAATTAAATGGGGTTGTAAACTAGATGACTGTGTGTGTGAGAAAATACTGGGTTGCTTTTCTTAAGTAGTTAACAAATAATTAAATTTTAATTATAAGAAATAGGGGATATAAATGGTTTTTGTGTTTCAATGTGGTTGCAAATTTTGTCAGATGGGGTCGACATACCCGTATTAATGTTGTGCATTTCAATGTAGAGAATAGAGAAGGAGAGAACCTGTTTAATTGATTCATAAAAGAAAAATGATAAAAGCATAATAAATGAGTTGAAATAGTTAACCGTAAAATGAGCGTAGTTATTGAAATACATAACCCTAAATCACGTTTATAGATCACAAGTTTGTGTGAACTCTGGCCGATACAAGGTAAGAGAAGTGTTATTATAAATCATTATGTGGTAGAGAAAAAAGTAAAATTATATTGGCGCCTGAACAGGGACAGTTTGTGCAAATAAATTTGAGGTATACCAAATTTGATACAAACCACACCTACAAGTGAATATAAGCGTGATTTAGGAATACGTGTAAATTACGTGCAGGTTATGTGATGTGTATACTATAGTTACGTAATACTTATAATATTAATTAATACTGAGTACATGTAAGGTTAAATTTTTTTAGTAAGATTAAAATCTCATAAAGAATATAAAAAATGGATACTAATGAGATTGAAGTTGAAATGAGCGAATCAGCTGTCATAAGTGACCTGGGAGTTCACTCAACTCGAATGTGGGTCAAGAAAATAAAATAAAAGAATTAAGTATTACAGACGAATCAAATGTCACAGATGATTCAGGGATTCAAATAACCCCAAAATTAACTAAGGAAAGTAATCAACCTGATAATAATATGATGAAATATTTATGTAGCACGCTGTGCAGTTTAAATAGTAAATTTGATAAATTAAGCAGTGACTTTGATAATCGTTTTGATATAAACGAAAGTAATTTTGACGAAATTAGAAATTAAATAAAATAAGTTAATAAAAATTTTGAAATAACCAATGAGATATTTGAAACTAAATGTAACGATTTAGAACAAAGTATAGAGGGTATGGGAGTGTGGAGAATAAATACAGGTAAGTGCAATGTAAACGAAAATAACGAAGAAATAAACGATAAGGTAAGAAATTTGGTTAATACAAGCGAGATACAGTGGAACTTGGTTATTACGGCCTCGGCTGTTACGTCAACTCTGGTGTAGCGTTATTTTGTCATAAGTCCGGTCAAACTGATATCTTTAACATTATAAAAATTCCCGGTTTCAACGTCACTAAATATTGTACTACTCTGTTATAGCGTCAAAAATTTCTCAGATATTTTACTCTAAATTTCATATAAACATACATGTGCGCGCGCGCTACGCCCATGGCTACAGACATACATTGTATGCAAGCAATAAGCACTGTAACAGGACCGCCGGCGCCAGCGCCAGATGGAGAAAAAATTTAAAAAATTAGGAAATGCGAACATGGTGATGTGGATGCAGCATTATTGAAATGGTTCAAACAGTGTCGATGTTCAGATATTCCTGTGAGTGGACCAATTCTGAAAGAGAAAGCTACAGAATTCGGAAAATTGTTTGGTATTGATTTTACGTGCTCCAACGGATGGCTAGATCGATTTAAGGCCCGACACTAGATTTCCTTTGCAAAAATTTGTGGTGAGGCAAAATGCGTAGATCTGAACGTTACAGGCGATTGGGTGCGTAACACTTGGCCACAAATTAGACGATCATATAAAGATGAAGACATATTTAATGGAGATGAAGCCGGAATTTTTTATAAATTGACTCCAGATAAGACTTTCAAATTTAAAAATGAAAAGTGCGTTGGTGGGAAGCTCTCTAAACAAAGAGTTACAGTTTTTGTTTGTGCGAACATGACGGGAACAGAAAAAAGGAAACTTTTAGTTATCGGGAAAAGTTTGCATCCTAGATGTTTTAAAAACATCAAAAAACTTCCTGTAAGTTACACTGCCAACAAAAAAGCGTGGATAACTTCTAGTATTTTTGAAGATGAACTAAGAAAGTGGGATAAAGAACTGTCATCGAAAAACAGAAAAATTCTACTTCTAGTTGACAACTGTGCAGCCCATCCAAAGTTAAATTTGACAAACATTAAGCTGGTCTTCTTACCGGCCAATTGTACGAGTGTCCTGCAACCTATGGACCAAGGCGTCATTAGAAGCCTAAGTGTCACTACCACAAGCAACTTTAAAAAAAAATTATTTTCTGTATGGACACGGCGCAACCTGCCACAATTTCACTCTTAGATGCAATACAATTCCTAGATGACTCTTGGAAGAGTGTAACACAGAAGACGATAGCAAAATGCTTTAGTAAAGCACAACTCGTACATGAAAATTTACCCGATGATGACGAAGACGACGACTTGCCGCTCTCGGAGTGGATTAAGAATTCGAAGTAAATGAATTTGGAAATGAACTTGATTCCTATGCATCAGTGGATGACCAAGTAGAAACATTCCAAGTGTTGAGTGACGCAGAAATTATCGCGGAAGTAAAAAACATAGAAGCAGAAGATAGTGTTGAAGAAGATGCTGAGCAAGAGGAGGATGCCAACATCATTTGTCCGACAGTACAGGAAGCAATGAGAGCTGCCGAAACTCTTTCACGATTTTACTGCTTTAGAGAGACATCTGACGACACGTTCAATGCAGCGCAGCATCTCCACAGCACAACAGAAAGAATTTATTTTTCAGAAAGGAGCGTTCAAAAGAAAATTACGGATTACTTTCGACAGTAAGCCTAAATGTAAGTTACATGTACTTTCTTTTTGATCTTTTAAAATATTATTCATGCTGTTTGTATAAATGAAATGCAGTTTGTAAACTTTAGAATAAATATCACAAATAATATTAATAATGCAAAGATCTTTTTTTTTTATTTCTCGTTCCTTACTAGTGATTAAAAAGGGTCTTTTATAACGACTCTTTTATAACGTCACTCGGACATAACGTTATTATTTTTTTGGTACCTTCAATGACGTTATAACCAAGTTCCACTGTATATGTGTTAATAGTAATGGTGTTAGTTTAAATGCAAAACAGGTGACGGTAGACAAGGTAAGTAATATGATGATTCTAATAATGAGTTAACAAGTGATAGCAAAATAAAGAGTGATAACAGTGATATAATTAAAAATGTGGTGTTAGAAAATGGAGTAGAATTTAATAACGAAGTGTTAGCTAGTGTTGATGAAATAATGAGAGAGTGTGATGAAAGGTTAGGTGGGCAAAGGGCAGATTTTCCCCAAGTATATGGTGAAACAGAGCTTTCACAAGTGTTGTATGAGGACAGAGTTTCCTCCAGAAGTTGTGTGGAAGACAAGGTGTCTTCAAATAGTCCCTTAATTTTTTGTGGTGTTCTTGGAAGAGCCAAGAAGTGTAGTAAGTTTGTTGTGCCCTTTGTATAGAGTGAAGTAGGTCAGTGGTGTTGTGACCGGTGTTATGATGAGAAATATGTTGAGAGAGATAGAATGATAGAGGTATTTAAGTTAAATAGAGGTTATGAGGGGTTAGTTAAGAGATTAGAATTTGAGGGAATAAAATATAGGAAATGCTTACCTTATGAAATAGATATTGATGATTATTTTGATGGTACCGTTGTAGATGATGAACACTTACCTTGTATTGTTATGGATATAGTAGAAGAATATGATAAAATAACTTACCTGATGTTAACCAATAATTCTAAGCATGACTGGACCAAAAATACTAAAGTAAATGGGTTTTATGAGTTAATAGGGGAAAATAATGTGGTGCATTAGTCTTGTGATAGAGGGGATAAATTAATATTCAAGGGTTATTATATAAAGCATAATAATGATAGGAGTGTAATTAAAGATGATCATTGTTATAAAAACATAAGACTAATTTACTATGATGGTGGTTAAATAAACAATCAGTGAATGAACAGTTAATTATTTTAGTTTATGGTGATGACCTGGCTAAATTAGGTAATGAGGTGTGGTAAACAATAAAATAATGTCGAAAAAATTTTAAATAAATTTATAGTGAGATTAATTGTGTTTGTGTTGTAAAATGTGTTTTGGGTAAACATTGTGTGTATGTAGTAGAAATCGATTTAATAATAATAACAATAATAATAATATTTTATTAAACTAAACAAATAATGAGAATAGTTATGAAGGTGATAATAAATGAATTGTAATTGTTTTGACTATTGTAATTAAAGTAACTTTGTGTTTTAAAAAACTAATTGAGTTAAATAATTTGAGATGAATTAATTAATTAATAAATATTGTATAAATAAATTTTGATAATGAATTTAAAGGATGTGTATGAGATTCGAACTTGATAATAAATACTAAATGAATAAATGTAAAATGTGTTTAGTTGTGGAGTCATATGATTGTTATAATGTTTCAGAAGGTACATATGGTTGTACGTTATATTTGTGGTCAGAATGGTTTATAGTTTGAGTCTATGACAAGTGATAATATGTTCATTTGATGGAGTGGTTGACCATATGTAAGTATGAATTTGATAATGACTTGGAAGGAAAGTAAAAGAGTTTAAAATGGCATTAAATGAGTTTGAAAGAAGATAACTTAGGTAAGATGTTATTTTGAAATGTTATCTTAAAATCTGAAGTTGAAATGTTATATATAATGAATGTTAATAATAAATTTGAATTTTGTGAAGAATTTAATGGTACAACAAATGATAAACAATTAAAGGTTCAATTAAAATTAAAATTGAAATGTTTGTAAATCTTATTCAGATGCGAATGAGATGTTTATTTTAAATGGAATGAGATTTATATTCTGTATGAATGTTTATGTTGTATTATGTTTACTATGTTAGTGGCTAGGAATTTGAATATATCACACATATATATATGTTTACTTGTGATTCCCCACTTTCGGGCGGTCACGGAGTCACCGAACCCTGACCGTGGATTTGGATTATTGGTAGCAAGTGTGGTTAGGCAGATTGTATCCTCGCCATACTTGTTATTATTTTCAAAATTGGTGAATTTAGAAATCAACCGGGAGGTAAACTCAGGGGAATCACCAAACTATGGAACAGCGGCTACCTTCGTAAGGGTTGTTAGTGCCATGTTAAGGGTGTGTAAATAATATTTAGTAGGATTACTGGTGTCCTCGGACATCAGTAATGCCGAATTTTTCATAACGCTGAACCAATAACAGTATAGGCGGCATCTATACCATATATAAACTTCAGTTCTTGGGGATACCAATGGGCGGTACAGTCCACCATCAGGAAACAATGGTGTGTGTGGAAAAGGAGCTGGCCGTTACAAGCCAGGGGCACAGATAACGTATCTGTGCATAAGGCAAATGCTCGATCCGGTGGATGGTTACCTAATTGTAACTGGGTATAAAGGGGGGAATTAAGAAAATGATGAAGTAGGAGGAGTAGCTGAGAAATCAGTGAGAGGTAACGACCACTGGAACAGCGGGACAGTGAATTTGACCTACTCTAACTAGAGAGTTAGCAATTGATGACCCAGTTCCTGTTCAGTAACGGTTACTATAACTATGATTCAATGATTAGTGATGAATATTCACTTATGAGAACAAACGATTTTAAGTGCTAGGTTCAATTGTAATGATTCTAATCTACAAGAACATTTATGATTGTAATTATATAATTTTGGGTATTTGTGTTAGTTGTATTCAGTGTGCCTACAGAAAGGTCATTCACCTGTTAGTAAGACATCAGCTGATGACTGGTGTGGACGGTATGATGTATAATGTACTCATTCATTTGTTCTTTAAGTAATTAATTTAATTTAATAATTTGTTTCTTTTTAGTAATTATTAGAATATATGTTTCATTTAATTAATGAAAAAAAAAATTTATTTTAATTTGTTTTGAAGTACAGTTTGTTGTGTTTTCATGTTCAGGATATATTGCTGATTGTGTGCACTGATAATGTATTAACTGATTCGTAGTGTTCACATTATATATTTTGTAACCAAATGTATTGATAAGGGAATTTATGATAGAAATAAGTTGTTTATTTTATTTTGTTCATTATGATTGTTAGCATTTAGTAATGAGGAGTTATAAAGAAAAGTACAACCATTTAAAGGATTTTGGAATTTTGAAAATTACGATTAAATTAATTAATTAAAAGAGATGATGTAAATTAACTTCAATGTGAATCTTTAGTAAAGGACTTAGATTTATTTCACTATATGAACAAAATTTAAATAATTTAATTTGATTTGAAACAGTAACGTCATGCAAACAAATAAAAGTTAAGAAATGGGAATGAATTTTGTTTAGAAGCAAATACAAAATATTTATGTGAATTTTATATTAATAATTAATGTGGAGATAGTGTGTTTAATATAGTAATGAATATGTGTACGCACCCAGTATTTTGCTAAAGGCAATCCAGTATGTATATAAGGGGAGATATATTGGTTGAGGATCTGGTATGGTATAAGGCTAGTTGTTGATTTTATTTGAAATGTTACAAGGTGAGGTGGTACTGTGGTGAGTACCTGTCCGACTTTACAGTGTTGGGATCTCGAACAGAGAAGTCCAGTAATATCGTTCAGGTGCAGCCATAGTTGCCGAACTAGGGGGGTAGATTACCCATGATGTGTTAAAGAATTAAAGGGGGGTTGTTGGCACCATATCCTCGCTGATCCTCTTAGGGTTAGCAATGAGAGTTTTTCTGCTTCGGCAGAAAACCTCTCATTGGAGGGGGGGTATTGTAACGGGACAGAATTGGGTGATAGGTTTTAATTTAATTGTGAATGCGACGCAGCGGAGTTACCAATATTGGGCCTCAGTCTTTAACAATAGACATCCCTGTAGGGAACGCCCCGTTACATGTTGGGCCAGAAAATCTGTCAACAAGCACCGTTTTCAAGTGCTCTGGAATGTGTCAAAGCGCGCACATGCTTGCTCACACGTGTGAATAATCACAAACTTTTTAGCGAGCCACAGGTCGTATGTTGCTCAGCCAACTACGGTAGACTCGCTCTCAGAAAGGAAACAAATTACTGTGTGACGTGATGCCCTTTTAGCCAATCACAGAGCAAGTTGGTCAGCATCAAGAAGGCTTTGGCCATCTTGGACGCTGGTGTTGGCATCTGTCGTCTTACAACCGTGGCTATGGCCGGTTGAACGTAAAAGGCTCGCGAGCCGAAAATTCATTAAAATATAAAAAATGATTTAAAGTACAAGGAAGTGATCTAAGATGGTGTAACAACAGTGAATATTCAGTTATCAAAATTTAGTGACGGCTTAATTTGAACAAACCAGTGAACAAAAATGAAATAAGTGCAACACGTGGTCGGCAGGAATATCCACAGCCAAGTAACAGTATAATATAAAATAATCATCATTCAAATCTTATCAAAACGCCTAATCTAAATTAAATGGGGTTGTAAACTAGATGACTGTGTGTGTGAGTAAATACTGGGTTGCTTTTCTTAAGTAGTTAACAAATAATTAAATTTTAATTATAAGAAATAGGAGATATAAATGGTTTTTGTGTTTCAATGTGGTTGCAAATTTTGTCAGATGGGGTCGACATACCCGTATTAATGTTGTGCATTTCAATGTAGAGAATAGAGAAGGAGAGAACCTGTTTAATTGATTCATAAAAGAAAAATGATAAAAGCATAATAAATGAGTTGAAATAGTTAACCGTAAAATGAGCGTAGTTATTGAAATACATAACCCTAAATCACGTTTATAGATCACAAGTTTGTGTGAAGGACTCTGGCCGATACAGGGTAAGAGAAGTGTTATTATAAATCATTATGTGCTAGAGAAAAAAGTAAAATTACACCGTTGTATCAATTTCAGCCAACTACGGTAGACTCGCTCTCAGAAAGGAAACAAATTACTGTGTGACGTGATGCCCTTTTAGCCAATCACAGAGCAAGTTGGTCAGCATCAAGAAGGCTTTGGCCATCTTGGACGCTGGTGTTGGCATCTGTCGTCTTACAACCGTGGCTATGGCCGGTTGAACGTAAAAGGCTCGCGAGCCGAAAATTCATTAAAATATAAAAAATGATTTAAAGTACAAGGAAGTGATCTAAGATGGTGTAACAACAGTGAATATTCAGTTATCAAAATTTAGTGACGGCTTAATTTGAACAAACCAGTGAACAAAAATGAAATAAGTGCAACACGTGGTCGGCAGGAATATCCACAGCCAAGTAACAGTATAATATAAAATAATCATCATTCAAATCTTATCAAAACGCCTAATCTAAATTAAATGGGGTTGTAAACTAGATGACTGTGTGTGTGAGTAAATACTGGGTTGCTTTTCTTAAGTAGTTAACAAATAATTAAATTTTAATTATAAGAAATAGGAGATATAAATGGTTTTTGTGTTTCAATGTGGTTGCAAATTTTGTCAGATGGGGTCGACATACCCGTATTAATGTTGTGCATTTCAATGTAGAGAATAGAGAAGGAGAGAACCTGTTTAATTGATTCATAAAAGAAAAATGATAAAAGCATAATAAATGAGTTGAAATAGTTAACCGTAAAATGAGCGTAGTTATTGAAATACATAACCCTAAATCACGTTTATAGATCACAAGTTTGTGTGAAGGACTCTGGCCGATACAGGGTAAGAGAAGTGTTATTATAAATCATTATGTGCTAGAGAAAAAAGTAAAATTACACCGTTGTATCAATTTCGTTCTCCGGATTCACAAACAACCGATCGACATCATCGTCTTCGATACTATTAACCTTCAACTGCAAATTACGCCCTGCTTTGTTAATCCTGCAGACAGCATGAATATGTTTACACATATTCCACTTAATACATGATCTACACACGTGCATGAATATTGTAATAATAAAATAATGATTCTTAATTAGCCCCAAGTTGCTGGTGCCAATTATGTAATATCACCTCTGTATATACCTTTTTTGTGTACGTTGTTTTTGTAGTAAACTCTTTATTGCTAAAATAAATAATCAACTCCTTATTTTTCTTGTTTAAAATTCAATATTATTTTTATTTACTCTTTTCGAAACTCATTTCTGTTGTAGAGCATGAAAAATCTCAATCTCAGGGTTCATGTATTAGTCATGTCAAAGTATAGTACATAAGTCGTAAACATATCATAAATCATAATATTTATAAATAATGTTTGGTAATTAGGTGTTGTTGATGTATGTTGTGTAGCAGTGGGTCCTTTGGATCATATAAAAGAACAAATGAACAATTGAAAAAAAAACTCTTAATACTAATAATTATTTATGGGTACAAATAGAATTCACTATTATAAAGTTTTTATAGGTTTTGTGGTAGTATATCGCTGTGACTCGATCTTTAAATGTTAAAATGTTTTCAAATATCTTGGTTGATCATTGGAGAGATCTCACCAATCTTGGAGTTTTCTTTATGAGCTTATTTCTTGATCCTTCGCTCCTGGACTTCAAGTATTTAATTTGTATAAAATCCTGCAGTAAAAGTGACATGTTCTGCCTGGTTTCAATATTTTTCCAACAATTCTTTCCTTTTTACTAAAACACTAATTCATTCCTTTAAGGCCTTGGGAATGCTACTTTTATGGGTCACAGGTTCGGGTTCACAATTTAGAATTAATATGGTTCTGTAGAATCTTATTTTATCTTCGTCACTATTATATTATAAGTTTGTCACGTAAGATTCTTTATTTTTTAATGATTTCCACTTGGTTTGAGCTCACTATATGAGTTACCTAGTACTAGTAGAATCTTGTTTTATTTCGTCACTATTATATTATAAGTTTGTCACGTAACATTCTTTATTTTTTAATGATTTCCACTTGGTTTGATCTCACTATATGAATTACCTAGTTGTTTCATATAAATTACATGTTTCATGCAATTTATTCTTGTTTTGAGAATAAAAGATAGACATAACAAAAAATTAACAAACATTATAACACGCAAGATAGAACAATCCCCACGCCGACGCACAAATTCAACACACGCACGGTAAACACAACAGACATCAGATTCAATGACGACGAAATAACTTTATTAAACAAAGGACTCAAACATAATTTAAAACACAATAAACCCAACAACAACAGTAAACATATAATTGACGTAATTATAGATACTGAAACAGCCGTACAAAACACACACAACAATGACCAAGAACCCATACGCCATGACATAAAACGAAGATTAAAACAATAACGAAAATAAAACGCTAAAAAATATACAACAAAAACTAAATGAACATAACCTAATGATATTAAAAGCTGACAAAGGTAATATAACAGTCATAATGAACAAACAAGAAATAAACAATAAAACTGAGAAATTCTTCTCCGAAAACAATATAACACAAATAACCAAAGATCCCACAATAAAATACCAAAAACAAATTAACAAATTGATAAATAATGCAAAATACATAATCCAAAAATAAAACATAAAATACCTAAAACAAATTAAACCTAACCCCCCAAAACTAATCGCATTACCAAAAATACACAAACCCAATATAGCCATTAGACCTTTGATAAATAACACACAAGAACTATCCCACAAAATCGCCAAACACCTAGATAAACTAATCAGAAAACACATAAATCTAACCAACAACACTGCTGTTAAAAACAACATAGAACTTGTCAAAAAATTAGAACACATCCATATACCACACAACTCAACATTAGCATCATTTGACATAACGAATTTATACACCAATGTACCTGTCAAAGACACCATACAAACACTTAAACATTTACTCAGAAATACAACACACCTGAAACACACATACAAGAAATCATCACATTCACTAAAATAATCACAGATCAAAATTACTTCATGTACAATAACAAGATATATACACAAACAGACGGACTCCCCATGGGCTCCCCATATCGGGTATAGTAGCTGAAATATTTATACACCACATAGAACAAGAACATATAACACATAACAACAAATATACCAACAAAATCATATATTGGCACAGATACGTAGACGACATATTATTATTATACAATGGCAATACAAGACAAGTAGAAAATTTCCACAAATACATAAACACGATACACCCCAAACTCAAATTGACAATAGAAATAGAAAAAAACAACAGTATAAACTTTCTAGACCTAACAATCAACAAAACAAACAATACGCACACATATAAAATCTACAGAAAACCAACCACAACTAACATGGTCATCCACAACACATCAAATCATCCAACACAACATAAACATGCAGCCTTCAACCATATGCTACAAAGACTCACAAAAATACCGCTAAATAAGCAAGATTATAATGAAGAACTTAACACAATAAAATACATAACACTAAAAAATGGGTACAACCCTGATTTAATAAACAAATTACATAGACAAATCCTATACAAAAACAACAAAAAATACAAACAACACACAACAAAACAAATACATCACACTCACATACTACAACTCTAACACACACAGAATTGCCAACACATTCAGAAAACACAATTACAAAATAGCATACAGAACCAACAATACCATCAAAAGACACATTAACGGCACAAAAAAAGACATAGACATACACAACAAAAGAGGCGTATATAAATTAAACTGTAACGATTGCAATAAATTCTATATTGGCCGAACAGGAAGATCTTTTTCCTCCAGATTTTCTGAACACACAAAAGCATTATCCAATAACAACATACAATCCACATTTGCCACACACATCCAGACAGAAAACCACAGTTACACCAATATAAAAAACAATCTTGAAATTTTACACTACCTACCCAAAAGTCGCAAACTCAACACCGCAGAACAATACGAAATATACAAACAACAAAACACAACCAAACAACATACTCAATCACCATTTACAATTTAAATCAAACACATTATTCGACACAATAATACACAACGCATACAACAGTTCAGAATCCTGCGCCAACCCCCTTCCATCTCCACACCCCCACTCACAACCAGTCACCTAAAAAAACCGTTACAAATTACCGACTAATTGACACATTCCGTATTTAAACCTCACTGAAGAAGGAGAATACAACTCCGAAACGGCGTTTGACAGAATATCAACAAGTAAGTTTCACAAGTGAAAGTACTATTAAATAATAATTACAAAATAACTGTTTGAGGTTCGCAGACCTCCTCATAGTTTTAATCTAAGGCTATACTCAGTGTTTTATTTCTTACATACTAAGTTTAACATTTGTACATTATAATTGTTTACTAATACCTATTTACATTTTTTGTCCTTCACTTCTGGTGTCACTACACCTTTTCTTACACAAAATTTATTTAAAATTATGTATTTATACTTATTACCATAATATGGTACATCTGGGTACTTACCGATTTCAATCATTGCCGGACTCGTACTCTTCTTTTTAATGTGCTTTTTACCTAAGGGGCCAGGATTCATTAACAGCGAGATTTTTGATACAAAGAAGGTGACACAAATGATAACACTGTTTTAGATTGAAAGTAACTATCAAATTTTTAATTTCCCAAATAGAATTTGCATATACAACCATGTGGCCAAAATGGCATCATATAATGTTATAAAACAAAATGGTGGCTATTTGAATTTACTCTGTTAATTCTTACGATTCTCATTTTATCTCCAAGCAAGATTATTATGTACTTTTATCTTTAGCTGCAGCTCTAATTACTTATTATGTTTAAATCTCGTTCATACACAAACCAATGCCCTCGGCATATATGTTCATGGCCATGAGCTCACTCACACATTCTCACCCACATTCGCCCTATTACCAGTACATTTGTTCAGTTGTTTTATTTTTGAATTAATGAGCTCATTACAATAATAAAGAAATGGTAAAAGTGGACTTCTCTTAATTGTGGTCTGCGCTGCTCCCTCGCTGGTGTTTGTCGGTTCCAAGGTGTATGGCCGGTGTTCGCCTCATGTTTTGTTGTTTTTTACTTAAAGATGTTACACTGATTCTACATGTTAAGTTCTAACTGTTATTACACTTGAGCATCTGTCGCTCCACCATAAGAATTTTACTAGAGTAGTGAGTTGTTTTTTAAGCTTTTAATTTGAAACTGATATACAGCGATACATCGCTGTTGATCCCTTGAAGAACTACGCTGAATTGAGACAGAGGCAAATGTAAATTTGCGCTTGTGTGTGTGTATTTTACGTCATCAAGCTTTGTCATACAGGACAACGCCTAAGTGTATGCGCTGTAGTCAGTGCGTCATTGTTTTTTGTTATGACGGAACAGTGTTATTATCCAATCACAATGCATATTTACAGTCATTCGTCACAAACACCGCCATGTCTTTTACCAGCTCTCGCACATCCAACGGTGACCTTGGCATGGTACTCTTGCTGAATCTGCTTTGTTCCTTCGTATATAGGGACAATGGACCTAACCATTCTGTATTTTAATGATTAAACAATAAAACATAAAAAAATACCTTTAAATCCCATAATTATGGTACTGGGTCATTATGTACTGTTACACTGGGTATAATTGCAATCGTCAGTTATTGTTTTGTCATGTTAATTACATTATTTAATTCCTAAATTTGCATTCTCTATTTCCCTATTTCCCAATTATTTATAATATTTCCCTTTTTGTTTCGATTACTTTTTATTCCATGAAAATATTCATTATATTTAAGTAATATATTGTCTCTTCATTTCTGTATTTATTAAGTTTATTTTATTCTTCCATGTCTTTTCTTACTAATAAGATTGTGTTTCTGCATATTTCACAGTGAATTTTTATGGTATACTTGTCTTTCTTTGGAGGTGGAATCTTGTTACCTTATAATATTTATGTATACCACATCACAGTCTACACAGATCAAATTACATTTGCACTGCACATCATTTTCATGTACTAAATATACCTCTTTTATGCCAGAAGATGATGGTACTTTCCACCCATTGCCTGTTTCTTCTCTGATAATTAAGTTACTGTCGATTTCTGTGATGGGCTTATGTCTTTTTCTAATGTCTTTCAACTTTGTAAGTTACTTTGCCTTTGCTTAAGATAATAGGACTATCAAACAACTTATCGCGGACAAAAGACATTAGAGCAACTATCTCTTTGTCCAAATGTTTTACATTTTTGCCGTGTAAATATATATATTTAATTGTACAATGCATTCTTTTGATATGCATGTTGGTGTTCAGACCTCCTTGAAGTTGATGGCAGTAGGCCCAAGACTGATATTTTTTGAGTACGTTTGATCAAAATAAGTGCCGAATTCAGAAGCATCTGGATCAAGTAGTCGCCTAATTGCTTCAGGCAGATTTCATTCAAATGCAGAAGAGTCTCTCTCTTGCATTAATGTCCTGACTATTCTACTATAAACGTCACCCTGCTTCTCTTTGCTTTTTCCTTTGGAACTAATATTCCTTCTCCAAGCCCTGTCAACGTCCCAAGTGCAGTACAGTCTCATTGCCAGATTAACAGTCTCATTGTTGATATCCACGCATTATAAAAGGATTCATCCAAATCGGACATAAACACTTTCGATAAAACTTCAACTACTTCTGCCTTGATATACCGAAAAAACAAAGAATGCACTTTTTCATCAGTTTGATTTGATATGAGAAAAGCACAAGGAAACTTGTTTCTCATGTCGTCCGAAACAAGTAGGGTTATTAGTTAAAAACTGTAACTGTTCAAACCGTGGGTGTCATCAATGCATATGCAAACACTGCCATATTTCTTCACTATTTCACTCTGTGCATTGTACATTATAATTAAACAAAATCGTCTGTTTTTAAAGTTTGGCCAGTTTCTCTGATGACCCCTTGAGGCTTATAAAATAATACACAAGGCTGATCACTGGAAATGACCTTGTTGACCAACGCTTCAACACTTGTACCATCTTCTTGACATCTCACCGACTTCGAGCATAAATTATATGCGTGCTCGATGTTGTACATTAATAAATGAATTCTTTCTAATTTACAGCCTGTCACGGAATCACGTATTTTATGAAGTGGTGTCTTGAAGTATTGCTTGAAGTGGTATCTGATTTGCAATATCCACAGCTAGACTTTTTCTTTCGCTGTCTGTGAGACATAAATGGCTTAAGTCATTTAGATGACCTACATGTGTTGACACTTATGTAGTCTTGCAGATAATGTCTTCATTTTCAGTGACGCAAATGTTTGCAGGACAGACAACATTTATTTTGTTACTTCCCTGTAATTTTAAGTGCCGTCTACCTTTACTTTCAGACACAAATTTCCCAGACCTACAGCATATATAATAATGTCTCTTTGTGCTGTCGCTAGCAGAATGAGAGCCACGCTTTTTAACGTATCTTGAAAATGTTTCTTTTTCAATCTCTTGTTTCTACTCCAAGAAACTTTCTAAGGATTTAAATTCTTTAATTTCAGACTTCACTGATATGTTGTGCTGCAATTTGAAGTGTTCAAGTTCCTTCGCTGGCGCAAAAACACATAAGGGGCACTTAACTTTATTTGGTGCTGATACCCCTGCACCGTGGGATTTGTGTTCATGACACTTAAATGTGTATCTGTGCTTAAACTGTTTATCACAGATGTTACATTGTTGTGTACGTGACTTCAAGTTGCTCAAAACTGGGACTTCACTGTTTACTTTTTTGGGATGTAATTTCGAATGCTGGCTAAGATTATCTACATTTTCACAATTCTTACCACACTCTGAACATAAGTGTTGTTTAAGCTCACTGATTTTAATAAACCAAAATAGTCACTGATAGTCACAGTGATATTAAAGAATAAAATTATTTAATAGATGAGCGTCACACACTGTTAATTACCACACGCACAGATAATTAAACTGAAGCAATAAAGTAATATTGTAAACGCGAACTACTGTCACGTTGTATTTACAAACACGCGGGTGTTGCTGTACTATAATTACCGACACACTATTACTTAACACAGACACAGTAGGCCTACGTTAAACAGTACGTTGTGTCATCTACTGTACATTTCCCACCTAATTCAACATCAGAGGATTTCATACCTTCTTATAGCATTGGGTAAAAATTCAATATCCGCACCTTACTCAGCTCTATGAAGAGATACGGAAGTAAACGAAGCAGTCGGTATGCATCAGGGGCTATGATCTAGTGCTCCATCTAACCATTCTTCACATCCATCAAGCCGTTTCTCTGGCAACGGAGTATGGCCTTCATCCTGGAGATGATTTTCCAGCACTTTTTTTTCAGATCATTTATTTCTTCATGTTTCCTCTTCATAATGTACTCTTGTCTTCTAGGAAGAAGTCTTCAATGAATGTCTGCAGTCAGCTGCGTCTTTCTTCTTGGATGGCAGAGAAGCCTTTCTTTTTTCGATTTCCACTTTGTCTCTTAGTATCTCCTTCTCTAGGTTAATTGCTAAAGATTTTGCTGATTACTCTATAACCTTGCTTCCATCCTCAGAGATGTTATGTCTATCTTGGGGTGGGGTCCTCCACAACAATCCACGCTTTCGAAAAGGACCTCATTCATCTGTTTCATATCACTTGGCACATTTTCTACCAGAGGGGCCACATGACCCAACCCTGAGGCATTGCACTGATTGGATAGTGATGGCCTAAGAACCACTTGCTCATCACTGACAACCACTGTTACTGGGATGTGGCCCCTGCACCATTACAGAATTCACTCTCAAATGTTGCAGGTGAAAGGTAAAAGACTTCATACAAGACAAGCTGAAGAAAAGTGAGAATCCGGCTCAGATTCCACAGGCTTGCTACACCTGTACTCACAAAGTGTAGCCTGTGGGGGAGTTGATAATAATATGAATAATAGTCAGTTGTGTATAGAATAGTAGAAAACATGAAATTTAAGAATACATAGAATAAATTTATTTCTTGAAGATGACATCTTGCAGGTAAGCTCCATTTTCCACAAACATTCCTGCAGTCTCTTAGTTAAATTATGCATGGTTTCAAGTAACATTTCAACAGGAATTTTGGCAATTGACTCTCGGATCGTAACTTTCAATTCTTCTGTTGAACTTTCAATTCTTCTGTTGTAGCAAGTCAACTATGGTACACTTTGTATTTAAGGTGACCCCACAAGAAGAAATCACGCGCTGACAGATCAGGAGCTCTGGAAGGCCATCGGGTGTCACTGTTGTCAGTAATTTGTGGAAATGTCTGTAGTATTTGCATAACAAAGGTTTCCAGCATGGTGACGTACCAATCCAATGTGACTGTAGTTGCAAGGCCATCCTTGTCCTCATAAAAATAAGGGCTTACTATGCCATACTATAACACAGGACACCACATGGTAACTTTGTTGCTGTGCGACAGACACAGATATAGCTGAGTAGGTTGTCGTGTGCCCAATAATGAAAATTTTGTGTATTTGTTTATTTGCAAATCCATTGTGATAGAAATGGACTTTAACAGGTTAACAAACTCATTGCCCTCGTTTGCCAACCATTCATTCACAGAGTTGTCATTGCATTAGGTGATCGTTGGGTGTCAGTTCCTGGATGATCTGGAACTTGTATGGAAGGTAGTCTAAGCCCTGTATGAATATTCTTTGAACATATCATGAACTATACAACATAAGGACACTGCTTAATGACAGATTGATGATATGGGCTTCTTAAGACAGCAGACGGAATAGCTTCGATATTGTCTGGCATACAAATGGTTCGCATACTGCATAGGGATTTCTTTTTCATTTCTGAACAAGCTTCCTCATAATTACACAATCATGATTGATGGAACATAATCATGGTGTCCTAAATTAAAGAGACAGCAAAATCCTCTACATACAGCCTCCACACTGTCATTGTCTCATAAAAAGTTTTATGACAAAAGCACATTGTGCACCACTCCAAGTATCTGTGACAACTAAGCAGTAAGATGGCGTGAGCTGATTTCTATACATTATTTAGCACTAACATTTTCCCAGGGCTGCCAACACAAATTTCAAAATTTCCTGTTTCCATTACTCAACCTGTACCATACAATTCCTCTATAAGTGAAATAAGTAAACATCTTTATACATGATTATTAGAATATTACACAATCCCACATAAGTTCCACATATCTAAAAAGAAAAGGCATTCTGGGATTTTGTTGCCCATGACATGTCCATTGATTAACTAATTATAAGTATAATACTACTGACTCGGTACACTAATTTTTTTTATTTTTTATAAAAATGTGTAAAATTTATAACGATGAAAGGTCTAGATAAAATTTTTTTTTGTAAGTGGACGGTGTAACGAGGGTTGTGCTGACAGATATACGATGGCTCGGTAACATGTTGTTCAAGACAAGGGAAGGCAAGGGTGTAGGCGAACAATGCCTAAAGTCGCAGCAGTTGTACGGCGAAGCGAATTGCGGGTGACGCGCAACGGCCCAAGATAGACAAAGGCGAAATATATCGCTAAGAAGAAACAATAAATCGTTGACAAGGCGACATAGCGACGCTATCCCAAAGACAATTAGCCACATGTGTCGAGCTGCACACCAAATGCAGTGTTACATCGCAACAATAGAAAGGAAAAGCCTGACTTTAGTAGACAATACACTTGCACTAAGAACGAACGACGGGACGTCCAGCTTTACCAGAAGGGTACGCGACGAAGAAAGGCTTGGAGAGCAAGATATAGCAGCTGTCTGGAATACTCAGAATTGACCACACTCGTCGTGGGAACGACTAGGAGAAACTAGTTGACAATACGAGCGATTGGTCACGGGTAAGAAGCAGGACATATGGTGAACAAAAAGAGCAGATGAATGGACCACACAACAATTAAAAGCACTTTATCTATAAAGGACAAGTACGCCAAAATACGAGGGTGATAGACAGCCGTGAAATTGGTCATCCGACTCAAACGATGGGGTGTAGTCAACCATGAACTTGTAAGGGTAGGGAATAAGACAGCCTATCAGAGTCAAGAGTTGAGGAGAATGTCTCTACAAGAAGTGGTTACCAAGGAAACGAACTGGAGGAACGAATAAGAAACGAAGGGAGATGAGAATCTAGAGTGTTAAGGCGGAGTTTCTACCAGAAAACAAGCGAAAACGAATAGAAGCGCAGAGGTTGAGAAATTAAGTGGGAATTAGAGAAAATAGTGGGATTTTGGGGTATAAACTAGAGTGTTGACCGCGAGCAGAGGTCTTATGTCTTATGTCTGATGTCTTAAATCTTAAGTCTGGAGTTTTATTCTGATACGGAGAGTATGAACGACGGAGTTGTGTATCGGGAGTCTTATATATAATATCTAATAGCCGGAGTCATATAAGATAGCTATCAGAACTGACGGGAGTGCGGATGTTGTAACGGAAAAAGTCTTGTATCGGTTGAAGAATCGGTGTGAGTACGAACAGTCGAGAATCGGGAGCCGGTAATGGAACTTAGAGTTTGTTAAAAGACATGATGAAATATAATTAAAATCGACTAAGTTGGTCGCCTTGAGTAATATTATTATCAAAGACATTAAACGGAACAGAAGTGCGGTAAAATGAGTAAGAGATAGACAACAATTTTAAACACCATTAAATATAAACAAATGTCGGGTTAATAAAGTAAATCCACGAAAAACAGTGTGAATCAAATCACAAAACATACATCACGTAGTAATGACACTTGAGTAGAACATATCAATAAAAGTTAGAATTATTAAATATCATGTACGAAATTCGAAGGTCAAATCACCAGAACTAAACTAAAAATTACATACACTTGTGTCGGAGTGCGAGAAGAGAAGTGATAAGTGCGTCAGTGCATGCTACGAGGATATAATGCCAGCCGCAAGGATTCCCAGAACCTGGAGAGACAAGGAACAGGATCACAGCGCAGAGGACTTTTCGCCGTAGAATGGATTAACGTACACCAAGTAATTTTTATATTCATGCACTAATTAAGTATAACACTGTCTGTTCATCTGAAAGTACCCATACGTAATAATATTTAGAGAAAGTAATAACAAGTAGCTAGTCAGGCAAATTCATAAGATAATTATGACAGATGATGGTAATCGATATCAAATTTTATGAATCCATTGGTTAATATAGAATAAAATGTGTAATAATGATGATTAAAATCTAATAGAATAAAATGTGTAATAATGATGATTAAAATCTAATAGAATAAAATGTGTAATAATGATGATTAAAAATCTAATAAGCCTCTAGATGAAGAGTATAAGAAAGTTAGCAAGGGTTAACAAAATAATAATTGGTAGATTTATGTAGTCAGTAAGGATTCAAGATATATGTTGTATTTCTTTCAGGGGAATAAGTAAGTCATGTCAATGCTATTAATTGTCATAATTTAAGGAAGTGACATCAATGTTGTTAAGTATAATAAATTAAGTTAACCTTGCAAAAGCCTTGTGTATGTTGTCAATCATTTGATACACCTAAAGATAAAATTTAGTATGTAACATCAAAAACTTTAATAATTATATTTGATGCCGACACAATTGGCGCGCACACTATCATTGGTCAATTTGGCACCACTACAAGGTGAGAATTAATTAAACAGTCATTAATTAATCAAATAATTAAATTAAAAAAACAATAAATACTATTTTAGTTACAATTTGGCGTCCCACCACGCGGGACATAAATAATTTGACAGTAAACAAAATTTAATTATACATATTAATCGTAACTAATGAAATGTTAGTTACACATTAATTGTAATATAAAGGAAAACCTTTATATTTGGCGCTCCAGAACGCGGGGCGTAATAGGGATCAACTCCTTAAACCTTTATAAATTTTTACCTTGTAGCCTGAACCAGTTTTGCCTTATTACCTGGTTCCGAGTATTATTGAATGGGAAGATTGCATATGGCAAAGATGTTTTTTTTTAATGATGGCTGTGATGGATTGTACACATTTGAATTTGAATTTGACTGACATACTTTTGGCATCACAGAAAAATATATAAATGTGAAGTTTCAGCCACCCAAATGGCAGCCAAGTCGGCAGCCATTTTCAGACTAATTATACACTGATACATGTAAATAAATAAATAATACTCTCTCAACCAGTGATAGAGAGTCAACAAAATAATAATAACAAAGCTACACATAATACATAATCAAAAGATAAAATAATCCAAATTGCTATAAAAACCACAAACACACACACGCAATAAAGCCTAAAGTTAGCAACAAACTTCTGAACATCTGGCTTCATTCCATTCGTAAAGCACTTTAGTTGTTGGATGGCCTTAGTTGTTTGTGTGTAGGCAGTATTTGCTGCCTACCTTCACTTTTACTATACAAGGGTTAGGCCCGTTGCATCTTTGTCACAGTGTTTTGTTGACCTTGGTAGCGTGTAAATATTCGTGAGCATTGTGCTTGTGTTTTGTGAGTGTTGTGTGTTTTTCATAGTAAGTATTCGTTTGTGATATTCATTTGTGTTTTTATATAGTATGTGAAGGTTTGTTGTTATTTTATTGACTCTCTATCACTGGTTGATAGAGTATTATTTATTTGCATGTATTTGTATATAATTAGCCTGAAGATGGCTGCCGATTGTTTGGGTGGTCAAAACATTCCATTTATATATTTTTCTGTGATAGCAAAATCCCGTCAGTCAGATTCAAATTCAAAGATGTTTTTATTTCTCACTTTGACAGTTGAGTAGGGAAACTTCAGAAGTCTGACTACCTTACATACTCAAAGCTCTGTTAATGTTAAAATGTGTTAATTTATTCAGAAAAATTATGTTGAATGGCTAAATAATGATGCAAACACAATAAAATTGATTTAAATTAACAAATTACAAAAGTAACTGTACAAAATGGCAAAATAGTGACACAAAATTGAAAAATAGGTAAAACTGTCAAGAGATGGTATGACTGAGTGAGTTAATACTCTGATCTTTTAAAAGGCATGTTCATAATGGTGAACTTCCTTCAAAGAAGATAGAAAGTCATTTAGCTCCTCAGCATTGCTTGTTGGGCAGTAAAAATTGAAATTACTAGTAATTTTGCTGAGTGGAAACAAGTTTATGTTTCAGACATATAAAAAAAGAACTTGTGATATAACAGTGTAATACTGTGCAGTAGTTGTTTTATTTATGTTTTCAATACAGTGAATTTAATAAGTACATGTAACATGCAGTAGTGTGGCAATCATTTATACTGTATATGACAATAGAATATATAGTACACAATTTACAGTGCATATTTCGTTTGATGTCTGATTTTGTTGTATGATTTTTTTGTGATTATAGTCAAAATATTATTTTATAATTTTGCCTTTCTTTTTGTGTCAACCTGCTCCAAGTGTTTTTTACAAAATATGTTTCTAAAGGTATCTTCATGCATTTAGATATTTGACTTGTACATTTGAATATAAAATTAAACAAATTTTTAGGGTCGTCTGAGACGTAGCAGTGCTATAGAGTTTGATATCCCAACACCCTGCTTGTCACAGGCTGTTAGTCTTGAGGATACTCAACCATCACTTGCACATCAGTTGGCTTCATCTCAGTCAGACAGTCACAATAGTCTTCTTCCTACTAATCCGGAGACAATGTGTTGAATACAACAACATAAGAAAAATTAAATTGTGTGTTTGTTTTTTAGTGTAAACAGTAAAGAGAATATAAGTAAAAACATTTTTTCGTTTAATTTAATTAGTTAAATGTGGAAAAATTATAGTTTTTTAAGTGTAAATTTATGTTAGACATTTAAAATAAGCTGTTTATATTACTCCCAAAGCCAGCCTTATTACCAATTCATTTTCTAGAGATAGTAGTTATGCTAGGAGTACCAGGGTTTAAAGTAGTTAAAGTGGATATAACTTGGTGCAAGATTAGTATTTTTATATTATAAAAATAAGTTTTCATGTACGAATTTTGTGTGTTATTGACAATGTTCTCTAATTGATTATTTTATAAATTTTATGTTAGATCATTAGTTAAATGGTATATCAAGAAGTGAATAAGTTATTCAAAAACAGTGTGGCACACATTTGGCACATTTGTGTCTAGAATTTGGGATAAAAAACGTCTCAGACCATTTGTTAACATTTATTGTCTTCACAACTATTGTATTTGGTAGTCAAAATTTTTTGTAACTTTGTTTTAGTCTTTTAATGTGTACCAAACATTTGTGACTGACTAAGGATATGTATTTATTATGTACAAATACTGTAAAGTCTATATCCTCTAAGACTGCAATACACCAATTTTAACAGAACTGCATAGTTAATAATTTAGAAAAATAATTAAACATAATCTGCTCTAAATAACATGCTAACTATTATCAGTTGTTGGCAGTTATAAGACTGACAACCAAATGGCAAAAGCATTTTCACTGCTGTTAAAAGGACTGGCTTAACAGGATAATAAAAAACATTGTTTTAAATAGGTGCTGATACTTAGTCCAGTAAAAATGCACTCTATTGAATGCGCGCTACAGTAGAACAAGATAACTGGACAAATGCATATGTGAGTAAACACACGGTTGTAAATAAACACTGTCACAATCAGTGTTTGCACCACAATGTTTTCAACTTTCATGGAAACATTTATTTATTTTGTTTAGAATTATTTTGTTTTTTGTTTAGAATTTGATCAGTTATGCCAGTATTTTTGGTGATTTGACATGCAAGAGTACTAAAAAAATGTAGTATTATACATGCTGTGTGTGTGTGTGTGTGTGCGCGCGCGCGCGCGTGCACGCACATGTATATATACCGCTATACTATCTAAAGTCAGCTGACAGAATGAATTTGTCCTGTTTTGCTCGTTACTTGTAATGACTTGTAACTTGTAATTATCAAAACCAATCTATTTTAATCACAGTGGTGAAAATGAATAGTGTAATCCAAATTAAAATTTTAAAATTTCCCTATTGATGTCACAACCTGATTCATGATTATATCATTTTTCGTCTTCTCCTTTCTTCCTGTTCCTCCTCATTCTCCGCCTCCTTCCATCTTTTCCCCTGTGAATTAAGCCTAACTTCTAGTTCACTGACCTTTTTAAGATCTTACACTGAAAAAAACTTGGGATTGGGTTTGCACTCGGAGATTTTTTTTAAAAAAGAAATTTATAAGAGAAGTCATGGAGGTGTAGTGTTTTTTACTTCTGCTATAACTGAATAGAACTGCTATAACCTGTTTCAGGTCGTATATTTGTGTAACCTTTCTTCGGGTTGGTTGTTGGTGGCTCTGATAGCAATGTTAAGTTTTAATATTTATTGATGTGTCTATATTCTAAGTGAATAAATAACATATCCTATATGAATTTTAACTACTACATTTTTTTTTTCATTTTCCAACAACGTTATTTCTTGTCACTTTTATCAAATTCTTATTTTGTTTAATGTTATATTCTGTAGTTACATACAGTACACTCTCACTAATCTGGCAGGCATCAGACCAGGGTAGTGCCTGATCAGTGGAAATGCCAGATTAATGGATGGTTATTCGAAAAAATGCAATTAAATGACAAAAAGTATATTGTACATAATGGTAAAACATGAAAAAAACTTGCACCCTATTAAAACATCAGATTAAAAATATAATAAATTATATTCTATTTTTTCTTTAAATTATTCAAATTAGTTTTATGTTGGGACGTTGGAAATTTAACAAATTTCAAATGTTAAATATAGGAAAAAATGAAACTCGCAGAGTAATGTATAATACTGTTCCACTGGAGTGAAAAAGCTGTCAATTTTCTTCTGTTTCTTGGCTTGAAACGACACTTTTAACGCTTTTTCTTGCAGTTTTTTCAACACGAGAATTTCACAAGCAGACATTCCAGTTTCTTCTGCTCACTTAGTTGTGAAGGCGTCCATTCTCATGTCATGGCCTATTGTATGACCAGCTGTTGCTGCTTCTCCCTCTTCCTCCTCTTCTCTGGTCATCACATCTTGTATGTGAATCACATCTGGTGACATTTTGCACTCACGATCTTAAATTATGTAGACACGGCAAATAATTACACCAATAAAAAAAACTGCAAATTAATGGCACTGTACACACTGAGGGAATAATGATGCAACTGACGTCTATGGTCAGTGACTTGTTCCCCCTCCACGCTCACCAGCACCCACCTGAAAATGCTGGACTACTGGAGGGGTCAGACTACCGAGAGCCGGGTTACAGAGCGTGTACTGTATTTACATTTTTAAGCTCAGACTTTGCAATTCTCTTACTTCTGTAAGATTTTTCAAGCTTTATATACATACAGTTTTTATATAATTTAAATTATTCCTCATGTTTTTTCTTCAAAACACTATGGCTTTCAAGACAGAGTTGGATACAACGTTTTGGCTAAAACACTGCCTATGTCAAAACATTTTGTTAAAACATTTTTATGTTCGTTGTTAAAACAACATTATGAGTTATGTTAAATATGTAATTGGCCAAGTTTTGGGGTTCTAAAGACTTTAATTTTTTGGCTTGCATAATTTATCTCTATATTCAAAAATCTTTAAATTGTTTAATTGCTTTGTAAGTTATTTCAACTCTTAGTAACTTTCAAGAATTAAAATACATTGTCAACCATTTACAGCCTTTAAATTGTGTGGGACACTGAAGTGTTCTTTTCAGATATGAACAAGAGTGAAACTTCTTTTGCTGCACTAGTCTTCATCACCAGATTACGACAAATGTCCAACATTTCTTATCAAATGTTTAAAAATCTCATGTTTATCAATCTTAAAAAACTCTGCATTGGGAAATACAGTAGAACCCCTCAAATCCGAACCCCAGAAATCCGAAATCCCGGGAAATCCGAACATGATTTTGAAGAAAAACAACATTTGAAAAAAACACAAAGACATAAGAAACACATTTATTATTACATAAAACTATCATATGTAACCTAATTTTATGTAAAGAATCATTGAAAAATTAATAAAGTATGTACAAGTATTGCTACTTACGTAAAACAGGATTGAAATGTAAAAAATATTGGAATTAACACTGTATAAAAACAACAACGTCATACAGCATTTCATTAACATCAGAGCTGAATGGCCAAGGAAAAACACAAAAGAAACACACACAAACACTACACTACATTTTTTCACTTAAAATCAGTGATCTTCATCTGGTGAAGTGACATAAACCTTCCCGAGGATGCGATGTTGCGCCAGCATCGCATAAACATGACATCATTGGGTGTAGCAGCTGCTTGTTGTTCTACGTAGCGCAACGCGATGTCGAGATTGACGGCAGCGTCAGAATGAGTCACGTTTGTTGAGGCATCTTCTCCCTCGCTATCGCTACCTGATACATTGTCATGTTGATCCTGGACCACAGACACTATGTCATGCTCGGTGCATTCTTCATTGTCGTCTAGTGCTGCCCACTCCTCCAGACAACCTTTTTCGGCATCCTCACATCCTGGTACTTTTTGAAAGAAATGAAGGAGCTGTTTCATCATCTCGTGTTGTAAGTGGTGTTTCCACAAATTCGAGGCTGGGCCAAAGCTTGGTCCAAGATCTCTGAAGTAAATTTTTACTGGTATTGTTCCAGGATTCTGCAACCCAGTAAATCACATCTTTTATTGTTATCTTCTTTAGCTTCTCAAGAATAGAAAGAGAACAATCTTCTTCAATAAGAGTTTGCAGAAGCATTTTTCTGTACCTTAGTTTTATGTTCTGTAGCACACCTTGATCCATAGGCTGCAGCAGCGATGTCACGTTAGGTGGTAGAAAAATTGCTTTTATGTCTCTGCACACCAACTGCATGTCTGAAGGATGTGACGGAGCGTTGTCTATCAAAAGTAGAGCTCGAGGTGGCAGTCCATTTTCTTCATTAAATCTTGTTACTGAAGGAACAAATTTCTTTTCAAACCACTCCTTAAAAAGATTACCAGTCATCCACGCCTTAGTCTGATTTCTGTAATAAACAGGGAGAGAATTCTTGTTCATATTTTTAAGGGCTCGTGGCTTGGCAGATTTTCCAATCATCATTAATGGTAGCTTGTTTGTTCCCGCGGCGTGACTGCAGGCCAAAACTGTGAGACGCTGTTTGTTCATTTTAAAGCCTAGCGCAGAAGATTCCTCTTTAGAAGCAAGACTTTTAGTGGGCAGTGCTTTAAAATTCAATCCAGTCTCGTCCGCATTATACACTTGCTGGGGCGAGTAATTTTCCGACGAAATCAAATCGGCGAATTCATCTAAATATTCTTTTGCAGCAGTATTATCAGCTGATAACTTCTCTCCGCTTATCGTCAGTTGTCTGATTCCATGCCTTCTCTTCCATCGATCCAACCACCCATTGCTAGCAGTAAATGCCAAATCTCCGTTCATTAGTTTGTTCAGCTGCAATGCCTTTTCTTGAATTAATGGACCACTAATAGGAACTCCTTTCTGCCTCTCTTGTGTAAACCACAAAAACACTGCTTCGTCAATTTCTTCATTTACAGAAACTTTTGCTTGATGGCGTTGTTTCAAAGTTTTTTCACTTGTTGCACTGCAAAACTGTTCAATTTTCGCACGATTCTTTTTCCAGTCACTGATTGTTGCCTTACCAACACCAAATTCAACAGCCAACTTCGTCAAACTTTCCCCTTTGTCTAGTCGCATTAACACTTTGAGTTTTTCTTTTAAAGTACAAGAACTATGTTTTCGTTTGCTTGTCATAATTTAAGAAAACTAAAAAACTCGATCTACACTGCTCACTTCAAATGCAAAAACAATAAACCTTAAATGAAAACTCGAACAAACTATGTACACTGGATGGAAACAGTAACAGCAGACAAATGCACAGGACAACAAACGCCAGAGGACTAACTGGAATACAAAGATTTCTAGACCTATTGTAGTAGGACTGGGCTATTTTTAGCACACTTCCGCCCGACAGCAACAGTGATTCACGGGCAGTCAAGGTCAGCAACCTCCGGCGGCTTCATCTCACCCCTACGCAACATTACCGGGCGGCGTGTACACCGTAACTAGTGTTGAGTACTATGTATGCAGATTTTTCGGCTAATCCGAACTTTTCCGAATCCGAACAGGCTACAGCCCCAATTAGTTCGGATTTGAGGGGTTCCACTGTACAATGAAACAACATACAAGAAGGATTTCTTTAATACATTTAATTAAATACAAACTATTATATTTTTTTTAAGAGCAAGATCAGTTTTTCGTGGCTTCTTAGCAAAATCATCCAAAACCTTATAAGACCAAGGGTGCTTGTCCACGCAAAACAAACTTTACCTTTTTTATGTTCAAAATATTCTGCCACAGTGTGTCACAAGTACAGACCATGTATCCTTTGTCCAGTGTAAAGTAGCAATTAATTTGGCAAAATACAGTACAAGATTTTATTGGTAGAATACGTTAAAAATTATGTATTACAATTTCAGCAGTACTAATTTTTTTTTTTTAATTCATGAAAATTGAGGTAATGTTAGAATTATTACTTTTAATTGAATAAAAATTGATTTGATAGAGATATTTGAAAATCCTGTTTTGGGATACTTTAAAAAATTTTCACAGTATTTTTACTATTTACTCTGAAAGTATGAGCCCTACATAACCTATGTAAAGCCGCCGCCCTTTTAGATTTCTTTTAAGTATAGATCCAGCTATACAATCAAAAGTGACTAATTTTTGGCCAGAAACATTATTCTTAAAAAATCATATTGCATACTTAACATTTAAAATGCATCAGATCAAACAAATTCTTAGGTAATTTTTATGAAAAATTGTATAACATATTAAGTTTTTTTTTTATATTTTGTTGTGAACAAACATTTAAACAAATAAATGCGAGGACTAGAACATTATTTGTATATACTTATCAAATTATCTTTCAAATGCTACTTGTGACATTAATTTATTCTAATAATAACTTAAAAGAGGCAAATTGAATTAAGTCAGAATTCCCCCTCCCAAAAAGTGGTAAAATATAATAATTATTTAAAATCAATTATTTTTAGTATGTATTTGAAAAAATTTCAATAGTTACCAGTACCTAAAAGTAAACCTGTAGGACCTTGGGAGGTTTTTTAATTCATTTGTATTGTGATAAAAACATTTGAAAGTGCCCCATATCCTCAAATTCCAATAATTTAGTAAAATATTTATGAAAATGGTGCTTTTGGAAACACTTTTTACATTTCTTAATTAAAGCTAACTTTTTTTTTTACTGTATGATAAATTTTGAGTGAAGTTACATGTACTTAAAACATTTTCATTAGTAATTTCAAATAATTGGACTTCAAATTATTTTTTTGTGCCTCAGAAATTCCCTATTGTAGTAGGACTGTGTATGTATTTTTCAAAACAAAAACGTAGTTGAACTACAATTGAACTAAAGTAGGAGACAAATATTAGTTGATTCTACATACATTTTTTTAATTATTACTTTTATCATACTAAAAGTACAGCTTGAATTTACTAGAGACAGTTTACTCAAAAATAAGTGTTCATTGGATGTTAAAAACTTGTCCACTTTAACTGTGCACTTCATCAAAATTTATCAAAAATGCAAATTTAGAATTGAGAAAATTTCCATTACCTTGCGAAGTGTTAACTCCAGTGTGCATAAAAATTGTCAGAGATAAAGATATTTGAATATATTTAAGTTTTCCTTTAACATTTCCACTGCTACAAATACAACCAATACCATGTATGGCTGTATTTTGTCAAAATTATATAATGGTAGATGAGGATTCTACCTCTGAACAGTAGATATTGGCAATTACGATAATTTTTAAAGTTAGACAACAACTCTCCTTATACTTTCCTCATTAAGAAGTTTAAAATAAATACTGACATAATTTTTACAGATATTAGTGGAATATCAATTGTATATTTTTTAACTTTAGTTTAACATATGCAACTGCCTTATAATAATACCTATGTTAAAAGATTATGAAATTTCACTTAATTTTTTTAAATTATTTTTTCCATGATTACCTGATCCTTCCCCCTCCCCATAGTTATGCCACTGGTTGACTGTCTCTTTATTAAAATTGTATGGTCTTGTAAACCATTGAAATCTGACTTTTCTAGATTTACTATTTTAACTCAACATTTTCATTTTAAAGCATGAGAAACTGTTTGATTTTTTTTGTAAACTGAATTAATTAACTCTGCTTATTCCTTATGCCATTAGATACTTATTTTAATTAAATGAATGTACAATGATTATATATACAAGTGAGTTATTTGCTCATTTTTTAATTATTTTTATATTAATTTTAAAAGCATATGTAATATAAAATTGAAAAATGGAATGAAATTTTCTGATGCCTTAAATTCTATGTTATTCCTAATATAACTATGTTTGTGTTGTATTTAATACATTTCAAGGAACAAACATTTTTAAGATCAGTGTAATGTTTTATATAATTTGAATGAAGTTATAGCATTTGTAAAAAAAAGACTAGGACTATAATTTTTATATATAATTAAACTCTGTGTATTGTAGATGCAAAAAATTTAGTAGTATAGTTTTTATTGTGAAGTAAAAAATATAACAGAGACACTTATTGTCAATATTACTTTATGTATATAGTTTTGAGTCTTAGAGTATCGTTCAGTTCTGTTTCCATATATTTGAATAGAAGATTTGTAAATATATTGTATTTGTAGTACTAATTATATAATGCATGCATGCTTTGGTGTACAGTTCAGGTTACTGCCAAAAGTTTTACTCACTTTGCATAAAATTGACAATATACATATATAGAAAGTTGTTTTAAATATTGTGTAGCAATAGTTATGCTTATAGAAGATATATTAGAGACAATACCACAGCTCAGATTATGAGACAGGATCCATAACTATGGAAATGGCAGCTAAGCATTAAGAAGTCTCCTGTTGTATTAGTCATTGACATTTTATGCATATTGTTAGTGTCGTTACAATAAAATGAGCCCTGTGTATAGAGCTAATAATATGTATCCTAAGTTCCTGTTAAGTTAGTAGATGCTCAGTGGCTGTGACTGAATTTCCTTACACACTTTGGGTCCTTGTCTGATTTTTGAGTTGTACTCAATTTAGTGCAAAGCAATTGACAAAGTACAGTATGTGAATACTGTAAGTTTATTCCTGTATATAATTAATTTAAACTTTCTGATTGATTTACTATTAAACTGAAACATGTGATAGTATCATTATGCACAAAAAATGTGATTTTTAACCAATAATAAAATTAATGACAATGTGTTTATTATGCTTTTAATGTATATTTAATTTCATTTACTATATAGTAGTAATATTTACAAGTAATTAAATACTATAAATTAATTATGTATGTCAGTTGGCGTGGAAAACAAAACATATCAGCATATTTTTGGTTCATTATTTATTTGTTTTTAAAGTATGATATGAAAAAGAATGTATTTATAATATTTTTGTATTCACAATGTTATGTACAATGTAAATGATTTCAAAATGTGTTAATTATTTGAATGACTGAATATTTACTAATAATATTTATTAAAATAAAAGAACAAGAAAAAATATGATTTCAGTTAGCTTCCAGGCTTAATTAATACTTAAATTTCTGAAAATTTAGTATTTTTATTGTTGCTAGTCCCAAGTAAGACTACAGTTAAGTCCACAGTCAAGGTTTCAATTTACAATAATTTTACTATAGGAAACATGTTAAGTAAAATGGAAATGGGATTTTATTTCTAAGGTGATGATAGATTTTTATATTGTTATCATATTATCATCAATTTATTTAAATAGAATAATTTAGATTAAAATACAATAGTGTTTAGCATTTGGATTCTGTATATAGGATATTAAATAACATCTGGGTCCACAGGTTACCGTATATTATATATAAATTAAACAGTTATGCAACATGTGTATGTATAACAGTGTAAATAATCTTAAGTACATATACACCATTTATATGCATATCAATGTATAACACATCATTAAATTACTAGCATAAAATACAAGTGTTAGAGTAATGAATAAATCAGTCATGTACTTATAATAGTTTATGTTAAAAATGACTATAGCATATAAATTAAACAGATGTGATTATTTTTGTTGTGCCAAATATGGTTTCAAATCTGAACTATTAGTTGATAAAATCTGGGTATGTCATAAGTTTACATATTGTTTAGCTGTGAAATGCATACTATAATATATTTTATAATACACGTTATTCATATACATAAGTACTGGTGAAATGGTATTTCCGTGTTACCACTCTGTGTGCTATGATATTAAAAAAATTATTATACTACAATGCACAATTACATTCGTTCATATGGAATGTTTATCATATCATTGATGCATCAAGTGTTAATGATATTCTGTTATCAGTATATTTATTGTTAAAGACAAAATGGAATTTATGACCAACAAATTTTATTTATTGTTGGGTAGCTATGTTAAGGAGGATCAGATCACTTTTACCTTTATATTAATATTCTAAAAATGTTTAGGTACACTTTAATGCACTGTTGTGTACTTAATATCAATACTGAATTTACAAATAGTATCAGTCTACACATTATGTTGCATATGCTAGGCAACTTGATATTATTTAAAGATTTCTTAATCTTTTTATGGCCAGTCAGTAATTCATTGTAAATGCCACCTTGTCTTTCAACTCAATAATATTTGAAGATACAATTAGTTCGTATGTTTATGTATACATATACAGAAATTGAATCTGTAGTGTATTTCCATGCCTTTTTTGCACTGTTAAGCTTTTTTTTTAGTAATTGAAGATTAAAGTATATTCACAGAAAATGGTCATAACTTTAGGAGATATATTCAGTTTAGTATTTTGTACAAATTAATTAACATACATGCAGCATTTGAAATTTCGCCATAAACAGCATGTAGGTAGTCAATTTCTGGTGTGTACTATAAAAGTTAAAAGAAAACTGAATCAATAGTTGACTTCTTATATCTGTAAAATTCAAGTAGAAACCAATTAAATTAGTTATTATCTCTGTTGTTCATATATTGAATCAAAATATTAATAAATAATTATATACTGGCTTAATATTTTTGGTCTGACGCATTGCTGTTGCTGCCCAATACCACATTTATTGGTGTTATTGATTTCAGCATCATGTCAGAATAATTCATCCTCATTATTATTTATGACATTAGAAAGCCTGGTTTTCTTAAAACTGTTGCCAGTTATTATATGTGAAATTAATTTCCATGCATCCATGAACTATTTACACATCTCCTCCGAAATTGTGTTGTATTTTATTACCATTAGGCATTAAGTTGTAACCTCCAGCCATTCACTTCACAGTACATCTTCAAATTTAATTTTCAAAAAGTGTATTAACTCGTGACACCAAGTGGTTGGAAAACTGAAGATAAGCTTCTAGGAATTGCAGCTATATCTTTTTGTCCTTGGAGAACCTTCCTCTCTTTTATTGAGTTGGACAAGCAGTGATTTTTGGCACAGTAGGATGCCAAACATTCTCTGCCACAATTTCTCTCCCAATAATATGTAATTTCTACATCTTTCTGTAATCACATATTTATCCTTTTTCTTATACAGCTTTACTTACACTCCTTTCCTAATATTTGGACTTGCAAGTTAGGCAGACATTAAATTAGGTAGGTTCTTTCTTTCTTTGTTTTGTGTCAATTTCCATCAGTCAGCTAACATTCTTACTATTCATTGTTGCTTCTTATAGCTAGTTACTTTAATAACAACTGACTGAACATATTTTTTCTATGGTAGTGTTCATAAAAAATGTGTGGGTCTGATTACATTTTCCTGTTTTCAAAACTTTGGTTGTTCTATCTATATCTGTAAAATAAACATGTGGAAAAATATTCTGGCCCCTAACGTGTTCCCAGGCAACTTGTGTCACAATGTAATTCTATGTAGGGAATGATTTTTTCTCTCCATATATCTGCTGACCCATTTTTTATTAAACTTGAAGGAAAAAACATTCACTGACTGATATATCTACAGCAGTTTCACCACGACTTCTAACCACATGAGACACCTAAGCAGTACTCAGACTGCCAGAAGATGGAACATGGGATTGTCCTAAAACATTGCAGAAAGAGTGGCTCTTCTCAAACCAATGATCAACTCAGGCACTGGCTATTTGCCTGAGAAAAGTACAACACACTGAATCCACAAAAGCATTTATCATAAGTAGGGGGCGGATTTCTATGACCTAAAAATGTAGGAAATATGCATGCATTTATGACCTAAAAACATTAAAACATGACCAATAAAATCCAAAATATGACCTTATTAATGACACGTATGTGTTACATTTTTATTTTATTTTTTAAATATAGAGTTAATCCTGTTAATTATTATTTTTATTTATCTACTTCAAATGAGTGTCTTTAAGATAGTCACACAATGCAGCATTCACGAACTCCTTTAACTGCATTCTGCAAAACAGCACCAACCCTGTAAGGGAGAGAAAAGTAATTAAATAATTTTACTTACGCAAATCCCATTTAACACCCCTATTAAAAATATTCTTACCTGATCTCAGTCTTTATTATCAGCTGAATTGTTGCAGTTGATGACGACATGCATTTTCAGGTTGTGAAATGAAAATCCTCTCCTGTTGTCGCGGAGAATGGTCTTGTAGCGAGAGAAACTTCTCTCCACATCACACAAAGTAATGGGGGCGTACTTAAATAAACTTAGGTCAAAGGATGAAAATTCATTTTCGAAGTCTGAACCTGGTTCATTTCCGCACAAAATCTCAATTATGCCACACAGTTGCAAAAAACCAGGATTCTTCTCCAGTCCACTCACTAATTTTGCACAAACTTTTGCTACTACGATTCCTTTTGCACGTTTTAACTCTTGTTCTGTGTATTTTACAATATTCAGAGCATCACTTAGTTCAGAACCTGAAGCTTCTAGCTGGGTGATTTTGCTCGGTAAGAAACCGAAGTTGGATTTTAAGTAAGCTAGGTCAGTTTTTATAGTGGAACATGAAAACAAATCTTGCATTATTTTCACTGACGAAGAATCTGTAGGGTCCAAGGAGTTCATGACCTTCTCCAGGGTGTCGTAATTGTTGCAGTAATATGCCGCAGCTTCAATCCAGGTTCCCCAGCGTGTTAGGACAGGCTGGGGAGGAAGGGGCAATGAAGGAGCTGCATCTTTAAATACCTGCAGGCGGAGTGGTGATTTCTTAAAGGCTTTCTTTCCATTTGATATTAATTTATCCACTTCTGGGTAGTTACTGCGAATTTCTTCGGCCACTCTATGTAAAGCATGCGCAAGGCATGTTACATGTATCATCTTCGGATATAACATCTTTAGTCCCTTGGCTGCTTTCATCATATAAGGAGCCGCGTTAGTAATAAAGAGAAGAACATTCTCTCTTTTTACCCCATTTGGCCACAGTATATTCAAAGAATCGTCGAATAAGACAGCAATAATTGAATGATTTGTCCTCTCTAGCACTTCACATGCTAGGAGGAATATTTCTCCAGGTCTGTCTTCTTTCAGTGTTCCAACAATCACGTTTGCAACATACCTCCCATCAACATCTGTTGTTTCATCAATTGAAACCCATATTTTACAGTCCCCCACGCTACATCTTATTTTATCCAACACCTCTTCGTAACACCCAGTCAGACAGTTCTTCCTCAGCGTTGATTCATTTGGAACCGGATGTTTCGTATATTTCTCCAGAAACTGTCTCAAGCTTTGATGTTTTGATTGTCTCAAGCTTTTTCAATGGGATGTTGGATGAAATCATCGCCCTGCAGAGATCCTTCGTAAACTCTGAAGTGTTGGAAGATGAAGTGGAAGTACTAGCAGATTTTTCGAATAATAGAAGTTGTCTACTTTCGACTGCTGACTGCCTTTGTAAGCAATTTTTATGTTTTGCCGTATTACAGTGTTGCTGCACAGTGAAACGTTTCTCAGTGGCGACTTTAACTTCACACAACTTACAAAATAAAATAGTGCCATCGGTACTAAATATTTTATCACCAAATTCTCGAATAAAACCGCGCACCTTTTCATTCACTGAACTCTTTATTCTAGGCATGATGGAAACAAACTGAGGACACATGGAATGAGTGAATGACCATTACAGGGGAAGGTAAAAGTTAAAATCACTTAAAAAAATGTAAGAAAAACCCTCCCCCTCCCTTCACTTCTGTCCGCTGGCATTATCGCTCATGGAGGCAAACAATAGAGGCCTAACGGTGTGCCGGTGTTTGCATAACCCGGCGATCGAAGGTATAAAAAAATGTTGTTAATATATTGAGATTATTTATTTATCAAGCCTATTGTTATATTTGCACCTCAAGGGGAATTGTAATTAATATATGTATGTAACGAATTATGGGACTAAGTAAGAATAAAAGATAGTTATTACTGTTTACCGACCGAGTTTTATTGCAAGTCCCGTCTCACTGTACCCAGCGCAATTTTGGCTTCTCTAGGCCTTCCGCCTAGTTTTAAATAACTAGTGGCCCCTCTTTCAAAAAAAAAAAAAAAAAAAAAAAGTTAATTTTTTTATAAAGCGTAAAAGTGGAAGGAGGGGTTACAACGGTACTTGAAATCCGCATTCCAAAGACATTTCACACCTTATTAACCATTTCTCGGAATATATAGGTATTTTAAGGACATTCTGAAAGATGTTTTTACTACTTTAACAAACCACAATTTGTTACGGAACGAATAAATGCATTTTCATGTGAAAAATACCATTTTCACTGTAAATATGCTGTAAAACTTCATAAATGTCTAAATATGCATATGAAAAGTAAAAAAATATAACTTAAATATGCATTTTAGTGCTAAATATGCTACAAAACTTAAAACTACCGAAATATGCAATTATATGCACAATAAAACACTATCAATCTTCATCAAAATACTTGGAATCAAGTTTAAATCAAGCTGAAACCTGAAATAATGTCAAGGAAAAAAATATGACATATCATAGAAATCCGCCCCCTAATCATACCGTAAGTATGATAAGTTAAGGCATAAAAAAAACACAACATTTTGCTGAAAGGGTAAACATTTGGCAGACAACCAAACTCTGGACAAAGAGGCCTAAAAGAAAAAGACGTATATTGTGTATGACAAAATAGATAATAATATGATCAAGGAATCTGCAAAGCATGATTGCAAATGCTAATCATATAATATGTATATCTGCTAATCATATACACACACACATACACAGAAAATTTCATTTGTCCTTAAAAGTTAATAACTCAGTGGATTACAAGAAATAGTCTCAAAAAGAATTATAAAATCAGTAAATTACAAATCTGAAATATAACTAATCATAACAGGAGTAGGAGGATACAGAGAATAATGTCAGGTATGAATCTGTGTAAAGCAATGGAATGAATTCAGGAACATAATGAATACAATCACCCACTGTGGATACAAAACAGTAACAGCATTGGATCACAATTAAAAAGATTTCAAGGTACCATATCAATGCAAAGTGAAAAGGCAGTACCAAAGAAATCAGTCCAAAGAAAATAAGGTAAATTGGTAACATGGTGATAGTGAAGCAGTGGCGGCTAGTGACTTTCAACTGGAGGGGTGAGATCATCAAAAATTTTCACAGTGTAAAAGCTTACCTGAAATGGAAAGTGAAATGAATAAGTCTAATTATTTCTTGAAAATAAATTCTTCCCTTCTATTTTTTTCATAGACATAGACTTTTCCGAAACTTTGTCATCAAAATTACCAACATCGTGCACTACATTTTTATTTATGGACATCATTGCCAGTGGATTTATATGATCATTACCCATAATATGTTGCAAAAATGTCTCTACTCTTTTAAGTGTTGAAAAACAATGTTCTGATTCTGCAGTTGTCATTGGCGTTAATAAAATCAATTTCTTTATGTTTATAGTTTTCAGGAAAATATCAGTAGGGGTATGTTATAGTAGTAATGTAAGGAAGTTTTTGGCTCCAATTATTTTACTAATTAATTGTTGGTAAATAACTTCTAATTCAGTTTTTAAATGAGTTCAGCTGTTTAATCATTAAAGTGTGCTTGAATATTTCCTCTAAAATATGCCACATATTTGAAGAATTTGAAAAAACGTGGGAATTTCTGATAAATTATTAAAAAACACTCGCGCTTTAGCATGGTCGAGCGTAGCAATGTACATAATGAGCATAAGAATATTTCTTCTTAATACCACTTAGCACAACTCATTACATTTGCTCAATCGTACGCGTATGTTTGAGCAATTAACTTTTGTGTATTTCATAATAATGGGATCAATTTCTTTTTCAATACATTTTAATATCCCTTCTGCTGATTTGTACTTAACTCTTCTAAAGCGCCAAAAGTTATTATGCACAGTCCCATCAAAAACATATCTATATATTAGTGCCATTTGGCACCAATTCATAATATCTGTAGTTTCGTCACGTTGACTAGCCAAGAAATCTGAATTTTTAATTTGATTATAAATTTTCTCTCTTCACACAGCCAACATACTATCTGAAATATCGTTCTGTATGCTTTTATAAATTCCCTTAACACTGTAGAGTTCTGCAGATGTTCTCACAACACAAAATGAAGTTCTGCAGAAAAATATAGCAATTCTCTAATCAGTCTATGATTTTCTGATTCTTCATTGTCATGATGACTAAGTGCTAACTCAAAAGCATTTCAAAATTTTACACAGCAAATAACGTGTTTTAAAATATAACAGTTCCTTTTAAACTATCAATTATGTTCAAAATTACAATTAGTTTAATGATAACCTAACAAATTCAAAACTTCCCACCCACATATCTAGTTATTTTGTTTATAAATGTCTCTTGAGAAATGCCATGTAAATGTCATGTTTTGGACTTTTATTAACTAATTTGTGTTAAATATAAATCAGGTAATGGCCTGCCTAATTTTTTAATATTTATTTTATCCTCTAAAGAAAGCCTGGTAAAATTTGTTTTTATTAAAACTCTGATTCTGTTCATTTTTGTAAGCGACACGTGACACAAAACACTAAACACTTATGATACAAGTAAACTGATGATTATCAAACAGTACACCAATACCTAATGTTAAAAACTGGGAACTGGCCACTGATTTCTAATGGCCTAAGTACTTGATTTATAAAGTGCTCTTATTCATTATGAAGTCACACAATTGTCATGGCAACCGGGTAGCACATCTCCTGGTAGCCCTGTTTAGGCTACGTGCTATGCGCAAGACAGATAAATACTTTTTTTCTAATCTAGATCAATGTTTAAAGAATTTTGTTTATCTTTTAAAATAATGTGAATGTGATTTTTGAAGTTCTCTGTCAAGGAGGGCACGCTGCCATGCACCCACAGTAAGATACCGCCACTGTAGTGAAGATAGTATAGTGTTATTAAAACAAAACAACACAAAATCCTATTATACACTCAGTCACATGGCCAACAGCTTCTTTTCATTGACAAAAAAGACTTACTGCGTATCTGTATACTGGTGATAATGCAGATTTCTCACGTTGGAAAAAGTTCACTGCTAGCAATATAGTGAAACGAGATTCGTCCTAATTTCTATGGGCAGGAAGGTTGTGCTTACCAGCTGATAAAAGGACAAACGTTATAGGCAGATAGACATTATTTAGTAAACTTGCTGTTTATGTTTTGTAATTGTGGATTACAATCTGCCCTTATCTAAAACCATATTCTGCTCTTTTTTGTTATCAATACATTTTAATTTCTTTCAGAACATGGAAAAACTACAATTATCTTACACTAAATTAATTTCATAGAGGTTCACAATATCACAAAATTATAAAATTAAGTATTTAATGTAGTTTAAATGTGTTATAATTCTAGTACAGATATTACAGTGATCTGGGGAAAAGTGGTTATGAGCAACACATAACTTTTGTCATTCTTTATTATGAATATATTCAAGACATTATTTAGGTAGATTTTGGTAGGCATTATTTAAGATGATGTATAATCAATTTTTCAAATTAAATAAATAAAAAAATTAGATATTTTGAACATCAGTTTTGTTAATTCTATTTAGCAGCATGGTTTATGTTTGACTATTATGTAGTGTATTTTCTTCTGATTTTAAGAATTATTGTAACTGGTTCAGTTAAATTTTGTTTCACATTTTCTACATAAACTTTTCAGTATACTTGAACAAATATAATACTTATATTTTCTGTACTAGTTTCTTTTACTGATTAGTCTAAGTGCATTTTTTAGTAAAGACGGGAGACACTATTATGAATTATAATTGATAAGACTACGGCTGCTTGGATTATGATCTTAATGGCATTACTTCTGCTACTAATGATAATTTATTGAATTCCTGCTGCCAGTTTATAATCATACATATGAAATTCCCTTTGTCAGTCACAGCTTATTTTTTACTTTAGTCACTAGTACAGCTATAGTAATTTTGCCAGACGTTATGGGAACAAGTGTATCCCTTACTGAATGTAAACCACCAGTACAACATAGGAGTTATACATAAAACCCTGCCATTAAGCTGTTTCATGCTATGATTATTAAAAACTATATTATTTTTTAGTTCATTTTGTACAAAAATTGTTGTTTTTAACACAAAAATATACTCACTTATTTAACTACATTCTTTTCTTTACTTTTATCTTGATTAAGAATATGTTTTAAAATTCGTATTATCTTGTGCAAAAGTAAGTGTCAGGTTTTATTATGTACTGTACAGCAATAATAATAATGGTAATAATAACAAAAATAAATACACTAGTAGATTTGTAATGTTATAAACCCTAGTCTATAAATGAAACAGGGTGTAAAGAAGTATTCATAAGCTTCTTACACACTGAATATAAGCAATTACATATCCTACTAATTAGTTAGAGTATTATGTAATTAATAAAAATGTATGGTGAAGTATATCATTATAAGGAATGTATGATAAAAATGTATTTAAAATCTTACTACAGAATTGCAGTATTGTGTATTTGTATAATACAATCAACATAAGTGACAAGTCACAAGTACTGAACTAAATTATTATTTGTTCACATCAGTAAATGTAACATTAGGTAACTTATTGATTTAATTTCCTTAGACATATAAAAATTCTACTCTCTAGTACTACAACATTGAAGGAGAACGTCTTTATAAAACTCTCCTCCACGTATCCTGTGGTTTTTGCAACCGTCCAGCCTTCTCATTTGTTCTCTCCTATTTCCTCCTTTAAGTCTTCAGTTCCCCATGTACTCTTTTAAAATGATAAGCACAAATTTATTTTTGACTGTAAGTCATTTCCTAAACAGCCTGCCCAACTTCATATTACTTATATTAAGTATAAGTTTATTGGATTCCAAATATTGTTTATTGGACTCTGTTCTCCTAAACTTTTCAACATACAGGGTACTAATCATGGTACATGAGATGTGAGCCCCATTTTCAAGCCTGTTTCAGTAATATATTTATGTATAAATAAATAAACGCATACAGAGTGAAGAGTATGTATTACCAGTGGAAGATCAAAGAGTTGAAGATGACTTTAAACTTTTTGTATTTAAAATTTTGTATATACAGGGAATTACATAGAGCCCTCTGGAATTGATAATTTTGCCTCTGACGTTTAAAGTGGACCTTCTGAAAAGTAAACTGTTGCTTCCCAACTTTGAATAGACGCGCTCATGTGTATTCAGATTTGTATTGTATTATATTTATGTTGTATTTGGATAACATTTTATGTATCAACTAAAACACTTCCTTCAGGTAGGCATCTGAGCTCATCAAAATATCAGTAGACAGGTATAATATTTAAAGTTTTGTACAATATTGGACAAGTAGGGATTGGCTCTTAACCCAAAAAGTAAATTCATGTGAAAATTATTTAACATACTCAGTTACTTCCCAAGCCATAAGTGTAATTTGGGCTCAGATGTATGTTGTGCTATAAAGTGACAGCCTGATCTGTGGTACTTGCCATTCTAATTTTGACCCTTTGTCAGGTCTCATTTTTCCAGTAGCTGTTACCCCACAGCTACTGGCCATTAGTTTATTGGCCCAGTGTGGTGCGTGCTCCTTCAGTGCATTGTCCAATATCCAAACGCATTGTCTTTACCTAGAATGTCACCATCTGAACTTCTACATGTAGCGCTTGTAATCAAATTTGAGTTGCTCCATGGATGCATATATCACTCTTTCTCCTCATACTTTCACAGGTCTCCCTTATAAAGCACAAGAATATTGATCAAATGGATTGTCACTATATCAAGGTAGGGTGACAGATTTTCTTGAATAAAATCAAGCTTCCACTTTTCTTCTCAGTTTCATGCTTATAGATGTTCTCAGTTTCATGCAGTGAAATGGTGTACAATCATCTGCACCAACTATTTCTCCTTTCATTGTTCACCCTGATTTCACAGTGTTATCTTATTGCAGATAACCCAATTTTTGATACAGATAGCATTTTGGTCTCTTGTCTATTGTACATTTATACAGTGATCTTAACTGTTCTGATATAGTTATTCCCAGATTTCATTTATTCTTATGGATATTCCTAATGATGTCACTAACTCTCACGGAATGTATTTCGTGGCTGGTGCAGCTGGATACGGACTTGGCAGCATCAAACTGGACTGACTGGACTGCAGATTTAATCAGCTTACCTATTTAGCCTCAAAAACCAAAGATTTGGAATTCTGTTGTCTTTCTTTCAACTGTGCGATATATTTTGCAGTGTGATATATTAATTGCTGAATTTTAATTATAATGCTATTATAAGTTCAACTCAGTTATCTGGCTCAGATAATACTGCCTGTAAAAGTTTTGTGGCAGGTCCTTTAAAAATAAGAACTAATTACGATAATTTCCTTTCATTTGGTTTGTGCATACAGCAGCTTCAAATTAGCATTACCAAAAAGCCACGTGATGAGTACTTAAAATGTTTTGGCATAATAGACTCCAGTACAGGCAGTAAAATGCTTTCTTTTCTCATATTTTGTAATTATTTCTCATTTTGTGTTTGGCATTCACTCTTCATATACAATGAGTATATACTAAGGCCTAAGCCTAAACAAAATGCCTCTTCAGTTTCCCTCTGTCTGCCACTAGACATCCCAGTGACACTAGTTGTTACATGGATGATTACTAGGCCAAAGCCAAAATTAATACCATAAATAATAATACATTTAATATTTATAACTAAATTTACCTCAAGATATACTTTTTTCCCTATTAGGAACATGTTTCGAGAGCTCCCGTGCTCTCATCTTCAGCCTTCGTGATCTTGCGTCTCATAAATAATAAACAGAATATTTTTGTAACACATACACACTTAAGCTAATAATTAGTTAAAATTCAATAATCCAATATGCATTATTGACAGTTTTGATATTTCTGTAACAACTGACGTCATTTTATGTTTTATAGCTCGTATACATAGTTGCCAAACTAAAAGAGTATTGTTTTTCTATCATTTTCGACCTGCTTTTATGTCAGTTAGTTTGGTTCTAACGTTTGATGTTTTAAAATAAATGTTACTATATACATGTAAAGCATATCTTAGTGTTTCTAGCATGCAAGTTGTTAACTCACTTTTTCACAGCAGTTCACTCAGCTACACAAGAAAAGACATTGTTCACCAGTTTCTTTTATTTCTGTCATGTTCTGTTTCCTCTTGTTACTTTGTGCATTACTGTAGTGGTACTTATTTCTGTTATATTCATGATCTGCTCTTTTTGATTCATTCATTTGCTTCAGTTTCATATTGTGTTTTCGTACTTTTTACTGTGTGATCTCCAGTGAGCAGGGCTGTATCATCCAATATCTACCCAAGAGTATGAATGTCAGACTATATTTTCCTGTCCCATCCTTTAAAACACTGTGAAAACCCATCTTGTCATTATTAAAATAAGGTGTAAAGGATACATTTTTTTGAGTTTAATATAATATCAGATTTAAGTTATGTACTCTACTAAGTAACTTGTACATTATGTATGTCAGTGATTAAAATGTAGTAAAATTTATTGTACCATGTGTGAAATGTAGTTGCGACTAGGTATAATAAGAAAAGTATCCAGTATTGAACTTTAGTGTTATTTTTAATAATTAATAAGATTATGTTGTTTTGAATTTCATTTTCGTTGAGCTAGACACAAAACTGGTCACTGTTATTGACTATCACATAAATGTTGAAAATAATTTGTTATTTTTTACTATAGTATACAGTTTTCTTATTTTATTCAAAATGTAAATTGATAAATTGTCTAATTTATTAAGGCAGTGTCATAGTTAATAGATACGGTACCCATGTATTACAATGATATCCATTAATTTAAATAATGGTATATTGGAACATATAATGTATACCCTGATTAAGAGAAAAGCATTGTTTTGTTATAATGAATGTACAACAAAAATGTATATATAATCTTATCTGCAAAAAATCTTTGCTACAAAAACGAAAAACTATCAAGTTTTGAATATTCTGTTCACAATATTTTGTAATTTAAGAAATTTGTGGCTGAAATTAGTGACTTTTTATATTTTTGAAGGTACATTTTTAATAGTATCGACAAAAAAGTGAGATTTCTACCTTAACTCTTTTATAAAATTAATTATTTAACCAAACAGTATAAAAAGTATGTAGGTCACTAGCCTTTAGACTTTAGTTTATGAAACCAGTCTATAGTTTGTTTCATGCTATCTAAATTTGGTGATAAATATGATGATTCATTTCTGATTGGTTAATGTATATCAGTGTATTGTATATACACTCTTATGTACATATTGATAGCAAATGTAATTTTTACCATTATTCAGTACAAAATGTGGTGTTTTAATTTGTACATTGTATTTAGTGTAGGTTATGCCTAATGGCCAGGAATGTGTCTGAGCTATGACTTTCCTCTTAATAATTTGAATAGGAAACATGAAATGTTGGCATCATCTACAAAACTCTCATATCAAATTTCGATTAATTGCTCAAAGCATTCAGTTATATTATTGTGTGTCTAATCAACACTGTTCACTTGTTTAACAGATAATATCATTTTTTTAGACAGTGTTGTACACACATATACACATCAAACAGAATACTGTGAATTACAGTTACTGTGTATTAGTATAAACCACAGTTCTCAACCAAAAAATTATTTTTTATTTTATTTTATTTTTTTAATCTAATTGACCTGTTCAACATCAATATAAGTGTAGTAACTGTTAGGAGAAACTTAAACTTCAGATTTAAAATTCATTTTCCACCCATTCAGCAGTTATCATGTCCAAAAACACTGATTGACAGAAAACAAGATACCTGTCTTTCCAGATTTGGCCCTCTCAGACTGTTTATGTGTTTCCATATACAAAATTCTTGGGTGGAAGAAATTTACATCAGATTTCGAAGTTTGAGAGTGAAACAAATGGTTATTCCTGGAGTTAGAGATGTCTTGCTTTATGGAGGTGATAAAAAAATTCAAAATCTTTGAACCCATTGTTTCAGCCTTAAGTGAAATAACAGAAAGATAATATTTTTAAAATTATTTTCCTTTTTTCTTCACAGACTTATCACAGCTTCATATGTATATTCAAATAATCACAACTACTAACAGAAAGCTATAAACCTGGCTTCAAATTTTATTTTATTTTCTCTGTTCTTTATATATGTCTGTGTGTGTTAATACCATTTTCATGTTCTGCATTGCTTAGTACAAACAATTTCAACACTTACCAGAGCCACGCATAATAGTCACCATTGTAATTTAATAAGTATAAGATAAAATGCAGTGACAGTAGTAACCTGCTGCTGGGGGGAGGGGGGAGGGCCCACCCGAACCTGAACATTTTGTTATTAAATTTTAAAACATGTTATATATATTTTGTTATTATGTGTAATGGTAAAGTTACTTTTTATGTTTAATTATTATTTTTACTCTCTAAATCTACAATTGCCTGACATTACTTTTTTATTTTAATTATTATTGTTATTTGCAACTACTAAAATGGCCTGCCCGTTACAAAGTCTAGAGTCACCACCAACAATACTGTAAATTATATTTTTATTGTTTGTTGAGTAGGGCCTGATATATTGCTAGAAAGTTTGTAAATATGACATGTACAGACCATTTTTGCCAGGAGGATGAAGTGTTTAGAGAGCAGTGACAATTTGAAAATGCATATAAAAATTATTTCTCTCCCTAAGAATGCAGTGTCAAAGCAAGACAGTTATACTCTAAGTAACTGTAAAACCTAAGTAGCTAGTAAAACCTCTCTAATGATATTTTTAACCTTCTCTGCTTTGCTTCTGGGAATGTGAATTCAAACAGAAAGTAACAGCTAGTGTTTTACACATGCACAGACAGTCATAAAGGATATATATTTTCATGTACTGAATTACTTTTCAGTACATTACAATAAAGTAAATTTTAAATGTAATGTAAATAAGTTTTAAATATAAATTTTAATGTTGACAGAGTTGAAGTTCAGGTTACTTTATTTTTGCAACATTAGCACCACCAGTAGCCACATTAGCACTGTGCTAGCTAAAGAAATGAATTCCATAAATAAACAGATCCCATGGAACAGATTCTATTTTATATATTTTTATACTTTATTTAATAAACCCATGATTTAAATGTAATTCATCCTTTTAATTATTCATGAAACCATAAATGTTTATCATACTCAGTTAAAATTTTGTGTTTCATAAATTTTATGTTACAGTACAAACACAGAATAATCTCCCTATAATGGACAGCCTCGGGAAAGGAAAAATTGTCCACGATTCAGAAGTGTCTGCTTTTCAGAAAGCAGTGTCAGTTGGAGGGGGGGTCCAGAAAACAAGTAAAACCAAGTTTTTGAAACATTTACGTACTAAATTGTTAAACAATAAATACATGCAGTATTGTTATTATTATTAGTAATATTATTATTATAAATACATATTTATTTAATTTTATATTTACTAACATATACAATAATTGTAACATTTAAATGTGGCACTAAACTTTATTACAGAAATTAAATGTGTACATGTCTGTACTAAGAATAATTCCATAGTTAAGGCATTCACACAGTTTATACACATACAATACTTAGAGTGCTACACTAAACTTCAGAAACTACATCACCCTTTAAAAAAAAAGTCAGTTATTGTGATTTATTTTTGAACTTTATTAACACCAATACCTTCCAATTTCATTTCCATTTTACACAGCATAATAAGTCCTTCAGGATCACCAGCATGTAAATAATATGCCTTAAATTTTGCATCATATTGCAGCACATCAGTGAAATATGATCATTCAAAGTATCTTTGTTATTTTCTGTTTCATCACATGAAGATGTTACTTCTATGTCTTCATTCACTTCACTTTAGGAGCTCACAAGCTCTTTTATGGTTAATGAAGAGTCTTCTGTTCAAGTTGATTGCCTATATCCAAAAAATTACTGCAACTCACTCCAAGCGTGTCTAACAGACAAATAAGTTCTTCCTTGACTTCATTCTCATGAGGTTTGGTAAAACCACTGATGCTGATTTTATCAGGAAAACAACACACTATAAAACAATTATAAACAATCTATGGTTTTACTTGTTGAACAGATGAGATAATCCACATGATTGCATCCAAAACCATCATGCAGGGGCAAACCTAGAGGGGGATATATCCCCCCAAAATCGGAAAAAAAAATTTTAATTTGGAGCGAAAAATTTAAAACTGGTTGTCTTTTTTGAAATATAATTAATTGACTTCCAAGTTTTGTCAATTAAAAAAAATTACTATTTGGGTCAATGAAAAGTTTAAATAATCTACAATAATAGGGCTTATACTCAATAATAAATAAAACAGATGTTGAAAGAAATTGCGAAGTATGAAAAGAAGTCGGCTTAAAAGACAGTAGGATACGGTACCTTTTTTCTGCTGTTTACGATAAATAGGGACTTATCTCATTATATTTTAATTTAACGTTACATGCTGATAACTTCAACCACAAAGCACATAATGTGAATGAGTTTTAACTTCTTAACATTATTTTTCATAATGGACATGGGTTGTAATAGACTCTACCTAGCTCTAAGAAACAAAATATTGTAAAATTAAACATACGTTCATTTAAAATTTTTTGTGTTCTTGCATGTGTTAACCCTACAACACAAACACATACATATACATACAAAATTTACTATCTTAATTTTAACGTTATCTTCAAAGTATATTCCACAGAAAGGTATTATTAGCCTTCCAAGTCAAACTGTTTGTTATTAATTGATTACGGCCAATATTTACCCATTAGTTTTAATTTGTTGGTATGATTTTCATTGTAATATGAGAAAAAAATACTCTAAGAAACAATATGTGGTTTAAAAAAAAATCCCCCCCCCCCCGAAATGAAATCCTAGGTTCGCTCCTGCCATCATGATTTTAATTGATAGTTCAGTGTTCAGCCATTATACCCACCATCTATAGTGAACTTTAAGCTTTTTTATGATTGCTTGTTGTAAAGGTTGGAAGACACTTATAGTATTTGGAGGCAGGAGTATTAGCTTTGTTAGTACACTGTAAATTGTCAGGATGCAATGCTGAGTTGTCCAAAAGTAAAACCACACTTTTTATTTTCTTATTTTATTATTCGACTTTGATAACTCTCACTCATTATTTCCTTTGTCACCCATGCTTTTTTTGTTTTAATGCCAGTTTATCTGTAAAGCATTGATATTAATACCAGAGAAGTAACAGGGTTTTTGGCACACCCAATTATTAAAAGTTATGCAAATTGTCCAACCACGTTTACACACAACATAATAGTTAATTGATTTTTTGACTACTTGATACCACTAGCCAATTTACCTGATACTATCATTTTTTTATCAGTAAAGTTCAATAAAATAGTCTGGTTCATCAAGGTTATAAATATCTTCCTTACTATAGTCAGCAATAATGTATTGCAAAATAATATTCCAGTCTTTGACTTCTCCCATATCACCGATCTAGCTTCTCCTAATGCTTTTTTGTAGGAAATTTTGTGCCATTTCCTAACTTTATCATCCTGTCCATATGAAGCCTTGAAGTTTACAAAACCCTTTTCCTTAGCGATTTCAGTTGCCTTTTCTTGCCCTTATCTCTTGGCCTGCACAGCCATTCATATATAATTTCATTGATTGCTAGTCCCCTGTTATTGGAAACTTCCTACTTCTTTCTTGATTTTCATTTTCCAATCTCTTTAGGAATGGAATTTTGCTTATTGTGTTTTACCAACATAAAACTTGGTTGCTGCATCTTGAGTACCTAAAGTTGTTTTTTCACAATTTTTTAAAAATGTCAGCTTTTTTTTAACATTAAATGCTTGCATTTCTAGACAATTTTGAAACAACATACTGTAACAGGATAAGTCTGAACCATTCGCTGATACAGTAAGAAGTGATGTACTGTACCAAGCAAGCTTTATTTAATGTACCCGTACTGTACAGTCAAAGAAACCACAGGAAATTAAACATTTATTGTGGTTTGATGAAAGGAGACATAACAGTCTCACTGTCTTTTGACGCCCTGTCATAGTTAAAAGCAAAAATTTGGCACCATGATCAGGCCCCGATTTCAGGTACCTTGCACCCTGGGCAAAGCATTCTTATAGCTGCCCCCTTTCATTTTTTACTTTCATCCCCCACCACACCAAGCTATTGTTGAATGTGTAATTTTGGTTTTTTCCCCAAGTATAAACTATTAGTACTGATAGCATTTCAGTATTGCAAGTGATCTAATCACTACGTAGGCTACACACAACAAAAATTAAAACATCATTTCTTGAAAATAAAAGTAATTATGTTTTGGCAAAAATCGCATGATTGCTATTGCAATTTTATTAGAAATATTTGTTCTAAAAATTCTAAACATATTTGTAATAGTACATAATATAGTCAACCTTTGAAATTTTACAGAAATATTTAATGTATTTGGCGTGCATTCGAACGTAGTTTCCTTCATTCCTAGAATTTTAACAATAACACTCAACTGTCTACTGTCTTATAGTCTTAACGCTTATTGTTTTTCGTTCCTTGGCGCCCCCTTGGACCAGGCGCCCTGGGCATTTGCCCAGTCAGCCCATTTAAAGCTCGGGGCCTGACCATGATAAGCATTATGGTAATTACAGTTTGAAGGGTTTTGCCTATCTCTAATCTGTCTGCTATAGAAAGAAAAAGGTTATAAATTTTGCCTTGTGGGCTGTCCGTGTTTTTCAGAAAAACCACTATTGGGAAAGTCACATCCATTAAAATGTGTACAGATTAGAAGGGTAATAAGTACAGTCACTGAAGGAAAAAATTTCAAATTAAGTGGCTTCTACGAGATTTTTTGCATAAGGCTAGATAAAAGGGTGAGAAACAATTTAAAAAAAGTTTACAAAAATTCAGTCGCGGGTTTTCGAAAAAAGGGAGGGGGAAGGTACAAAAAATTCATTTTTCGTGATTATCTTAAAAAATAAAAAAATTTACGAAAAAAAGACAAATTACAAAAATTAAAGAGCATTAAATTCTCTACAAAAAAAGCTATTTATCATGTTTTTTGTCAGGCCAATACTTTGTGAGAAAAATGGAATTGAAATATTAGAAAAAATTGATTGTCAGAGTCCGCCCCAATGAGCGGGAAGGCTAATTTTTTCTGACATTGCAACATACAAATTTTAATAAAATCCGTTGTAATAGTCGTAGAGAAAAAATCAAAAAGCATTTTAAAGCTAAATGTTTGTATTTTACATAAAATGAAAAGAAAATAATTAAAGTATTAATAAATACTTAAAATAAAGTAATAGCCTTTTTTATTTTTTATTTTTTTGAACTAACGCATAAACATATTAACAATTTATTACAAATGTATTTACATTAAAAAAGAACTTCACAATATGAACTTTACATATATAGGTCTTTGCAAAAAATAATAAAAATTAGTATTGATTTATTGGCATAAAATGAGCGAGTTTTAAAATTTATCATTTTTTTGAGTTCGCAAGTATACATAATTTTCTTAACTTAAAATTTCTACAGACATTTTCAAAATAAATATTTTTTAACAAAATTATGAACACATATTGGTCAAAGTGTCTTCTATAAGACTGCGGTGTAAAAAATTGTTAACATTTAATTAAATTTAAATAAATGTAACTTTTATTAATAAATGTAAAATATCGGTATGGAGAACCATACATGACTTCCATATTCTAAGATTTATATTTAAAATCATTTTCGAAATGAAATATTACCATAGAAACTGCTTCTTTCTACTTACTGCTTCACCCTTAACCACAGTACTGTGGTCACTAACGTATACCACCTCACGTTATTGCACTCGATTTTCACTAATGATGGAAGTCGATGGCATTGCCGAAACGTCTGGTTTTGTAGAAAACATTGGACTACGGCCAAATATCCCGGGAAGGAATTTTAACAAAAACTACTTCTTTGTTGCCGATAACGTTGTACACATATATATAAAAAATATGCATAAAATTAATGGCTTGTATAAGTTAATGATTGATCTCCATTAAGTAGTGCTCAAGTTTCCAAAGTTTTAATATTATGATGTCCGTAATTAAAACATCAGAGCAGGTTTAGTGTGTATGCGGGTACACCGTGGACAAAAATTTTCAACATTTCCTATTGAGCGTTGCTTAGAGTAAAACTGCGAATCTACAGTGTATGTTTCACAGAACAAACACGCGAAAAAGAAGGAGTGCTCCAAAGTCACTCATGGACCCTCAGCATCTTGCAGAGGGTTCATTCCCTAAATACGAAAAGTCTGTCTATGAATCATTCCTCTGTAAACACGTGCAATTACACTGCCCAGCGATCCACAGGAAGCAAATCGCTATCCACGCTGGACACTTTTTCGGCTTGCACGCATTATGTTTGTATGGGTTTCGGCACTTACCATTTAAAAAGCGTGCAAATGTAAGAAAATAAATATGAGTGAGGCCAGTAATAACGTGAATTGTGCGTGTGTGTGTGTGTGTGTGTGTGTGTGTGTGTGTGTGTGCGTGCGTGCGTGCGTGCGTGCGTGCGTGCGTGTCTTCCCTGCCTTTTTATTGCGGTAGTCATAATAATAAAATGGAAACGTAAACATTACATAACTGAGATATGCTTGCCTGCCACAAACGATATATTATTTTATACATGTATATTAACTCATACATGATTTACATTAAAATGAAAAAATTATAATTTTATTGCCTGTTAACAAAATTATTTTATTTTTAACAATTACCATTGTTTCAAAAAGTTTAAATGAATTTTCAAGTACTAATGAATTTAAAACGTAAAAGGTTGCAGGTAAACTACCCCTTCCCCTTAACCGATCTTCACCAAAAACAATAGGTCTTGAGTACTCTACAAATCAGGGCTGTATGCAAAAAATTATTTGATTCTGTTTGAATTTGCGGCTGTTATCGTTTGCCATAGAAAATACCCTTGTTAAAACATAAAACGTTAGATGTAAACTACTCCTTTCCCTTAACCGATCTTCACCAAAATCAATAGGTCTTGAGAACTCTATAATTCAGGGCTGTATGCGAAACATTATTTAATTCTGTTTGAATTTGAAGCTGTTATCGTTTACCAAAAAAAAAATTACCCTTGATAAAAAAACTGTTGCAGGTAAACTACCCCTTTCCCTCAACCGATCTTCACCAAAAACAATAGGTCATGAGTACTCTACAAATCAGGGCTGTATGCAAAAAATTATTTGATTCTGTTTGAATTTGTGGAAGTTATCATTTGCCATAGAAAAAAATCTACAGTCTATAGACACACAGACAGACAGACACACACACAGACACTTTTCGAAAAACGACTTTTACTTCCATATTCCTTAAGGAAATGGAAGTATGGTGATGGCAAAAAAAATCGTGTTCAAGATTATTGCAGATTCTGATTGTACTACACTCAAAACATGAAAAAAGATCGGTTGAAGGAAAGGGGTAGTTTACCTGCAACAGTTTTTTTTTATCAAGGGAAATTTTATTTTTTTTGGCAAACGATAACAGCCGCAAATTCAAACAGAATCAAATAATGTTTCGCATACAGCCCTGAATTGTAGAGTTCTCAAGACCTATTGTTTTTGGTGAAGATCGGTTAAGGGAAAGGGGTAGTTTACCTGCAACGTTTTATGTTTTAACAAGGGCATTTTCTATGCCAAACGATAACAGCCGCAAATTCAAACAGAATCAAAAGATTATTTGCATACAGCCCTAAATTGTAGAGTTCTCAAGACCTATTGTTTTTGGTGAAGATCGGTTAAGGGAAAGGGGTAGTTTACCTGCAACGTTTTTTTAACAAGGGTATTTTCTATGGCAAACGATAACAGCCGCAAATTCAAACAGAATCAAATAATTTTTTGCATACAGCTCTGATTTGTAGAGTACTCAAGACCTATTGTTTTTGGTGAAGATCGGTTGAGGGGAAGGGGTAGTTTACCTGCAACGGTTTTTTTTTATCAATGGAAATTTTTTTTTTTTTGGCAAACGATAACAGCCGCAAATTCAAACAGAATCAAATAATGTTTCGCATACAGCCCTGAATTGTAGAGTTCTCAAGACCTATTGTTTTTGGTGAAGATCGGTTAAGGGAAAGGGGTAGTTTACCTGTAACGTTTTATGTTTTAACAAGGGTATTTCCTATGGCAAACGATAACAGCCGCAAATTCAAACAGAATCAAACGATTATTTGTATACAGCCCTAAATTGTAGAGTTCTCAAGACCTATTGTTTTTGGTGAAGATCGGTTGAGGGAAAGGGGTAGTTCACCTGCAACGTTTTTTTAACAAGGGTATTTTCTATGGCAAACGATAACAGCCGTAAATTCAAACAGAATCAAATAATGTTTTGCATACAGCCCTGATTTGTAGAGTACTCAAGACCTATTGTTTGTGGTGAAGATCGGTTGAGGGGAAGGGGTAGTTTACCTGCAACATTTTTTTATCAAGCGTATTTTCTATGGCAAACAATAACAGCCGCAAATTGAAACAGAATCAAATAATTTTTTGCATACGTCCCTGAATTGTAGAGGTCTCAATGACTTTCGATTTTGGTGAAGATCGGTTAAGGGGAAGGGGTAGTTTACCTGCAACCTTGTACGTTTTAACAAGAGTAAAGTACTTGAAAATTTATTTCAACTTTTTGAAACAATGGTAATTGTTAAAAATAAAATAATTTTGTTGCCAGGCAATAAAATTATAATTTTTCCATTTTAATGTAATATAATATTTTTCATTTAATACAGCAATAAAAAGGCAGGTAAGACACAGCCTGGCTGTTTGGCTGAAAATGATTTTAAATATAAATCTTAGAATATGGAAGTCATGTATGGTTCTCCATACCGATATTTAACAAAAGTAAAGTACTTGAAAATTCATTTAAACTTTTTCAAACAATGGTAATTGTTAAAAATAAAATAATTTTGTTGCCAGGCATCAAAGTTATAATTTTTTCATTTTAATGTAAATTATGTATGAGTTAATATACATGTATAAAATAATATATCGTTCGTGGCAGGTAAGCATATCTCAGTTATGTAATGTTTACGTTTCCATTTTATTATTATGACTACAGCAACAAAAAGGCAGGGAAGACACACACACACAATTCGCGTTATTTCTGGCCTCACTCATGTTTATTTTCTTACATTTGCACGCTTTTTAAATAGAAAGTGCCGAAACCCACACCAACATAACGCGTGCAAGCCGAAAAAATGGACATCAATTTGCTTCCTGTGGATCGCTGGGCAGTGTAACTACACGTGTTTACAGAGGAACGATTCAGAGACAGACTTTTCGTCTTTAGGGAATGAACCCTCTGCAAGATGCTGAGGGTCCATGAGTGACTTCGGAGCGCTCCTTCTTTTCCGCGTGTTTGTTCTGTGAAATGTACACTGTAGATTCGCAGCTTTACTCTAAGCAACGCTCAATAGGAAATGTTGAAAATTTTTGTCCACGGTGTACCCTCATACACACTAAACCTGCTCTGATGTTTTAATTACGGACATCATAATATTAATACTTTGGAAACTTGAGCACTACTTAATGGAGATCAATCATTAACTTATACAAGCCATTAATTTTATGCATATTTCTTATATATATGTGTATAATATATATATTATATAATATATATAATACCGATATTTTTTCATGTTTTGAGTGTAGTACAATCAGAATCTGCAATAATCTCGAACACGATTTTTTTTGCCATCACCATACTTCCATTTCCTTAAGGAATATGGAAGTAAAATATGTCCATTGTGCATATTAATATTAATAGTTAAAAACTAAAAAAAAAATATTAATATGTAACTATTGTACGCAAAACTACAATAGGTTTCTCTTCTACATAGTGAGAATTTATATCCGTGCATGGGCATAAAAAGAACAGACCCTGAAAGTTGAAGAATTTTAGGGGTAGCGAGGACAGCTGGTTCATGCGCCATACAGATATTGAATTAACGCAGTTCGATATTGAATGTTCCGTGAGTTCGATACTATTTTACTTCCATGTTCCATAAGGAAATGGAAGTATGGTGATGGCAAAAAAAATCGTGTTCAAGATAACGGCAGATTCTGATTGTACTACCGTCAAAACATGAAAAAGTCATTTTTCGAAAAGTATCTGTGTGTGTGTCTTTGTGTAGATTTTTTTCTATGGCAAATGATAAGAGCTGCAAATTCAAACAGAATCAAATAATTTTTTGTATACAGTCCTGAATTGTAGAGTACTCAAGACCTATTGGTTTTGGTGAAGATCGGTTAAGGGAAAGGGGTAGTTTACCTGCAACACTTTATGTTTTAACAACGGTAATTTTTTCTATGCCGAACGATAACTGCCGCACATTCAAACAGAATTAAATATTTTTTTTGGTACTTTCCTGAATTGTAGAAAACTCAAGGCGTTTTGATTTTGGTGAAGATCGGTTACGGGGAAAGGGTAGTTTACTTGCAACATTTTATGTTTTAGCAAGAGTAAAGTACTTAATTTTGATAAATAAAGTATCCTGATAAGAAGATCATAATAATCCACTGTAGAAACGTAGATGAAATATCTATAAATGAAGAGGCTAGTTGAATGGGGTGGGGGGTAATTTTCTATAAATGAAAATGGTAGTTGAAGGGGGTGGGGATAATTTTTATTTATATGTCATGTGTACTACGTTATCGGCAACAAAGAAGTAGTTTGTTGTTAAAATTCCTTCCTGGGCTGTTTGGGCTTGATCCAATGTTTTCTACAAAACCAGACATTTCTGCAGTGCTATCGACTGCCATCACCAGTAAAAATTGAGTGCACTATTGTGAGGTGGTATACGTTAGTGATCACAGTACTGTGGTTAAGGCTGAAGAAAGAAGTAGTTTCTATGGAAATAGTTCATTTCGAAAAGTATTTTAAATATTAATCTTAGAACATGGAAGTCATGTATGGTTCTCCATACCAATATTTTTATATTGTTTTTTGCTGGAAGTTCAATTTTATGTTTTAAGATTTGTGTTAGTAATTTTGATATTTTATAATTTGGTGCGGTTCTAGCGTTTATTAAAGGTCTGATAGGTTTATTGATTTTGTGTAATTTTATTAAAGAATTTAATTTTGGTGCACAAGGATTATCCATTTTATATTTAAAGGAGTCTTTAGGATTTATGATTTGGGTACTATTTTTTGTATATTTGTTATTTGTGTTTGATATTTGTTTGTGGGATCTTTATTTAATGTTATGCAATTATTATTAACTATAAATTCTTCTGTTTTATCTGTTTTAAAATTTTTTTTATTGTCAAAATCTTCAATGATTGGAAGAAAAACTATTTTTGAATATATTATTTATAAAGTGAATTTTTTAATAACATTTTTATTATAATGCATAATAAATAAGTAAAAATTATACATAATAATATATACATAAATGAATAATAATGAGTTTTTAAACTTATATTCCTGAAAAAATTGCATGTCTATTACATAAACATGTATTTTATGTGAAAATCCACCTTGTGAAAAATTTGGCCAATTTTGAATTAATTTTTCTACTAAAAGTATCGCCCTGACAAAAAAAATGTTAATAACCTTTTTTATGCTCTTTCTTTTTGGTATTTTGTATTTTTATCATAAATTTAATATTTTTTAAGATAATCACGAAAAATGAATTTTTTGTACATTCCCCCTCCCTTTTTTCAAAAACCCGCGACTGAATTTTTGTAAACTTTTTTTAAAATTCTTTCTTACCTTTTTATCTAGCCCTGTGATAAAAATCTCGTAGAAGCCACTTAATTTGCAATTTCTATTTTTTTTCGGCTTCAGTGACTGTACTATAATTTCAAAACTGTGATTTACAGAGAGTCCACTAATTGGAGATTTTATTGTATAATTAAAGTACTCCTTCAATGCTTTTCATGAATGATTATATATTTTGGTAGTTCTGTTTGAAAGGCTGTTGTAATTGTTTTGTTTACTATCAGTGAAATATACCATATTAAATGCCCTTTATTTGCAGATATTAATCACCAAATATTAATCTCATATTGTATTTTAGTACTGCCACCTGACGGAGTTGGTGTTGTATGGTAAAATTTATGACTACCTATTCTGATGGCGAGGTATAATGCAAAATCAAGCAATAATTTTATGTCTGTAAAGTAATTTTATAATTAAAAAGTAAAGTATGGTATTATCAAAGCCATTATTTACTTCTTAAATATGTTGAATATTCATGCAGTCATGTTTTATTGTGAAGAACATTTTTTCATAAATAGTTTATGAGGTTAATCAACATAATTCAGTTATGAAAATTTAAAAGTAGACAAGCACTGTAAAAAGTAGAGCACCATAACAGAAAACAAATAAAATCAAAATAATAGTCTATCCATTACTTCAAACCAGACAGACAGGTAAGTCCATTACAAAAGAAAAGTGATGTTATATTTTAATATATGATGCTCTTCATGTTACTTATTTCAGCAAAATTTTCTTTTTGACTTTCAAACAGTTTTTGGGAATTTTCTTCGTATGTCATTATATTTAGCCATTCCACTTTCACAGTTTCTGTAGTTGTGGCACAAGGTCAGGTGTTAACCTCTACAATAAGGAAAGTTCTATATATTGTAAAAGTTAATTATGTAATAGTCTTAACTCTGTTTTGTAAGGATCCATTTTAAATTTTATAGTAATCATGGAGCTGTGTCAATGTTTCTTTCCTATTATACGTTTATATTATTTACTTATAAAACAAGTTATTAAAAAATTATTTACATATAATAAAAAGATATGTCACTAATTTGTTGATGTCATGAACACAAAGAACTAAGTTATACTTGGACATGTGAGGAACATTTGAGATTATTTCTTATTATTTTGTCATGTTTATATTCAAGTTTTGTGACTGTACACAAAATGCTTATTACAAGTTGTAATGTATATTACATTTTAAAAAGAATAGCAAAGTTGAAAGCTAAAGGCACATGCGCAGAAACCAGTTTCTTCATGGATGAGTCCCCTTTGAAACTGAGAATGGTGGGTGGGTAACAGAGAATCAGCTGCTATGCAAGCGAAGGTGTTGCCAGCAAGTGTGTTAAATTTTAGTTGCATTGTTAATTACTGTGTTACATACTACCTCAGTCTTGCTTTTGTTATTATTATCTCAGTTTATTATTAATTATGTCGTTTTACAGTTCATTTTAATCATTATTTAATTTTGTCATATAATTTCTATTGGTAGTTGAATTCTATAATAACATATTTTCGTAATTTGTGTTATCACCCAATAATGGAATTTGTTGAAATGGATACTGCTCCTTAAAACTCGACTAATAAAGACAGAAAACCTCTGCCCTCTAAGAAAAGTTGAGTAAAGATAGGCATGAGTGCCAAAATACACAAATTGAATCAAAATTAAGCTTTTTTAAAAATGAAACTATTCATGCTAGCTTTCACACATACTTGAGCGAGTATGAAGATTTTTTAATTATTGTCTTGCTTATTTTTACAATAAAAATAAATAAGTATAAAACATACAGTACAGAAATATAGGTAGAATATTAGTTCTGTTATGATATAAGATGTGTGCGTGTGTGTAAGTCTGCACGTTTTCGTTTTCAGTAATAATAAAATAAAGTAGAATAAACAAAATTATTAAAATATTTAATATCACATGTTATAATTTTAACTTTTCACTTTATTTGCAATAAAAGGTTGTCTTGCCAGCTGGTAAAACATAAATGATCTCTATGTCATTCATCTGTTACTTTTATGGGTTGTAATACTTGTGGGGTTAAAAGATGTTCTTAATAGATATTATTACCTAAAATATGTATTAAAATAACAAGGTTTTTACTTCTTCTTGGAACAGATTTTTATTATCTAGGATTAAAAGATTTTCACAAGTAAGCTAATATGAAGAAGTCGTCCCTTTATGATAGACTGCAGAGATAGTTGAGTGTAATTAAGGAGCAGAAGTGCATAGTTTGTGCATTCTATTCCATTGCGATAAGAGCTGGTAGTATGTCTCAACGACAAACAATTGCAGCAGTAAAAGAATCACCAAGATTCATATCACCAAGATATATATATATATATCTGTTACATATCAAATGTTATACAATCTAAACCTATCTTGGTGATTCTTTTCTTATATATAGAGAGAGAGAGTGTGAGTGAGACGTCCGTGGTAATTGAAACACAGTTTACAAACAAATCTTGTACGCTAGTTTTGGTTACTGTTCAAAATAACATTCATACGTTGGCACCACTGATACTCATAACAACAATTGTCTTTTTACATATCAGAGCAACTCCCACCACATCACCATTCCCCTCTGAGCATAAGCGTTTCACGCATTCCCATGCCCTTAACTTTCAATTTTGCTATACATTATTTTTATTCAGTACTATAAATACTGGGTTGACATGCAGTATCTGTGTATAATTATTATGTAAGAAGAATCAATATCAAAAATAAAGATTTTTAATTTCATTTTTTAGAATTATTATTTTGTATATTCACATAATTTTATTTTATTCACATATAAAAGGCTACTGAAAATAGTGCTTTTAAGTATAATAGTCAGGTCATTATATCAGTGGTGAAGAATTCTTATATTCATTTTGTATCAATGAAATTACTAATTTTAAGCATAATTTTATTTAACCTAAATGACCCCTTATGAAATCAGATTTTATATTATTTATAGTAATTGAGATTAACAGTCCTGGAGAGTTTGAGAGTTTGTTTCATCGTACAACTAAAATATCATAAAAATTAATAAAGCATGTGGAAATTATTTTAAATTTCACTTTCAGGTTCTATATTTTCTGCTGTTACAATTGCTAGACATTTCCACAATAATTTTGATTCATAAAAATGATACTATGAGTTGAGCCCAGTGTACATAATTTTTAATGAGTGTCTTTTATCAACGTGCTGAGGTGATCACTTTCCTTTCTCTGGTATTTGGATTGTAGTGACCAATTAATTTAAACTCTAGTAAATATCTTATCATTTATATGTTAATCTCACCGAAATATCCTTGACTACAAGATGTATTTCAATAGTATGAGTTGCCATATCCATTCAACAATCAAACACGTATGATTTTTAATTAATGTACTTGCACTTCAGATTAATTATTGTTAACAGATGACTGTTGGGCTCAAATTCAAGGATTATACAGCTTTGTAAAATGAGACTACAACCCAGATTTCCAACTTCAAGCATGCGTCTAAAATGTCAGAATGAATCTAATGACAATAGTTGACTTTGTTCACAGTTTGTCACTACAGTAGAACACCACAATTAATTAGACCTCTGGATATAAACACTCATTATTTCTAGGGAGATTAATGAAAATAAGGTTTTAATTGTTACACATTTATTTATTATATATTTTTTTTACTTAAACTAAAAATGTAATTTGACTTGTCATTAAATGGAAAGATTATTATACTTTTTAGTATAATTGGTCCATTATTGCATTCACTTGTACTCAGTATATATCATCGTTGAACATGATATAATGTCAGATTCTTCTCTTTATGACAAACTTTTTCCTTATAATCTGTAGTAGTCACTTATTCCTGTTTATATCAAAGAATAAATCAATTTGCTTTTTGGTGTTTCAACTTGTCCTTGATTACAAAGTATGAAATTAATAAATAATTGTTTCATTTATTATTCTTTGGTATTAAGTGAAGCTCCTTGTTCCTTTGTCACAGAAAAAATAAGTGTGTTGATTTTGTATCTAAGTACAAGATTCACACTGTTCTGAAAAGGTGGTAACAGAACTCTGCTTGTAACTTTTTGATTATGTATATTATATAATATTATATTATACAGAATTCCATCATCTGTGGTTTCAGGAAAAGAAGAATTCAGAGTATGTTTTAAAGAATAGGGTGCCCCTGTTCGTAACAGAGTACTCTATCAAAAAACAATGTTTACACCTGGTTTAGCAAAACTATTCTTAAGGACAACTGATTTTGTATGAAAAATGGTTTATCTTCAATAAAAAAATCAGGGAGAAGTTGTTCTATGTTATATTTAAATCTGTGCAATTTTAGTTTAAATAACAGAATTTAATACAGCTAAAGTATAAAAAGTGTACTATCAAAGAGAAAAGGAAACATGTTCGATTAAAAAAAATAAAATATAAATTACCTCACTTCAGTTACAGTAAATAAATAAATAATTATCCAGACTTTCAGAATACACATGACATGTAGTGCCATTGGTCTAAGTAATTCAAGTTCTTCTTCAGTTATTTCACTTGTATGTGATTACAATTTGAAGGCATCTGTACACATTAAAACTGAAAAATTTAAGACAGTATCAAATCATTTTGAAAGCCACAATTAAAATATGTTAAATTGCTTCTGTAAGACGTCTATTAGTAAGTTATATTATTTACTATTAATCAAGTACATATAATTAATCATGTTTATTATGATGAGTCAGTTCTGTGTGTGTGTGTGCACGCACGCGCGCGCGCATACAAAAATATGTTGTTTATAGATGCAACTAATGTATCATACATTATCTGTCTAAAAGTAATAAAAACTTGGGAATGTAAACTTATAAAAATATTGTAAACATTTAAAAACAAATGTAACAGTGTATTATATTATGAACGCTTTTAAAAATTATATTCTGTATGCTGTTTTTTTTTAATGCTTAGGGTTTTTATAAAACAAAGGGATTTCAAGGCACCATAAATTGTATCTTTGAAATCAAAGAATATACTGTTTCGAAGGATGTTTTTTGATTAAATTTATAGCTTTTGTAGTTTATTTCTGTTAACTTATACTTATGTTTCAGAGTTTTCATTCTTTATATTTTGGTTGTGATAATTATATCTAGAGATTATGTTAAATAATACAGATTATGTACTTGTCTTCTAAATGTCATGGCATTATTAATAATAAATAAATAATTTTATAATTAATATATTAATATGATTTTGCATAAATAATAAATTTCCTCTAGCAATACTGCCTGTAATAAAAATTTTCAAACAATTTTTATTTTAAAACTGTAAATGACAATTACTGACAATCAAATCTTTCTTGAATAAAATATTTTAAAATCATTTCTATATATCTTTCCGCTACCTCCTCCACCCCTTCCATATGAAACACACACACACATCATAATGAGTTTTTAATATCCTTAGTTTATGAGGAGTTGTTATCTCCTCATATAAATTTACTTACATCATTTGTATTTATGATATACTCTATGTAGGAGAAAACATTCTTAACAAACGAAATTAGTTATATTTTGTGTACGGTATAAGTTTTGTGTTTAGGCGTAGTCTATTACAGATGATTGGAAATAAACGTAGTTATGCAAAATGTATGTATAAATACACATGGAAAAAACAATAAGAAAAATCTGAGACCAAAAATTCAAAGACAATAAACTGTGAAAAAGGGAAATATTATATGATATCAGATACAGATAGTGACATTCACAATTCGTGGTGACATGGAAGAATAAGAAAAATACAAAGGATAGTTGCAGTTTTTGTCCTAACTTGTAATAAATCAAACTAAATGCATAAACAAAATATAAATTGAAATTAAGGTAGAGTGGTGCTTAACAATAAAGTTGTCAACATTGTAAAGGTGCCCTGACACCTTCATGCATTGCACGCCACCTGTGCACAAATGTGCAATGCACGACAAAAAAGTACCAGTGTGTGGGCACCAACTTGTTTTGCACAACGTGCACTGCATGGCACATGGTGATCAAGATGAGCTTGATTTTTTTAGCACGATGTGCAATGCACGTCATGCCATCATGCTAGTATGTGGGCTCGCCATGCGCCACATGCCAGAATGATTTGTTTTTAGGTTATGGTTCAGTTAGTTGTAAGCTATGATCTGTGTGGACTGCTATGTTATTATAGTCTTCATATTTTTTATACTTACATTTTGTAATTCTTTGTTCAATAATTATTTTAAGAATATAAAAAACACTTTAAAATAGAATTTGTAAATGTCATAACACTGACATTATGTGAGAGTGTTGTTAGTGCAGTATAATAATTGATGCAGTCATTAATTTAGAAAATTGATGCAAATTTAGGTATTAAATTACACAGTGTAGCCTATAATAAAGGACTTCTTAAATTAAATAATTTATAGCAAACTAAAAATTAGTATAATTTAGTATTTTAGTAAATTTAGTATATGATAGTACATTTTTAGAAACTAAAACAATTTAATAAGAGCAGTGAATTTAATTCACCATACAGTTTGCTATTGGTAAAAATGAAATAATACATAACACTAAAACCCACATTGAATTAATAATAATAATAACTATAATAACAACATCAGCGAATTTACCATACTTTTTTTTATGGCAAGAACAAATTAATATTTAAAACTAAAAACCCACCATTTATTATTCCATATCATGATTTTGACTAAAATTTCTCAAATTATTAATGAAAGTCTTTAAACTTGTTATACTTTTAAGTAACACTTTACTGCTGAGACCCTTCAGTGATCATTATGTCCTGCCAAGGCACCTGACCAACTGTTGTAAAATACTTGATATAGGCATCCCTACTCTTTGGCTTTCTCAGACACATGACTTTGCAGCTGCTGTTGAAATTCTGAAACACGTTTGATGGATGTGGATGTTGTCTCCATTCGTCTCCCAAAGTAAAAATCTTGGTCAATCATGGGACCTGGTAAATAGTTTTTACAACACTTCCTGCACAAAACCTTATGCAAAACAATGCACGCTAATACAATGCAGTCCACTTTTTCAACTGACAATGTAATGGTTGTATGGAACACTTTGAATATTACCCAAAATGCCAAATGCGTTCTCTACAACCTTCTATGCTCTTGATAAATGATACTTGTATATTCTCTGGTTATATGTCAAGTACTTTTGTGGAAAAGGTTTTAAAAAGCCTTTCCTTAGAGCAAAAGCCTCATCACCTATAAAGATGAAGTTAAGGCCTGTTACCTTTTGCTCTTTTGTGGGTAAATTAAATTGTCCGTTTCCCAAATTCGTATAAAACATTGTATTGTCTATTAGACCGCCATCAGATACTGGTCCATTTTGGACAACATCAACAAAAATAAACTCTAAATTAGCGTCCACCACATCTAGTAGGGCAATACTTAAATAAGCTTTATAACTGTAAAAGTAGGAACTACTATTTGGCAGTTTTTTTATATGGGGAATTTTCTCTAGAAGATAGTTAAATGTCCTATCATCCATTTTTAAGTAATTCCTGTAATCATTTGGACTATTTTCTCTTAGCTCACTCAACAGTTCCATGTCAGAAAATGAAAATTTTCTCTTTTGTTGTAGCTATTGTTCACTCCACATGAGCATTTTTTTCTTTATATTATCCCGACTTAGTGCACTAATAACTATGAGTGACAAAGTTTATTTTTGTTCCAGTGTCATGTTCTACCACGCAATTCAGTTATAAATTAAAGAGGAACTGTATAGACGATTAGAGTGGGAAAACAGAGTCAAAAAATGGAATTTATCTCTGAAATCTGAGATATGAAGATGATGTAATAGTTATGTTTAACTTAGATTAAAAACCTAATCAAATTGGAGAAGTTGAACTGTGTATATTTCCAAACTAACATAGTATTTGCACTTTATTATAACTTGCAATATCTTCATTAATTATTTTCTACAGTCTGATTTATAAGCCTTGTATTCACTCCTCCCTCTCCCTTGCTAAGCTCGTACATAGCTTGTTTTCCTCTTGAAGATTCTAAGCTTCTTTTCTTCTACACAAGTGATATGAGTTATCTCCATTGTTCAGAAGTGATCACCACTACTTGACAAATTGTTGTTTACAAAGCCACATTTTAGAAATTCTGTTCAGTTTCTTGCACCTTATCAAATTTTTGTATCGTGCATTGCATCCTAGCTTGCTTGCTTATATTTTGCGCATAGTTTTCAAGAATTCCACATTTTGGTGATAACCATGTACCTAAATAATTAAAAACAATATATCCATTAAATTTCACCATCCTCCCTTCTCTTCCTCATTCTTTCCTAGCTGCTCTTGTATTTGATTTTTCTTCATTTTTCTTGATTTTTCTGTATTCAAGTTGTGCCGTGTAGAGAGAATATCAAATTGTGGTGCTATGTGTGTCCAGAAAACCAGCTTTGGTGTTTCTCAGAGAGATGGAAGTCCATTTCATTTTGCTGTTTCTTTCTTTGGGAAGCTGGCTGATAGGACGTAACAATTTTAATGTTGCAACATTTGGATTTGCTAAGCGTATGTTATTTTATAGAGTCTTTTAGGTAATATAAGCTTAAAGTAGTCTCATTTACAGTATTAGCTGTTAATTTCACAGTCAGTGTCTCGTGGTTTTAGCACCTACACAGATACCTGTTTTTATAATTGCCTATTGTTGCTATTTCTTCTGTGCTTCTGGGAAGAGGGATAGAAGTTAAGATAGATGGTTCACTGCACTGTTTCCCTGTTGCTGTGCTTTAGTAACAGAAATACATACCTGCAAGCACAGGCAAATTTTTAAGCTGCTTAAGAAACAATTTTTTTTTTATTACTTTGATTTGTGTTTCCTCAGAATTCTTTGAATATAGGTGTTATTTCTATAATAAAACAAAGTGTTACTGAACTGAATAAGTTTTTGTTTCTTAAATTTTTTGTCTATATGGTTATATCTATATGTGGCTACTACAGTTTTTATATCACCTCCATACCATTTGAGGATAAAGTTTCTCTTAGTGTTTGCATTGACAGTTGATTGTGTTCTCTGATATGTGTGTGGCTTGGGATATAATATTTTACCACTGATCTGAGCAATAATATATGGGTTAACTACCTATTGGCGAGTTGATTTCCTGCAGATTAAAATAGTCAAGTCTTCTTTCTTCTTCATGTCTGCAAAGGATGTAATTTGTTATGCTACTCTTTGTATTGTACATTGTATCTTCTTATGATATCACTAACATGTACTAGGAATGTGGTCAGTGTGACTATTCTGTGTTAACAGATAAAAAAACATTTTTATACAATATAGTCATACAGTTGGCATCAGCTGTTGTAAGATGATTGCTCTGTTCCTGAGGTCATCCAACCAGTTACACCGAGATAAAGTGGAAACTCAAAGTGCAGCTTCTTTTGTATTGTAAAGTTTTTTGGCCTGAATGACGATTTCAAACAGTTCTTAAAATACACAAGTATGTACAGCTCTACTTAAATTGTATATGTAAATATTTAGAGAAAACTACAATAAAACCCTTCTCTACCAGAACACTAGTATAATAATCTCCATTTAAATTAATAATGATCTTACAATTATGTACTAATTAAAAAAAAAACCACACACATGTCATAATGTTACTGAACATGGGTTGTTAACTGTTACTGAAAACACAGGTATGACGAATTGTTAACACTCTTCATTGTAAAAATACAAATATTATTTTTTTACAAACAAATATTAAACAGAAAATAATATAAATATTAAATTAAATTATATTCAGAAAATCTGAAATATGATCTTCTGTGGCCGTGTATTTACAAACAACACAATGTGTTTGTAGACTTTTTCAGGATTTTTAGGGAGACTTTATGTCCTCAAGAGTAAAATAAATATTTTTAAAATCTGAATGGTGCTTTCCAAATGTGAAACTAGAATTTTTTCTAAGATGATTGTTTTCAACATTGTATCTATTTGGTGCTGGTTTCTGTGTCTTATCAAAAGGCAGTAGGGTGTTCTCTCTCATGGTGTATTTTGGAGCAGCCGTCTTGTATACTTGTAGAGAGCATGGTTTATATCTGTTGGGTGCTGGCACCACATGCGATACTATATCCTTGTGCTTCATTCTCCTGCATGCAACAAATTTTATATAAAACAAAAGTTAAAAGGACACATATGAATACATTTCAATTTTGGATTATAGATCATTTTTACTCTGACAATCATCACTGTGTATTCTCACAAACATCACTATGTATGCATATTTAAATACAGTAAACTCTCGATTATCCGCGGGCGGATTATCCGTGGTCTTCCTTTCCTTTTTTTCTTTTTTTTTTACGACGATAAATTATGGTATTAAAAGAAAACCTACAACAGTAGAATAAGTTATAAAATTAGGCCTACAATTAATCGTTACAGCTATAGCGAGAAAAATTTTGAAAATATCTCAAACATCAGGGACACGTCGAGGCAGTTAATTTCTGGTGAGTAAAGCAATAAATAAGGGGTGAGCATCAACTGACAGCCAAATAATACTGGTGTACGAAAGGGCGGAAAGGCGACGACTTCGTTCAGTTGAGACAATTGATCAGAAAGTTGAAACGTCAGAAGAGGATTTACGTGGAGTTATTGCTTCATAACATAAGAACAAAGCAGTTGCTACTCCATTCACACAGTTACGACGAAACGAGGCGAATGACACACGCGTTACATCACACCCTACGTGAAATGACAAAACGTACTTGGACACAAAACGGTTTACGACAGTTTAACTCACAGGAACATCAAAGCAGATACGAAGGTGAATAGTAGACGGCGATGTAACACAGCAGGACTGCTCATTTAGGAGACATATACGATTTACGAGGAGAGAGCTAGAGAAACTTTACTAGAAGACGTCTGTCAAAGAATTATTAATTGGTACGAAAGGGGAAGGTTAAGTAAACAATGCGACGGTTCGTTACGCCAGCAACATAGAAATCTTGGGGTGACAAGACATCCATTAGCGAGACGAAGCTAGGACAAGAGTCGAACAAAGAAGATGATTGACAGGCGAGGAATGACAACTTTTCTTAGAACACAGGGTAATGACACCGGCGTATATACCGGGGATGTTAGACGACCAATCAGAAGACAGAATTCAGCTAGGAACCGAGTCTTGGGGAGAGTTCCCATAGCAATGAAAGACAGAAGCAAATCAGAAGAGATTCGCAAGGAGAAATATAGATGGTGGGTGGATTCTTCAAAGAAATCGAGTAGTCTGACCAATGATGGCCAGGTCGAAGTTGTGGAAGGAATCTGATGAGGAAATCTGGTAGGGGTGGAGTTAATAAAACTATCTACTTGCCACGCAGATGAGGTCAGTCAGTCAAACTTAAAATTTTACTCAATTATTTTGGACGTGCGGATGCGCCCAGTTGATCAAACAGTATCAATCAATCAGTGCTATTATTATCGAAGAGTAAGACGGTAAACTTTGTAAAATTTTGCTTGTCGATTTCAAAAGTGAACGTTTACATAAATGTGATACTTAGACTATTTCAAATTATCTTAGAACGTTGATCAATGTTAGTAACGATGATAAATCACCATAATACCAGTGACAGTTAAGGTCAGTGCGCGTCATTCAGCGATTATAGTGATGTAACACTCGACAGACATTTCGAATCACTCATAAATATAATTCGAGTTTACTAACATAAACATTCACTCGCAATACAAAGTATAACTGTAACTATAATGTTTTCGAACTCTTGCATCGAACACTTGTAGTCAATTCACATTGTGGCTCGAAGCACATATTCATTATAGCGAAGATGATCTCACCCAGACAAATAAACGGACACACATGATCTTCACACAGGAAATCGATACTTGATATATACATTTACACGAACAGTCACATCAGTCAAAACCAACGGTACGCCTACACGGAAGTTTAGTAGTGTTTTTGTGAAAGTGAATATCATCTGTGAACAACATGCGAAGTTACGACCACATCGTTGGACACCGGGAACCACGGGACGTTGCAGCCAAATGAAATGGATAACTCACACCAAGTAATGTAAAATATTTATATATTGATAATCACTACTACTGAACCTGTTTCTCACAAAGACCCCACTCCTTGAGATAATTACGAACGTAAATTTCAAGATAATCATGAACCATAAATTAAAAGTTATGAATAGATATTGCCATCTGGAACTATGAACGCATTATAGATATAACATTTGTTGAATGTAATAATTAATTCATATATGTTTGCAGTTGTAGGCTAGTAATGATATTGTCATTATATGTCATATATATTGTATTTGTGATTTTATTTCATGAACGACGAAATGTTAGCTATAATTGTAATTTAAGAATTGTTTAATAAACTATAAGTTGTTATTTTAATCCAGATGCGCTTAAGCGTTCATTATTACTATTGTCCCATGATGATTATGATCACAAGAATGTTATAACGCCAAACTATGTCTTGTTAACTTCATTGTTAATACCAATACGTGAGGTTTACCTTTTACAGATGTGACTTGTACTAATTAACAAATTAATTAATTACCTATAATTATTTACCGTATAACATTGGCTCCCAAACACGGGACAAAAACAATTAAAGTAAACAAACAAAAATTTATTATACACATTTATTGTTTATTAATTAAATAATTAATGTAATTAACAAAATAACACCGTACAGCGAAACATAGAATACCGTAAATGAATGCATGAGTCCGATCGGCAGGTGCAGAAGCTATTTTTAAAGCGACAACCATCAGTTGGGGTGAGTAAAAGTCAATCAGCCAAGGTCATTGGCACTGCTCGTCATCAGCACCTTATTGCCTCCCCTCCTACCCCTTCACTCACCACTTCCAGTTCTCATAACTCACGCATCAGTTTGTGCGTTTCTGTCAACCTGTGTGCACGTCTCGACTAGCAGTTCGCGTGTGTGTTTAAATTGTTGTACGTAATTTTAGTTTACACTACTATTGAAAAATGACTGAAAAAAGTGGTCTTATCGATCAAGAGAAACTAGAATTGATTAAAAAAATTGAAAATGGTGCTTTGAAAAAGCAAATGAGCTTGCAGTATGGAATAGGAGAAAGCACTGTTAGGGACATTTTTAAACAAAATGATAAATTAATGCAATTTGCATCCACATCAGACAACTCCTCGTCAATGAAAAAAAGAAAAACCATGAAAACTAGCACTTATGAAGAACTATATGCGGCACTTTTAGAGTGGGTGAGTCAAGTGAGAAGTGAGGGAACTCCTATTTCAGGGCCTATTGTTGCTACAAAAGCAAAACAGTTTTTTGAAATGCTAGGTTTAGAGGGAACATTTGACGCATCATCAGGGTGGTTGACAAGGTTTAAACAATGCCACGGGATAAGGGAAATTGGGCTTCACGGCGAGAAATTAAGTGGCGACAAACAGGCAGCGGAAAAATTCAAAACTAATTTTGAACAGTTTCTTCGGTCAGAGGGAATTTATTACGAACAAGTGTACAACGCTGATGAGTCGGAGCTGTTATGGAAATGTTTGCCGACAAGAACACTGGCATTTGAAAGCGAGCGGCAAGCTCCAGGACATAAGTCTAGTAAAGAACGCATAACAATAATGACTTGCAGCAATGCAACAGGATGTCAAAACTAAAACTAGTAGTGATTGGAAAATTAAAAAAAACCGAGGTCTTTTAAAGGGACAAGGGCTGAAAACCTCCCAGTTCACTACTTCAACTAAAAAAAAGGCTGGATGGACCAACAAATATTTAAAGAGTGGTTTGAAAAAAACTTCATTCCTCAAGTTAGAGAGCATCTCAAGTCTCAAAACATACCCCATTGACAACGCCCCGTCCCACCCAGGGGAAAGTGTTTTTAAATCAGAAAATGGAAATTTTTTCATCAAGTTTTTGCCTCCCGATGTCACAGCTCTTATCCAGCCCATGGACCAGGGCGTAATTGCTTCCATGAAAAAAAATACAGAACAAACTTACTGAAAAAAAGGATTGAAGAGGGGAATGATCTTCAGGGCTTCTGGAAAGATTACATGATTCTTGACAGCATTTATGACATAAGCACTGCTTGGGAGTCAGTTAAGCAATCTACGTTAGTAAAGCCCTGGAGGAAGATTTTACCAAATGTGGAAAATACTTTGGTAGAGTCTGCAAAGGAAGAAGAAAAAGTTTCTGCTTGTGATTTGGCTAATTTAGCAAAATCTGTTACTGGAGGAGGTAACATCGATGAAGATAACATCATTGAGTGGATTAATTGTGACGCCAATGATCCAGGCTTTGAACATCTTACTGATGAACAAATCGTAGGTGGAGCATTAGGTATGGTTTTGGAGGAGAGTGAGGAAGAAGAAGAGGATAAGACGCAGAAGCAAGTGAGCCATGACGCATCTTTAGCACACATTGATGGGCTCATTCAATATCTGGAAGAACAAGACGATGCATCATTTTGTGACAAAATGTTGTTAAAAAAACTTCAATCACAAATAAAGAAGAGGTGTTTTATCACGAAAAAACAAAAACAGTTGACCGATTGTTTTGTGAAAAAGTAAACCAACAAACCTGTAAGTACATAAAACTACTGTTTATTAAGTCATAATTGTATTTGTAGACCTCCTACTGTAAATAAAAATTGTTCAAAAGCATTTTCGTGTTGATTTGTGTCCTTTTTCGGCCATTTTGCGGAATATCCGCGGTTGAAACGCCACCCAATTCCGCAGATAATCGGGAGTTTACTGTATCTTAAATGATTAACACATTCTCTGCCAGCATGTTTTGGTTCCATCCTCATTTTCCAAACTTTTTTTTTCCGTACAATATAATGTTATTCTTTGGTCATAATGACCGACCTAACATGATTGGTTTGACACATTTGTGGTTATTATGACTGATGCAGCAGAGAATGTGTTACGGAGATTGGAAACATAGTGTATATAATTCACACAGTACTTTCATTTGTTAAAATATGTTGTAAAACAGAGGTTTTGGATTTTTGGATATTTTCATTTAGTGGCAGCATGATAACAGCACACTCTGTATGTTACAGTTGCCAGCGTAGTTTTTTCATTACCATCTTATCAGCATAGTTATCATGAATTTCTATAGGAGAAGTGTGTTTTTCATAATCTGAGAATTTATGTGAATGCCCACAAAACAAAATTATAACAACTGCTAGAGACCATTGGGTTTGTTCCAGAAGGACTGGAAATCAAAATGAGTTCAACAGGGGACATTTCTAAACATTTCTCAACCAGATTTCCACATAGTCATTTACTCATTCATTGCTGGAGTAAGGCATACACAACTGCAAAATTCTCTCAGGATAAGCTGGAGATGAATCACAGTACATTCTAAATCACAGTTGATTAGAATTTCTATATGAGAGAAGTATGAGAGCACCTCTAACTACACAATCCATTAGTTATTTATTGGTGGACTTAACTTGCATGTAGAAGTGGACAAGACTTGTTTTATGAGAAGAGTGTGTAATAAGAAAAGCCATGTGCAAAATTGATGGGTCTTTGGTAGAATTTGATGTGAAACAAGAGACTGTTTTCTTGTGTGCATTCCAGACCGATCCACAGTCACTTTAGTGCTCATAACAAATAAGTATGTAGATTTTTTTCTATGGCAAACGATAACTGCCGCAAATTCAAACAGATTCAAATAATTTTTTGCATGTAGCCCTGATTTGCAGAGTACTCGCGACCTATTGTTTTTGGTGAAGATCGGTTGAGGGAAAGGGGTAGTTTACCTGCAACGGTTTTTTATTAGCAAGGGTAATTTTGTTTGTTTGGCAAACGATAACAGCCGCAAATTCAAACAGAATCAAATAATGTTTCGCATACAGCCCTGAATTGTAGAGTTCTCAAGATCTGTTGATTTTGGTGAAGATCGGTTAAGGGAAAGGGGTAGTTTACCTGTAACGTTTTATGTTTTAACAAGGGTATTTCCTATGGCAAACGATAACAGCCGCAAATTCAAACAGAATCAAAAGATTATTTGCATACAGCCCTAAATTGTAGAGTTCTCAAGACCTATTGTTTTTGGTGAAGTTCGGTTGAGGGAAAGGGGTAGTTTACCTGCAACGTTTTTTTAACAAGGGTATTTTCTATGGCAAACGATAACAGCCGCAAATTCAAACAGAATCAAATAATGTTTCGCATACAGCCCTGAATTGTAGAGTTCTCAAGATTGTTGATTTTGGTGAAGATCGGTTAAGGGAAAGGGGTAGTTTACCTGTAACGTTTTATGTTTTAACAAGGGTATTTCCTATGGCAAACGATAACAGCCGCAAATTCAAACAGAATCAAAAGATTATTTGCATACAGCCCTAAATTGTAGAGTTCTCAAGACCTATTGTTTTTGGTGAAGTTCGGTTGAGGGAAAGGGGTAGTTTACCTGCAACGTTTTTTTAACAAGGGTATTTTCTTTGGCAAACGATAACAGCCGCAAATTCAAACAGAATCAAATAATGTTTTGCATACAGCTCTGATTTGTAGAGTACTCAAGACCTATTGTTTTTGGTGAAGATCGGTTAAGGGGAAGGGGTAGTTTACCTGCAACGTTTTTTTATCAAGCGTATTTTCTATGGCAAACGATAACAGCCGCAAATTCAAACGGAATCAAATAATTTTTTGCATACGTCCCTGAATTGTAGAGGTCTCAATGACTTTCGGTTTTGGTGAAGATCGGTTAAGGGGAAGGGGTAGTTTACCTGCAACCTTTTACGTTTTAACAAGAGTAAAGTACTTGAAAATTTATTTAAACTTTTTGAAACAATGGTAATTGTTAAAAATAAAATAATTTTGTTGCCAGGCAATAAAATTATAATTTTTTCATTTTAATGTAATATAATATTTTTCATTTAATACAGCAATAAAAAGGCAGGTAAGACACAGCCTGGCTGTTTGGCTGAAAATGATTTTAAATATAAATCTTAGAATATGGAAGTCATGTATGGTTCTCCATACCGATATTTTTTCATGTTTTGAGTGTAGTACAATCAGAATCTGCAATAATCTTGAACACGATTTTTTTTGCCATCACCATACTTTCATTTCCTTAAGGAATATGGAAGTAAAATACATATTCGATAGCTGTGGATGCGCCCTCTGAACAAACAGAATACGTATCTGTACAAACAAGTGTTATGGCTCAAATTGATTTGAGAGAACCAGACATTGAACAGCGATATGAATTATCAGATGAATTGAATAAGATTGTTCGAAAAACAAAAAACAACATTGTAAATGTTCACCATGAACTGAGAGCAGAAGAATTCAGTTGGTTTTATCTATTCCCATTTGGAATCAATGGGTTGAGAGAAACTTCAAGACGAGTAAAAAATATCGGTATGGAGAACCATACATGACTTCCATGTTCTAAGATTTATATTTAAAATCATATTCGAAATGAAATATTACCATAGAAACTATTTCTTTCTACTTATTGCTTCAACCTTAACCACGGTACTGTGGTCACTAACGTATACCACCTGACGTTTTCGCACTCGATTTTCACTGATGATGGCAGTCGATGGACTGCCGAAAAGTCTGGTTTTGCAGAAAACATTGGACTATGGCTAAACCGCCTGGGAAGAAATTTTAACAAATAACTACTTCTTTGGTGCCGATAACGTAGTACACATATAAAAAATTCTCCCCTCCCCAATCAACTATAATTTTCATTAATTGAAAATTACCCCACCCCATTCACCTAACCTCTTCATTTATAGATATTTCATCTACGTTTCTACAGTGGATTATTATGAGCTTCTTATTAGGATACATTATTTATCAAAATTAAGTACTTTACTCTAAATATCACTATTGTTTGACGACTCGGAACACTAAGTTTTTTATAAGTAAAATCGTAAAGATTTACCTTACAGCCTAAACCGGCTTTCACCTTTAGAAGGCTTCATCAGAGGCTGCCGTAGGTAGCGCTGTCCGTCTTGTTGTTGGCGACGGGATAGTTTTTCGAAAGATCGTTACTGTGTGTGTGGGAGCGCGCGTGCGCGCGCGCGCGTGCGTGTGTGTGTGTGTGTGTGTGTGTGTGGTGAGATGTGTTCGAATAATGCGTGCGATTTGAATTGTGTATGTTCGTTTAGGATGTCGTTTTTATTTGTTTTTGTGTGTTTGTATATTTCTAATTGTTCTAGAGTGTCTAGTTTTCGGCCTTTTGTGTGTACATGTAGAATGTTCATGTTATTGTCGATGTTTTTATATGTGTGGTTTGCTTCAATGAGGTGGTTTGCAAAGGTGGATTCTGTAGTGGTGTGGAGTGCCTTTGTGTGTTCAATGTATCTCTGAAGCTACGTCCTGTCTGGTCTATGTAGAATTTATTGCAATTTGAGCAATTTAGCTTGTATACACCGGGTAGATCAAATTTGTTTTATGCTTTGTGCGTGTGTTTTGATAGTGTGTGTTCTGTTTTGTTAGTAGTTTTGTAAGCGATTCTGTATCCTGCTTTTTTGAATTTGTGGGTAATTTTTTCAGTTTGTTTGTTGATGTATGTTAGTGTTATGAATTTGTTGTTTTCTGTCTTTGTCTGTTGTTTGTTTTGTGTTTTGTGTAGGAGTTTACTGACTATTGTTCTGTCATATCCGTTAGATTCTGCTAGATATTTTATCGTGTTTAGTTCGTCTTTGTAGATGAAAAAGACTACAAAGACGAACTAAACACGATAAATAAACGTTATTTTCATTTGTTGTTAATGTATTTGGTATAAGATAAATTGTTTTATTCTTTTTAGTACATTGATCATTTTGTTAATTTTAAATAAAAGCGTTTTTTTTAATTTTTGTTACTTTTTTTTATTTTTTCTGAGTGTAATTAAGTTTATTGGAAATCTATGAAACTATGTAGCTGTAGGTTATATTATCCAACACAATACCTTGAAGAAATATTAAAAAGTAGGTGTTAAAAAATAATGTAGTTATAATGGTTGTAATAAATATGCTAATTTTAAGTTACCTTAGGTCGTGCTTAGAATATGTCCTTAATAATTAAGAATTTATTGTCTTGATTTCAGAAAGTAAAAATGGCACACACTTATAAGAAAAAGAGACAATAGGTTGAGCACTGTATGAATGAGGCTATGAAAACAGTAACTGGAGGTATGCAGCTGGTCTACATGGGGTGAGATTTAACACCCTCTTTTAAAAATCAAAATACCAAGTGAATTACTCAGGTAATGCATATTAAATATTCTTCAAAACACAGTAAATCAAGTATTTATAATAGAATAAAAGTACTTGTTAGTGAAATACACAAGAAAATGTTCAGAGTGAGGTGTAGTTTGTAATTCAAACTTAGGTTTTGGAGACTTATCACTTAGGTTTTGATTATGCAGAGAAGATTAATCGTTGTCCATGAAAATATATTGAAGTTAGCATTACTGGCATTGAATGGTTGAAATGAAATTTTGTTTTATGAAGCACCATAAAGACGTTTTGCTAAGAGACTAGAAAATACTAGCTTATCTAGATTGTTTTTGTCATGTAACAAAAACAATGTTTATAACTTTCAAAATAATTATAAAGAATTATTAACTAGATGTAAATTTATCGGTTAAAGAATCTATAATTTGGATAAGTCAGGTGTCACAACTGTCTGCCAAGTATCTAATATTCTCATAAGCAGGGCTAAAGTAAGTTGGATAAGTCAGGTGTCACAACTGTCTGCCAAGTATCTAATATTCTCATAAGCAGGGCTAAAGTAAGTTGGCCACATGGTTTCAGGAGAGCATGGCCAGTTGATTACAGTTTATGATATAATCAATTTATTTTTTGTGAATTTATTTTCCATATACAGGATTTCAAGAATCTCTTAGTGATTAATGCTTATATTGGTTTGGTAAACTCCCCAACTGGTGGTTGGATGATTGGTCCGCTGTTTCTTAAAGTATTAGATCATGTTAAAAATTACACTTAGTGTAACAAGGACGATCTTATTTTAGTTCTGTTTGACAACCATGGAAATCATTGTACGCTAGAAAAAATAGTTTATTGCATTGAGAATGGAATAATTCTATGCACTTTTCTATCTTACTGCACTCACCAGCTACAACCATTGGATGTATCAGTGATAGGACCATTTAAGACAAAATTAGCACAATTGTAAAACAGTTGGCTTACCAGTAATTCTAAGAAGACAATTTCTGTACTACCAGCTGCCAGGTATTCTCAAAGATGGCTTTGAGTTAGCACTTGTTCAAGCAAAATAACCACTAGTTTTAAAAAATCTGGTAATGGGCCATTACAGTTTTCACAGATGAAGATTTTTAACTGATCGACCAGTGTGTGACAGTTTGAAGTAATCATTAACTGCAGAAAACACAGAACAGCAGGAAGTTCCTCTCCTGATATCCTTACTATTGTTGGTCCTTATTTTGTTAAACATTTTATTTCTATCTCTTCTGATACTATAGTCAAATTTCTTCAGTGTTGAAACTTCTATATAAAATATCTGTGCCCCTATCCCAAAAATAATAAAAAAAACAGTCTTCAAGAGGCAGAAAGTAAGGGAAATCCCAAATTTTGACAGCAATGCCAGAAAAAAAGTACATTGGAGAGAATGAAGAAAAAATAAGAACAAGTGCATGTAAACATTTATTAAAAGATGTTTATTTAAAGAACAATTGGATACTGTTACAAGTAGTGATTGTAATAAATTCTTATATCCTGAGGTCACAGATGAAACAGTTTAACAAGTTGTACATGAAGAAATAAAATTTGATGATATTCAAATAAGTGGGTACATTGTTATAAAAATTCCAAGCAAAAAATGTGTTTATATTATGTTGATCAAATTGAAAATGTAAATATAATGTTGGGTAAATGCAGTGTATCCAATATTTTTTTCCACGTCCTGATGACCTGATGAAATATATCCTTTCATTACGGGGATAAATTATTGAGTCGCCATCACTTTACATGTGTTTTTCTATTTTAAAATGCCAATTCTCATCAATGTTAAAGAAAATGTGTTATACTATACATACATTGTGTAAGCAGGGCCACTGATCTTGCGACTGTCTGGCACTTTCCGCCCAACAGTAGAAGCCAAATGATATGCGTTTGGACTCGGAGTAAAGTTATTAATTACATCTTTAAACAAGTGACCAATTTTAATTTCTGGGGCACATTTTGTATTCTTGCACTTCTCATGGTAATATCTAGCAGGTCCAGGAGATTCCCAGTCACCTGATAAAATTAAATTTTATTTATTAGCCAAGTATTTATTAGTTACATTCATAAAGTATCCAAAACATAAATATTTTCATATCAATGCAAAACCACTCATTGCTGCTAGAAAATTTTTAATTTATATATTTGGGCTTATGGCTATGTTTGATATTTCCAAACTTTGTTGCATTAAATAATAAATAAATATTTTCTACATATTTAAATAATGTCAGAAAATGTGAACAATCTTTGAACATTCACCTTGCCAGTGGTCTCTTATGTGATACTAAATATAATTTGTACATTTTTAAATATTAAAATAACTATTACAAAACATTAAGAAAACTTGAGTATTTGAAACCTGGTTGGATAAGGTGGATTTTTAAAACCTGGCCACATTGTGGTTTATTGGGCAGGGACTTCTTCATTCACAAGAGTAGACATAGATCAAATATTTGGAAGTTTCATAATATAATTAAGTCACATCTTCAGACATGAGAATGGAAGTTTGAATTAAATAATCTGTTTCCCAGTGAATGTAGCTAAATTTTTGTACTGATATGAGCAAGTTGTGTTCCCACTGATATGAAGCATATACAGGTGGTGACACAGAATATGCTATAAATCCAATTAAATTCAACATGCTGATTTTTGTGTACTATTATTTCACCTAGTTGCTGTTTTTTCATATGTTTATTTACTTTTTTTTAAACATGCTTTAGCATTACAGAACATTATTTCAAATTTTGAATTATGAGTGTGAATATACAGGTTTATTATATATATTTGTACAGAGTATTTTGTAATTAAAAAAAAATGTGTAGACTCTAATTCAGAAAGTTATCTGGCATGAAATATGTTTTAAATGCCATGCTCGCATGCCTTCCTATTTAATATTTTAGAGAATGTTATTTCTTATAGCACTTTTAAATACGTTTATCTGACCACCCACTTCCCCTAGAATGGAAGAAAGCTACCAGTGTAATATGAGCCAGAGTAAGATGACCAGAGTAAGACCTATTGTCCAAGGTCCTCAGGCATCTTGTGCAACATTGTGTACAAGGTCGTCACTAAGATTTGATCCCTAAAGAGTTCTGCTAAAGCTATTCTGTCTCACATCACCTAACAAAAGTTGGGTTAAAATTAATCAATTAAAAGTTAAAACGTTTTTATTGTTTTATTGTTATTGAGCAAACTACTTCGGTTGTTGAAATAATTAAAATCAGATTAAAACATGTAATTGGTGAGTTTATAGACAACTTTAATTATTCTTAACTTTACAGTTATTACTGCAAAAACTTATTCAATTTTAACAAAAACTGCATATCAATTGCTAAACAGGAATGGAACCAAATGGCCCTGTTGTGTATACTACATATGAGAAGAGCTAAATAGGTATACACTGTCTTGTCTAAACAGGTAAACTAAAAAAAATCCTTTGGCTGATCAACTATGTTCATAAGGGTGCTTAAAAAAGTGTTTAAGCTGCCCAGAAATTAAGCATCTTTTGATACTCTTTTCACTTGTTAAGAAGTGGACTCAGTGTTGGCTCTCTGGACAATACTGTGCAGCATCTTGCATACAATGTATATGTCAGAGTTGAGAAAGTTAATAAAAATTATTAACTGATTAAAGTAAAAGTTAATGCCCCCCAAAACTAACCGAGTTAAAGTTAATGCGTACAAAACTAATTAAAGTTAAAATTACCCGATTAAAAGTTAAAACCTTTTGTTTTTCTGTTTTTGTTGTTTTATTGTTATTGAGCAAACTACTTCAGTTGTTGAATTAATTAAAATCAGATTAAAACATGTAGGCTAATTAATGAGTTTATAGACAACTTTAATTATTCTTAACTTTACAGTTATTACTGCAAAAGCTTATTCAATTTTAACAAAAGCTGCATTTCAAAATTCTGTCATTTCCCTTGTCTGTCTCCTACAATGAGTCAAGCAGCACTGAACAGCCTTTCACAATGGGCATACTTGTATTATACATTTTACAAATAGCCTTAGGTCTCCAACTTGTTTTGCTTCATGACAAGCTCAGCATCCACCATTTTAGCTGTTTCCATCACTCCCACCTTCACATTTTTGTTAAATCTATTCAAAAATCAATTAATTTTACTGTCTTTGTAGGATTTATTTGTAGACAATCTCAACATGTATCAGAAGGTATTTGAATTATGTGTATTACTGATACTTGAACACGTTACCAACAACAAAATCTTAAACGCAATAGAATAAAAAGATAGAGAAACATAGTAGAGAAATTTTAGCAATTCTGTGCAATTTCTATAGGCTTATTCCCCTTTCATGAACCTTTGTTAATTTTCTTCCTAACTGACTGTTTTTTAACTAACGTTCAAATTTTTAACAGGGATTGCCAATGTCTTCTTTTTTCTGGACATGTCCTCTTTTTAAAAGATAGAATTTCTGTCCTGGAAAATAATAAAAACAATTGTCAGATCCGAGAATTTGGCAAATTGTTTATACATGGGAAGTGGGAAAAATTTCAACAATAGAAACGTAGACTGTAATTTGAAATTTTTAACAGTAGTTGTTTTTGTTCGCTGTTCATGCACACAATAAAAGTATAGAGCTATATTTTTATGAAATAAGTGGCTTTGATCAAAGGAAACAAAAAAATTTGTTAATGGAATTGAAAGATTTTGTTAAAAGGATTCCTTTGTTAAAGGAATGGAAGGATTCTGTTAATGGAATTTTGTTTGTGTAGCAGAATAGCAGAATTACAGAAATTTTATGTGTACATTCTTAAGTGATGTTTTCACAAAAACTACTTAACCAAAACTGTCAAAACCAATCAGACTGACCGAAAAATAAAAATGGGAATATAGTAATAGTAAACTGTAAATTACAAACCAAAAACAATAGTGTTACTGATAAATAAAAAGAAAAAAAATACTTTAAAGTTTTAAAAAAATATTTAATTATATATATTGTAGCATCACAAGATAATACAAAAAAGGAAACGCAATTTAATAATCAAAATTTATAGTAAAACTAATCAAATAAATAAATACTATGTAACTGAATGAGGAATGCAATAAAGAATGAGTAATCAAATGAGAACAACCAAAAATAATTATATTAGGAAGAATTATAATAACTAAAACAATAAACCATGAATAAAAAATAAGTTAACCCATGAATAATCAAGAAAACTAAAAAATAAGTATTTTACAGATGCATGAATAAATTAAAAACAGGAATTAGCTTTGTAAACAAACATAGTAAATAACTTTACAAACAGACATAATAAAGGACTAGACTGGACTGTGTCTTTGACATACTAATTACCCAATAGATTAGGGAAGTGACTTTGTATATTTTATTACAATATTGTAAATAATAATATTGTAGTATGTAAGTAAAAAATGTATTTAGAGTTAAGCAAAATCATTTGTATAACACAAGCCTAAAAGTCAAGCTAGGTCTTTAACCTAAGACTGGATTTGTAATTAGCTCATATATATAGCGTTATGGTAAAGACAAGGTAATTATTTTCATAATTGTGTTTATTCGAAAAACATACAAGGTGAGATAAGTGAATAGAAAAGTGATAAATAATAATAATGAAACAGTGCAAATGACACAGTGTAAACTGATAAAAATATAAAGGGTTGTGAACCTAGAATGGCATGTATTTTATATAAAGTGACCATATAACAATGAAATCAACTTCATTAGTGTGAGTGACAGTATAAAATTAAGTGAAATAAAAACATAAATGGGATTATGTAAAAATAAGCAGGAAAAGTAAGATTATATTAAAAACTTATATTTACTGGAGGCGGACAAAACAGCCCTGAGACCGAAAAATACACCAAACAAACCAAGGCCTCTTATAGATGAATCTAAAGCTGGTTTTACAAGGAAGAAAGGTTTTGGTTGTCTAGTGTGGGCGTTCGATGCAAAAAGAACAAACTGAATCACTTGCCAATCCAACCAATATTAGAGAAGAAAATTATAGTAAAAAGACAAGTAAAGTTATAGGAGATATCAGCAAACTAACTAACAATGTATATTCAGCCAACCTGAAGAAGGAAAGCTGAAAATAATATCCTAAAATGGAGTAGGCTACTACATCTTGAATTTGGTGAGATCGTTTTAATACTATAGCCATCTTGACAACTGTCCACGTTTTACACAACACTTCAATACAAACTAAATAACGAACACATTTAGTGCGACTACATTTATAAACATAATCTATGATATACAAAGTGAGTGATACAAACTTATTTTGAACAAACAAAAGTGTAGAACTCATGTAATTTTTATTAAACATTCAGTAGTGTATACAACTCAAGGAATATGGTGTCTCTCACTTTATTTCAATGTTGTTGAAGGGGTACAGCAGCGCGCCATGTTGAGAATTCATGAACTATGAACTATATAATAGACAATGATTTTTTTATTTTTTTCTCTTGTCAATTGTATTACTAATGTCTAATTATTAATTATTTTAATTGTTTTATTTGTTTTATATTTGTAATGTGAAATATTAAGTTTGTAAAATTATCTGAATTGATTTCTTTTGTATAATCACAAGAACTCACATCCAAACAATCATACACAAACAACAATTAATTACTACACATTAAAATTTTTTCTTCATGTATGATATTAACGTAATACTTGTATGAATTTATAATTTTACTGAAGACGATGGTTATAACCCTGAGATAAAAAATGTTTCATGCACCCGAGAGCTAGATGGAGCAGGAACCTTAAAAAAGGAAAATTTGTTATTAATTAATAGAAGAAAAGAAAATTATTATAATAAGAGAATTAAGGAATAAAAATTTAATGATTCAGAGCAGCAAAAGAAGTGTGTTCTCATTTATAAATAAATATTATTAAACATACAACTCAGAATATTGCTGAGATTATTTGAACATTTATACTCATTAACAATTAACAATCATTAAATAAACAAACATAACACATTTGGCGCTTACAACGTGAGGCCTAAGTAAGTAATTTTTGTTAGTGATAAAATATTGAACATAACATAATTGGCACCAACAACTTGGGGCTCTACAAAATACAACTAACATTTGAACATTAATTATATTTTTTTTATATTACAATATATATAATGTTGTCATTTTTATGACTGAAAAGTAAAAAGACTCATTTCCAGAAACTCGTTTCTGGAGTTGAATATATGATAGCCCTACCCTACCTTAATGGTTGCTATCTTAATAGCCGTTTCACTAGAATTGTCAAGAAATTGTTTATTATAGGCTTACAACTACAATTATCACCAAAACAAACAACACCGATCGTTCAAACAGACCAAATTTTTGCAAATATATTTTATGAGTAATTAAGAACATAGCCTACATGAAAGCAACACCGAACAAAATTTTAAGTTTATCTGCTGTTTTTAAATGGCTGTTACTTCCTTAATGGACCAAAAAATCTCTCCATTAACCAACGATTTTAAGGCCCGTTAACTTTAACTTTGTGAAATGCACACATCAGATTTTTAAAGTGCGGTGTCGCTGCGTGCACGTTGCCGCAACGCGAAACGCAGGTTCGATGCACACACGCGTGCTAGCAGTCACCTAGTCGCAGTTGGCAGCCAGATTTTGCCACATGCAGCCATCAATTTATATCATAGAAAAGTGTAATGTTCTCTTATTTAGTGGACATACGTTTTGTTGATGCTATGGCTTTTGGTGATTTAAGAGAAAATTCGGGTAAATTTTTCAATTACTTTCAAATGAGTATTCATTCATTTGATGAGCTTGAAGGGAAAATAAGCGACAAGATAAAAATCCGAGATACATGGCTAAGACTGTCTGTACCTCCACAGGAAATGTTAGCTATAACTCTTTAGGATAGCTAAGGATATTTTATACTTCACAAGTGAACTATGTTCAAAAGACCTTCAGAATTTGACACAGCCATAACTATGATTACGTCAGATCACCGGACGTGTGCACTGCTCAATAGACAACAATGTACTGAGAGAGCCGGAATAGTGTGTGCGGTGCTGCTGCGGTAAGGAGGGAAACTGCGGTGATGAATGCACACACAGTGAACGTGCGACACCGCAGCATCACTGGAGGTATGTGTGGAGTGACTCATATGCCTTCCAGTACTCCACGCCGTACTTGCAGGCACGCAGCTGTACCGTACGGTAAAAAATCGGATGTGTGCATCGAGCCTTAAGTCATTTATCGGACGTTTACTTGTTAATGATGTGTGTGTGTGTGTGTGTGTGTGTGTGTGTGTGTGTGTGTGTGTGTGTGTGTGTGTGTGTGTGTGTGTATGGCTGTGCGCATGTGTGAGCTAAAATGCATTCGTTCGTATGGACAATTTGAATTCACGCACTTACTTGCCCAGCAATTGGCGCAATTCCCCAGCTTAAATTCTGCAGTAGTTGACTGCCATTGCTGGCATAGTGTGCTAGGGGGCTCGGTCACAACGGAAGTTAACAAAGAAGCGTTGTTGTCTATTTGTCTGGCGTAGAGTCACATGTATAATTAAGCAAAAGATAGGAAACCACCCCTACCCGTGGACGTTGCCAAGGAGACAAAAGAGACCTAACGGTAACATGTTCATTGTCTCCCTGTCAAAGGATTAGGAATACCTGGAACAAACTTTCTCCAACATCGACTTCAAAAAGGATTTTGGCTAGTCTTCTTCTTGGGAAGCCAAAAAATAACTCGTTAATTTTTTAATCGTTAGACATTTAATTTAGCGAATAATAATTAATGGTGTGCAACAGTGATCATTCTGATTGTGATTTCAACCACTAACACACATTAAACGTCTGTTAAGATGTGCAATCGACTACAGGTAATGGACAACAACAATGAGGTAATAAACGACAACAATAAGGTAAGTAAAGTTTTTAAATATCTTAAGTTAAAAGTTAAATTGAAGAGGGTTTTAAGTAAAATATGGTTTAATAAACAATGTATGGATAATAATGTCATCCCAAAGTACGCTCAAGTTAAAATTAAAAATAAGAACAGTGTAGCAAAAAAAGTAAAAGAACAAAGCGAGAAGTTGTGGATAAAACTGGAAATAAGGTCACTCTACGGCTTAATCAATAGATATAATAGGGAATTATATGACAGACACATAGAATTGTTAAGAATATACTCGTATGTAGAGTTAGAAGAAATATTATATAATTTTGGCTTGGGGTACGTAGAAAAGAAATTGGAAAATAAAAATAAAAAAATGGTAGATAAGTTAAATAAATTAATAAGAAAGAACGAAGTAAAAAAGGAACACCTCTCTAAGAATAACTATGAAAAAAGAGTAATAAACTTTACAGAGGTAAATTTCAATACAGAAGAAAAAGAAATGTTAGCAAAAGGCTTAAAATATGCACCGCCACCAGAATTAAATCAAGAAAAAACGATTATTGAATGCGAAAGCATAATACAAAAACTAGGAAATGAAAATGATAAAAAAAAAAAAGGTGGGAAGTAGGGAATGTAGTAGATAAAATATTTAAGAAAAGTTTGTATAATTCAAAAAATGAACAAAAAATCAAATCAACTGTAACTAAACTAAAGAATAAAATAAAGAAGAATGATATTATAGTTACGAAGGCGGACAAAGGAAATACAATGGTACTACTGAGAAAGGACGAATACATAAAGAAAACGGAAGAATTTATAAGGGAAGGACCATACGAGGAAATAAAGTATGATTATACAAGTAAGTACCAGTCAAGGATAAAACAAATGAATAAACAGATAACATTTATAGAAGAAAATAAGAAAAAGTATTTATTGGAAAGTAATCCAACAGCACCAACTTTTAAAAGTCAGGTTAAGATACATAAAGAAGGAAAACCAATTAGACCGATTGTTTCTTTTATTAATGCACCTATTTATAAATTATCAAAGGACGTTAGCAGAGTACTGAAAGAGAAATATGAATTTGGGACAAAATACAACATAGAGAATAATGTAAAATTGATAGAAAAATTAGAAAATATTAGGATTAATGTAAATACAAAATTGATATCACTGGATGTTAAGGACATGTTTACCAATATCACAGTAAATAAAGTTATTAAGTTAATAAACGATAATAATATGGGAGAATACATGTATAAAAAGCAGTTGATGAAAGTAATTAAAGAATGTGTAAATCAGAACTATTTTAGGTTTAATAACAAGTTTTATATATAGAAAAAAGGTTTACCTATGGGGTCTTCATTATCCCCTATTCTTGCTGAAATATACAGGAATGATTTTGAAAAGCAATTAATAACTTCCACTAAGTATAAAGACAATATAAAATTATGGTCTAGATACGTTGATGATGTATTAGTAATTTGGGAAGGAAGCATAGAAGAAGTGCATGAGTTTATAAATGAGATAAATAATAAGGATAAAAACTTACAATTTAAAGAAGAGATAGGAGGTAAGAAAATAAATTACTTAGATTTAAACATAGAAATTAAAGATAATGAGAAACTACAGTTTGGGATATTTAGGAAAGAGTCGTATTCTGATATAATTATACCAAGAGAGTCTTACCACCCATATAGATATAAAATGGCGGCAATCAATTCATTTTGTTACAGAGCTCAGAAGTGTTTAAAAGAGACCGAATCAAAAGATAGGGAGTTAAAAACGATAAAGGGAATTGTAAGGAATAATAATTATAACACCAACATAGTGGATAAAGTTATGAAAAGGGTTAACATACAAAAAGCTAAAATAGAACCAGAACAAAAGAATTATGCAGGGTCATTGACATACATAGGTTCACATACTAGAAAAATTATAAAATGTTTTAATAAATATGGAGTAGTGAGCCGCTCATCACCAATGACGTCACAACCCAATTTTCAACTTTCCAAATCTGACACATTTTTCAAGTTTGACAACCTAAAAAAAAAGAATATAAAAATCTACAACTCACCTTGATGACCGGCTCACTTGTCACTAGAACTAGGAGAGCCCTCCTAGTGGAAGAATGTCCACATGCTGGGTAACCATTAGGGAATTGGACGAATGAGGCGACCTCAATTTTAAAATTTCGAAAATAAATTTATTGATGCTATCATTTTTGGTTCTCTTACAATGAGATTTCATAGAATTCAGGCTGTGAAGGTATTCCATTAGAATTATATAAAATATGTAAATATTTAAAATCTATGACATGGTATTCAGAATTTAAAATTTCAAAATATTCAAAATTTAATATTTAAAAAGTATTCCATTAAAAATATATAAAATATGTAAAATCTCTAAAGTCTATTACATGGTATACAAAATCACCATTGACATGCAACAAGCCTCGACAGTACCATTTTACCTTCACCAAATAGAATTTCCTTATTTGGAAATAATTATATTAACATTGATAAGTACAAAGAGTAAATCCAGAGGTTTTCGAAATATAACATTTGATAACAATAAGTCTTTTTTTTTTTTTTTTTTTTTTTTTTCTTTTCAGTCCCCCTCTGGTTGTACTATAAACAGTTTCAATAATATAAACAATTTTATAAACCATTTAACAAGCAATTCTATCCTACCACAATTATTACAGCCACAACAATTCAAACCATTATATTACATAACAACATGCGCCCTCTGAAATCTAAATCAAAAGCTAGAAAGGAGAATCATATAATTAGGAATATATAATGTAAACATAAGATAGGTGATTATATACTCAGTGTGGAATTCACAAGTGCGTGTGTGGTAACTTTTCCTTAAACTTGTATAAACTGGTGAAGCACCATGGCATACTGATTTCAGAGTGCACCATTATTAAAAAAAAGCTATCAAATAATCAGGTATATATCTCTCAAAAGGTAAAAATGTTTTGTGCATAAAATTATGAGCATATACATATACAAAAGAATTCTAACATTGACTGTACATTGATAGACAATTAAAATAACTATGAGCATAGAAATATACAAAAGAACTTTCACAGTGACTGTACATTGATAGACAATTAAAATAACTATGAGCATATAAATATACAAATATTATAAATATATAAATAGTGAAAATTTCATCTTGTACAACAGTTCAGTCATTTTTATTAATAGGTTGAATACTTCTGAATTACAGTTCTAGTACAGGGCAATATATTATTACAATTGTAGTAGGTGATCTGCAACTCTTTTCATAATCAGATTTATACGTTCCAATAAAGGCAGCCACAATATAAGTTCAACACAGATTATAGGAAAAAAAATGTATACTGGACATCACATGCTTTGACAATTCAAACACAAGACATTTATATGAACACACTGAATCATACAAGAGGGGTTAAGGAACTCGGCTGAATTTTGCTTCACTAGGCCCCGTGATCACACTGGCCAATTCCTATCTCATTTTCTTAAGTTTTTTATTTTTGTTTTCTTTTTTTTTTGTAGGTAAAAAAAGTTTTGCACATAAGATACACTGTCACCGCAAATGGCGGAGAAGCTACTCATCATTAGAAAGAAATATCTAATAGTTGAGCTATTCAAGTTCAACAGACCTTTCTTTAGAAAAACTTGCGTTCAAGAATTTGCAATGACTGCAGCAACCTGCATATTAGATTCCAAGTATACCGTGAAGTAACAAAAATCCAGAATTAAGCAACTATTGTTCCTTTTTTTTTTTTTTTTTTTTTTTTTTTTTTTTTGTTAAGAATCAGCCAGGCCCCACTTGACTCCAAAAACAAGCAGCGCGAAAGCGCATCCCAGGCAAAATTTAATAATTTTCACTTTTTCATACCTGTTCAATGGTGCAAGAGCACGTGGTGTTCGAGTTCCCTAATACTTACACACACAACATCTTGATCTTTTCACACGGCGACGTCTGCCAGGCCGAGAGCCTGTCGGCACACTTTTTATTTAGCCTGCCATAATTAATTTAACAAAACCCCGGCATAAAAACTAAAACAAAGACCTTTTCAAACGCTGACCTCTAAGACCGCACGTGGCGAGAACAGCTGACCAGGCCAACCCACGGTATCTCAACACACAGCTGATCTCCTACCACCACTCGAGTCAAAAAACGCTTCCCAAACTCAACGGAAAAAAACCACAGCTCAACCTACCACTTGAGTCAAAACCAGCTACTATTCCACGACAAACACCGCTCCAAGCAGCGGGAACGAAAGGTACAGTTGTCTGATGTCTCTGACAGATAGCGACAGCATTCACAATCCAATGAGGGCATCTACGCCGAAATTCGCTAATGACAATTTCAAGAGTTGCCGCAACGTCTCATAGATGGCGAGAGTGTCCACGATCCCATGCTCAGCTTCGATATAAAAAACACTCGCCGTAACGACTAGATACGGCACAGTAGATATAGCTATTAAAAAATGTGAAACGGTATTTGGTAAGATAAGGAATAAGAATACAGAAAAAATTCCAGTATTACAGAAAAGCGGAATTTATAAATTAAAATGTAAAGACTGCAACAAAGTGTACCTAGGTGAGACAGGACGGAAATTCGTATGCAGGTTGTCTGACCACAAACGTGGAGAAGGTAATAGAACAACCAATTCGTTATATGCAAGACATTTCACAGAAGACAACCATAAGTTTGTTAATCCTTTGGAAGAATACGAAATTGTAAAAGTAGTAAATAACACAGTTGAAAGGAAGCTTAGAGAGGAGTTAGACATATTGAAAGAAAGAGAAAAAGGGTTAGACAATTTAATTAATATTAAAATTAAATTTGATAATGAAGAAATATTTTATAACATGATTAAGAAGTAAATGAGAGAGAACAGATAGATAAGATTAAGAATTATATTGCATAGTACTAATTGGTTGTTTTAAAATAAGGGTGTGTGACTGACCCACGTGTGTGGAGAGGAAGAGGGTAGTTTAAAAGAATGCACACACACACACACACACACACACACACACACACACACACACACACACACACACACACACAACACTGAAACACAAGGAATTTGCTAGAAAAATATGTAACTGTACAGATGGTGGGGCAGGGTTTAGGGGGTGAGGAAGGGTCATTAATTTATAGCTTGTTGTGTGTGAGCAGGGTGGGGGAGAGGGGTGAAGGGTTTGTTTTTACATATTTCCTGTCTATTTCGATCTGACGATGGGCTGTGAAGCTTGAAAGCGCTAATCGGAATAATTTTTATATAGTGGTGTGCAACAGTGATCATTCTGATTGGAATAATAATTAAGTTGATCATTTTAAAATTTAACGATAAAGTTAAAAAGGTAACCAATTATTTAATGATTAATTTTATCGTTAATCCCAAGTCTTGTATATGTACAAGTGTCAGGATCCCCACTACCTTCTTCGTAGCTGGACAAGACAAGTATAAATTGTAATTAAGTGATGAAAACATTCCCAGTTTAATCTCAGCTACGTGATATAGTATACATACTGTATGTGTATGAAACAGGCAAATTGAAATAAAGTGAGAATTCATATCTAGACTTCACTGGTAACAAATTAATACAGATCTGATTACTATTTAATGAAATTGATCAAAATTCATAAAGTACTTTATTACATGTACTTTAGGTACTTTGGCTTTTTTTTTACTGTTGCATCAATATTCTTTCTCTGTTTGATGATCTAGCAAAAAATGAAATAAAAGTGTTCCTTAAATTAATAAGTTTCCGTTCTAACAAATTAGATTTTAATTCTCATGGTTAAGTATTATATAGTTCTCCATTATTCCAGTTATACTGTCAAACCACATTGCTTTGATGTCATGTCACCACCACACTTGACCTTCAGAAGACATTTAACATAATATTTCTGCAGTTATGAACATAACATTCAACATTTATGAACCGCAGTACTCAGTAAAGAAATCTAAGTAATCATTTGGTGTTTGTAGACTTTGAAAAAACCTGTGACAGTATTTCCCAAAAATGCTATTCCAAATGTTAGAAAAAGCAGGACTTAATTAAGTAAGATATACATCTAAAGTTATACAATGTATATAAAAATAAGAAATACAAAGCATTTCATACTATAAAGGACTCAAGCAAGATATTGTTCAAAATGTACATATAGCTAAAGTGCTATATTTGTGGGGAACAAAATTAGTAATACAAAATAGAAAATGACTACCTCCATACATATCTTTAGCAGATGATTAAGCAGTTATTGCAAATGATAAAGGTGGCATTACTCATATGATGGGAAAGTTATTTGAGGAATATTCCAAATGAGGATTGAAGACCAGTATAAGTAAAATGGAGCATTTATTATTGGGTGAAGGTACAGATTATATCCAACTTAAAAACAACAATGCCATTAAAGCATGTAGATAGTACAAATTACAGTAGATAATACAAACAACAGGAGGAAATATAAGAAACATGTTAATACAGGGCAAGAGTGCTATACAGTGACTTAGTTCTTTGCTTTGGTTATCAAAACCAAAACTTTCTACTAAGGTGAGAAACAGTAAAACAACAATAGGACCTATTATGACATATGGAGCTGAATGCTGGTAACTGCATGAAAAATTGAATGAGAAAATAGAAGCCATAGATATGGACTACCTGCATAGGACCTGCAGAACATGTAGACTCTAGATGCCCATGCATGGAAGAGACAGTTATTGAAGAATAGAAAGGAGGCAACATGAATGTTATGGGCATGTGAGAAGAACAGAAAATGAACAGTGGCCTTGAAGATTATTGAATTACATGCCACTGAATGGAAGAAAGGAAGGTATATCTAGGCTTACATAGTTACAAGGCATTTAACAGCCTATGATGAGCAGAGAGCTAAATGATGATGATTGGGAATCAAGAGAAATTTGGAATATGAGATGCAGGATGCAGTGAATATTGTAGGAACCCTATTGGATTGATTGACTGACAAACATGTAGTAAAACTTCAATTTTACAGACAAATTTTTCAAATATTAAACAAATTAAATATACTATTTTATAAGAACTGCTGTTTCCTATATGTGGTGACAAGATTGGAGGAGGGGATTTGTTGTGAAGGAAGGGCAGACGATTGTCTGAAAACTTGATAGGAACAACTCTTCAGACAGCTTGGACACAGACAATAACACTGACATGGAAAGAATTACTGTATTAGTGTAATCTTATACAATGGACACAAGAAAGATTTTTAAATTAAGATATTTTTTGCTACCTCATACTTAGCTTTGTGTGTTTTTTTCTTGTCCGCTTGACAAAACATCATAAAAATCCATTGATGGTTGTTTTAAAAAAGTGTTTAATTTACTCATTATATTTATATTATTATTATTATTATCATAATTAACTGATTAGTTATTACTAGTTTTAAAATTGAGAAAAATTAGTAAAACCAAAGATTTTCATAAATCTAACATAACAAAGGATTATGTGAGGTGTTCACAGATGGTGAATGTTCCATTTTCTGTCCTGTGAAAATAACAACAAAAATTACATATAAATGTATTTTGATTAATCGTTCAAGTTCAACCTACTTTATTTAATTTGATTACATTAAAAATGTATTTGTCAAAAAAAGCTGTGTATTTGTTAAATTTAAAATGTTTAAAAAAGGGAGTACAAATATGTAATGAACGCACTTGGGAAGCCCAATTAATTGTGAACAAAAAACAAAATTACAGTGAGAGCGGCCAGGACTCAGGCGCACGCCTAAGCGCCGGTAGCTGTACCAGTTATAAGGAAAAGAGAGAAATGTCTGCTTTGACATGGATAAAAGGATTAATGGAAATAATGAAAGGCAGAGCTATTGGAGAATATAGCGAGCGAAAAATTTAAAAATTTAAAATTTTCTTCTCGACCGATTTTGTTCACACTCAGTTGTGTCAACGACTTCAAGTTAAAGGCAATAAACAAGGCTTAATGTGAAGATGTCAAACCAGTGTCGCTTGCAGACAATAGAAAGATGTTAGGCTCAACGCAACAATATATATGAAAGTTCGAGATGACAGGAGAAGCTTGGCTAAAAATTATTACCCCACAACAAACTACACAAAGCAGGCTAGGGCACTCACACGTGTAAGGAGAAATAAAGCGAACGTCCGCTCGAGTTACGTCAGAATACGATGGTACTGCAAAAATGACAGGATGTCACAAAAGAGTTGAGTGTGCTGCACTTTACAGAGACAATGAAAGAAATAACTAGTTGAAAAGACTCGAGGAAGCTGCACAGCTGGAGGTGACGTTTACGTGACAGACACAATTTACGGTTAGAAAGTCGGGGTGGTTTCACCAGTCAACGCATGTCAGAAATTATTAATAGCTACAAAAAAGGGGTGTAAGATAGAACAATACCTCAAGATGACCAAGGAAACAGATGAGGGAAGTCAGAACAACATTGCGTATGTCCCAAACAATAGGGTGACTGACAGGCGCGCAATGGCCAGAAATTCTGCGAAAAGGATCAACGTCCGAACGAAAAAATCTGGGGATGTCTGACAACCTATCAGAGTACAATGTCTTGTGAAGACACCGGTGGAGAGGAGAGTTTTTATGGTAACCGTGAGTCAAAGCGAATCATCGAACAGAAACCAAAGATCCTGAAGAAGTGGGACAAAATATTCTAAGAAAATATCGAGCTGACCTATCACAAGTATGAAAAGGTGTGGACAGGTTCAAGACAAAATTTGAGTAAGGACGAGTTGATAAAACTAACTGTCTAACACGGAGGCAGGCAGTCTTATTACATTTTTTGAACATATATTTTGACTTGGTATTACTGTGCTCAGTCTTGTAAAATTTATCAGTCTTAGTGGAAACTCAGTGTTATAATATTCGGACTTAGTAATTTCAAACTGTAAGATTCAGAGTGCGACCGGAAGTAATACTCGAACACAACACTATAAAATGTGCGAATTAACGAACTTAAGTAAGCATTAACATTATTAGGAATAATGATGATGTCTGAACATCATCACGTCTGATGATGGGACATAGTTCCCGAAATGCGTAACAACAAAAACAACGCAACAAAGTCACAGGACGAATTTGAAATAAGGTAATTTATTATAATAATAGCATAAATTTAACAAACAACACCACTGTCAAAAATAATTTAGATCTAGTGAATAAAACTCAACATGTACACATTCCCCACAATTCCACAATTGCTTCATTCGACATAACAAACCTATACACCAGTGTTCCCATAAAAGAAACCATAATTACATTAGAACAATTACTAAAAATAAATAACACACCTGAAACACACATAAAAGAGATCATCCATCTAACTAAAATTATCACAGATCAAAATTATTTCGCACACAATAGCATGTATTACACACAAACAGATGGACTACCCATGGGCTCCCCTATATCAGGTATACTAGCCGAAATATTTATACACACCATAGAACAGAAACACATACTGAACAACAACAAATACACCGATAAAATAATATATTGGCACAGGTATGTTGATGACATTTTACTCCTTTACAACAGCAACAAAAGACAATTAGAAAATTTCCACAAATACATTAACACTATACACCATAAATTAAAATTCACACTTGAAATAGAATTAAATAACAGCATAAACTTCTTAGACCTTACACTCACCAAAACAAACAACACACACACATACAAAATATACAGAAAACCCACCACATCAGACATGGTCATACACAACACATCCAACCACCCAACTCAACACAAACATGCAGCTTTCAACTACATGCTCCATAGGCTCACTTCAATACCCCTAAACACACATGACTACCAAGATGAATTTAACACAATTAAATACATAGCAGTCAAAAATGGATACAACCCCGATTTAATAAATAAACTACACAAACGAATCCTCAACACAAAAAGTAAAACACATCTGACCAACAGCACACAACCCAGCAAATACATAACACTTACATACTACAATTCCAATACACATAAAATAGCAAACATATTTAGGAAACACAATTATAAAGTAGCCTACAGAACCAACAACACCATTAGAAAACACATAAATAACACTAACAAAGACATTGACACATACAGCAAAACAGGGGTTTATAAATTAAATTGTAATGATTGCCAACAATTCTACATCGGCCAGACGGGAAGATCTTTTTCTTCCAGATTTTCTGAACATTTAAAAGCCCTCACCACAAACTACATACATTCCACATTTGCCACACATTTATATAACGAAAACCACAGTTACACAAACATGAAACACAACATGGAAATATTACACTACTTACCTAAAAGTAGAAAACTAAACACAGCTGAACAATTTGAAATATACAGATATCACACACTACAACCAAACAACATATTAAATGAACAAATACATTATAAATCACATACACTATTTGATACACTGATCCACACGCACAATTCAAACCTCAGCGCCAATCCCTTCCCACCTTCAACCCCCACCACACACACCATTTTTCCGTAACGGTTATTCTGTAATCGACAGTCAGTATTACACCCACTGAAGAAGAGAAACAACATCTCGAAACGTTTGGGAAGTGACAACAGTAAGTTCAGTAGTGAAAGTTTTATATATATTATTAATTTATTATTATTAGGAATATCTGAGTGAACAATTCGAGCGACTCAAATGAACTATCATGTAATCTTCGCACATACACGAAATATTACTAGTGTACTGTACAACTTAGACAGAATTACAGTTAGCCAGTGTTAATGAATTACACTAAATGTAACAGAACATTTAATTACTTGAACGAACTAATCAACCAAGTAGTATAAACGCATATACATCAATACGAAGTCAAGTGAATTTCTGTGATGAACGGACATCGACATTAACTTTGCGAGCATGAACATACACCACTCATTCTATAATGACCACACATTATAAAGCGAACTGATTTACACAAACTGACAATGAAAGCAATATCATATCTACACTACTCTATAAATGACGCGAGTTCATGTGTGTGTACAAGTGACAGTGCATTCAACTTTATTCAACAAGATGTGTTCTTCAGCCTTCACCACAACAAAGAGGTCAAACACCGCTGGACCATGAGTGGATATTCTTATTTCAAGTAACAATTATTAATCTATTAATTTAGTAACTACTACTTTCCTGACTCTTTCAAAGAATCCCCACCCTGGGAGTTTTAGATAAATTTGATAAAAGAATAAATTTAAAGTTATAAATAATGAACGAGTAAGCGAAACTATCTGGAATTAATGAACGCATTAATTAATTAATATTTGAATTTATTGTATATCATGATTTATGTATGTATGTCTTTTTCAGCTATCATATAAGCTAGAACTTGTTTTTTATGATATATGTGTTATTTGATGTATTTGCAGGTACAGCAAACTTTTATGTGTATGAATATAAATTGACTTAATGAATAATAAATTAGTCATTTAAGTACATTTAAACAAATGCGTTCATTATTACTAAAACCCGCATGTTAAAGTTTTACACAGAACACAAGTACACGAATATTATAATTGTACAAGTATCACGTGTAACAAAAGAACATGGTTGAATTACTAAAGAGTCTCTTGTCTATTATGCTAATTGGTAACTAAATTTGATAATTGATCTAACTAATTAATTCACATAGTAATTAGCATAATAACACCGTATATTAATGGCGTGCCAACACGCAGGGCATAGATAATTAAAGTAATAAACAAAATTTAAATATACACATGTATTGTAAACAACAAAGGATTACTTTTATTGTTATACAGGGTCCGGCAAAGAAACCTGACGGTTTTCTAAGTGAAATTATGACCAGAATAAATGGTTTGTGAACAATATTTTATTTCAGAATTAAAGTACATCTCAAAGCATTTTACGTTCACCAGTTACTTTTTGAAAATCACATTCTTTAGATCAGTGTTCCGCAACCGGTGTGCCGCGGCACAATAGTGTGCCGTCACAAGGTGAAAGGTGTGACGCGAACTTTTACCTATTATTGTAATAAGTTAATTGTCGATTTTAAGTAAGAAGGTGCTTGTTTATTCTTTAATACACGCTGATAACTGTTATATTTTCATAGAAATTAAATGTAATTTATTTACTCAATATTGTTGTTATAGTTTGCTTATCTTCAGTTATTTGTATTCTCGCCTGAAATATTGGGCCGATTTGATGGGTTACAGGCGGCAAGCTTTGTGTTCACCGCAAAGAAAGCCGCGTAAGACTTTTAGCAAGCCTTTTAGCGGCCCGCACCAATCATACAATAGAGTTTACGTTCAAAACTCTAAACGTTCTAAACTCTATTCAAGAGAGTTCTTTGTAACACCGCATCTTTTGTGTACGGCTGGCTGTACGTGCTTTTAACTAAAATTGCGGGGATTAGCAAAAATTTCCCTCTTTTTATTATTTTATTGCCTTGTTTTGATATTTGTGCCTGTTTGTCGGCGCTTCTTAAACTTTATTGCTCTTTTCCTTCGCCGAAGGACCCACACATTGTCAGACAACAATTACAGTATTTCAGTTCAGTTCTATCACAGCTGTGCTCTGCAGTAGTGCGAATATTGTGATTGCTACACCAGTCTTACTATTTTCTATTACAGTGTTATTAAACTATTTTTTTTTCGATATGGATAAGTTCCTTGTACGGAGTGGTCCGTCCTCGAGTGCAAGTAGTGAAACCATCGAGCCCGAAAAAAAGAAACAGAAAGTAGTTCACCGGCAATATAGTGATAATTATTTATCTTACGGGTTTTTTTGGTGTGGTGACAATACATGCCCAATACCCGAGTGTGTTGTGTGTGGTGAAAAACTCAGTAATGCTGCTATGGTTCCCAGTAAATTGAAACGACATTTGTCAACAAAACATTCCTCTCTGTTAAGTAAAGATGTGAATTATTTTCGTCGGTTGTTGGAACAAAATAAAAAACAAGTGACGCTCATGACTACGTCGGTACGTGTTTCGCAAAAAGTACAGGAAGCTATCTATAAGGTAGCCGAACTTATCGTAAAGGCCCGAAAACCACACACAATAACAGAAACGTTGTTAATGCCCGCGTGTAAAGAAATGGTAAAAATAGTCCTGGGTTTAGAAGCTGGTACTGAAATTTCAAAAATTCCTCTCTCTGCTGACACAATCAGCCGCCGAGTTAGTGACATGTCCAGTGACATCGAAGACATTATGAAGGAGAAAATAAAGATCAGTCGAAAGTTCTCACTTCAGATCGACGAGTCCACCGATATTGGCGGTCACGCACATCTTCTTTCCTACATAAGGTATGTTGATGGGGATGTAATTGCAACTAATTTCTTTTTTTGCAAAGAACTACCCGAGCGAGCAACCGGTGAAGAAATATTTCGTACGACTAATGAATATGTGGTCCGTAATGAATTAACATGGGAGGATTGCGTTAGTGTTTGTACAGACGGAGCCGGTTCTATGACAGGCCGAGTGAAAGGATTCGTGGGTAAAGTACGCGAAGTAAATCCTAACTTACGAACCGACCATTGTCTCATTCACCGCGAAGCCGTTGTTGCTAAGTCTTTGCCATCTCCTCTGAAAATTGTGATGGACGAAGTAGTAAAAGTCGTGAACTTCATCAAATCGCGGCCCCTAAATATGCCGCTTTTTAACGTTTTGTGTCAAGAAATGGGATCAGAGCACACTACACTTCTGCTACATACAGAAGTACGATGGTTATCTCGAGGTAAAGTGTTAACGCGAATGTTTGAACTTAAAGAGGAGGTACTTGCATTTTTGACTATTGAGGGGCATGAGTATGCGGATTTATTTGCAGATGATGAATGGGTATCTAAGTTGGCATATCTTTCCGATATTTTCGTACACTTGAATGAACTAAACAGAAAAATGCAAGGTAGAAACGAAAATATTCTGACTAGTATGGATAAGATTCAAAGATTTATTAATAAGTTAAATTTGTGGATACAGACAATAGAAAATGGATCGTGTGAGATGTTCCCAACTGTATGGCCCCTTGCTGACGATAATAAAGTGTTGATGGACTTAATTAAAGAACATTTAGTACTCTTGCAGCAGAATTTCAAAAAATATTTTGGAGAGAGTGTTGAAGATTTTGACTGGGTTCGTGATCCATTCATTATGGATTCGAAACATCTTCCGAATAATTTATGCTTACAAGAGGAACTGGCAGATTTGAAAGCAGACAGAACCTTGAAATTAAAATTTTTCGAAGTGCCTTTGGAAACATTTTGGTTGTCAATAAGCAGTGAATACCCGGCTATCTCCGAGATGGCAGTTAATGTGTTATTACCATTTTTAACTACATATTTGTGTGAACTGGGCTTCTCGACGTTGACTGAAATTAAAACATCAAAGAGAGAGAGACTCAAATCCATCGATGAAGAAATGAGGCTTGCTTTGTCAACGATTCCGCCACGAATCAGCCGACTGTGTGCAGCTAAGCAGGCTCAAGTATCACATTGAAGGTATGAGTAGAGTTATTTACTTTAAAATTCGTATTTTCTACAGTGAATTAAAGTTAATAAATGCATGAGTCTATTCCTGTTTTATAATAATAATAATAATAACAATGATGATGATAATAATAATTATAATAATAATAATAATTGATTACATAACGACGTAATATTTCGTAATTATATTAAGATTCATATGATTCTGAGGGGACAGACATTTTGGTGTGCCGTGTTGAGTCTAGGCACGTCTGGGGTGTGCCGTGAGTAAAAAAAGGTTGCGGAACACTGCTTTAGATGGTGTCCCTCATGTTCAACACATTCTTCGAGCCGTAACGGTAAACTGTGCATTACGTGCCGCAGAACTTCCGGAGAGATTGCCGCCATTTCTGTCCGAATATTCCGCTTCAAATCCACGATTGCCCTTGCAGTGTGAGCAGTTGCCCCGTAGTTGCGTACGGAGCGGTCAGAAATCTGTAGGGCACTTGCGTGTTTTAATGCCGATCGCTGAGGACTCCTACGAATAGCATGACGCACGCGTTCAACATTCTCCGGGGTTCGAACAGTATGCTGTTTCCCTGGTGGTATCTTCTTTAAGGCAGAGGCCGTTTCCCGAAAATTCGCCACCCACAACAGTATGGTATTGCGGCTTGGAACACTGTCATTTCGATGAATGCTGAAATGGCGGCGAAAAGCGCGCTGCGTAACAATAACTGACTCATTGTTTTTAAAAAACGTTTCCACTACGAACGCACGATGTTGTGCTGACCAACGCTCCATGGCGACTGAAATGCTTTGAGCTGTCGAACACATGAGCGCAAGCTCGATTGCAGCGCTCCATGCTACACTCCACATAACTACTTCAAAAATCGTCAGGTTTCTCTGCCGGACCCTGAGTATATCTAACAAAACCACTAACTTTAGGACCAAGTTAAAAATTAATTTTTAAATGCATTTATTAGTTTTTCAACCAATATTATTATTATTTTTTTTATATTAATGGCACAACCAACGTGTGGCATATCATAATTACAATACCTGTAATTAATTATTGTTATATATATTAATGGCGCACGACCGCACGGCATGATACGTAATATTAAATATAATTAATACGTACAAGTTTGGTAAAGATCAGGCAGTAGTAGATAGATTAGCATAAAGTAAGAAATAGAGATAAGTGTTAGTGTTATAAACTAGCTTGAATGATTACGCGTAGGAAAGCAAAGATGGCCAGCAATTCCGATAGCGTAGAATTTGAAATTAATAACCAGTTAGGTATGGTAAATACCGAAGAAGATACCACACCTAGCGACCCAAATAGCGCTGCAGAGAGTCAAGAGGAAAGGGCGCGAGGACAAGCGTCCAAACCAGAAGAAGTGAATCTACAAGTGTTAATGGATTTTATCCGACAACAGAGAAAGAAACAAGAAGAAAGTAATCAATTAATTAATGAAAAATTGGATAAGCAAAAGGAAGAACAAGAAGAAAATAGTAGATTAATTAGCGAAAAGCTCGACCAGCATAAGGAAGAGATGAAACGACAGTCAGTGGAACAGCTCACGCAGATACGGTCCGAGTTACGAGAATACCAGCATGCCTGGGAAGAGAAGATCAATGAATTACAAAATAAACAAGAAGATACAGTAAAAGAGTTGAAAGAAGACAAACAGAAGCACAAAACTAAGGTGTGGATGCACGAAGATGCCGATAACATTGTTGATTTCACAGACATGTCAACTACCAAGAAATTATCAACTGTGGGGTCAAATGTAAGTGTCAGTAGCAACCTACAAAACAAACAGACCAAGAAGAAAGATGACTTTATGTCTTTGCGTCTGACGGTGTCAGAAGATGATTATTCTGATTTGGACAAACATAGTAAAAGTGTGGTATCATCAATTGGAGTACGCAAAAAGCACAAACTATGCAGCACAAGGATAGATGCTACATCAGTGAGACCACCAATGAAGTATCCAGCTTGTGGATCAGACATACATCGACTAGTCAGTCGAGCTGCATCAGTGAAAAGCATGAAAAGGAAGTTCAGTAGTAAAATGAGCACTGCATGTTATGGAACTGAATGCAAATCTAAGCAAGCAATGGGTGATGTGAAGCGGAAAGGCTTACCAGATCCGTATGCATACTCGTCCCTGACAAGGAATGTTTTGAGAAAGAGAAAAAGGATGAAATTTGCTGGACAATTCAAGAATATTGTAAAAATTGGTACCAGAACGAAAAGAAGATTTCAAGCGATCGAGATGAGATTTCTTAGAAATCTATAAAACAAAACATTATTATGTGAGTACGCGGAGAGGAAAACAAAAGTAATTAACACGCCACAAGCAGTCAAAGAACGTGTTTGTAAGAGGGTTTGGAAAAAACGACAAAAAAACTCATTGCGTACGTAAGTAATGGTAATGTGCCTGGGGAAAGTTGTCAAAACGGATGGCGTGACATACTTTCAACACACCCTCATAAAGAGAGAGAGGGACAGGTCATAAATCCTGGAGGTGTGAAATGCAAGACATGTAGTACCAACGAAGCAGAAACGAACGGCTGATTGTGGGATAAATGTGTAACGAATTTCACGAGGTCAATACCCTTACTATTTACAAACAAAATGTGGGGTGATGGCACTGACTCAACAAGACATACAACTATGTCTCCAAAAATAGAAAATTAAAAGTAAATAAATGAAACAGATTAAGGAAAACGATCTTAAGAATGTCTGAAAATTTAATAATTAAGTTAGATAATATTGAGTAAAATACCTTAAGTAAGATTGGTTGTGTAAGAATACATTAACCGAAGAAAATAAATAGATATGAATATAATATGAATAAAATAAAATAAATGTTAAATAAAAACATTGCCGTGAAAGTATGGAATATCAATAAATCAAAATTAATAAGGAAGCAGATATTATGTGACATAGATATAGATGGGATTAAGAATGAGTGTGTGTTCCTCATTATACCAGAACTTATAAAACCATGCATTTTAGGAATTAGTTTTCTCCAGGAAGCAGGATGTCTTATTGATATGGGGAAAGGAGTCATCGAGTTAAAAGGAAGGGACGACGAAGCAGCTTGTACAGTGCCAATAATGCATATGGAGGTGATGGGCATAGAAGAAGATGAAGAAATCATGTGAAACATCGACAAGAAGGTGGAGAGCATTGACTGCGGAGATGAAAGGATACTGATGATGTTAAGGGAAATTCTTGTCAGAAATAAAAGTTTATTCAGGGGGTGCCCCGGAAGAATCGAAGGATAGCTCACGAGTTCCAAGTAACAGACTGGACACCGTACTTCCAGAGAGGATGGCCAGTCCCACTAGCGTGCAAAGGGAAGGTGGATGAGGAGATAAGTCGCATGTTACGATATGGGGTCATTGAGCGATGCAACAGCCCCTACATTAACCCGCTTGTCACAGTTATAAAGAAAGATGGAAGGGTCCGATTATGTCTGGATGTGAGGAAGGTGAACAGCGTGACGATCCCGGACTATGAGGGAGTTTCTCCAATAAACGATATTTTAGCCAGATGCAGTGAAATGAAATACTTATCCACCGTCGATTTAACAAGTAGTTTCTGGCAAGTACCACTGAAGCCAGAGTGCCGAAATTTTACCGCATTTATGTATGAGGGCAAATGCTATCGCTTCACAGTCACGCCGTTCTGCTGCACTAACCCGGGGATTGGATATGGTATTGGAGGAAGAAGTTAAGAAAAACACCATCATTTATGTAGACGATTGCTTATGCTATTCCGAAAGTTTAGAAACACACTTGTCACATTTAGAATTATTATTAAATAACCTAAGAAAAGCGAACTTGACTATAAATTTAGAGAAATCACAGTGGTTTTTAGACAAGAAATTGCATACCTAGGATACCGTCTAACTACGCAAGGAATCCAGGCGACGGATGAGAAGATTAATGTGATTAGAAGGTTTCCAACACCTCGAAACCAAAAGCAACTAAAAGGTTTCTTGGGCCTAACAAATTTTTACAACTGTTTTACGGACAAATACACCGAAACGACCCAACCACTACTTGAGTTGTTGAAAAAGGGACATAAATTCGTATGGACACCAGAACTAAATAAATGTTTCCAACAAGTGAAGGAACTATTTATAGAGTAATTATCTTGTTGATTCATCCTCTTCGTTCACTTTATAAATATTATTATATATATAAACTTTCACAATATGAACTTACTTTCATTTATCTTTCCCAAACGTTTCGAGGTGATGTTCCTCTTCCTCAGTGGGATTAAATACTGAATGTCATTTTAACAGTATAACGGTTATGGACTGGTGTGTAAATTGTTTTCAAAACAATATACAGACATCACGCACTACAACCAAACAACATATTAAATGAACAATTACATTATAGATCACATACACTATTCGATACATTGATCCAAACACACAATTTGAACCTCAGCGCCAATTCCCTCCCACCATCAACCCCCACCACACACACCAGTCCATAACCATTATACTGTTAAAATGACATTCAGTATTTAATCCCACTGAGGAAGAGGAACATCACCTCGAAACGTTTGGGAAAGATAAATGAAAGTAAGTTCATATTGTGAAAGTTTATATATATAATAATATTTATAGAGACTGATTTTGAAGTTTCCTCGAATAAACCAAAGATACTACATGCAATGCAACGCCAGCAACTTCGCATACGGCGGGCAGTTATATCAACTGGACGAGGAAGGTAAAATCGGCGTTATAGCATTTACTAGCAAAACATTCAAGGGTGCAGAAAAAAATTACTACACCACTGAAAAGGAGTTATTAAGTATTGTAAGATGTCTGGAAAAATTTCGCATATACATATTAGGGCAACCTTTAACCGTTATCACGGATAATAAGGCATTGACTTTTATCAACAAATGCCATCTAAATAATTCGCGAATAACACGCTGGATTTTAAGCATCCAGGAATACATGTTTGACATAGTCCATTGCAAAGGCAAAGACAATATTGTTGCCAACCTTCTAAGTAGGAATCCAGGGGACGCCACGCTTGAGGAAATTAATGATGACGTGTGCGAGTACTTAATCAATCACATGGTAATTAAGATGGATAAGAATGTAAGTAAAATAATCAAGGATATTGGGAAATATCAACTTAAAGACACTAAACTTAAGACTATTATTGATAAAATAAATGAAGGATGTTTAGATAAGGAAGTAGGTAAGTTTTATAGATATGTCAACGAAAAGTTATATAGACAACGTAAGAAGGAATGGAAGCTGTACATACCAAACAGTGTATCCGGAGAAATAATCGCAGAAATACACAGGATGTATGGGCACCTGGGATCGAAGAAATGTACGAAAATGTTGCAAGAACATTTCACGATAGACAAAATGTTGAAGAAAGTGAGGAATTATGTAAGGGCATGTGACGTGTGTCAAAAATGTAAAGACACGAGTAACAGGGTCTTATTTGGCAGAACAAGGGCCGTTGTCCCATTAGGAAGGGGAGACTTAGTCAGCGCAGACTATTTTGGACCGCTACCCATATCGTCCGCTGGGGTGAGGTACTTGTTTGTTATTGTTGACAATTTTACAAAGTACGTACGGCTGTTTACACTTTGGAGAGCAACGACCGCTGCCACGTTAAGAATAGTGAAACAGTATAGTGAAGAATTTGGGACACCTAAAGCAATTCTCACTGACAATGGGACACAATTTACGTCAAAGAAATGGGTGAATGGCTTGAATGAGCTAAACATTCAACCAAGATGCACCGCAATTAGAAACCCATGTGCAAATCTAGCTGAAAGGATTAATAGACAGCTCGGGAATTTGTTCAGAATCTTTGTGTGTGACCAACATACTAAGTGGTCGCGTTATGTAACTACTATCGAAAGCTGCATTAACGAGACGTACCATGAGACCATTGAAGTAACACCTTATGAGGTGCATCTTGGCAGAAAACCAACTAGAGTATGGGAAAAATATCTAGACAAAGATCTTGTTGGATTTGGAGGAACTGATCACAACCAGATATTTGTGAGGATGAAAGAGAAAAGAGAGAAGCAAGCTAAATTATGTAATGAAACCAAAACCATTACTAAATTCAAGATTGGTGAAAAGGTTTTGATAAGGACTTATTATCAGTTAGACGCGATCCAAAGAAGGATTGACAAATTTTGCGAACTTTACTGTGGGTCTTATAAAATACATCGAATTCTTGGGGATGCTACCTACCAGCTCATCGACTGTGAGGATGAAAGCAAGATCCGAGGGAAATTCAATGTGAGGCAAATGAAGAAATATTACGGACCAAAGGACAGAATTTAATATAACAAGGAGAAAGTAGAAGAGCATACCTTAATGAGTTAGCTGCATGAGACAAGTCATTTAAGTTAGGGCAGATGACGCGCGAACCTCATTCAAGCTAGCTTAACCAATGAAAACATGTAATCTGTTGTAAATTATAACTTAAGAACCCATGTTCATAGATTATAACATGTCGAATAGAACACTGATGATGTGTTAGATGATAAGTACAAGTGAATACTTTAGTTAACATTCTTTATGAAGTATTGTAGCAGATGCAAAGAACATTCTATTTACCATAACTTGAGTTGAATGAATAGCAATAAATTATCAAAGACAAAATGAACAAAAAGGACACTTAGAAGTGAATAAGTGATGTAAATTAATAATTATATTGCAAGTAAGCCATGTTAAGATGAATGTGTATAATGGATAGATTAAAGATCTGAATTGATGCTAGAATGAAATAAATTACTCATTACTCAGAGATTATGTATATGTATATGTATATAGTTAATGAAACGATATGGGTATAGATGAGATAAAGTAACGTAACAAATATGTTAGTTATCAACCGAATTATAAATAAATTTTACGGAACAAAAATTAGTAGGATTACTTATACTATACGAGATTCATTTTGTAGAAGATTTTCTTTATTACTATACGTAAGGCATTACATTAGGTCAATTGAATTTAATATTGACTTGTTTAATATTATATTGTATAGATATTATTTCAGAAGATAAATGAATCGTTTAGTTAAATGGGTGAAAACCATCCATTGAATTTATAACCTGTTTTATAATAAGATTTAAGACAATTATAGGTAATTAATACATAGATGCGTTGATGTTAAATACGTTCAACCATTCCAGATGGTTAGCAATAAATTCGTAAATACAATTAAAACCAAAGGGGAGTACACCAATTGTAATACAATTCACGAAAAGTAGGTCAACATGCTATATTCCTCCCAGATGAAGATGCACATGGTGTGGCGACGAACAGGGCGCAGAATTTGGATTCTATGGTTCCCAGAGGTCACGTCATCAAATCCAAATTGAGGACGCTATAGCGAGCAAAAAAAATCTTCTCGACCGATTTTGTTTACACGCAGTTGTGTCAACGACTTCAAGTTAAAGGCAATAAACAAGGCTTAATGTGAAGATGTCAAACCAGTGTCGCTTGCAGACAATAGAAAGATGTTAGGCTCAACGCAACAATAGATATGAAAGTTCGAGATGACAGGAGAAGCTTGGCTAAAAATTATTACCCCACAACAAACTACACAAAGCAGGCTAGGGCACTCACACGTGTAAGGAGAAATAAAGCAAACGTCCGCTCGAGTTACGTCAGAATACGATGGTACTGCAAAAATGACAGGATGTCACAAAAGAGTTGAGTGTGCTGCACTTTACAGAGACAATGAAAGAAATAACTAGTTGAAAAGACTCGAGGAAGCTGCACAGCTGGAGGTGACGTTTACATGACAGACACAATTTACGGTTAGAAAGTCGGGGTGGTTTCACCAGCCAACGCATGTCAGAAATTATTAATAGCTACAAAAAAGGGGTGTAAGATAGAACAATACCTCAAGATGACCAAGGAAACAGATGAGGGAAGTCAGAACAACATTGTGTATGTCCCAAACAATAGGGTGACTGACGGGCGCACAATGGCCAGAAATTCTGCGAAAAGGATCAACGTCCGAACGAAAAAATCTGGGGATGTCTGACAACCTATCAGAGTACAATGTCTTGCGAAGACACCGGTGGAGAGGAGAGTTTTTATGGTAACCGTGAGTCAAAGCGAATCATCGAACAGAAACCAAAGATCCTGAAGAAGTGGGACAAAATATTCTAAGAAAATATCGAGCTGACCTATCACAAGTATGAAAAGGCGTGGACAGGCTCAAGACAAAATTTGAGTAGGGACGAGTTGATAAAACTAACTGTCTAACATGGAGGCAGGCAGTCTTATTACATTTTTTGAACATATATTTTGACTCGGTATTACTGCGCTCAGTCTTGTAAAATTTATCAGTCTTAGTGAAAACTCAGTGTTATAATATTCGGACTTAGTAATTTCAAACTGTAAGATTCAGAGTGCAACCAGAAGTAATACTCGAACACAACACTATAAAATGTGCGAATTAACGAACTTAAGTAAGCATTAACATTATTAGGAATATCTTAGTGAACAATTCGAGCGACTCAAATGAACTATCATGTAATCTCGGTACATACACGAAACATTACTAGTGTACTGTACAACTTAGACAGAATTACAGTTAGCCAGTGTTAATGAATTACACTAAATGTAACAGAACATTTAATTACTTAAACGAACTAATCAACCAATTAGTATAAATGCATATACATCAATACGAAGTCAAGTGAATTTCTATGATGAACGGACATCGACATTAACTTTGCGAGCATGAACCTACACCACTCATTCTATAATGACCACACATTATAAAGTGAACTGATTTACACAAACTGACATTGAAAGCAATATCATATCTACACTACTCTATAAATGACGCGAGTTCACGTGTGTGCACAAGTGACAGTGCATTCAACTTTATCAACAAGATGTGTTCTTCAGCCTTCACCACAACAAAGAGGTCAAACACCGCTGGACCATGAGTGGATATTCTTATTTCAAGTAACTATTATTAATCTATTAATTTAGTAACTACTACTGTCCTGACTCTTTCAAAGAATCCCCACCCTGGGAGTTTTAGATAAATTTGAAAAAAGAATAAATTTAAAGTTATAAATAATGAACGAGTAAGCAAAACTATCTGGAATTAATGAACGCATTAATTAATTATTATTTGAATTTATTGTATATCATGATTTATGTATGTATGTCTTTTTCAGCTATCATATAAGCTAGAACTTGTTTTGTATGATATATGTGTTATTTGATGTATTTACAGGTACAGCAAACTTTTATGTGTATGAATATAAATTGACTTAATGAATAATAAATTAGTCATTTAAGTACATTTAAACAAATGCGTTCATTATTACTAAAACCCGCATGTTAAAGTTTTACACAGAACACAAGTACACGAATATTATAATTGTACAAGTATCACGTGTAACAAAAGAACATGGTTGAACTACTAAAGAGTCTCTTGTCTATTATGCTAATTGGTAACTAAATTTGATAATTGATCTAACTAATTAATTCACATAGTAATTAGCATAATAACACCGTATATTAATGGCGTCCCAACATGCAGGGCATAGATAATTAAAGTAATAAACAAAATTTAAATATACACATGTATTGTAAGCAACAACCTTTATTGTTATATTAATGGCACAACCAACGTGTGGCATATCATAATTACAATACCTGTAATTAATTATTGTTATAAGAAGAGGACTGGAGAGTTAAAAGCAGATGGCAGTCAAGATAAGGAATCTTACCATCAGCTCAGTTAATGGTAGTAAAAGACTATTTTTAATACAAAATGTAATATTAACTTTCATGTTTGTTTATATTTTATTAGGCATTTCTTCATTTTACTAAAAAAATGTCATGTATAAATTAAGTATAAAAGTGGCCTGAGAATTAAGTATAGATCTCAATGACTGAATATTGTGAAAAAATATTTCTCCATGTTTGAATGTAAATCCTGTTTAATATCTCCAAAAATCTGAATTGTCCATAAAATATCTTGAGACATGTTGTTTATTAAAACGTACCTGACTGAAGTTACTAAAAAATTCAAACTGTCAGAATATCAAGAAACAATTTAGATTTATAATTTTCTTATCTTGGATGTTCTTGAAGTAAATTTTGAAACTAATTTTTGAGTCATGTGGCAATAACATCAAAACTTACACATAAATACTCAGTACATCAACATCATTATGTTGCATGATAATGATCTTTTTCATCACAGGTCAGTTCCCTCCCTTCAAAAATACATATGCTAATCAAATACTACATTTGCAAACTACATTAAATAAAACAAACAGACATTAAAATTTACAGAAATCATTTAACTTTGATGCCAGGGAGTATGCAGGAGCATGAGATGGTCCAAATCTAGTCTTTGAAAATATGTTGTATAAACCAGGCCCCAATTTTGCTGCCTCATCTGGTAATTTTGGACCAATTGTATAGGCTGGATTCTTCCTTTTTGTGCAGTCATGTTTTCTGTAACCCACTGTAGAAGGCAGGTTATAATAATTTGCAGAAGGTCCTAAAAAAGTTAAAGAATCAAAATTAATTAATAATAAACAATTATTAAACATCGGTACACAAATTTGAAAATTTAGTTTTAATTGAAGTTTGTTGCTATTAAGAATCTCAAAGATTTATTCTTTAATAATAAATTCTTAAACTGTATTAATTCTTTAATACCAAAGTGTATCCAAAACTTAGGTGAAGATTACAAACATTTCAAAAATACAATTCACATTATTTTAAGGAGTCAGATCAATATTTTAATAAATATTTAAGGTTTACATAAACATAAGGAAACTTTATGAAGTATCAGCAATATATGTAAAAATGTGTTCTGAAATGATTGTTTTAATCAACATTAAATTAGAAAAATGCGGCTAGAAAAACAATTTAATCAACATGGTTAAAAAACTGACAAATGAACCTTAATAAGCAAATTGTGTTTATCATTGTATTGTTATTCAGACATGTTAGCCAATGTTTTAAAAGTTTTGTAAATCACAAACTAGTACGGTAGCATAATTTAAAAGTGCATTAGAAGAAAAGGATTTATTTTAATTGCAGTTTGCTTGAACAACATAGTTCTCACATTATTATAAATTATGGTTTTTGAGTTTTGTTTTAAGAAACATATTTTAAATATTTTATACTTCTTTGAAATTTTGAATCCTGAGTACAGCTAGGATTAAATTCATTCTAATTTAACAGGCTTACAAAATAATTTATAAATAACACCTAGAACACACGTGTGGAGTGTTCAATGCATGTTCATAAGGAAAGTAGTAGACATGTGCATTTATGATTCTCTGTTACCACTACCATACCAAGCATAGTAATATGTCTTGTTATATGAGCTCTTATCAATGTACTGCTTCTTACTACTTACAAAAAACCTGTAACTAGGTCATAATTTTATGTTAACATAAAATATATTATGTTAACATAACATAATATGTTTAAATTATACTTTGCTTTCTGTCTTATCACTTCTGCTTTTATTTTTTATGTTCCATCATCAATGCATTTGTATGGTAAAGTGCTCAAAATTTATGTACAGCTGTGTCCACATCAAATATTGTGGAAATCTGACAGCTCAGGCTTATCCAGGACATGTTATGCATGAATAATGTACACATTGGTATGGATATCATGCTATTTATATTGTTTATTGTGTGTGTATAAACATTTATGTGAAAAATTTATACACCACATCTGTTCACGATAATACAATATAACCAACCAAAAGCCAAATGGAATGAATAGCAGCAACCAACCAAGCCATAGTTGTCTCACAAGACTTAAAAAACAACATGGCTGACAATGGGGAAACTGCTGGATGCTCAAAACATGTTCCAAGTAAAAAAAAAACAAGGTTGCCCTAAAGTTATTAAAATTTAATTTTGATAGTAAATCCTATATTCAGATGTGGGTTACAATTCCCTTTAGTCTCACGCCTAGTTAATTTTTCAAATTCAAAATTTTTTGCCTGGATTTTTCAACAAATTTTTGATCCCATTTTTTGGCTGTGGCATCCCTAAATTTTGAAATTTTACAAGTTATTTCTGTAGTCAGATCTTTGTTAAAATTCACTTTAATTTGAATACCCACATGGATTTTTTTAGATTTTTTCACACCAGGTTGATCTCTGTTGCCTCTATCAAAGTTAAACAGCGGTGTATGCACACTTATTTGTTTCATGCAGACAAAGTTCAGATCCACTTCACACTTTAGAATTTTAGTATCAGTAGTAGCATATATTTTTGAATAATTTAAAATAGTTGTGATCATGTTTCCAGTATCTGTGACTTATAATATCCCATCACAGGTAACTGCCATTTTGACAAGTTTCACAAAAAACTTTAGTTGCTGCGAACTGAGATTCTATATGGTGTTTAAGAATACATTTTGTTATTGTAACTTACACTCCATTCAAACTGTTTCCAGTAAGTGAGGGGTTTGTAGTAGTTTTTATGTTTTGTTAGAAGTATTTATAAAATAGCTGGGTGTAGAACAGAATAGGACATGAGTACTATTTCAAATCAAAGCAGTCCTTCCTTAGTTACTTTTGAGTTTTTATGAAACTGTGGAAATTTTTATTTCCACTGTTCTAGAAATAACTAAGAAACCAATATTGCTTGTGACTTTTTGTGTTGCTCTATAAGTGTATGATGCTGCTGATTGATTAATACAGGAAACCTAAAAGTTTGCCTCACTTGTGTTATTTCTTAGCTTCAGGAAATTCACTTAATAGTCTTTCGAACATATCTCACCCACACACACAACATCGATCTTTTGGAAATTCGATTTCGTCACCCACAACAAGACGGATAGCGCTACCTGCAGCAGCCTCTGAAGAAGCCTTTTAAAGGAGAAAACCGGTTAAGGCTGTAAGGTAAAACTTTTTGCTTTTACTTATAAAAAACCTAGTGTTCCGAGTCGTTAAAGTAATAGTGATATTTAGTCTATATGAAGTTAGGAAAGTTTCTTCAAACTATGAAATGATAGGCAAATGTTTATAGCTTGACACACTGGACCGGTTTTGATATTATGAAAAGACATCTTCCAGAATATTTGCCTTGAGGAAGTAAAAACAAAAAAACTTAAAATTCTGTTCTGTAGATTATAAGGGTTAAAGGTTATGTAGGGTAAGGGTATAGAGTAAATGTATCAAATATTTACTCACTATAATTTTAATATGTAGTCCAACTGTTACATAATATGATAGTATTTTATAGTTAATGTAAAATAAATTAATTTTAACAAGTTTATGCACACTATTGTCTCTTGTCACTACTACACTGAGCTTCCTATTGATTATCATTATGGGAGACAGTAGCTGGCTTGTTTATCATTTTACTGTTTCTTGTACTGTATCATTGCACTGACTGTTGGGAGTAAAAACAACTGGCATTTTAACACATAGATCATGGCTCTACAACCCCAGGTAGTCTTATCTACTAATGATGACATAGAAGGTCATAATAAATTAAATTTATATGTAAATTATGAGGAGGACATAGTTTATTGCTTTTTGCAAGAAATTGTACAATGTATCCACTTTTTAAAGAAAATATTATTTAATTAAAATAATATTGTAACAAGTAAGTGGCATAATGTTTAGCAAAATAAAATATTATTTCTTAAACATTTTTTAAATATTTTGTACAAAGAAATCATTTTTAAACAAATAAAATAACCATAGTCTTCGTCGTATTTTAAAGATTATTATTTATCTTTCAAATACCACCTACACCAGCATCTTAATAATAGCTTGAGGAAAAGTATCTGAATGAAATAGAAATTTAAAAAAATTTGATAAAATTAACAGTAGGCAAATTATTGCAAAAAACATATTTTTGAATGTATCTTTTTAAAAATCTCAATATAAATTGAGTTTTGTTTTAAGAAACATATTTTAAATATTTTATGCTTCTTTGAAATTTTGAATCCTGAGTACAGCTAGGATTAAATTCATTCTAATTTAACGGGCTTACAAAATTATTTATAAGTAACACCTAGAACATACGTGTTGAGTGTTCAGTGCATGTTCACAAGAAAAGTAGTAGACATGGGCATTTATGATTTTCTGTTACCACTACCACACCAAGCATAGTAATACGGTATGTCTTGTTATATGAGCTCTTTGTCAATGTACTGCTTCTTACTACTTACAAAAAACCCGTGGTGAGGTAACTAGGTCATAATTTTAGGTTAACATTATATATGTTTGCATTATACTTCGTTTTCTGTCTTATCACTTCTGCTTTTATTTTTTATGTTATATGTTTTGGAAGATATGTTCCATCATCAACACAGCTGTATGGTACTGTGCTCAAAATGTATGTACAGCCATGTCCAAATCAAATATTGTGGAAACCTGACAGCTCAGACTTAGCATCCACAACATGTTATGCACTGCATGAATAATGTACATATTGGTATGGATATCAATATCACATCTAGCTAATCAGTAATGTTCCCTTCAGTTTTGACAAATATAAAAATATTTGGGGGCACATGAGATGGTCCAAATCTAGACTTCGAAAATATATTGTATAAACCAGGCCCCAATTTTGCTGCCTCATCTGGTAATTTTTATCCTTTCTAATTGTACCTTTAAATGTACAATATTGCAGCTGTAGATATGGGGAGGGGGTCATTTTTTTCTAACCAATTTTAATCTGAGAAATATGTAGCCTATATGAAAATATTTATTTTTGATAATTTTTTTTAATAACTTTCAAAATAGGCATCTTGGAAAAAATGTCAAGACATCATAAAAGAAAAGCTAAAAAAATCATCTTTTTTCTCTTACAAAGCAAGATGTTACGCATGATGGCAAACAACAAACTAAACTCATTAACGCTTGTATATTAGTTATATCTGTTCCTTTATTTAATATTATGGTCTATGTGCCTAGCTTTTGTTTAGCGCAATCACCTTGCTTACAATGACTTGTAAAAATCCAACATATGGATTTTCACTTGAAGGCGTTTGTTTTTAAATGATCTCAGTGGACACAGATTTCATATAAATGTAGCAGCATCAACTACTTCTGTCTACAATGATTTCAACAATTCTGCTGGAAGCATTAGACAATGTGCCATTTCCACTAAGGTGTGGTTTGCATGCTCAACCATTCTGTTTTGTCAAGGGATACGCCTATATTCAGCAATGAATTGTCTCGTGATACCCTTGTATTTCAGAAATTTTGTGAATTCTTACCCCCTTGCCTGTTCTCAATCTTATAACGGTTGTATGGGGCATATGCAGTTTTTTCGAGCATCACTGCTTCAGTGAAGTGCATTGAAAAATCTATACATTTCACAAAATATTTTGGACACATATTCGGACACTCAGTGTCCATTGGATCACACCTGTCTAAGTGTACAAGACCAAGTTTTCTTTTTGTTGAGATTCTGAACATTTGTACGGAAGTTGATATTTTTCCCTTTGTACAACTTGCATTTTTTGAATTCATGTAGTTTGTCTGCAATTTCCGTTGAGTCCACGAAGTTTCGTTATTCAGAATGTCTGTACCACCTCTCCGCATTTCCAGTACTCTCATTTGTTTGGAACACACGATCGTCCATAGTACCCCCAATGTAGAAGTATCTCGTTTTTCACCTACCATACCTGTTAATCCATCTTCCCACGTAATATCACGTGTTTTTTTAAAATCATCTTGAAGCCTTTCTTTGTTATTTGTGGAATCGATATTAGACCTAAATTGTTTTAAAATTTCAGTACTAACAAAGATGGCGTTGGTTAGATTTATCAGGTCCATCCCTTTATTGTTCTGTTTAACATTTAATTAAATATTATCGACATCACAAGGCGTTATCCATTTATCAGGCAGTGAATACTTTAGATTTTTCACTTTTGTCTAAAGGGCTGAGTCTCTGTCTTTTCTTTGACTATGCTTTGTGGCTGCACCATCTAAGCACCAAATGTTTTTTACTTCAATGCTGCATGCGATCGCAGTCACCCACCCAATTTGCTTCATGATTCTTCCTCACATTACAATCAGTGCTTCATTCTTCTTCAAACATCGAAATGTTGGTCTCTCACTCCTGCTGTCGAGCTTCTTCCAGCAGCTTGAGTTTTAAGTCAGCAACACTGGGGATTTTGTCACTTGATTTTATTGTCTCTGTCAAACTCGAATTATTCAGGTAACATGATTAACAATAAATACACAAGGAGATCAATTCCAACTTCCTTCACTTGTTGGGCTTTACTGGTGTAGTTGTTGATGTATTTTGTCATCGTTTGTCTTATGTCCTATGCTTACATGTACTAAAGTTTGGCAAAACCTCTTGTGACAACCTCAATGTAGAGATCGAGGCGGTGAAAGCCCAATTTTTAATTAACATTTTCAAAAACATGCAGATTTTTGGTAAAATCAAGAAACTAAATTAATGTTGGACTGAATACTTCAACAGAATGTCTGTTTGCATAAACACTCACTAACATAAACTTTGAAAAATATTGTTTTGATGCAAAAACAATTCACTTTTTTGCCTAAATCAACAGTGGTAGATGAAGATTCTGTTTCTGAAACAGAACATAGGTACAACAGATTTTAAAAGTAAAAATATCACTCTCATTGTGCAGTATAATTCGTTTAAACACATTTATCATTACAAATTTACTAATATTTTTTCAAATTTGTAAAAATATATTAATTATACACATTTATTTTCAATTTTGTTAATTGTATTCTTACACTGTATTAAAAAAAGTAATTATCATCAACTTAACACTTCTGTTCTCTTTTAATATCATAGTCATTATAAACAGTAGGTTACTTATTTCAACATAATGACCTGTTCTATTGCAATAAACAATTTCAGTACTTTGGCCATAGTTTAGCCAATGTTAGTTCCTGAGGATCTGACAGATATCGATTTGAAGAGAATTAAACAGGGTTTTTCTTCTTCTTCTTGTTCACTTCCTGGCTTAGGCTGCATTACCTATTCTGGAAACCATTTTGTGATTCCAGTAATTCAAGGTGATGTGGGGAAGATGGTTTTGCAGCAGTCTTTCTAAATGGTTGCACCAGTTGACTTTGTATTCAGTGATTTTAATTTAAAACTGAAAATTCTGCAAATCTTGCCTTATATTTGCATTACATATTCTGTCTTTTAACATGCAACGTATAACAGCTCTTAGAAATTTTAAATTTCAACAATGTTTTTTGACAGATTAATTAGTTTTTTGTGAGATCCTTAGTTTTTGAGTAAATCAACATTATATATAAGGTTGAAAAGGGGACAACATGCTATTTTTCGTAACATTCTATCTTGAGTATTTCTAAATGGAAGGTAGTACACCTAATAAATCTCATATTATCAAGAATCTCCTCAGCTTTAAATTATACTCTTCAGAAGTAAGTAATTTTTTTTAAAATCTACTTTGTACCCCCTTAACAACCTAATTGAGGGTGTGTTCCATGAATTTTTTTCAGAACTTTTGGTATGTGTAGTACTTTAGTTTTAATGTATATAAGCCACATCTACTTTTTTATAGTAAGCATCAGAAACAGCTAATTTATATGGGGTTTTACTGAATATCTTGCAAAATATATTATTTTGTTCAGTATTGTTTATTTATCAATGTAAGGGTGTAATACTTAATCATATTGGAGTAGCCAGCAGAAATATCCATTCTTAACTATAATAAAATGTGTTCTCTAAAATCAATTCTTAATTTCTCAAAATGAATCTGTATGAACTTCAGATGTATTGGTAAGTTATTTCTGTAGACACACACAATAATAATTATGGATAACTTACTCATAATTCAAAGGCTTATAATTCCATTTAAAATGAATGCTAAACAGAGGCTAGTAAGATTTATATTTACATTTTAAAGATAAACTGAAAGATACATTATAATTAACTGAATTGAACTGTATTAAGGAGATTTTCAAAATTTATTGATTTGGTCATACTACTGAAAAGACTCACCTCCTTTAATCCCCATAATCTATTTTAGTCAAATATGAAATTTTGTCAAATTCTTATTTTCTGGAATTTTTATTTCCATAGAGATGTCTCATATTGTTGCTTTTTTTTAAAGAAACTATTAATTACATTTTTGCAAATGGATATGTAAATAAAGTAAATGATGTGGTTCCATTTGGAATACAAAGTGAGAAAGGTATATTACACAATGTAGTTAAAAATATAATAAGGGGAAGTATTTATCAGTATTACATACCACCCTTAGCAGTTGTGGGACCACTATAACCCCCTCCTTAAGATACTCTTCACATTCCAGATAACACCATCTACAGTTTAGGACAATCTACCTTTTGCAGTTGCCAGAGAAAGTTGTGTCAGTCATTTCTCTAGTGTTCTAAGTTTCTACTGAGTATTTCCTTCTTTTGCTCTTTTGCTTTGTACGTTGTTCTGTGCCTTTAACCAACAGAAAGGGTGTTAACTAGTTAGCTGATGGTGTTCTCTTCACCAGCACTGCTAGAAATAACATCGAAACAAGCAGGGGTGTATTTACAGAAAGGCAATGAGACCAACCCTTCCAAAGTGTCAAAAAAAATTGACAAATTTTCTAATCCCTTAATTTTTAGCCTGTTTTATTATGTTTTTTATCTGTGTACGTTAATACAGGCCTAGTAGTAACAATTTTAAAAATATACAAACAGGTTTATTACACAGAGTTTACGTACACATTTGATATATGAAATATAGGAAAATCAATTCAGTCAATAAGTAATTTGTAAACAATGTTTCAATAACGTGTATTTTTATTGTGTTTTACAGTTTACTTTAATGGGACTGATTTCAGGATGTTATCAGATGTTATTCAGCCACTTTAAAGATAGTAATGTTGATTAGTCTTGTTCTTACTTCCATGTTCCATAAGGAAATAGAAGTATGGACATGGCAAAAAAAAAAATTGTGTTCGAGATAAGGGCTGATTCTGATTGTACTACCCTCAAAACATGAAGAAAAGTAATTTTTCGAAAAGTGTCTGTGTGTAGAATTTTTTCTATGGCAAACGATAACAGCCGCCGTAATTGTTAAAAATAATTTTGTTGCCAGGCAATAAAATTATATTTTCATTCTTGGATTTCGTTGTCCATGACATGTCCATTACTTAACTAAATACAACTATTTCATTAACGACTCGGAACACAATGTTTTTTATGAGTAAAAACATAAAGTTTTACCTTACAACCTGAACCGGTTTTCACTTTTAAAAAGCTTCTTCAGATGTTGCTGCTGGTAGCGCTGTCCGTCCTGTTGTGGGCGACAGAATCGAATTTCAAAAGATCGATGTTGTGTGTGTGTGGGGTGAGATATGTTCGAATAATGCGTGCGATTTGAATTGTGTCTGTTCGTTTAGGATGTCGTTTTTATTTGTTTTTGTGTTTGTATATTTCCAATTGTTCTAGAGTGTCTAGTTTTTGGCCTTTTGTGTGTACGTGTAGAATGTTCATGTTATTGTCGATGTTTTTGTATGTGTGGTTTGCTTCAATGAGGTGGTTTGCAAAGGTGGCTTCTGTAGTGGAGTAGAGTGCCTTTGTGTGTTCAATGTATCTCTGTTTGAAGTTACATCCTGTCTGGCCTATGTAGAATTTGTTGCAATTTGAGCAATTTAGTTTGTAAACACCAGGTAGATCGAATTTGTTTTGTGCTTTGTGTGTGTGTTTTGATAGTGTGTGTTCTGTTTTGTTAGTAGTTTTATAAGCGATTCTGTATCCTGCTTTTTTGAATTTGTGGGCTATTTTTTCAGTTTGTTTGTTGATGTATGTTAGTGTTATGAATTTGTTGTTTTCTGTCTTTGTCTGTTGTTTGTTTTGTGTAGGAGTTTATTGACTATTGTTCTGTCGTATCCGTTAGATTCTGCTAGATATTTTATCGTGTTTAGTTCGTCTTTGTAGTCTTTTTCATCTAGGGAGATGTTGTTAAGTCTATGTATCATGGTTCTGAAGGCAGCTAGTTTGTGTTGTATTGGGTGATTGGACTATTTTTATAAATTGGGTAATTTATTATTTAAATTATATTTTCATTTTAATTTAAATCATGTATGAGTGAAAATATATCATTCCTGGCAGGCAAGCATATCTCAATTATGTAATGTTTACGTTTTCAAAGTTTTATTATTGTGATTAACGCAATAAAAAGGCAGGCAGGACACACACACACACACAATTCTCATTATTCTGGCCTTACTCATTTTGTATTTTCGTACTTTTGCATGCTTTTTAAATGGAAACTGCTGAAACCCATACCAACACAACACGTGCAGCCAAAAAGGTGTCCAGTGTGGACAGCGATTTGCTTCCTGTGGATTGCTGCCCAGTGTAACTGCACGTGTTTACAGAGGAATGGTTCATAGACAGACTTTTCGCCTTTAGGGAATGAACCCTCTGCAAGATGCTCAGGGAGATCTACTGATGAGAGACTTTGGAGCGCTCCTTCTTTTCCGCATGTTTGTTACATGAAACGTGCACTGTAGATTTGCAGCTTTACTCTGAGCAAAGCTCTATAGGGAATGTTGAACATTTTTTTCCACGGTGTACCCTCATACGCACTGAAACCTGCTCTGATGTTTTGATTATGGACATCATAATATTAAAACTTTGGAAACTTGAGCACTACTTAATGGAGATCAAACACTTTAACTTTTACAAGCCATTAATTTTATCCATATTTTGAAGCAATAAATGTTTTAATAAATTAATACAATCTGTGTACTTATTTCTATTACGATATGATGAGAATTACAAACTAATACGTGCATGTGTGTATGTATGAAAAATAAATAAATATTTTACTCCTCTGGAAAATTGTTTGCCCCTCCTGGAAAATATTTTAACCTCCCTGATGGCTAGTTATTTACTAGCCTGTGTGGAATATAGCGTTATGACATGGATCAGAATGGTGGCTGTTAAACAGAGGACACAAACGTATTAAGGAAGATATGTTTTGCTGAGAAATTTATAATTATATGGGTGAACAGAATCATCGTTCAGGAAATCAGAAGATGGATGGGAAGAAAGATTCAATTTTAAAAAAGAAAAATGACTAGTATAGTATTGACAGGAAAGACTTTGATAACACTATAGACATCATTCACCCTCGGCCGATAACTCGCAGGGAGAGTCCAATTTCATTACAGGAATCAGATCACAGCTCCCTTTGGCCAGCTCTTCGTTCGACCTACAAACATTTTATCCAAAAGTACAGTCCTTCCTCACAAAAGTTGAGGATAGTCTTGTAACCCACCTGACATGGGGGTACCATTTTAGCTGATACGCCATTTCTTCAAAACTCAAGCAACCACTTATTTAATTAATATTTAAATGATTTTAAATACAAATTTTAGGACATGGAAGTCATGTATGGTTCTCCATACTGATTTTTACTTCCATATTCCTTAAGGAATGGAAGTATGGTGATGGCAAAATATCGGTATGGAGAACCATACATGACTTCCATATTCTAAGATTTATATTTAAAATCATTTTCGAAATGAAATATTACCATAGAAACTACTTCTTTCTACTTACTGCTTCAGCCTTAACCACAGTACTGTGGTCACTAACATATACCACCTCACGCTATCACACTCGATTTTCACTGATGATGGAAGTCAATGGCATTGCCGAAACGTCTGGTTTTGTAGAAAACATTGGACTACGACCAAATATCCCGGGAAGGAATTTTAACAAAAACTACTTCTTTGTTGCCGATAACGTTGTACACATATATATAAAATATATGCATAAAATTAATGGCTTGTATAAGTTAATGATTGATCTCCATTAAGTAGTGCTCAAGTTTCCAAAGTTTTAATATTATGATGTCCGTAATTAAAACATCAGAGCAGGTTTAGTGTGAATGAGGGTACACTGTGGACAAAAATTTTCAACATTTCCTATTGAGCGTTGCTTAGAGTAAAGCTGCGAATCTACAGTGTATGTTTCACAGAACAAACACGCGAAAAAGAAGGAGCGCTCCGAAGTCACTCATGGACCCTCAGCATCTTGCAGAGGGTTCATTCCCTAAAGACGAAAAGTCTGTCTATGAATCGTTCCTCTGTAAACATGTGCAGTTACATTGCCCAGCGATCCACAGGAAGCAAATTGATGTCCATTTTTTCGGCTTGCACGCGTTATGTTGGTATGGGTTTCGGCACTTTCCATTTTAAAAGCGTGCAAATGTAAGAAAATAAACATGAGTGAGGCCAGAAATAACGTGAATTGTGTGTGTGTGTGTGTGTGTGTGTCTTACCTGCCTTTTTATTGCTGTAGGCATAATAATAAAATGGAAACGTAAACATTACATAACTGAGATATGCTTACCTGCCACGAACGATATATTATTTTATACATGGAGGAGTTCAGTGACATACACACGTACAGAAGTCATCTTCAAAAATACTAGAAGTCGTCCACGCTTTTATGTTGGCAGTGTAACTTACAGGAAGTTTTTTGATGTTTTTAAAACATCTAGGATGCAAACTTTTCCCGATAACTAAAAGTTTCCTTTTTTCGGTTCCCGTCACGTTCGCACAAACAAAAACTGTAACTCTTTGTTTAGAGAGCTTCCCACCAACGCACTTTTCATTTTTAAATTTGAAAGTCTTATCTGGAGTTAATTTATATATAAAAAATTCCGGCTTCATGTCCATTAAAGATGTCTTCATCTTTATATGATCGTCTAATTTCTGGCCAAGTGTTACGCACCCAATCGCCTGTAACGTTCAGATCTACGCATTTTGCCTCACCACAAATTTTTGCAAAGGAAATCGAGTGTCGGGCCTTAAATCGATCTAGCCATCCGTTGGAGCACGTAAAATGGCTGGCGCCGGCAGTGCTGTTACAGTGCTTATCGCTTGCATACAATGTATGTCTGTAGCCATGGGCTAGCGCGCGCGTGCACATATATACGTTTATATGAAATTTAGAGTAAAATATCTGAGAAATATTTGACGCTATAACAGAGTAGTACAATATTTAGTGACGTTAAAACCGGGAATTTTTATAATGTTAAAGATATCAGTTTGACCGGACTTATGACAAAATAACGCTACACCAGAGTTGACGTAACAGCCGAGGCCGTAATAACCAAGTTCCACTGTATATATAAAGATATTAACTCAAACATAATTTACATTAAAATGAACAAATTTTAATTTTATTGCCTGGCAACAAAATTATTTTATTTTTAACAATTACCATTGTTTCAAAACGTTTAAATAAATTTTCAAGTACTTTACTCTTGTTAAAACGTAAAAGGTTGCAGGTAAACTACCCATTCCCCTTAACCGATCTTCACCAAAATCGAAAGTCCTTGAGACCTCTACAATTCAGGGACGTACGCAAAAAATTATTTGATTCTGTTTGAATTTGCGGCTGTTATTGTTTGCCATAGAAAATACGCTTGATAAAAAAATGTTGCAGGTAAACTACCCCTTCCCCTTAACCGATCTTCACCAAAAACAACAGGTCTTGAGAACTCTACAATTTAGGGCTGTATGCAAATAATCCTTTGATTCTGTTTGAATTTGCGGCTGTTATCGTTTGCCATAGGAAATACCCTTGTTACAAAAACGTTGCAGGTAAACTACCCCTTTCCCTCAACCGATCTTCACCAAAAACAAAACGTCTTGAGAACTCTACAATTTAGGGCTATATGCAAATAATCGTTTGATTCTGTTTGAATTTGCGGCTGTTATCGTTTGCCATAGGAAATACCCTTGTTAAGACATAAAACTTTACAGGTAAACTACCCCTTTCCCTTAACCGATCTTCACCAAAAACAATAGGTCTTGAGAACTCTACAATTCAGGGCTGTATACGAAACATTATTTAATTCTGTTTGAATTTGCGGCTGTTATCGTTTGCCAAAAAAAATATCGGTATGGAGAACCATACATGACTTCCATATTCTAAGATTTATATTTAAAATCATTTTCAGCCAAACAGCCAGGCTGTGTCTTACCTGCCTTTTTATTGCTGTATTAAATGAAAAATATTATATTACATTAAAATGAAAAAATTATAATTTTATTGCCTGGCAACAAAATTATTTTATTTTTAACAATTACCATTGTTTCAAAAAGTTTATATAAATTTTCAAGTACTTTACTCTTGTTAAAACGTAAAAGGTTGCAGGTAAACTACCCCTTCCCCTTAACCGATCTTCACCAAAATCGAAAGTCATTGAGACCTCTACAATTCAGGGAGGTATGCAAAAAATTATTTGATTCTGTTTGAATTTGCGGCTGTTATCGTTTGCCATAGAAAATACGCTTGATAAAAAAACGTTGCAGGTAAACTACCCCTTCCCCTTAACCGATCTTCACCAAAAACAATAGGTCTTGAGTACTCTACAAATCAGGGCTGTATGCAAAACATTATTTGATTCTGTTTGAACTTGCGGCTGTTATCGTTTGCCATAGAAAATACCCTTGTTAAAAAAACGTTGCAGGTAAACTACCCCTTTCCCTTAACCGATCTTCACCAAAAACAACAGGTCTTGAGAACTCTACAATTTACGGCTGTATGCAAATAATCTTTTGATTCTGTTTGAATTTGCGGCTGTTATCGTTTGCCATAGGAAATACCCTTGTTAAAACATAAAACTTTACAGGTAAACTACCCCTTTCCCTTAACCGATCTTCACCAAAAACAATAGGTCTTGAGAACTCTACAATTCAGGGCTGTATGCAAAACATTAGTTGATTCTGTTTGAATTTGCGGCTGTTATCGTTTGCCAAAAAAAAAATTTCCCTTGATAAAAAAAAACGTTGCCGGTAAACTACCCCTTTCCCTCAACCGATCTTCACCAAAAACAATAGGTCGCGAGTACTCTACAAATCAGTATGCAAAAAATTATTTGATTCTGTTTGAATTTGCGGCAGTTATCGTTTGCCATAGAAAAAAAATCTATAGACAGACAGACAGACAGACACACAGACACACAGACACTTTTCGGAAAACGACTTTTTTTCATGTTTTGAGTGTAGTAGAATCAGAATCTGCAATAATCTCGAACACGATTTTTTTTGCCATCACCATACTTCCATTCCTTAAGGAATATGGAAGTAATATCGGTATGGAGAACCACACATGACTTCCATATTCTAAGATTTATATTTAAAATCATTTTCGAAATGAAATATTACCATAGAAACTACTTCTTTCTACTTACTGCTTCAGCCTTAACCACAGTACTGTGGTCACTAATGTATACCACCTCACGTTATCGCACTCGATTTTCACTGATGGTGGAAGTCGATGGCATTGCCGAAATGTCTGGTTTTGTAGAAAACATTGGACTACGGCCAAATATCCCGGGAAGGAATTTTAACAAAAACTACTTCTTTGTTGCCGATAACGTTGTACACATATATATCAGTGGCGAAGTTACATGGAGGCAATTGAGGCAATGCCTACCCTAAAAAATTCTGTAGAATAAAAATTATAAATACGTATGAACTACATAACGAAAAGATTATACATTGTTACTGCGACTGTCAAATTTATTAAACCGAAACGTGCTTTATTGAGCGACCGCTAGATGGTGACAGGTGAGATTCGGCATAGTTCGTTTAAAGCGAATGAGGCAACCTGAATTTGCCTCAGCGTTTTTTGTATACATCGTATGTAAGCAATGTAGTGGTGAGATAGGGAAGTGTAGGGAGGGGGGATTGTCCCGCGCTGTACACATAGAGCGTTGAGGCATGCCTCACTTCTGTGGTCCAAACAGTTAAGTTAAAGCGCCTGTGTTGTTTCTAAGTGTTTATTTTATGCGGTTATTAAAAGTGTCACTGTCATTCCGCTGAACTAACAGATGATCAAGATTGTTATTTGAATTATTTGTAACATTAAACATATATATAGAAACTAATCAAGTTTAAAAATTTGAAGTTCAATCAGTTGTATTATTGTGTATGACTAATACAAGGATTGTTCAATAGACACACGTATAGAGCTGTAAAGCATTTTTTATTCAACGATTTTAAAAGATGTCTCCAATAACATTAAGACATGAGTTCCACTGTTGCGCTAACCTGTAGATTCCCTGCTAGTAAAATTCTTACGGCTCTTTGTGGAACCATTCGGTTACAGCAAACACTACCTCAGCGTCCGATTTGACCCACCGTCCTTTTAGTGATTCCTTAAAAAAAATTTAAGATAAGATTTTTGCCTACCCATTCATTAACTACTAGCTTCGCCAGTAAGCAAATTGATGTCCATTTTTTCGGCTTGCACGCGTTATGTTGGTGTGGGTTTCGGCACTTTCCATTTAAAAAGCGTGCAAACGTAAGAAAATAAACATGAGTGAGGCCAGAAATAACGTGAATAGTGTGTGTGTGTGTGTGTGTGTGTGTGTGTGTGTGTGTGTGTGTGTGTGTGTGTGTGTTTGTGTCTTACCTGCCTTTTTATTGCCGTATTAAATGAAAAATATTATATTACATTAAAATGAAAAAATTTTAATTTTATTGCCTGGCAACAAAATTATTTTATTTTTAACAATTACCATTGTTTCAAAAAGTTTAAATAAATTTTCAAGTACTTTACTCTTGTTAAAACGTAAAAGGTTGCAGGTAAACTACCCCTTCCCCTTAACAGATCTTCACCAAAATCGAAAATCCTTGAGACCTCTACAATTCAGGGACGTATGCAAAAAATTATTTGATTCTGTTTGAATTTGCAGCTGTTATCGTTTGCCATAAAAAATACGCTTGATAAAAAAACGTTGCTGGTAAACTACCCCTTCCCCTTAACCGATCTTCAACAAAAACAAAAGGTCTTGAGTACTCTATAAATCAGGGCTGTATGCAAAACATTAGTTGATTCTGTTTGAATTTGCGGCTGTTATCGTTTGCCATAGAAAATACACTTGTTAAAAAAACGTTGCTGGTAAACTACCCCTTTCCCTCAACCGATCTTCACCAAAAACAATAGGTCTTGAGAACTCTACAATTTAGGGCTGTATGCAAATAATCGTTTGATTCTGATTGAATTTGCGGCTGTTATCGTTTGCCATAGGAAATACCCTTATTAAAACATAAAACGTTACAGGTAAACTACCCCTTTGCCTCAACCGATCTTCACCAAAAACCATACGTCGTGAGTACTCTACAAATTAGGGCTGTATGCAAAAAATTATTTCATTCTGTTTGAATTTGCGGCAGTTATCGTTTGCCATAGAAAAAAAATCTACAGACACACAGACAGACAGACACACACACAGACACTTTTCGGAAAACGACTTTTTTCATGTTTTGAGTGTAGTACAATCAGAATCTGCAATAATCTCGAACACGATTATTTTTGCCATCACCGTACTTCCATTCCTTAAGGAATATGGAAGTAAAACCCTTGTTAAAAAAACGTTGCAGGTAAACTACCCCTTCCCCTCAACCGATCTTCACCAAAAACAATAGGTCTTGAGAACTCTACAATTTAGGGCTGTATGCAAATAATCTTTTGATTCTGTTTGAATTTGCGGCTGTTATCGTTTGCCATAGAAAATACACTTGTTAAAAAAACGATGCTGGTAAACTACCCCTTTCCCTCAACCGATCTTCACCAAAAACCATACGTCGTGAGTACTCTACAAATTAGGGCTGTATGCAAAAAATTATTTCATTCTGTTTGAATTTGCGGCAGTTATCGTTTGCCATAGAAAAAAAATCTACAGACACACAGACAGACAGACACACACACAGACACTTTTCGGAAAACGACTTTTTTCATGTTTTGAGTGTAGTACAATCAGAATCTGCAATAATCTCGAACACGATTATTTTTGCCATCACCATACTTCCATTCCTTAAGGAATATGGAAGTAAAACCCTTGTTAAAAAAACGTTGCAGGTAAACTACCCCTTCCCCTCAACCGATCTTCACCAAAAACAATAGGTCTTGAGAACTCTACAATTTAGGGCTGTATGCAAATAATCTTTTGATACTGTTTGAATTTGCGGCTGTTATCGTTTGCCATAGGAAATACCCTTGTTAAAACATAAAACGTTACAGGTAAACTACCCCTTTGCCTCAACCGATCTTCACCAAAAACAATACGTCGTGAGTATTCTAAAAATTAGGGCTGTATGCAAAAAATTATTTCATTCTGTTTGAATTTGCGGCAGTTATCGTTTGCCATAGAAAAAAAATCTACAGACACAGACAGACAGACACACACACAGACACTTTTCGGAAAACGACTTTTTTCATGTTTTGAGTGTAGTACAATCAGAATCTGCAATAATCTCGAACACGATTATTTTTGCCATCACCATACTTCCATTCCTTAAGGAATATGGAAATAAAACCCTTGTTAAAAAAACGTTGCAGGTAAACTACCCCTTCCCCTCAACCGATCTTCACCAAAAACAATAGGTCTTGAGAACTCTACAATTTAGGGCTGTATGCAAATAATCTTTTGATTCTGTTTGAATTTGCGGCTGTTATCGTTTGCCATAGGAAATACCCTTGTTAAAACATAAAACGTTACAGGTAAACTACCCCTTTCCCTCAACCGATCTTCACCAAAATCAACAGATCTTGAGACCTCTACAACACAGGGCTGTATGCGAAACATTATTTTATTCTGTTTGAATTTGCGGCTGTTATCGTTTGCCAAACAAACAAAATTACCCTTGCTAAAAAAAAACCGTTGCAGGTAAACTACCCCTTTCCCTTAACCGATCTTCACCAAAAACAATAGGTCGCGAGTATTCTGCAAATGAGGGCTGTATGCAAAAAATTATTTGATTCTGTTTGAATTTGCGGCAGTTATCGTTTGCCATAAAAAAAAATCTACAGACACACAGACACATAGACAGACAGACAGACAGACACACACACATACACTTTTCGGAAAACGACTTTTTTTCATGTTTTGAGTGTAGTAGAATCAGAATCTGCAATAATCTCGAACACGATTTTTTTTGCCATCACCATACTTCCATTCCTTAAGGAATATGGAAGTAAATATCGGTATGGAGAACCATACATGACTTCCATATTCTAAGACTTATAATCTGAAATATGCTTTCCTGCCAAGCACGATATATTTTCTAATATATACATAATTTACATTAAAATGAAAAAATTATAATTTTATTGCCTGGCAACAAAATTATTTTATTTTTAACAATTACCATTGTTTGAAAAAGTTTAAATGAATTTTCAAGTACTTTACTCTTGTTAAAACGTAAAAGGTTGCAGGTAAACTACCCCTTCCCCTTAACCGATCTTCACCAAAATCTAATGGCCTTGAGTCCTCTACAATTCACTGATGTATGCAAACAATTATTTGATTCTGTTTGAATTTGCGGCAGTTATCGTTTGCCATAGAAAATACGCTTTATAACAAACGTTGCAGGTAAACTACCCCTTCCCCTTAACCGATCTTCACCAAAAACAATAGGTCTTGAGTACTCTACAAACCAGGGCGGTATACAGAAAATTATTTGATTATGTTTGAATTTGCGGCTGTTATCGTTTGCCATAGAAAATAACCTTGTTAAGAAAACGTTGTAGGTAAACTACCCCTTACCCTTAACCGATCTTCACCAAAAACAATAGATCTTGAGAACTCTACAATTTAGCGCTGTATGCAAATAATCATTTGATTCTGTTTAAATTTGCGGCTGTTATCGTTTGCCATAGGAAATACCCTTGTTAAAACAAAAAACGTTACAGGTAAACTACCCCTTTCCCTTAACCAATCGTCACCAAAAACAACAGGTCTTGAGAACTCTACAATTCAGGGCTGTATGCGAAACATTATTTGATTCTGTTTGAATTTGCGGCTGTTATCGTTTGCCAAACAAACAAAATTACCCTTGCTAAAAAAAAACCGTTGCAGGTAAACTACCCCTTTCACTCAACCGATCTTCACCAAAAAAAAAAGTCGCGAGTACTCTGCAAATCAGGTCTGCATGCAAAAAATTATTTGATTCTGTTTGAATTTGCGGCAGTTATCGTTTGCCATAGAAAAAAAATCTAAAGACACACAGACAGACAGACACCCAGACAGACACACACACAGAAACTTTTCGGAAAACGACTTTTTTTCATGTATTGAGTGTAGTAGAATCAGAATCTGCAATAATCTCGAACACGATTTTTTTTGCCATCACCATACTTCCATTACTTAAGGAATATGAAAGTAATTACCCTTGATAAAAAACCGTTGCTGGTAAACGACCCCTTTCTCTTAACATATCTTCACCAAAAACGATAGGTCTTGATAACTCTACAATTCAGGGTTGTATGTAAAATATTTTGTGATTTTGTTTGAATTTGCGGCTGTTATCGTTTGCCATACAAAATACCCTTGATAAAACAAAAAACGTGGCAGGTAAACTACCCCTTTCCCTCAAACGATCTTCACCAAAAACAACAGGTCTTTAGTACTCAATACGTCAGGGCTGTATGCAAAAACGTATTTGATTCTGTTTGAATTTGCGGTTCTTATCGTTTACCATAAAAAATACCCTTTTAAAACATAAAACGTTGCAGGTAAACTACCCCTTTCCTTAACCGATCTTCACCAAAACCAAAAGGTCTTGAGAACTCTACAATTCAGGGCAGTATGCAAAACATTATTTGATTATGTTTGAATTTGCGGCTGTTATCGTTTGCCATAGGAAATACCCTTGTTAAAACATAAAACGTTGCAGGTAAACTACCCCTTTCCCTTAACCGATCTTTACCAAAATCTACAGGTCTTGCGATCCCTACAATTCAGGGCTGTATGCGAAACATTATTTGATTCTGTTTGAATTTGCGGCTGTTATCGTTTGCCATAGAAAATACCCTTGTTAAAAAAACGTTGCTGGTAAACTACCCCTTTCCCTCAACCGAACTTCACCAAAAACAATAGGTCTTGAGAACTCTACAATTTAGGACTGTATGCAAATAATCGTTTGATTCTGATTGAATTTGCGGCTGTTATCGTTTGCCATAGGAAATACCCTTGTTAAAACATAAAACGTTACAGGTAAACTACCCCTTTCCCTTAACCGATCTTCACCAAAAACAATAGGTCTTGAAAACTCTACAATTGAGGGCTGTATACGAAACATTATTTAATTTCGTTTGAATTTGCGGCTATCGTTTGCCAAAAAAAATTTCCCTTGATAAAAAAAAAACCGTTGCAGGTAAACTACCCCTTTGCCTCAACCGATCTTCACCAAAAACAACAGGTCGTGAGTACTCTACAAATCAGGGCTGTATGCAAAAAATTATTTGATTCTGTTTGAACTAGCGGCAGTTATCGTTTGCCATAGAAAAAAAATCTATAGACACACAGACAGACAGACACACACACAGACACTTTTCGGAAAACGACTTTTTTCATGTTTTGAGTGTACTACAATCAGAATCTGCAATAATCTCGAACACGATTTTTTTTGCCATCACCATACTTCCATTCCTTAAGGAATATGGAAGTAAATAAACTACCCCTTCACCTTAACCGATCTTCACCAAAATCGAAAGTCATTGAGACCTCTACAATTCAGGGACGTATGCAAAAAATTATTTGATTCTGTTTGAATTTGCGGCTGTTATCGTTTGCCATAGAAAATACACTTATTAAAAAAACGTTGCTGGTAAACTACCCCTTCCCCTTAACCGATCTTCACCAATAACAATACGTCTTGAGTACTCTACAAATCAGGGCTGTATGCAAAACATTATTTGATTCTGTTTGAATTTGCGGCTGTTATAGTTTGCCATAGAAAATACCCTTGTTAAAAAAACGTTGCTCGTAAACTACCCCTTTGCCTCAACCGATCTTCACCAAAAACAAAAGGTCTTGAGAACTCTACAATTTAGGGCTGTATGCAAATAATCTTTTGATTCTGTTTGAATTTGCGGCTGTTATCGTTTGCCATAGGAAATACCCTTGTTAAAACAAAAAACGTTACAGGTAAACTACCCCTTTCCCTTAACCAATCGTCACCAAAAACAACAGATCTTGAGAACTCTACAACTCAGGGCTGTATGCGAAACATTATTTGATTCTGTTTGAATTTGCGGCTGTTATCGTTTGCCAAACAAACAAAATTACCCTTGCTAAAAAAAAACCGTTGCAGGTAAACTACCCCTTTCACTCAACCGATCTTCACCAAAAACAAAAGTCGCGAGTACTCTGCAAATCAGGTCTGCATGCAAAAAATTATTTGATTCTGTTTGAATTTGCGGCAGTTATCGTTTGCCATAGAAAAAAAATCTAAAGACACACAGACAGACAGACACCCAGACAGACACACACACAGAAACTTTTCGGAAAACGACTTTTTTTCATGTATTGAGTGTAGTAGAATCAGAATCTGCAATAATCTCGAACACGATTTTTTTTGCCATCACCATACTTCCATTACTTAAGGAATATGAAAGTAATTACCCTTGATAAAAAACCGTTGCTGGTAAACGACCCCTTTCTCTTAACATATCTTCACCAAAAACGATAGGTCTTGATAACTCTACAATTCAGGGTTGTATGTAAAATATTTTGTGATTTTGTTTGAATTTGCGGCTGTTATCGTTTGCCATACAAAATACCCTTGATAAAACAAAAAACGTGGCCGGTAAACTACCCCTTTCCCTCAAACGATCTTCACCAAAAACAACAGGTCTTTAGTACTCAATACGTCAGGGCTGTATGCAAAAACGTATTTGATTCTGTTTGAATTTGCGGTTCTTATCGTTTACCATAAAAAATACCCTTTTAAAACATAAAACGTTGCAGGTAAACTACCCCTTTCCTTAACCGATCTTCACCAAAACCAAAAGGTCTTGAGAACTCTACAATTCAGGGCAGTATGCAAAACATTATTTGATTATGTTTGAATTTGCGGCTGTTATCGTTTGCCATAGGAAATACCCTTGTTAAAACATAAAACGTTGCAGGTAAACTACCCCTTTCCCTTAACCGATCTTTACCAAAATCTACAGGTCTTGCGATCCCTACAATTCAGGGCTGTATGCGAAACATTATTTGATTCTGTTTGAATTTGCGGCTGTTATCGTTTGCCATAGAAAATACCCTTGTTAAAAAAACGTTGCTGGTAAACTACCCCTTTCCCTCAACCGAACTTCACCAAAAACAATAGGTCTTGAGAACTCTACAATTTAGGACTGTATGCAAATAATCGTTTGATTCTGATTGAATTTGCGGCTGTTATCGTTTGCCATAGGAAATACCCTTGTTAAAACATAAAACGTTACAGGTAAACTACCCCTTTCCCTTAACCGATCTTCACCAAAAACAATAGGTCTTGAAAACACTACAATTGAGGGCTGTATACGAAACATTATTTAATTTCGTTTGAATTTGCGGCTATCGTTTGCCAAAAAAAATTTCCCTTGATAAAAAAAAAACCGTTGCAGGTAAACTACCCCTTTGCCTCAACCGATCTTCACCAAAAACAACAGGTCGTGAGTACTCTACAAATCAGGGCGGTATGCAAAAAATTATTTGATTCTGTTTGAACTAGCGGCAGTTATCGTTTGCCATAGAAAAAAAATCTATAGACACACAGACAGACAGACACACACACAGACACTTTTCGGGAAACGACTTTTTTCATGTTTTGAGTGTACTACAATCAGAATCTGCAATAATCTCGAACACGATTTTTTTTGCCATCACCATACTTCCATTCCTTAAGGAATATGGAAGTAAATAAACTACCCCTTCACCTTAACCGATCTTCACCAAAATCGAAAGTCATTGAGACCTCTACAATTCAGGGACGTATGCAAAAAATTATTTGATTCTGTTTGAATTTGCGGCTGTTATCGTTTGCCATAGAAAATACACTTATTAAAAAAACGTTGCTGGTAAACTACCCCTTCCCCTTAACCGATCTTCACCAATAACAATACGTCTTGAGTACTCTACAAATCAGGGCTGTATGCAAAACATTATTTGATTCTGTTTGAATTTGCGGCTGTTATCGTTTGCCATAGAAAATACCCTTGTTAAAAAAACGTTGCTCGTAAACTACCCCTTTGCCTCAACCGATCTTCACCAAAAACAAAAGGTCTTGAGAACTCTACAATTTAGGGCTGTATGCAAATAATCTTTTGATTCTGTTTGAATTTGCGGCTCTTATCGTTTGCCATAGGAAATACCCTTGTTAAAACATAAAACGTTACAGGTAAACTACCCCTTTCCCTTAACCGATCTTCACCAAAATCAACAGATCTTGAGAACTCTACAAATCAGGGCTGTATGCGAAACATTATTTGATTCTGTTTGAATTTGCGGCTGTTATCGTTTGCCAAACAAACAAAATTACCCTTGCTAAAAAAAAACCGTTGCAGGTAAACTACCCCTTTCCCTCAACCGATCTTCACCAAAAACAATATGTCGCGAGTGCTCTGCAAATGAGAGCTGTATGCAAAAAATTATTTGATTCTGTTTGAATTTGCGGCAGTTATCGTTTGCCATAGAAAAAAAATCTACAGACACATAGACACACAGACAGACAGACAGACAGACAGACAGACAGACAGATAGACAGGTAGACACACAGACACTTTTCGGAAAACGACTTTTTTTCATGTTTTGAGTGTAGTAGAATCAGAATATGCAATAATCTCGAACACGATTTTTTTTGCCATCACCATACTTCCATTCCTTAAGGAATATGGAAGTAAAAATCGGTATGGAGAACCATACATGACTTCCATATTCTAAGATTTATATTTAAATCTTAATATCGCCTGCCAAGCGCGATATATTTTCTCTTATACATGATTTACATTAAAATGAAAAAATTTTAATTTTATTGCCTGGCAACAAAATTATTTTATTTTTAACAATTACCATTGTTTGAAAAAGTTTAAATAAATTTTCAAGTACTTTACTCTTGTTAAAACGTAAAAGGTTGCAGGTAAACTACCCCTTCCCCTTAACCGATCTTCACCAAAATCTAAAGTCCTTGAGACGTCTACAATTCAGGGACGTATGCAGAAAATTATTTGATTCTGTTTGAATTTGCGGCAGTTATCGTTTGCCATAGAAAATACGCTTGATAAAAAAACGTTGCGGGTATACTACCCCTTCCCCTTAACCGATCTTCACCAAAAACAATAGGTCTTGAGTACTCTACAAATCAGGGCTGCATGCAAAACATTATTTGATTCTGTTTGAATTTGCGGCTGTTATCGTTTGCCATAGAAAATACCCTTGTTAAAAAAACGTTGCAGGTAAACTACCCCTTTCCCTCAACCGATCTTCACCAAAAATAGGTCTTGAGAACTCTACAATTTAGGGCTGTATGCAAATAATCTTTTGATTCTGTTTGAATTTGCGGCTGTTATCGTTTGCCATAGGAAATACCCTTGTTAAAACATAAAACGTTAGAGGTAAACTACCCCTTTCCCTTAACCGATCTTCACCAAAAACAATAGGTCTTGAGAACTCTACAATTCAGTGCTGTATACGAAACATTATTTGATTCTGTTTGAATTTGCGGCTGTTATCGTTTGCAAAAAAAATTTCCCTTGATAAAAAAAAACTGTTGCAGGTAAACTACCCCTTTCCCTCAACCGATTTTCACCAAAAACAACAGGTCGCGAGTACTCTACAAAACAGGGCTGTATGCAAAAAATTATTTGATTCTGTTTGAATTTGCGGCTGTTATCGTTTGCCAAACAAACAAAATTACCCTTGCTAAAAAAAAACCGTTGCAGGTAAACTACCCCTTTCCCTCAACCGATCTTCACCAGAAACAATGGGTCGCGAGTCCTCTGCAAATCAGGACTGTATGCAAAACATTATTTGATTCTGTTTGAATTTGCGGCTGTTATCGTTTGCCATAGAAAATACCCTTATTAAAAAAACGTTGCTGGTAAACTACCCCTTTCCCTTAACCGATCTTCACCAAAAATAATAGGTCTTGAGTACTCTACAAATCAGGGCTGTATGCAAAACATTATTTGATTCTGTTTGAATTTGCGGCTGTTATCGTTTGCCATATAAAATACCCTTGTTAAAAAAACGTTGCAGGTAAACTACCCCTTTCCCTCAACCGAACTTCACCAAAAACAATAGGTCTTGAGAACTCTAAAATTTAGGGCTTTATGCAAATAATCTTTTGATTCTGTTTGAATTTGCGGCTGTTATCGTTTGCCATAAGAAATACCCTTGTTAAAACATAAAACGTTACAGGTAAACTACCCCTTTCCCTTAACCGATCTTCACCAAAATCAACAGATCTTGAGAACTCTACAATTCAGGGCTGCATACGAAACATTATTTGATTCTGTTTGAATTTGCGGCTGTTATCGTTTGTCAAACAAACAAAATTACCCTTGATAAAAAAAAACCGTTGCAGGTAAACTACCCCTATCCCTCAACCGATCTTCACCAAAAACAACAAATCGCGAGTACTCTGCAAATCAGGGCAGCATGAAAAAAATTATTTGATTCTGTTTGAATTTGCGGAAGTTATCGTTTGCCATAGAAAAAAAATCTACAGACACACAGACACACAGACAGACAGACACACAGACAGACAGACAGACACACACACAGACACTTTTCGGAAAACGACTATTTTTCATGTTTTGAGTGTAGTAGAATCAGAATCTGCAATAATCTCGAACACGATTTTTTTTGCCATCACCATACTTCCATTCCTTAAGGAATATGGAAGTAAAACCCTTGTTAAAAAAACGTTGCAGGTAAACTACCCCTTTCCCTCAACCGATCTTCACCAAAAACAATAGGTCTTGAGAACTCTACAATTTAGGGCTGTATGCAAATAATCTTTTGATTCAGTTTGAATTTGCGGCTGTTATCGTTTGCCATAGGAAATACCCTTGTTAAAACATAAAACGTTGCAGGTAAACTACCCCTTTCCCTTAACCGATCTTCACCAAAAACAACAGGTCTTGAGTACTCTACAAATCAGGGCTGTATGCAAAACATCATTTGATTCTGTTTGAATTTGCGGCTGTTATCGTTTGCCATAAGAAATACCCTTGTTAAAACATAAAACGTTACAGGTAAACTACCCCTTTCCCTCAACCGATCTTCACCAAAAACAACAAGTCGCGAGTACTCTGCAAATCAGGGCTGCATGCAAAAAATTATTTGATTCTGTTTGAATTTGCGGCAGTTATCGTTTGCCATAGAAAAAAATCTACAGACACACAGACAGACAGACACTTTCCGGAAAACGACTTTTTTTCATGTTTTGAGTGTACTAGAATCAGAATCTGCAATAATCTCGAACACGATTTTTTTTGCCATCACCATACTTCCATTCCTTAAGGAATATGGAAGTAAAACCCTTGTTAAAAAAACGTTGCAGGTAAACTACCCCTTTCCCTCAACCGATCTTCACCAAAAACAATATGTCTTGAGAACTCTACAATTTAGGGCTGTATGCAAATACTCTTTTGATTCTGTTTGAATTTGCGGCTGTTATCGTTTGCCATAGGAAATACCCTTGTTAAAACATAAAACGTTACTGGTAAACTACCCCTTTCCCTTAACCGATCTTCACCAAAAACAATAGGTCTTGAGTACTCTACAAATCAGGGCTGTATGCAAAACATTATTTGATTCTGTTTGAATTTGCGGCTGTTATCGTTTGCTATAGAAAATACCCTTGTTAAAAAAACGTTGCCGGTAATCTACCCCTTCCCATTAACCGATCTTCACCAAAATAGAAAGTCATTGAGACCTCTACAATTCAGGGACGTATGCAAAAAATTATTTGATTCTGTTTGAATTTGCGGCTGTTATATTTTGCCATAGAAAATACGCTTGATAAAAAAATGTTGCTGGTAAACTACCCCTTCCCCATAACAGATCTTCACCAATAACAATACGTATTGAGTACTCTACAAATCAGGGCTGTATGCAAAACATTATTTGATTCTGTTTGAATTTGCGGCTGTTATCGTTTGCCATAGAAAATACCCTTGTTAAAAAAACGTTGCTCGTAAACTACACCTTTCCCTCAACCGATCTTCACCAAAAACAATAGGTCTTGAGAACTCTACAATTTAGGGCAGTATGCAAATAATCTTTTGATTCTGTTTGAATTTGCGGCTGTTATCGTTTGCCATAGGAAATACCCTTGTTAAAACATAAAACGTTACAGGTAAACTACCCCTTTCCCTTAACCGATCTTCACCAAAATCAACAGATCTTGAGAACTCTACAAATCAGGGCTGTATGCGAAACATTATTTGATTCTGTTTGAATTTGCGGCAGTTATCGTTTGCCATAGAAAAAAATCTACAGACACACAGACAGACAGACACTTTCCGGAAAACGACTTTTTTTCATGTTTTGAGTGTACTAGAATCAGAATCTGCAATAATCTCGAACACGATTTTTTTTGCCATCACCATACTTCCATTCCTTAAGGAATATGGAAGTAAAACCCTTGTTAAAAAAACGTTGCAGGTAAACTACCCCTTTCCCTCAACCGATCTTCACCAAAAACAATATGTCTTGAGAACTCTACAATTTAGGGCTGTATGCAAATAATCTTTTGATTCTGTTTGAATTTGCGGCTGTTATCGTTTGCCATAGGAAATACCCTTGTTAAAACATAAAACGTTACTGGTAAACTACCCCTTTCCCTTAACCGATCTTCACCAAAAACAATAGGTCTTGAGTACTCTACAAATCAGGGCTGTATGCAAAACATTATTTGATTCTGTTTGAATTTGCGGCTGTTATCGTTTGCTATAGAAAATACCCTTGTTAAAAAAACGTTGCCGGTAATCTACCCCTTCCCATTAACCGATCTTCACCAAAATAGAAAGTCATTGAGACCTCTACAATTCAGGGACGTATGCAAAAAATTATTTGATTCTGTTTGAATTTGCGGCTGTTATAGTTTGCCATAGAAAATACGCTTGATAAAAAAATGTTGCTGGTAAACTACCCCTTCCCCATAACAGATCTTCACCAATAACAATACGTATTGAGTACTCTACAAATCAGGGCTGTATGCAAAACATTATTTGATTCTGTTTGAATTTGCGGCTGTTATCGTTTGCCATAGAAAATACCCTTGTTAAAAAAACGTTGCTCGTAAACTACACCTTTCCCTCAACCGATCTTCACCAAAAACAATAGGTCTTGAGAACTCTACAATTTAGGGCAGTATGCAAATAATCTTTTGATTCTGTTTGAATTTGCGGCTGTTATCGTTTGCCATAGGAAATACCCTTGTTAAAACATAAAACGTTACAGGTAAACTACCCCTTTCCCTTAACCGATCTTCACCAAAATCAACAGATCTTGAGAACTCTACAAATCAGGGCTGTATGCGAAACATTATTTGATTCTGTTTGAATTTGCGGCTGTTATCGTTTGCCAAACAAACAAAATTACCCTTGCTAAAAAAAAACCGTTGCCGGTAAACTACCCCTTTCCCTCAACCGATCTTCACCAAAAACAATAGGTCGCGAGTGCTCTGCAAATGAGAGCAGTATGCAAAAAATTATTTGATTCTGTTTGAATTTACGGCAGTTATCGTTTGCCATAGACAAAAAATCTACAGACACATAGACACACAGACAGACAAACAGACAGACAGACAGACAGACAGACAGACAGACAGGTAGACACACAGACACTTTTCGGAAAACGACTTTTTTTCATGTTTTGAGTGTAGTAGAATCAGAATCTGCAATAATCTCGAACACGATTTTTTTTGCCATCACCATACTTACATTCCTTAAGGAATATGGAAGTAAAAATCGGTATGGAGAACCATACATGACTTCCATATTCTAAGATTTATATTTAAATCTTAATATCGCCTGCCAAGCGCGATATATTTTCTCTTATACATGATTTACATTAAAATGAAAAAATTTTAATTTTATTGCCTGGCAACAAAATTATTTTATTTTTAACAATTACCATTGTTTGAAAAAGTTTAAATAAATTTTCAAGTACTTTACTCTTGTTAAAACGTAAAAGGTTGCAGGTAAACTACCCCTTCCCCTTAACCAATCTTCACCAAAATCTAAAGTCCTTGAGACGTCTACAATTCAGGGACGTATGCAGAAAATTATTTGATTCTGTTTGAATTTGCGGCAGTTATCGTTTGCCATAGAAAATACGCTTGATAAAAAAACGTTGCGGGTATACTACCCCTTCCCCTTAACCGATCTTCACCAAAAACAATAGGTCCTGAGTACTCTACAAATCAGGGCTGCATGCAAAACATTATTTGATTCTGTTTGAATTTGCGGCTGTTATCGTTTGCCATAGAAAATACCCTTGTTAAAAAAACGTTGCAGGTAAACTACCCCTTTCCCTCAACCGATCTTCACCAAAAATAGGTCTTGAGAACTCTACAATTTAGGGCTGTATGCAAATAATCTTTTGATTCTGTTTGAATTTGCGGCTGTTATCGTTTGCCATAGGAAATACCCTTGTTAAAACATAAAACGTTAGAGGTAAACTACCCCTTTCCCTTAACCGATCTTCACCAAAAACAATAGGTCTTGAGAACTCTACAATTCAGTGCTGTATACGAAACATTATTTGATTCTGTTTGAATTTGCGGCTGTTATCGTTTGCAAAAAAAAATTTCCCTTGATAAAAAAAAACTGTTGCAGGTAAACTACCCCTTTCCCTCAACCGATTTTCACCAAAAACAACAGGTCGCGAGTACTCTACAAAACAGGGCTGTATGCAAAAAATTATTTGATTCTGTTTGAATTTGCGGCTGTTATCGTTTGCCAAACAAACAAAATTACCCTTGCTAAAAAAAAACCGTTGCAGGTAAACTACCCCTTTCCCTCAACCGATCTTCACCAGAAACAATGGGTCGCGAGTCCTCTGCAAATCAGGACTGTATGCAAAACATTATTTGATTCTGTTTGAATTTGCGGCTGTTATCGTTTGCCATAGAAAATACCCTTATTAAAAAAACGTTGCTGGTAAACTACCCCTTTCCCTTAACCGATCTTCACCAAAAATAATAGGTCTTGAGTACTCTACAAATCAGGGCTGTATGCAAAACATTATTTGATTCTGTTTGAATTTGCGGCTGTTATCGTTTGCCATATAAAATACCCTTGTTAAAAAAACGTTGCAGGTAAACTACCCCTTTCCCTCAACCGAACTTCACCAAAAACAATAGGTCTTGAGAACTCTAAAATTTAGGGCTTTATGCAAATAATCTTTTGATTCTGTTTGAATTTGCGGCTGTTATCGTTTGCCATAAGAAATACCCTTGTTAAAACATAAAACGTTACAGGTAAACTACCCCTTTCCCTTAACCGATCTTCACCAAAATCAACAGATCTTGAGAACTCTACAATTCAGGGCTGCATACGAAACATTATTTGATTCTGTTTGAATTTGCGGCTGTTATCGTTTGTCAAACAAACAAAATTACCCTTGATAAAAAAAAACCGTTGCAGGTAAACTACCCCTTTCCCTCAACCGATCTTCACCAAAAACAACAAATCGCGAGTACTCTGCAAATCAGGGCTGCATGCAAAAAATTATTTGATTCTGTTTGAATTTGCGGAAGTTATCGTTTGCCATAGAAAAAAAATCTACAGACACACAGACACACAGACAGACAGACACACAGACAGACAGACAGACACACACACAGACACTTTTCGGAAAACGACTATTTTTCATGTTTTGAGTGTAGTAGAATCAGAATCTGCAATAATCTCGAACACGATTTTTTTTGCCATCACCATACTTCCATTCCTTAAGGAATATGGAAGTAAAACCCTTGTTAAAAAAACGTTGCAGGTAAACTACCCCTTTCCCTCAACCGATCTTCACCAAAAACAATAGGTCTTGAGAACTCTACAATTTAGGGCTGTATGCAAATAATCTTTTGATTCAGTTTGAATTTGCGGCTGTTATCGTTTGCCATAGGAAATACCCTTGTTAAAACATAAAACGTTGCAGGTAAACTACCCCTTTCCCTTAACCGATCTTCACCAAAAACAACAGGTCTTGAGTACTCTACAAATCAGGGCTGTATGCAAAACATCATTTGATTCTGTTTGAATTTGCGGCTGTTATCGTTTGCCATAAGAAATACCCTTGTTAAAACATAAAACGTTACAGGTAAACTACCCCTTTCCCTCAACCGATCTTCACCAAAAACAACTAGTCGCGAGTACTCTGCAAATCAGGGCTGCATGCAAAAAATTATTTGATTCTGTTTGAATTTGCGGCAGTTATCGTTTGCCATAGAAAAAAATCTACAGACACATAGACAGACAGACACTTTCCGGAAAACGACTTTTTTTCATGTTTTGAGTGTACTAGAATCAGAATCTGCAATAATCTCGAACACGATTTTTTTTGCCATCACCATACTTCCATTCCTTAAGGAATATGGAAGTAAAACCCTTGTTAAAAAAACGTTGCAGGTAAACTACCCCTTTCCCTCAACCGATCTTCACCAAAAACAATATGTCTTGAGAACTCTACAATTTAGGGCTGTATGCAAATAATCTTTTGATTCTGTTTGAATTTGCGGCTGTTATCGTTTGCCATAGGAAATACCCTTGTTAAAACATAAAACGTTACTGGTAAACTACCCCTTTCCCTTAACCGATCTTCACCAAAAACAATAGGTCTTGAGTACTCTACAAATCAGGGCTGTATGCAAAACATTATTTGATTCTGTTTGAATTTGCGGCTGTTATCGTTTGCTATAGAAAATACCCTTGTTAAAAAAACGTTGCCGGTAATCTACCCCTTCCCCTTAACCGATCTTCACCAAAATAGAATGTCATTGAGACCTCTACAATTCAGGGACGTATGCAAAAAATTATTTGATTCTGTTTGAATTTGCGGCTGTTATCGTTTGCCATAGAAAATACGCTTGATAAAAAAATGTTGCTGGTAAACTACCCCTTCCCCATAACAGATCTTCACCAATAACAATACGTATTGAGTACTCTACAAATCAGGGCTGTATGCAAAACATTATTTGATTCTGTTTGAATTTGCGGCTGTTATCGTTTGCCATAGAAAATACCCTTGTTAAAAAAACGTTGCTCGTAAACTACACCTTTCCCTCAACCGATCTTCACCAAAAACAATAGGTCTTGAGAACTCTACAATTTAGGGCAGTATGCAAATAATCTTTTGATTCTGTTTGAATTTGCGGCTGTTATCGTTTGCCATAGGAAATACCCTTGTTAAAACATAAAACGTTACAGGTAAACTACCCCTTTCCCTTAACCGATCTTCACCAAAATCAACAGATCTTGAGAACTCTACAAATCAGGGCTGTATGCGAAACATTATTTGATTCTGTTTGAATTTGCGGCTGTTATCGTTTGCCAAACAAACAAAATTACCCTTGCTAAAAAAAAACCGTTGCCGGTAAACTACCCCTTTCCCTCAACCGATCTTCACCAAAAACAATAGGTCGCGAGTGCTCTGCAAATGAGAGCAGTATGCAAAAAATTATTTGATTCTGTTTGAATTTGCGGCAGTTATCGTTTGCCATAGACAAAAAATCTACAGACACATAGACACACAGACAGACAAACAGACAGACAGACAGACAGACAGACAGACAGACAGGTAGACACACAGACACTTTTCGGAAAACGACTTTTTTTCATGTTTTGAGTGTAGTAGAATCAGAATCTGCAATAATCTCGAACACGATTTTTTTTGCCATCACCATACTTACATTCCTTAAGGAATATGGAAGTAAAAATCGGTATGGAGAACCATACATGACTTCCATATTCTAAGATTTATATTTAAATCTTAATATCGCCTGCCAAGCGCGATATATTTTCTCTTATACATGATTTACATTAAAATGAAAAAATTTTAATTTTATTGCCTGGCAACAAAATTATTTTATTTTTAACAATTACCATTGTTTGAAAAAGTTTAAATAAATTTTCAAGTACTTTACTCTTGTTAAAACGTAAAAGGTTGCAGGTAAACTACCCCTTCCCCTTAACCAATCTTCACCAAAATCTAAAGTCCTTGAGACCTCTACAATTCAGGGACGTATGCAGAAAATTATTTGATTCTGTTTGAATTTGCGGCAGTTATCGTTTGCCATAGAAAATACGCTTGATAAAAAAACGTTGCGGGTATACTACCCCTTCCCCTTAACCGATCTTCACCAAAAACAATAGGTCTTGAGTACTCTACAAATCAGGGCTGCATGCAAAACATTATTTGATTCTGTTTGAATTTGCGGCTGTTATCGTTTGCCATAGAAAATACCCTTGTTAAAAAAACGTTGCAGGTAAACTACCCCTTTCCCTCAACCAATCTTCACCAAAAATAGGTCTTGAGAACTCTACAATTTAGGGCTGTATGCAAATAATCTTTTGATTCTGTTTGAATTTGCGGCTGTTATCGTTTGCCATAGGAAATACCCTTGTTAAAACATAAAACGTTACAGGTAAACTACCCCTTTCCCTTAACCGATCTTCACCAAAAACAATAGGTCTTGAGAACTCTACAATTCAGTGCTGTATACGAAACATTATTTGATTCTGTTTGAATTTGCGGCTGTTATCGTTTGCAAAAAAAAAATTTCCCTTGATAAAAAAAAACTGTTGCAGGTAAACTACCCCTTTCCCTCAACCGATTTTCACCAAAAACAACAGTTCGCGAGTACTCTACAAAACAGGGCTGTATGCAAAAAATTATTTGATTCTGTTTGAATTTGCGGCTGTTATCGTTTGCCAAACAAACAAAATTACCCTTGCTAAAAAAAAAACCGTTGCAGGTAAACTACCCCTTTCCCTCAACCGATCTTCACCAAAAACAATAGGTCGCGAGTGCTCTGCAAATCAGGACTGTATGCAAAACATTATTTGATTCTGTTTGAATTTGCGGCTATTATCGTTTGCCATAGAAAATACCCTTATTAAAAAAACGTTGCTGGTAAACTACCCCTTTCCCTTAACCGATCTTCACCAAAAATAATAGGTCTTGAGTACTCTACAAATCAGGGCTGTATGCAAAACATTATTTGATTCTGTTTGAATTTGCGGCAGTTATCGTTTGCCATAGAAAACAAATCTACAGACACACAGACACACAGACAGACAGACACACACACACAGACACTTTTCGGAAAACGACTTTTTTCATGTTTTGAGTGTAGTAGAATCAGAATCTGCAATAATCTCGAACACGATTTTTTTTGCCATCACCATACTTCCATTCCTTAAGGAATATGGAAGTAAAACCCTTGTTAAAAAAACGTTGCAGGTAAACTACCCCTTTCCCTCAACCGATCTTCACCAAAAACAATAGGTCTTGAGAACTCTACAATTTAGGGCTGTATGCAAATAATCTTTTGATTCAGTTTGAATTTGCGGCAGTTATCGTTTGCCATAGAAAAAAAATCTATAGACAGACAGACAGACAGACACATAGACACACAGACACTTTTCGGAAAACGACTTTTTTTCATGTTTTGAGTGTAGTAGAATCAGAATCTGCAATAATCTCGAACACGATTTTTTTTGCCACCACCATACTTCCGTTCCTTAAGGAATATGGAAGTAATATCGGTATGGAGAACCACACATGACTTCCATATTCTAAGATTTATATTTAAAATCATTTTCGAAATGAAATATTACCATAGAAACTACTTCTTTCTACTTACTGCTTCAGCCTTAACCACAGTACTGTGGTCACTAATGTATACCACCTCACGTTATCGCACTCGATTTTCACTGATGGTGGAAGTCGATGGCATTGCCGAAATGTCTGGTTTTGTAGAAAACATTGGCCTACGGCCAAATATCCCGGGAAGGAATTTTAACAAAAACTACTTCTTTGTTGCCGATAACGTTGTACACATATATATCAGTGGCGAAGTTACATGGAGGCAATTGAGGCAATGCCTACCCTAAAAAATTCTGTAGAATAAAAATTATAAATACGTATGAACTACATAACGAAAAGATTATACATTGTTACTGCGACTGTCAAATTTATTAAACCGAAACGTGCTTTATTGAGCGACCGCTAGATGGTGACAGGTGAGATTCGGCATAGTTCGTTTAAAGCGAATGAGGCAACCTGAATTTGCCTCAGCGTTTTTTGTATACATCGTATGTAAGCAATGTAGTGGTGTGATAGGGAAGTGTTGGGAGGGGGGATTGTCCCGCGCTGTACACATAGAGCGTTGAGGCATGCCTCACTTCTGTGGTCCAAACAGTTAAGTTAAAGCGCCTGTGTTGTTTCTAAGTGTTTATTTTATGCGGTTATTAAAAGTGTCACTGTTATTCCGCTGAACTAACAGATGATCAAGATTGTTATTTGAATTATTTGTAACATTAAACATATATATAGAAACTAATCAAGTTTAAAAATTTGAAGTTCAATCAGTTGTATTATTGTGTATGACTAATACAAGGATTGTTCAATAGACACACGTATAGAGCTGTAAAGCATTTTTTATTCAACGATTTTAAAAGATGTCTCCAATAACATTAAGACATGAGTTCCACTGTTGCGCTAACCTGTAGATTCCCTGCTAGTAAAATTCTTACGGCTCTTTGTGGAACTATTCGGTTACAGCAAACACTACCTCAGCGTCCCATTTGACCCACCGTCCTTTTAGTGATTCCTTAAAAAAAATTTAAGATAAGATTTTTGCCTACCCATTCATTAACTACTAGCTTCGCCAGTAAGCAAATTGATGTCCATTTTTTCGGCTTGCACGCGTTATGTTGGTGTGGGTTTCGGCACTTTCCATTTAAAAAGCGTGCAAACGTAAGAAAATAAACATGAGTGAGGCCAGAAATAACGTGAATAGTGTGTGTGTGTGTGTGTGTGTGTGTGTGTGTGTGTGTGTGTGTGTGTGTGTGTGTGTGTGTGTGTGTGTGTGTTTGTGTCTTACCTGCCTTTTTATTGCCGTATTAAATGAAAAATATTATATTACATAAAAATGAAAAAATTTTAATTTTATTGCCTGGTAACAAAATTATTTTATTTTTAACAATTACCATTGTTTCAAAAAGTTTAAATAAATTTTCAAGTACTTTACTCTTGTTAAAACGTAAAAGGTTGCAGGTAAACTACCGCTTCCCCTTAACCGATCTTCACCAAAATCGAAAATCCTTGAGACCTCTACAATTCAGGGACGTATGCAAAAAATTATTTGATTCTGTTTGAATTTGCAGCTGTTATCGTTTGCCATAGAAAATACGCTTGATAAAAAAACGTTGCTGGTAAACTACCCCTTCCCCTTAACCGATCTTCAACAAAAACAATAGGTCTTGATTACTCTACAAATCAGGGCTGTATGCAAAACATTAGTTGATTCTGTTTGAATTTGCGGCTGTTATCGTTTGCCATAGAAAATACACTTGTTAAAAAAACGTTGCTGGTAAACTACCCCTTTCCCTCAACCGATCTTCACCAAAAACAATAGGTCTTGAGAACTCTACAATTTAGGGCTGTATGCAAACAATCGTTTGATTCTGATTGAATTTGCGGCTGTTATCGTTTGCCATAGGAAATACCCTTATTAAAACATAAAACGTTACAGGTAAACTACCCCTTTGCCTCAACCGATCTTCACCAAAAACAATACGTCGTGAGTACTCTACAAATTAGGGCTGTATGCAAAAAATTATTTGATTCTGTTTGAATTTGCGGCAGTTATCGTTTGCCATAGAAAAAAAATCTACAGACACACAGACAGACAGACACACACACAGACACTTTTCGGAAAACGACTTTTTTCATGTTTTGAGTGTAGTACAATCAGAATCTGCAATAATCTCGAACACGATTATTTTTGCCATCACCATACTTCCATTCCTTAAGGAATATGGAAGTAAAACCCTTGTTAAAAAAACGTTGCAGGTAAACTACCCCTTCCCCTCAACCGATCTTCACCAAAAACAATAGGTCTTGAGAACTCTACAATTTAGGGCTGTATGCAAATAATCTTTTGATTCTGTTTGAATTTGCGGCTGTTATCGTTTGCCATAGGAAATACCCTTGTTAAAACATAAAACGTTACAGGTAAACTACCCCTTTCCCTCAACCAATCTTCACCAAAAATAGGTCTTGAGAACTCTACAATTTAGGGCTGTATGCAAATAATCTTTTGATTCTGTTTGAATTTGCGGCTGTTATCGTTTGCCATAGGAAATACCCTTGTTAAAACATAAAACGTTACAGGTAAACTACCCCTTTCCCTTAACCGATCTTCACCAAAAACAATAGGTCTTGAGAACTCTACAATTCAGTGCTGTATACGAAACATTATTTGATTCTGTTTGAATTTGCGGATGTTATCGTTTGCAAAAAAAAAATTTCCCTTGATAAAAAAAAACTGTTGCAGGTAAACTACCCCTTTCCCTCAACCGATTTTCACCAAAAACAACAGGTCGCGAGTACTCTACAAAACAGGGCTGTATGCAAAAAATTATTTGATTCTGTTTGAATTTGCGGCTGTTATCGTTTGCCAAACAAACAAAATTACCCTTGCTAAAAAAAAAACCGTTGCTGGTAAACTACCCCTTTCCCTCAACCGATCTTCACCAAAAACAATAGGTCGCGAGTGCTCTGCAAATCAGTACTGTATGCAAAACATTATTTGATTCTGTTTGAATTTGCGGCTGTTATCGTTTGCCATAGAAAATACCCTTATTAAAAAAACGTTGCTGGTAAACTACCCCTTTCCCTTAACCGATCTTCACCAAAAATAATAGGTCTTGAGTACTCTACAAATCAGGGCTGTATGCAAAACATTATTTGATTCTGTTTGAATTTGCGGCTGTTATCGTTTGCCATATAAAATACCCTTGTTAAAAAAACGTTGCAGGTAAACTACCCCTTTCCCTCAACCGAACTTCACTAAAAACAATAGGTCTTGAGAACTCTACAATTTAGGGCTTTATGCAAATAATCTTTTGATTCTGTTTGAATTTGCGGCTGTTATCGTTTGCTATAAGAAATACCCTTGTTAAAACATAAAACGTTACAGGTAAACTACCCCTTTCCCTTAACCGATCTTCACCAAAAACAACAGGTCTTGAGTACACTACAAATCAGGGCTGTATGCAAAACATTATTTGATTCTGTTTGAATTTGCGTCTGTTATCGTTTGCTATAGAAAATACCCTTGTTAAAAAAACGTTGCAGGTAAACTACCCCTTTCCCTTAACCGATCTTCACCAAAAACAATAGGTCTTGAGAACTCTACAATTCAGGGCTGTATACGGAACATTATTTAATTCTGTTTGAATTTGCGGCTGTTATCGTTTGCCAAAAAAAATATCGGTATGGAGAACCATACATGACTTCCATATTCTAAGATTTATATTTAAAATCATTTTCAGCCAAACAGCCAGGCTGTGTCTTACCTGCCTTTTTATTGCTGTATTAAATGAAAAATATTATATTACATTAAAATGAAAAAATTATAATTTTATTGCCTGGCAACAAAATTATTTTATTTTTAACAATTACCATTGTTTCAAAAAGTTTATATAAATTTTCAAGTACTTTACTCTTGTTAAAACGTAAAAGGTTGCAGGTAAACTACCCCTTCCCCTTAACCGATCTTCACCAAAATCGAAAGTCATTGAGACCTCTACAATTCAGGGACGTATGCAAAAAATTATTTGATTCTGTTTGAATTTGCGGCTGTTATCGTTTGCCATAGAAAATACGCTTGATAAAAAAACGTTGCAGGTAAACTACCCCTTCCCCTTAACCGATCTTCACCAAAAACAATAGGTCTTGAGTACTCTACAAGTCAGGGCTGTATGCAAAATATTATTTGATTCTGTTTGAACTTGCGGCTGTTATCGTTTGCCATAGAAAATACCCTTGTTAAAAAAACGTTGCAGGTAAACTACCCCTTTCCCTTAACCGATCTTCACCAAAAACAACAGGTCTTGAGAACTCTACAATTTAGGGCTGTATGCAAATAATCTTTTGATTCTGTTTGAATTTGCGGCTGTTATCGTTTGCCATAGGAAATACCCTTGTTAAAACATAAAACGTTACAGGTAAACTACCCCTTTCCCTTAACCGATCTTCACCAAAAACAATAGGTCTTGAAAACTCTACAATTCAGGGCTGTATGCAAAACATTAGTTGATTCTGTTTGAATTTGCGGCTGTTATCGTTTGCCAAATTTTTTGATTCTGTTTGAATTTGCGGCAGTTATCGTTTGCCATAGAAAAAAAATCTATAGACAGACAGACAGACAGACACATAGACACACAGACACTTTTCGGAAAACGACTTTTTTTCATGTTTTGAGTGTAGTAGAATCAGAATCTGCAATAATCTCGAACACGATTTTTTTTGCCACCACCATACTTCCATTCCTTAAGGAATATGGAAGTAATATCGGTATGGAGAACCACACATGACTTCCATATTCTAAGATTTATATTTAAAATCATTTTCGAAATGAAATATTACCATAGAAACTACTTCTTTCTACTTACTGCTTCAGCCTTAACCACAGTACTGTGGTCACTAATGCATACCACCTCACGTTATCGCACTCGATTTTCACTGATGGTGGAAGTCGATGGCATTGCCGAAATGTCTGGTTTTGTAGAAAACATTGGACTACGGCCAAATATCCCGGGAAGGAATTTTAACAAAAACTACTTCTTTGTTGCCGATAACGTTGTACACATATATATCAGTGGCGAAGTTACATGGAGGCAATTGAGGCAATGCCTACACTAAAAAATTCTGTAGAATAAAAATTATAAATACGTATGAACTACATAACGAAAAGATTATACATTGTTACTGCGACTGTCAAATTTATTAAACCGAAACGTGCTTTATTGAGCGACCGCTAGATGGTGACAGGTGAGATTCGGCATAGTTCGTTTAAAGCGAATGAGGCAACCTGAATTTGCCTCAGCGTTTTTTGTATACATCGTATGTAAGCAATGTAGTGGTGTGATAGGGAAGTGTTGGGAGGGGGGATTGTCCCGCGCTGTACACATAGAGCGTTGAGGCATGCCTCACTTCTGTGGTCCAAACAGTTAAGTTAAAGCGCCTGTGTTGTTTCTAAGTGTTTATTTTATGCGGTTATTAAAAGTGTCACTGTTATTCCGCTGAACTAACAGATGATCAAGATTGTTATTTGAATTATTTGTAACATTAAACATATATATAGAAACTAATCAAGTTTAAAAATTTGAAGTTCAATCAGTTGTATTATTGTGTATGACTAATACAAGGATTGTTCAATAGACACACGTATAGAGCTGTAAAGCATTTTTTATTCAACGATTTTAAAAGATGTCTCCAATAACATTAAGACATGAGTTCCACTGTTGCGCTAACCTGTAGATTCCCTGCTAGTAAAATTCTTACGGCTCTTTGTGGAACTATTCGGTTACAGCAAACACTACCTCAGCGTCCGATTTGACCCACCGTCCTTTTAGTGATTCCTTAAAAAAAATTTAAGATAAGATTTTTGCCTACCCATTCATTAACTACTAGCTTCGCCAGTAAGCAAATTGATGTCCATTTTTTCGGCTTGCACGCGTTATGTTGGTGTGGGTTTCGGCACTTTCCATTTAAAAAGCGTGCAAACGTAAGAAAATAAACATGAGTGAGGCCAGAAATAACGTGAATAGTGTGTGTGTGTGTGTGTGTGTGTGTGTGTGTTTGTGTCTTACCTGCCTTTTTATTGCCGTATTAAATGAAAAATATTATATTACATAAAAATGAAAAAATTTTAATTTTATTGCCTGGTAACAAAATTATTTTATTTTTAACAATTACCATTGTTTCAAAAAGTTTAAATAAATTTTCAAGTACTTTACTCTTGTTAAAACGTAAAAGGTTGCAGGTAAACTACCCATTCCCCTTAACCGATCTTCACCAAAATCGAAAGTCCTTGAGACCTCTACAATTCAGGGACGTACGCAAAAAATTATTTGATTCTGTTTGAATTTGCGGCTGTTATTGTTTGCCATAGAAAATACGCTTGATAAAAAAATGTTGCAGGTAAACTACCCCTTCCCCTTAACCGATCTTCACCAAAAACAATAGGTCTTGAGAACTCTACAATTTAGGGCTGTATGCAAATAATCCTTTGATTCTGTTTGAATTTGCGGCTGTTATCGTTTGCCATAGGAAATACCCTTGTTACAAAAACGTTGCAGGTAAACTACCCCTTTCCCTCAACCGATCTTCACCAAAAACAAAACCTCTTGAGAACTCTACAATTTAGGGCTATATGCAAATAATCGTTTGATTCTGTTTGAATTTGCGGCTGTTATCGTTTGCCATAGGAAATACCCTTGTTAAGACATAAAACGTTACAGGTAAACTACCCCTTTGCCTCAACCGATCTTCACCAAAAACAATACGTCGTGAGTACTCTACAAATTAGGGCTGTATGCAAAAAATTATTTGATTCTGTTTGAATTTGCGGCAGTTATCGTTTGCCATAGAAAAAAAATCTACAGACACACAGACAGACAGACACACACACAGACACTTTTCGGAAAACGACTTTTTTCATGTTTTGAGTGTAGAACAATCAGAATCTGCAATAATCTCGAACACGATTATTTTTGCCATCACCATACTTCCATTCCTTAAGGAATATGGAAGTAAAACACTTGTTAAAAAAACGTTGCAGGTAAACTACCCCTTCCCCTCAACCGATCTTCACCAAAAACAAGAGGTCTTGAGAACTCTACAATTTAGGGCTGTATGCAAATAATCTTTTGATTCTGTTTGAATTTGCGGCTGTTATCGTTTGCCATAGGAAATAGCCTTGTTAAAACATAAAACGTTACAGGTAAACTACCCCTTTCCCTTAACCGATCTTCACCAAAATCAACAGATCTTGAGACCTCTACAACACAGGGCTGTATGCGAAACATTATTTGATTCTGTTTGATTTTGCGGCTGTTATCGTTTACCAAACAAACAAAATTACCCTTGCTAAAAAAAAACCGTTGCTGGTAAACTACCCCTTTCCCTTAACCGATCTTCACCAAAAACAATAGGTCGCGAGTATTCTGCAAATGAGGGCTGTATGCAAAAAATTATTTGATTCTGTTTGAATTTGCGGCAGTTATCGTTTGCCATAAAAAAAAATCTACAGACACACAGACAGACAGACAGACAGACACACACACAGACACTTTTCGGAAAACGACTTTTTTTCATGTTTTGAGTGTAGTAGAATCAGAATCTGCAATAATCTCGAACACGATTTTTTTTGCCATCACCATACTTCCATTCCTTAAGGAATATGGAAGTAAATATCGGTATGGAGAACCATACATGACTTCCATATTCTAAGACTTATAATCTGAAATATGCTTTCCTGCCAAGCACGATATATTTTCTAATATATACATAATTTACATTAAAATGAAAAAATTATAATTTTATTGCCTGGCAACAAAATTATTTTATTTTTAACAATTACCATTGTTTGAAAAAGTTTAAATGAATTTTCAAGTACTTTACTCTTGTTAAAACGTAAAAGGTTGCAGGTAAACTACCCCTTCCCCTTAACCGATCTTCACCAAAATCTAATGACCTTGAGTCCTCTACAATTCACTGATGTATGCAAACAATTATTTGATTCTGTTTGAATTTGCGGCAGTTATCGTTTGCCATAGAAAATACGCTTTATAACAAACGTTGCCTGTAAACTACCCCTTCCCCTTAACCGATCTTCACCAAAAACAATAGGTCTTGAGTACTCTACAAACCAGGGCGGTATACAGAAAATTATTTGATTATGTTTGAATTTGCGGCTGTTATCGTTTGCCATAGAAAATAACCTTGTTAAAAAAACGTTGTAGGTAAACTACCCCTTTCCCTTAACCGATCTTCACCAAAAACAACAGGTCTTGAGAACTCTACAATTTAGCGCTGTATGCAAATAATCATTTGATTCTGTTTAAATTTGCGGCTGTTATCGTTTGCCATAGGAAATACCCTTGTTAAAACAAAAAACGTTACAGGGAAACTACCCCTTTCCCTTAACCGATCGTCACCAAAAACAATAGGTCTTGAGAACTCTACAATTCAGGGCTGTATGCGAAACATTATTTGATTCTGTTTGAATTTGCGGCTGTTATCGTTTGCCAAACAAACAAAATTACCCTTGCTAAAAAAAAACCGTTGCAGGTAAACTACCCCTTTCCCTCAACCGATCTTCACCAAAAACAAAAGGTCGCGAGTACTCTGCAAATCAGGTCTGCATGCAAAAAATTATTTGATTCTGTTTGAATTTGCGGCAGTTATCGTTTGCCATAGAAAAAAAATCTACAGACACACAGACAGACACACAGACAGACACACACACAGAAACTTTTCGGAAAACGACTTTTTTTCATGTTTTGAGTGTACTAGAATCAGAATCTGCAATAATCTCGAACACGATTTTTTTTGCCATCACCATACTTCCATTCCTTAAGGAATATGGAAGTAAAATACCCTTGTTAAAACATAAAACGTTGCTGGTAAACTACCCCTTTCCCTTAACCGATCTTCAACAAAATCAACAGACCTTGAATTCTGTATAATTCAAAAAGGAATGCAGAAGAGTAGTTGATTCTGTTTTAATGTACGGCAGTTATCGTTCGTCATAAAAAAATTACCCTTGATAAAACATAAAATGTTGCTGGTAAACAACCCTATTTCTTTACCCGATCTTCACCAAAACCAACAGGTCTTGATAACTCTATATTTCAGGGCTGTATGCAAAATATTATGTGATTTTGTTTGAATTTGCGGCTGTTATCGTTTGCCATACAAAATACCCTTGATAAAACAAAAAACGTGGCAGGTAAACTACCCCTTTCCCTCAAACGATCTTCACCAAAAACAACAGGTCTTTAGTACTCAATACGTCAGGGCTGTATGCAAAACATTATTTGATTCTGTTTGAATTTGCGGCTGTTATCGTTTGCCATAGAAAATACCCTTGTTAAAAAAGCGTTACTGGTAAACTACCCCTTTCCCTCAACCGAACTTCACCAAAAACAATAGGTCTTGAGAACTCTACAATTTAGGACTGTATGCAAATAATCGTTTGATTCTGATTGAATTTGCGGCTGTTATCGTTTGCCATAGGAAATACCCTTGTTAAAACATAAAACGTTACAGGTAAACTACCCCTTTCCCTTAACCGATCTTCACCAAAAACAATAGGTCTTGAAAACTCTACAATTGAGGGCTGCATACGAAACATTATTTAATTTCGTTTGAATTTGCGGCTATCGTTTGCCAAAAAAAATTTCCCTTGATAAAAAAAAAACCGTTGCAGGTACACTACCCCTTTGCCTCAACCGATCTTCACCAAAAACAACAGGTCTTGAGTACTCTACAAATCAGGGCTGTATGCAAAACATTATTTGATTCTGTTTGAATTTGCGGCTGTTATCGTTTACCATAGAAAATACCCTTGTTAAAAAAACGTTGCTCGTAAACTACCCCTTTCCCTCAATCGATCTTCACCAAAAAAAACAGGTCTTGAGAACTCTACAATTTAGGGCTGTATGCAAATAATCTTTTGATTCTGTTTGAATTTGCGGCTGTTATCGTTTGCCATATGAAATACCCTTGTTAAAACATAAAAAGTTACAGGTAAACTACCCTTTCCCTTAACCGATCTTCACCAAAATCAACAGATCTTGAGAACTCTACAAAACATGCTGTATGCGGAACATTATTTGATTCTGTTTGAATTTGCGGCTGTTATCGTTTGCCAAACAAACAAAATTACCCTTGCTAAAAAAAACCGTTGCAGGTAAACTACCCCTTTCCCTCAACCGATCTTCACCAAAAACAATAGGTCGCGAGTGCTCTGCAAATGAGAGCTGTATGCAAAAAATTATTTGATTCTGTTTGAATTTGCGGCAGTTATCGTTTGCCATAGAAAAAAAATCTACAGACACATAGACACACAGACAGACAGACAGACAGACAGACAGACAGGTAGACACACAGACACTTTTCGGAAAACGACTTTTTTTCATGTTTTGAGTGTAGTAGAATCAGAATCTGCAATAATCTCGAACACGATTTTTTTTGCCATCACCATACTTCCATTCCTTAAGGAATATGGAAGTAAAAATCGGTATGGAGAACCATACATGACTTCCATATTCTAAGATTTATATTTAAATCTTAATATCGCCTGCCAAGCGCGATATATTTTCTTTTATACATGATTTACATTAAAATGAAAAAATTTTAATTTTATTGCCTGGCAACAAAATTATTTTATTTTTAACAATTACCATTGTTTGAAAAAGTTTAAATAAATTTTCAAGTACTTTACCCTTGTTAAAACGTAAAAGGTTGCAGGTAAACTACCCCTTCCCCTTAACCGATCTTCAACAAAATCTAAAGTCCTTGAGACCTCTACAATTCAGGGACGTATGCAGAAAATTATTTGATTCTGTTTGAATTTGCGGCAGTTATCGTTTGCCATAGAAAATACGCTTGATAAAAAAACGTTGCGGGTATACTACCCCTTCCCCTTAACCGATCTTCACCAAAAACAATAGGTCTTGAGTACTCTACAAATCAGGGCTGCTTGCAAAACATTATTTGATTCTGTTTGAATTTGCGGCTGTTATCGTTTGCCATAGAAAATACCCTTGTTAAAAAAACGTTGCAGGTAAACTACCCCTTTCCCTCAACCAATCTTCACCAAAAATAGGTCTTGAGAACTCTACAATTTAGGGCTGTATGCAAATAATCTTTTGATTCTGTTTGAATTTGCGGCTGTTATCGTTTGCCATAGGAAATACCCTTGTTAAAACATAAAACGTTACAGGTAAACTACCCCTTTCCCTTAACCGATCTTCACCAAAAACAATACGTCTTGAGAACTCTACAATTCAGGGCTGTATACGAAACATTATTTGATTCTGTTTGAATTTGCGGCTGTTATCGTTTGCCATATAAAATACCCTTATTAAAAAAACGTTGCTGGTAAACTACCCCTTTCCCTTAACCGATCTTCACCAAAAATAATAGGTCTTGAGTACTCTACAAATCAGGGCTGTATGCAAAACATTATTTGATTCTGTTTGAATTTGCGGCTGTTATCGTTTGCCATATAAAATACCCTTGTTAAAAAAACGTTGCAGGTAAACTACCCCTTTCCCTCAACCGAACTTCACCAAAAACAATAGGTCTTGAGAACTCTACAATTTAGGGCTTTATGCAAATAATCTTTTGATTCTGTTTGAATTTGCGGCTGTTATCGTTTGCCATAATAAATACCCTTGTTAAAACATAAAACGTTACAGGTAAACTACCCCTTTCCCTTAACCGATCTTCACCAAAATCAACAGATCTTGAGAACTCTACAATTCAGGGCTGTATACGAAACATTATTTGATTCTGTTTGAATTTGCGGCTGTTATCGTTTGCCAAACAAACAAAATTACCCTTGCTAAAAAAAAACCGTTGCAGGTAAACTACCCCTTTACCTCAACCGATCTTCACCAAAAACAACAAATCGCGATTACTCTGCAAATCAGGGCTGCATGCAAAAAATTATTTGATTCTGTTTGAATTTGCGGCAGTTATCGTTTGCCATAGAAAAAAAATCTACAGACACACAGACACACAGACAGACAGACACACACACAGACACTTTCCGGAAAACGACTTTTTTTCATGTTTTGAGTGTAGTAGAATCAGAATCTGCAATAATCTCGAACACGATTTTTTTTGCCATCACCATACTTCCATTCCTTAAGGAATATGGAAGTAAAACCCTTGTTAAAAAAACGTTGCTCGTAAACTACCCCTTTCCCTCAACCGATCTTCACCAAAAACAATAGGTCTTGAGAACTCTACAATTTAGGGCTGTATGTTAGGGCTGTATGCAAATAATGTTTTGATTCTGTTTGAATTTGCGGCTGTTATCGTTTGCCATAGGAAATACCCTTGTTAAAACATAAAACGTTACAGGTAAACTACCCCTTCCCCTTAACCGATCTTCACCAAAATAGAAAGTCATTGAGACCTCTACAATTCAGGGACGTATGCAAAAAATTATTTGATTCTGTTTGAATTTGCGGCTGTTATCGTTTGCCATAGAAAATACGCTTGATAAAAAAAAATTGCAGGTAAACTACCCCTTCCCCTCAACCGATCTTCACCAATAACAATACGTCTTGAGTACTCTACAAATCAGGGCTGTATGCAAAACATTATTTGATTCTGTTTGTATTTGCGGCTGTTATCGTTTGCCATAGAAAATACCCTTGTTAAAAAAACGTTGCTCGTAAACTACCCCTTTCCCTCAACCGATCTTCACCAAAAACAATAGGTCTTGAGAACTCTGCAAATCAGGCCTGTATGCAAAAAATTATTTGATTCTGTTTGAATTTGCGGCAGTTATCGTTTGCCATAGAAAAAAAATCTACAGACACACAGACAGACAGAAGACAGACAGACACACACACAGACACTTTTCGGAAAACGACTTTTTTTCATGTTTTGAGTGTAATAGAATCAGAATCTGCAATAATCTCGAACACGATTTTTTTTGGCATCACCATACTTCCATTCCTTAAGGAATATGGAAGTAAAAATCTACAGACAGACACACAGACAGACAGACAGACACACACACAGACACTTTTCGGAAAACGACTTTTTTCATGTTTTGAGTGTAGTAGAATCAGAATCTGCAATAATCTCGAACACGATTTTTTTTGCCATCACCATACTTCCATTCCTTAAGGAATATGGAAGTAAAATTACCCTTTATAAAAAACCGTTGCAGGTAAACTACCCCTTTCCCTTAACCGATCTTCACCAAAAACGACAGGTCTTGGGTACTCTACAATTCAGGCCTGTATGCATACAATTATTTGATTCTGTTTTGAATTTGCAGCTGTTATCGTTCGTCATAGAAAAATATCGGTATGGAGAACCATACATGACTTCCATATTCTAAGATTTATATTTAAAATCATTTTCACCCAAACAGCCAGGCTGTGTCTTACCTGCCTTTTTATTGCTGTATTAAATGAAAAATATTATATTACATTAAAATGAAAAAATTATAATTTTATTGCCTGGCAACAAAATTATTGTACTTTTAACAATTACCATTGTTTCAAAAAGTTTAAATAAATTTTCAAGTACTTTACTCTTGTTAAAACGTAAAAGGTTGCAGGTAAACTACCCCTTCCCCTTAACCGATCTTCACCAAAATAGAAAATCATTGAGGCCTCTACAATTCAGGGACGTATGCAAAAAATTATTTGATTCTGTTTGAATTTCCGGCTGTTATCGTTTGCCATAGAAAATACGCTTGATAAAAAAACGTTACAGGTAAACTACCCCTTCCCCTTAACCGATCTTCACCAAAAACAACAGGTCTTGAGTACTCTACAAATCAGGGCTGTATGCAAAACATTATTTGATTCTGTTTGAATTTGCGGCTGTTATCGTTTGCCATAGAAAATACCCTTGTTAAAAAAACGTTGCAGGTAAACTACCTCTTTCCCTTAACCGATCTTCACCAAAAACAATAGGTCTTGAGAACTCTAATATTTAGGGCTCTATGCAAATAATCTTTTGATTCTGTTTGAATTTGCGGCTGTTATCGTTTGCCATAGGAAATACCCTTGTTAAAACATAAAACGTTACAGGTAAACTACCCCTTTCCCTTAACCGATCTTCACCAAAATCAACAGATCTTGAGAATTCTACAATTCAGAGCAGTATGCGAAACATTATTTTATTCTGTTTGAATTTGCGGCTGTTATCGTTTGCCAAACAAAATTACCCTTGCTAAAAAAAAACCGTTGCCGGTAAACTACCCCTTTCCCTCAACCGATCTTCAACAAAATCAACAGACCTTGAATTCTGTATAATTCAAAAAGGTATGCAGAAGAGTAGTTGATTCTGTTTTAATGTACGGCAGTTATCGTTCGTCATAAAAAAAATTACCCTTGATAAAACATAAAATGTTGCTGGTAAACAACCCTATTTCTTTAACCGATCTTCACCAAAACCAACAGGTCTTGATAACTCTACATTTCAGGGCTGTATGCAAAATATTATATGATTCTGTTTGAATTTGCGGCTGTTATCGTTTGCCATATAAAATACCCTTGATGAAACAAAAAACGTGTCTGGTAAACTACCCCTATCCCTTAACCGATCTTCACCAAAAACAATAGGTCTTTAGTACTCAACAAAACAGGGGAGTATGCAAAAACATATTTGATTCTGTTTGAATTTGCGGCTCTTATCGTTTGCCATAGAAAATACCCTTTTAATACATAAAACGTTGCTGGTATACTACCCCTTTCCCTTAACCGATCTTCACCAAAAACAAAAGGTCTTGAGAACTCTACTATTCAGGGCTGTATGCGAAACATTATTTGATTCTGTTTTAATTTGCGGCTGTTATCGTTTGCCAAACAAACAAAATTACCCTTGATTAAAAAAAACCGTTGCAGGTAAACTACCCCTTTCCCTCAACCGATCTTCACCAAAAACAATAGGTCGCGAGTACTCTACAAATCAGGGCTGCATGCAAAAAATTATTTGATTCTGTTTCAATTTGCGGCTGTTATCGTTTGCCATAGAAAAAAAATCTACAGACACACACACACACACAGACACACACACACACACACACTTTTCGAAAAACGACTTTTTTACTTCCATATTCCTTAAGGAATGGAAGTATGGTGATGGCAAAAAAAATCGTGTTCGAGATTATTGCAGATTCTGATTGTACTACACTCAAAACATGAAAAAAAGTCGTTTTCCGAAAAGTGTCTGTGTGTCTGTCTGTCTGTCTATCTGTCTGTCTGTCTGTCTGTCTGTCTGTCTGTCTGTCAGTCTGTCTGTCTGTGTGTCTATCTGTCTGTAGATTTTTTTTCTATGGCAACCGATAACTGCCGCAAATTCAAACAGAATCAAATAATTTTTTGCATGCAGCCCTGATTTGCAGAGTACTCGCGACCTATTGTTTTTGGTGAAGATCGGTTGAGGGAAAGGGGTAGTTTACCTGCAACGGTTTTTTTTTAGCAAGGGTAATTTTGTTTGTTTGGCAAACGATAACAGCCGCAAATTCATACAGAATGAAATAATGTTTCGCATACAGCCCTGAATTGTAGAGTTCTCAAGGTGTTTTGATTTTGGTGAAGATCGGTTAAGGGAAAGGGGTAGTTTACCTGTAACGTTTTATGTTTTAACAAGGGTATTTCTTATGGCAAACGATAATAGCCGCAAATTCAAACAGAATCAAAAGATTATTTGCATACAGCCCTAAATTGTAGAGTTCTCAAGACCTATTGTTTTTGGTGAAGATCGGTTGAGGGAAAGGGGTAGTTTACCTGCAACGTTTTTTTAAAAAGGGTATTTTCTATGGCAAACGATAACAGCCGCAAATTCAAACAGAATCAAATAATGTTTTGCGTACTGCCCTGATTTGTAGAGTACTCAAGACCTATTGTTTCTGGTAAAGATCGGTTAAGGGAAAGGGGTAGTTTACCTGTAACGTTTTATGTTTTAACAAGGGTATTTCCTATGGCAAACGATAACAGCCGCAAATTCAAGCAGAATCAAAAGATTATTTGCATAGAGCCCTAAATTGTAGAGTTCTCAAGACCTATTGTTTTTGGTGAAGATCGGTTGAGGTAAAGGGGTAGTTTACCTGCAACGTTTTTTTAACAAGGGTATTTTCTATGGGAAACGATAACAGCCGCAAATTCAAACAGAATCAAATAATGTTTTGCATACAGCCCTGATTTGTAGAGTACTCAAGACCTATTGTTTTTGGTGAAGATCGGTTAAGGGTAAGGGGTAGTTTACCTGCAACGTTTTTTTATCAAGCGTATTTTCTATGGCAAACGATAGCAGCCGCAAATTCAAACAGAATCAAATAATTTTTAGCATACGTCCCTGAATTGTAGAGGTCTCAATGACTTTTGATTTTGGTGAAGATCGGTTAAGGGGAAGGGGTAGTTTACCAGCAACCTTTTACGTTTTAACAAGAGTAAAGTACTTGAAAATTTATTTAAACTTTTTGAAACAATGGTAATTGTTAAAAATAAAATAATTTTGTTGCCAGGCAATAAAATTATAATTTTTTCATTTTAATGTAATATAATATTTTTCATTTAATACAGCAATAAAAAGGCAGGTAAGACACAGCCTGGCTGTTTGGGTGAAAATGATTTTAAATATAAATCTTAGAATATGGAAGTCATGTATGGTTCTCCATACCGATATTACTTCCATATTTCCTTAAGGAATGGAAGTATGGTGATGGCAAAAAAAATCGTGTTCGAGATTATTGCAGATTCTGATTCTACTACACTCAAAACATGAAAAAAAATCGTTTTCCGAAAAGTGTCTGTGTGTGTGTGTGTGTCTGTGTGTCTGTGTGTCTGTAGATTTTTTTTCTATGGCAAACGATAACTGCCGCAAATTCAAACAGAATCAAATAATTTTTTGCATACCGCCCTGATTTGTAGAGGACTCGCGACCTATTGTTTTCGGTGAAGATCGGTTGATGGAAAGGGGTAGTTTACCTGCAACGGTTTTTTTTTATCAAGGGAAATTTTTTTTTTTTGGCAAACGATAACAGCCGCAAATATAAACAGAATCAAATAATGTTTCGTATACAGCCCTGAATTGTAGAGTTCTCAAGACCTTTTGTTTTTGGTGAAGATCGGTTAAGGGAAAGGGGTAGTTTACTTGTAACGTTTTATGTTTTAACAAGGGTATTTCTTATGGCAAACGATAACAGCCGCAAATTCAAACAGAATCAAAAGATTATTTGTATACAGCCCTAAATTGTAGAGTTCTCAAGACCTGTTGTTTTTGGTGAAGATCAGTTAAGGGAAAGGGGTAGTTTACCTACAACGTTTTTTTAACAAGGGTATTTTCTATGGCAAACGATAACAGCCGCACATTCAAACAGAATCAAATAATTTTCTGCATACAGCCCTGATTTGTAGAGTACTCAAGACCTATTGTTTTTGGTGAAGATCGGTTGAGGGGAAGGGGTAGTTTACCTGCAACGTTTTTTATCAAGCGTATTTTCTATGGCAAACGATAACTGCCGCAAATTCAAACAGAATCAAATAATTTCTTGCATACATCCCTGATTTGTAGAGTACTCGCGACCTATTGTTTTTGGTGAAGATCGGTTGAGGGGAAGGGGTAGTTTACCAGCAACGGTTTTTTTTATCAAGGGAAATTTTTTTTTTGGCAAACGATAACAGCCGCAAATTCAAACAGAGTTAAATAATGTTTCGTATACAGCCCTGAATTGTAGAGTTTTCACGACCTATTGTTTTTGGTGAAGATCGGTTAAGGGAAAGGGGTAGTTTACCTGTAACGTTTTATGTTTTAACAAGGGTATTTCTTATGGCAAACGATAACAGCCGCAAATTCAAACAGAATCAAACGATTATTTGCATACAGCCCTAAATTGTAGAGTTCTCAAGACCTATTGTTTTTGGTGAAGATCGGTTGAGGGAAAGGGGTAGTTTACTTGCAACATTTTTTTAACAAGGGTATTTTCTATGGCAAACGATAACAGCCGCAAATTGAAACAGAATCAAATAATGTTTTGCATACATCCCTGAATTGTAGAGGTCTCAAGGACTTTCGATTTTGGTGGAGATCGGTTAAGGGGAAGGGGTAGTTTACCTGCAACCTTTTACGTTTTAACAAGAGTAAAGTACTTGAAAATTTATTTAAACTTTTTGAAACAATGGTAATTGTTAAAAATAAAATAATTTTGTTGCCAGGCAATAAAATTAAAATTTTTTAATTTTAATGTAATATAATATTTTTCATTTAATACGGCAATAAAAAGGCAGGTAAGACACAAACACACAATTCACGTTATTTCTGGCCTCACTCATGTTTATTTTCTTACGTTTGCACGCTTTTTAAATGGAAAGTGCCGAAACCCACACCAACATAACGCGTGCAAGCCGAAAAAATGGACATCAATTTGCTTACTGGCGAAGCTAGTAGTTAATGAATGGGTAGGCAAAAATCTTATCTTAAATTTTTTTTAAGGAATCACTAAAAGGACGGTGGGTCAAATCGGACGCTGAGGTAGAGTTGCTGTAACCGAATGGTTCCACAAACAGCCGTAAGAATTTTACTAGCAGGGAATCTACAGGTTAGCGCAACAGTGGAACTCATGTCTTAATGTTATTGGAGACTTCTTTTAAAATCGTTGAATAAAAAATGCTTTACAGCTCTATACGTGTGTCTATTGAACAATCCTTGTATTAGTCATACACAATAATACAACTGATTGAACTTCAAATTTTTAAACTTGGTTAGTTTCTATATATATGTTTAATGTTACAAATAATTCAAATAACAATCTTGATCATCTGTTAGTTCAGCGGAATAACAGTGACACTTTTAATAACCGCATAAAATAAACACTTAGAAACAACACAGGCGCTTTAACTTAACTGTTTGGACCACAGAAGTGAGGCATGCCTCAACGCTCTATGTGTACAGCGCGGGACAATCCCCCCTCCCAACACTTCCCTATCACACCACTACATTGCTTACATACGATGTATACAAAAAACGCTGAGCCAAGTTCAGGTTGCCTCATTCGCTTTAAACGAACTATGCCGAATCTCACCTGTCACCATCTAGCGGTCGCTCAATAAAGCACGTTCCGGTTTAATAAATTTGACAGTCCCAGTAACAATGTATAATCTTTACGTTATGTAGTTCATACGTATTTATAATTTTTATTCTACAGAATTTGTTAGGGTAGGCATTGCCTCAATTGCCTCCATGTAACTTCGCCACTGATATATATGTGTACAACGTTATCGGCAACAAAGAAGTAGTTTTTGTTAAAATTCCTTCCCGGGATATTTGGCCGTAGTCCAATGTTTTCTACAAAACCAGACATTTCGGCAATGCCATCGACTTCCATCATCAGTGAAAATCGAGTGCGATAACGTGAGGTGGTATACGTTAGTGACCAAAGTACTGTGGTTAAGGCTGAAGCAGTAAGTAGAAAGAAGTAGTTTCTATGGTAATATTTCATTTCGAAAATGATTTTAAATATAAATCTTAGAATATGGAAGTCATGTATGGTTCTCCATACCGATATTTCCTTAAGGAATGGAAGTATGGTGATGGCAAAAAAAATCGTGTTCGAGATTATTGCAGATTCTGATTCTACTACACTCAAAACATGAAAAAAAGTCGTTTTCCGAAAAGTGTCTGTGTGTGTGTCTGTCTGTGTGTCTGTCTGTAGATTTTTTTTCTATGGCAAACGATAACTGCCGCAAATTCAAACAGAATCAAATAATTTTTTGCATACAGCCCTGATTTGTAGAGTACTCGCGACCTATTGTTTTTGGTGAAGATCGGTTGAGTGAAAGGGGTAGTTTACCTGCAACGGTTTTTTTTTATCAAGGGAAATTTTTTTTTTTTGGCAAACGATAACAGCCGCAAATTCAAACAGAATCAAATAATGTTTCGCATACAGCCCTGAATTGTAGAGTTCTCAAGACCTATTGTTTTTGGTGAAGATCGGTTAAGGGAAAGGGGTAGTTTACCTGTAACGTTTTATGTTTTAACAAGGGTATTTCCTATGGCAAACGATAACAGCCGCAAATTCAAACAGAATCAAAAGATTATTTGCATACAGCCCTAAATTGTAGAGTTCTCAAGACCTATTGTTTTTGGTGAAGATCGGTTAAGGCAAAGGGGTAGTTTACCTACAACGTTTTTTTAACAAGGTTATTTTCTATGGCAAACGATAACAGCCGCAATTTCAAACAGAATCAAATAATTTTCTGCATACAGCCCTGATTTGTAGAGTACTCAAGACCTATTGTTTTTGGTGAAGATCGGTTGAGGGGAAGGGGTAGTTTACCTGCAAATTTTTTTTCTATGGCAAACGATAACTGCCGCAAATTCAAACAGAATCAAATAATTTTTTGCATACGTCCCTGAATTGTAGAGGTCTCAAGGACTTTCGATTTTGGTGAAGATCGGTTAAGGGGAAGGGGTAGTTTACCTGCAACCTTTTACGTTTTAACAAGAGTAAAGTACTTGAAAATGTATTTAAACTTTTTGAAACAATGGTAATTGTTGAAAATAAAATAATTTTGTTGCCAGGTAACAAAAATAAAGTCATTTTGATTATAAAATATAAATATTTACAACAAGAAAAGAATTTTCAGTTTTCAAAATTTAAATATATTTTTATAAAACAATGGGTTCTTCATTGAGGTGGGGACCATGTCACTCACTCCATCTCAAGCCTCTCCCATTTTGCAGAAAAAGAGGACCCTGTCAAGGCTGATACTTTGACGACAGTGACAGGGCTTTCCACCAAATTCAGCAGAGTGACAGGTAGGCCCAACTCTGATTGGCTCCTCAGATTTCCCCAGCGTTAGTAGGTTCTATGAAAATATTTTATTTCAAAAATGATTTTAAATATAAATCTTAGATATGTTTTATAAATCTCATGTTTTATGTTTTAACATGGGTAATTTTTTATATGACGAACCATAACTGCCGTAAATTCAAACAGAATCAAATAATTTTTTACATATGTGCCTGAGCTATAGAGAACTCAATGTCTGTTGATTTTGGTGAAGATCGGTTACGGGGAAAGGGTAGTTTACCTGAAACATTTTTTGTTGTAACATGAGTAAAGTACTTAATTTTGATAAAGTATCCTGATAAGATCTTAATAATCCACTGTAGAAACGTAGATGAAATATCTATAAATGAAGAGGCTAGTTGAACGGGCTGGGGGTAATTTTCTATAAATCAAAATTATAGTTGAAGGGGGAGGGGATAATTTTTTTTTATATGTGTACAACGTTATTGGCAACAAAGAAGTATTTTTTTGTTAAAATTCCTTCCCTGGCTGTTTGGCTGAAAATGATTTTAAATATAAATCTTAGAATATGGAAGTCATGTATGGTTCTCCATACCGATATTTTCATGTTTTGAGTGTAGTACAATCAGAATCTGCAATATTCTCGAACACGATTTTTTTTGCCATCACCATATTTCCATTTCCTTAAGGAACATGGAAGTAAAATATCGGTATGGAGAACCATACTGTACATGACTTCCATATTCTAAGATTTATATTTAAAATCATTTTCACCCAAACAGCCAGGCTGTGTCTTACCTGCCTTTTTATTGCTGTATTAAATGAAAAATATTATATTACATTAAAATGAAAAAATTATAATTTTATTGCCTGGCAACAAAATTATTTTATTTTTAACAATTACCATTGTTTCAAAAAGTTTAAATAATTTTCAAGTACTTTACTCTTGTTAAAACGTAAAAGGTTGCAGGTAAACTACCCCTTCCCCTTAACCGATCTTCACCAAAATCGAAAGTCATTGAGACCTCTACAATTCAGGGACGTATGCAAAAAATTATTTGATTCTGTTTGAATTTGCGGCTGTTATCGTTTGCCATAGAAAATACGCTTGATAAAAAAACGTTGCAGGTAAACTACCCCTTCCCCTTAACCGATCTTCACCAAAAACAATAGGTCTTGAGTACTCTACAAATCAGGGCTGTATGCAAAACATTATTTGATTCTGTTTGAATTTGCGGCTGTTATCGTTTGCCATAGAAAATACCCTTGTTAAAAAAACGTTGCAGGTAAACTACCCCTTTCCCTCAACCGATCTTCACCAAAACCAATAGGTTTTGAGAACTCTACAATTTCGGGCTGTATGCAAATAATCTTTTGATTCTGTTTGAATTTACGGCTATTATCGTTTGCCATAGGAAATACCCTTGTTACAACATAAAACGTTACAGGTAAACTACCCCTTTCCCTTAACCGATCTTCACCAAAATCAACAGATCTTGAGAACTGTACAATTTAGGGCTGTATGCGAAACATTATTTGATTCTGTTTGAATTTGCGGCTGTTATCGTTTGCCAAACAAACAAAATTACCCTTGCTAAAAAAAAACCGTTTCAGGTAAACTACCCCTTTTCCTCAACCGATCTTCACCAAAAACAATAGGTCGCGAGTACTCTGCAAATCAGGGCTGCATGCAAAAAATTATTTGATTCTGTTTGAATTTGCGGCAGTTATCGTTTGCCATAAAAAAAAATCTACAGACACACACACAGACAGACAGACACACAGACAGACACACACACAGACACTTTTCGGAAAACGACTTTTTTTCATGTTTTGAGTGTAGTAGAATCAGAATCTGCAATAATCTCGAACACGATTTTTTTTGCCATCAGCATACTTCCATTCCTTAAGGAATATGGAAGTAAAATTACCCTTGATAAAAAACCGTTGCTGGTAAACTACCCCTTTATCTTAACCGATCTTCACCAAAAACGATAGGTCTTGATAACTCTACAATTCAGGGTTGTATGTAAAATATTATGTGATTTTGTTTGAATTTGCGGTTCTTATCGTTTACCATAAAAAATACCCTTTTAAAACATAAAACGTTGCAGGTAAACTACCCCTTTCCTTAACCGATCTTCAACAAAACCAAAAGGTCTTGAGAACTCTACAATTCAGGGCAGTATGCAAAACGTTATTTGATTATGTTTGAATTTGCGGCTGTTATCGTTTGCCATAGGAAATACCCTTGTTAAAACATAAAACGTTGCAGGTAAACTACCCCTTTACCTTAACCGATCTTTACCAAAATCAACAGATCTTGCGATCCCTACAATTCAGGGCTGTATGCGAAACATTATTTGATTCTGTTCGAATTTGCGGCTGTTATCGTTTGCCATAAAAAATTCGCTTGATAAAAAAACGTTGCAGGTAAACTACCCCTTTCCCTCAACCGATCTTCACCAAAAACTATAGGTCTTGAGAACTCTACAATTTAGGGCTGTATGCAAATAATCTTTTGATTCTGTTTGAATTTTCGGCTGTTATCGTTTGCCATAGGAAATACCCTTGTTAAAACATAAAACGTTACAGGTAAACTACCTCTTTCCCTTAACCGATCTTCACCAAAATCAACAGATCTTGAGAACTCTACAATTCAGGGCTGTATGCGAAACATTATTTGATTCTGTTTGAATTTGCGGCTGTTATCGTTTGCCAAACAAACGAAATTACCCTTGCTAAAAAAAAACCGTTGCAGGTAAACTACCACTTTCCCTCAACCGATCTTCACCAAAAACAATAGGTCGCGAGTGCTCTACAAATCAGGGCTGTATGCAAACAATTATTTGATTCTGTTTGAATTTGCGGCAGTTATCGTTTGCCATAGAAAAAAATCTATAGACACACAGACACACACACACACACAGACAGACACACACACAGACACTTTTCGGAAAACGACTTTTTTTCATGTTTTGAGCGTAGTAGAATCAGAATCTGCAATAATCTCGAATACGATTTTTTTGCCATCACCATACTTCCATTCCTTAAGGAATATGGAAGTAAAAAATCTACAGACACACAGACACACACACCCACACACAGACAGGCACACACACAGACACTTTTCGGAAAACGACTTTTTTTCATGTTTTGAGTGTAGTAGAATCAGAATCTGCAATAATCTCGAACACGATTTTTTTTGCCATCACCACACTTCCATTCCTTAAGGAATATGGAAGTAAAATATCGGTATGGAGAACCATACATGACTTCCATATTCTAAGATTTATATTTAAAATCATTTTCAGCCAAACAGCCAGGCTGTGTCTTACCTGCCTTTTTATTGCCGTATTAAATGAAAAATATTATATTACATTAAAATTAAAAAATTTTAATTTTATTGCCTGGCAACAAAATTAACAATTACCATTGTTTCAAAAAGTTTAAATAAATTTTCAAGTACTTTACTCTTGTTAAAACGTAAAAGGTTGCTAGTAAACTACCCCTTCCCCTTAACCGATCTTCACCAAAATCGAAAGTCATTGAGTCCTCTACAATTCACTGAAGTATGCAAAAAGTTATTTTATTCTGTTTGAATTTGCGGCAGTTATCGTTTGCCATAGAAAATACGCTTGATAAAAAACGTTGCTGGTAAACTACCCCTTTCCCTTAACCGATCTTCACCAAAAACAATAGGTCTTGAGAACTCTACAATTTAGGGCTGTATGCAAATAATCTCTTGATTCTGTTTGAATTTGCGGCTGTTATCTTTTGCCATAGGAAATACCCTTGTAAAACATAAAACGTTACAGGTAAACTACCCCTTTCCCTTAACCGATCTTCACCAAAAACAATAGGTCTTGAGAACTCTACAATTCAGGGCTGTATGCGAAACATTATTTGATTCTGTTTGAATTTGCGGCTGTTATCGTTTGCCAAAAAAAAAAATTTCCCTTGATAAAAAAAAACCGTTGCTGGTAAACTACGCCTTTCCCTCAACCGATCTTCACCAAAAACAATAGGTCGTGAGTACTCTACAAATCAGGGCTGTATGCAAACAATTATTTGATTCTGTTTGAATTTGCGGCAGTTATCGTTTGCCATAGAAAAAAATCTACAGACACACAGACACACACACAGACAGACAGACACACACACAGACACTTTTCGGAAAACGACTTTTTTTCATGTTTTGAGCGTAGTAGAATCAGAATCTGCAATAATCTCGAACACGATTTTTTTGCCATCACCATACTTCCATTCCTTAAGGAATATGGAAGTAAAAAATCTACAGACACACAGACACACACACCCACACACAGACAGACACACACACAGACAGACACACACACAGACACTTTTCGGAAAACGACTTTTTTTCATGTTTTGAGTGTAGTAGAATCAGAATATGCAATAATCTCGAACACGATTTTTTTTGCCATCACCATACTTCCATTCCTTAAGGAATATGGAAGTAAAAATTTCCCTTGATAAAAAAAACGTTGCAGGTAAACTACCCCTTTCCCTCAACCGATCTTCACCAAAAACAATAGGTCGTGAGTACTCTACAAATCAGGGCTGTATGCAAAAAATTATTTGATTCTGTTTGAATTTGCGACAGTTATCGTTTGCCATAGAAAAAAAATCTACACACAGACACACAGATAGACACACAGACACACGCACAGACACTTTTCGGAAAACGACTTTTTTTCATGTTTTGAGTGTAGTAGAATCAGAATCTGCAACAATCTCGAACACGATTTTTTTTGCCATCACATACTTCCATTCCTTAAGGAATATGGAAGTAAAAAAATCGTGTTCGAGATTATTGCAGATTCTGATTCTACTACACTTAAAACATGAAAAAAAGTCGTTTTCCGAAAAGTGTCTGTGTGTGTGTCTGTCTGTCTATCTGTGTGTCTTAGATTTTTTTTCTATGGCAAACGATAACTGCCGCAAATTCAAACAGAATCAAACAATTTTTTTGCATACTGCTCTGATTTGTAGAGTACTCACGACCTATTGTTTTTGGTGAAGATCGGTTGAGGGAAAGGGGTAGTTTACCTGCAACGGTTTTTTTTTTATCAAGGGAAATTTTTTTTTTGGCAAACGATAACAGCCGCAAATTCAAACAGAATCAAATAATGTTTCGCATACAGCCCTGAATTGTAGAGTTCTCAAGACCTATTGTTTTTGGTGAAGATCGGTTAAGGGAAAGGGGTAGTTTACCTGTAACGTTTTATGTTTTAACAAGGGTATTTCCTATGGCAAACGATAACAGCCGCAAATTCAAACAGACTCAAAAGATTATTTGCATACAGCCCTAAATTGTAGCGTTCTCAAGACCTATTGTTTTTGGTGAAGATCGGTTAAGGGAAAGGGGTAGTTTACCTACAACGTTTTTTTAACAAGGGTATTTTCTATGGCAAACGATAACAGCCGCAAATTCAAACAGAATCAAATAATTTTCTCCATACAGCCCTGATTTGTAGAGTACTCAAGACCTTTTGTTTTTGGTGATGATCGGTTGTGGGGAAGGGGTAGTTTACCTGCAACGTTTTTTATCAAGCGTATTTTCTATGGCAAACGATAACTGCTGCAAATTCAAATAGAATCAAATAATTTTTTGCATACGTCACTGAATTGTAGAGGACTCAAGGCCTTTTGATTTTGGTGAAGATCGATTAAGGGGAAGGGGTAGTTTACCTGCAACCTTGTACGTTTTAACAAGAGTAACGTACTTGAAAATTCATTTAAACTTTTTCAAACAATGGTAATTGTTAAAAATAAAATAATTTTGTTGCCAGGCAATAAAATTATAATTTTTTCATTTTAATGTAAATCTGTACATAGTATAAAGTAAAGTCGGTCCGTTTTCTCTCTGTGTTTGAAATCGCTTATCTCAGGAAGTACTGAACGGATTTTATTCAAGTTTTCGCTAATAGATAGAGTGTCTATCGAGGAACATTTATGTGTATAATTAATACATATATGCTGTACATTAGCTTAGCTATCACGGTTTATGTCAAGTAAGTGATATAGTTTACATCTTATATATAAAAATGAATGTTTCTTTGTTTGTCCCGTATGCGTTCCTATACCATTCATCCGATTGCGATGAAACTTCGGTGTGTTGTTGTGCGCACGTCCGCGAAGGTTTCTTCCACATCTCCTCCTAAACCACTGTACCGATTTCAACCAAACTTGGCACAAATATTTTACGCAACGGGAGAACCAACATAGGATAGGTGTTTTTTCGATGGGGTCCTTTGGGGTCTTCCACGTCTCCACCTAAACCATTGGACCGATTTCAACCAAACTTGGCACAAATATTTTACGCAACGGGAGAACCAACATAGGACAGGTGTTTTATTCGATACGATCCTCTGGGGGGTCCTTTGCGGTCTTAAAAAACTATTAGATCTGGTTACTATGGCAACCCAATAGAATAGATTCTGTTCTAAATATATTATCGCATTAAATTGAAGACCACGCGAACGAAGTTGTGGGCAACAGCTATTTATTTTTAAGAAGCCTACTTTAATTAAACTAACATTTTCATTACGTACAACGTGAAACTCCGTAGCGAAGCACGGGTATTCTGCTAGTCATGTATAAGAGAAAATATATCGTGCGTGGCAGGCAAGCATATCTCAGTTATGTACTGTTTACGTTTCCATTTTATTATTATCACTACCGCAATAAAAAGGCAGGGAAAACACACACACACACACACACACACACACACACACACACACACACACACACACACACACACACACACACACACACACACACACACACACACACACACACACACACACACACACAATTCGCATTATTTCTGGCCTCATTCATGTTTATTTTCTTACATTTGCACGGTTTTTAAATGGAAAGTGCCGAACCCGTACCAACATAACGCATGCAGACCGAAAAAGTGTCCAGCGTGGATAGCGATTTGCTTCCTGTGGATCGCTGGGCAGTGTAACTGCACGTGTTTACAGAGGAACGATTCATAGACCGACTTTTCGTCTTTAGGGAATGAACCCTCTGCAAGATGCTGAGGGTCCATGAGTGACTTCGGAGCGCTCCTTCTTTTCCGCGTGTTTGTTCTGTGAAACGTACACTGTAGATTCGCAGATTTATTCTAAGCAACGCTCAATAGGAAATGTTGAAAATTTTTGTCCACGGTGAACCCTCATACACACTAAACCTGCTCTGATGTTTTAATTACGGACATCATAATATTAAAACTTTGGAAACTTGAGCACTACTTAATGGAGATCAATCATTAACTTATACAAACCATTAATTTTATGCATATTTTTTATATATATGTGTACAACGTTATCGGCAACAAAGAAGTAGTTTCTGTTAAAATTCCTTCCCGGGATATTTGGCCGTAGTCCAATGTTTTCTACAAAACCAGACGTTTCGGCAATGCCATTGACTTCCATCATCAGTGAAAATCGAGTGCCATAACGTGAGGTGGTATATGGTTAGTGACCACAGTACTGTGGTTAAGGCTGAAGCAGTAAGTAGAAAGAAGTAGTTTCTATGGTAATATTTCATTTCGAAAATGATTTTAAAAATAAATCTTAGAATATGGAAGTCATGTATGGTTCTCCATACCGATATTTATTAAAATGTTTTCCTGTTTAATCATTTTTTTCATTTAAAGTTTTGTTAGTTTTAACGTGAGTGTGCATGATGACAAATTGTTGATGACCTATTCCTAATGTGAAAAATTTTCACAAATTTACATGAAAAATACTGCACAGCTTTTTTCAATTCAGTGTTCCACGTCACTAAATATAAGCACAAGGGCATTATAAAGCGACAGTTAATGTTTGTAACGTCTGGCTATTGAACTCCGTTCCTTACTATTTTCCATTGATGGGGTGCGCTCATTGTACTGGTCCTAAGTTATATATACACCTCCATAAATTCAAAGGTTCCCTACGACTGCTGTAGGGGGTTGGCAGCTCCAACTGAGCCGGGCTGTGGAAAGGGTAATCTCTCTGCCCGCAATTAGCATAGTCAAGTTGTGCCCAAGCATACCGCTTCTCCTCAATTATCAAAGAAAGGGCCTTCCTGCCAACCACCTTCAAACCTCTGTCCCAGGCATCATCATCTTCTGTTCCTGCAGAACATGAGGAACCTGTTGTAACTGAGCCTGAGCCTGAGAGATCAGTTAGTCACCTCCTCCTGCTCGCTACAACGTGACCTGCAAACAGAAGATGAAGCAGCAGAAGAAATCTGCTGCCCCAAAAAACATGATCAGAACATCCAGTCACTGTCTATGCTGGAGCTGCTTCAACAAGCCCAGAAGCAATCTATGGGTAGTCCCTTAAGCTGAGTGACCCGTTCTGAAACCTGACTGCTGCGTACAGCCTACCTGTAGCTTTGCTGCTGCCACCCAGAACGATCCAGTCATGGTGTCTACTTCTTCATAGTCAACATCATCATCTGCCCTTGCCAAGGTTACCTCTTTCCTGGAGAATTATGACCTTGTTGAAATTGGCCTTATTTTCAGCTCAATTTGTGATCGTCTTTGCATGGTGACCAGAACTGAGAAATAAGACTTCTTTAATGTTCCACCCGAATAATACATTCCGTGAATTAAAACCTGGTCATGGAATATACCAATAGTCCTTCACCCCATTTCAAGAAACTCTGTTAGTTCCTAGCTTGCCACAAGTCTGATGTACTACTCAACGTCGAGAACCATCTCAGGTCTACTGATACCACGAGGTTGGCCATCTATGTATCCCTTAGATGATAGACGTGGTCATCGAGTGGTGGGTCGTGGTGAAGACTTTTGCCTCCTTGACAGAATATCGAGGCCACTGCTATTAAGCTCCCTGGATTTCTCGGAGTCCTCTTGGTTCTGACATATGAACAGCTGGAGGCTGACACTTGACGTTGACCTGGATGTGTTTTTCTGAACACATGGGACGGTTATCCTTAGAGATAACCTGAACACTCCGACTGGGGCAGTCTTTTTACTATTGCAGTCTGGAGGGCACTTCATAAGTACCTTCAGGCATATATCATCTCTGCGCTTATGGACTAAAATATCGAATATATTATACTTGTACTCGTGGAGCATGACTTGACATTGTGGACTTTGCCATTGTCAAGGGTGCTGTGTCCCTGATCAAGGTACCTGTGTTGACAGAGCTGTCTTCTGACCACTGTCCCATACAGGTGCACGAGGGAGGGAAGCTCAGCGGGTAGTCGAGTGGAGCCTGTTTTCTAGAGAAGGCTTCCCAAATAAGTTCATCTAGACTCTGTCCACCTATTTGACAAGGCAGTTGCTGTGTTCGATGTGGCCATAGTGTCTTCTGTTGAGAGCATAGCTCGACGGATGAAGCCCAGTCTCACGGTCGACTAGCACCAGATCCCCGAGAAGTCCGTCTTCTCACTCTAGAGAAGAAAAAAACTTGGAGATGATGGCAGCAGACATGAGAACTGGCCGACACAGCCAGTTTTAATCAGGCAGCCAGCAAGTTATGTCGTGACAAAGCTGCTGGCTATGGCAACTGTCCCCATGAAATGCACAGGCTGATGTGTCAAGAAGTGCCCAGCATTAAGTATGAATTGCTGGGGGCCAGAATATCATTTTAGGTGATCCTGTACTTGCCGCTGTACCAAGTGTTCGAAAATATTCTATGTGGATGACAGGAAGATGATAGCCCATCAACTCAGACACCAATGAGGAGATAGTCTACGAAGTTGAGGATTACCTTGGGTCCAATCACCGCCGAACCTGAACTCACTTCAGAGACAGACGTTTTGAAATGGCTTTTAGCACTTAGATACTGTAAAGCCCTGGATGGGACGATATTACAAAAACCTCCCTACTGAGACTTCCAGACAGAGAGTTCACTTCCTGGTCAACTTGTTCAATTCCTTGTCTTGGCTCGCCTATTTTACTCTGAAATTGCGCCAGACGATGGTCATGATGATCCTGATGCCGGGTAAAGACCCCAGTTGTTGAAAAGGATACGATTTTTTAAGAACCATCATGTTACAAGACCTTCTCAATGCTCGTCTACAGAGGAATCTCATTTCAAATATCAGTGATTTTAACACCTAAGTTACAGAAAGGTTGTGCAGCAGGAATGATCACAGCACAGATTTCATTTACCACAAATGAGAATGTACAAATGTTGTTTCATCTTAAATTTTAATGGTATGCATATTTTATACAAATTCCATTTAGAAAATACATAAAAGTTTAAAAGATGCGTATTAATTAGATGTCTGTTAGCGTCTACTTTGTACTGATCTAGATTCATAACAATAGTTACACGTCTGTTGTATGCTGGTAATACCATTATTTGGCTGTGATGGTGTGTCAGTCCCTTTTAGTGAGGTTATTGATTTTTGGTAATTTATTAATGAAGGCTGGGTCTGTTATATTATGAAGGATTAAATTTAACTAATATTCCATGGGGTGGTACAGAGGGAGTGGCGATGGATTTTAGTTTGATGATGGCTTGAATTTCTTTAACTGAAATTGCTTTCATCTTTTGTATATTTAGGATTTTGTTAACATTTGAAATGTTTAATCTTTAGTTTCTACAAAACTTGAATACATCAATTACAAGACTAACGTGGTCGATATATGAAATGGGAATGGAACAGAACAACTCATATTACCAAGTACCAGGTTCCTATGCCTCCTATGCCTGCCAGAATCAAACCCTGTCTCCAATTCATTAAGTTTCTACTACAGGATGAAGTAACTAAAAAAAATTTACAAAGTTTTTACAAACATACAAATGCTTGGTACGTTTCACAGTTTATTATTTACCTCTGACAGCTGTTTCAGCCTACTAAGCTATTCTCAAAGAGATCATAGAAACAACTAAACAAAGAAAGTGAGGGTGGTGAACATGTGTTTAGGGTGTGTATACGGACATGTGTGTGGGGTGTGCATGCTGGAGGGGATGGAGAAGCTAGTATAGGGAAGGTCAAGTGTCTGTAAAAACTAAATATAACAGGAAGGCAAATTATAATATCGGTATGGAGAACCATACATGACTTCCATGTTCTAAGATTTATATTTAAAATCATTTTCGAAATGAAATATTTCCATAGAAACTACTTCTTTCTTCAGAATTAACCACAGTACTGTAGTCACTAACGTATACCACCTCATGTTAGGGCCCTCGATTTTCACTGATGATGGCAGTCAATAGCACTGCCGAAACGTCTGGTTTTGTAGAAAACATTGGACCATGCCAAACAGCCCAGGAAGGAATTTTAACAACAATCTACTTCTTTGTTGCCGATAACGTAGTACACATGACATAATTAAATATCGGTATGGAGAACCATACATGACTTCCATGTTCTAAGTTTTATATTTAAAATCATATTCGAAATGAAATATTTCCATAGAAACTATGTCTTTCTACTTATTGCTTCAGCATTAACCACAGTACTGTGGTTACTAACGTATACCACCTCACGTATTCGCACTCGATTTTCACCGATGATGGCACTGCCGAAAAGTCTGGTTTTGCAGAAAACATTGGACTACGGCTAAAGAGCCCAGGAAGCAATTTTAACAAAAAAATACTTCTTTGTTGCCGATAACGTAGTACACATATAAAAAATTCTCCCCTCCACCTTCAACTATAATTTTTAATAATAGAAAATTACCCCCATCCCGTTCATCTAACCTCTTCATTTATAGATATTTCATCTACGTTTCTACAGTGGATTACTATGAGCTTCTTATCAGGATACTTTATTTATAAAAATTAAGTACTTTACTCTTGTTAAATCATAAAATGTTTCTGGTAAACTACCCCTTTCTCTTAACCGATCTTCTCCAAAATCAACAGACCTTCCGTCCTCTACAATTCAGGGATGCATGCAAAAAAATATTTGATTCTGTTTGAATGTGCGGCAGTTATCATTCGTCATTTAAACATTTCTCTTGTTACAACATAAAATGTTGCAGGTAAACTACCCCTTTCCCTTAACCGATCTTCACCAAAATCAATAGACTTTGAGCTCTCTGCAACTCAGGAAAGGGTGCAAAAAATTATTTGATTCTCTTTGAATTTTCGGCAGTTATCGTTCGTCATAAAAAATTCCTTTTAAAACATAAAACGTCGCTGATAAACTACCCCTTCCCTTAATCGATCTTCAACAAAATCAACAGACCTTGAGTTCTCTTTAGTTCAAAAAGGTATGCAAAAACCTAGTTGATTCTGTTTGAATTTATGGCAGTTATCGTTCGTCATATAAAAAATTACCCTTGTTAAAACATAAAATGTTGCTGGTAAACTACCCCTTTCCCTTAACCGATCTTCACCAACACCAATAGGTATTGAGAACTCTACAATACAGGGCTGTATGCAAAACATCATTTGATTCTGTTTGAATTTGCGGCTGTTATCGTTTACCATAGAAAAAAATTACCCTTGATAAAAAACCGGTGCAGGTAAACTATCCCTTTCCCTTAACCGATCTTCACCAAAAACGACAGGTCTTGAGTACCCTACAATTCAGGCCTGTATGCAAACAATTATTTGATTCTGTTTGAATTTGTGGCTCTTATCGTTTGCCATACAAAACACCCTTGATAAAACATAAAACGTTGCTGGTAAACTACCCTATTCCATTAACCGATCTTCACCAAAACCAATAGGTCTTGAGAACTCTACAATTCAGGGCTGTATGCAAAAAATTTATTTTCCCTCTTTGAATTTACGGCAGTTATCGTTCGTCATAGAAAAAATACCCTTGTTAAAACATAAAACGTTGCAGGTAAACTACCCCTTTCCCTTAACCGATCTTCAACAAAATCAACAGACCTTGAGTTCTGTATAATTCAAAAAGGTATGCAGAAGAGTAGTTGATTCTGTTTTAATGTACGGCAGTTATCGTTCGTTATACAAAAAATTACCCTTGATAAAACATAAAATGTTGCTGGTAAACTACCCTATTCCCTTAACCGATCTTCACCAAAACCAACAGGTCTTGAGAACTCTACATTTCAGGGCTGTATGCAAAATATTATATGATTCTGTTTGAATTTGCGGCTTTTATCGTTTGCCATATAAAATACCCTTGATAAAACAAAAAACGTGGCAGGTAAACTACCCCTTTCCCTTAACCGATCTTCACCAAAAACAATAGGTCTTTAGTACTCAACAAAACAGGGCTGTATGCAAAAACGTATTGATTCTGTTTGAATTTGCGGCTCTTATCGTTTGCCATAGGAAATACCCTTTTAAAACATAAAAGTTGCAGGTAAACTACCCCTTTCCCTTAACCGATCTTTACCAAAATCAACAGATCTTGCGAACTCTACAATTCAGGAATGTATGCGAAACATTATTTGATTCTGTTTGAATTTGCGGCTGTTATCGTTTGCCAAACAAACAAAATTACCCTTGATAAAAAAAACCGTTGCAGGTAAACTACCCCTTTCCCTTAACCGATCTTCACCAAAAACGACAGGTCTTGAGAACTCTACAATTCAGGGCTGTATGCAAAATATTATATGATTCTGTTTGAATTTGCGGCTGTTATCGTTTGCCATACAAAATACCCTTGATAAAACAAAAAACGTGGCAGGTAAACTACCCCTTTCCCTTAAACGATCTTCACCAAAAACAATAGGTCTTTAGTACTCAAGAAATCAGGGCTGTATGCAAAAACTTATTTGATTCTGTTTGAATTTGCGGCTATCATTTGCCATAAAAAATACCCTTTTAAAACATAAAACGTTGCACGTAAACTACCCCTTTCCCTTAACCGATCTTCACCAAAAACAAAAAGTCTTGAGAACTCTACAACCCCTTTCCCTTAACCGATCTTTACCAAAATCAACACATCTTGAGAACTCTACAATTCAGGGATGTATGCGAAACATTATTTGATTCTGTTTGAATTTGCGGCTGTTATTGTTTGCCAAACAAACAAAATTACTCTTGATAAAAAAAAACCGTTGCAGGTAAACTACCCCTTTCCCTCAACCGATCTTCACCAAAAACAATAGGTCGTGAGTACTCTACAAATCAGGGCTGTATGCAAAAAATTATTTGATTCTGTTTGAATTTGCGGCTGTTATCGTTTGCCATAGAAAAAAAATCTACAGACACACAGACACTTTTCGAAAAACGACTTTTTTCATGTTTTGAGTGTAGTACAATCAGAATCTGCAATAATCTCGAACACGATTTTTTTTGCCATCACCATACTTCCATTTCCTTAAGGAACATGGAAGTAAAAATCGGTATGGAGAACCATACATGACTTCCGTGTTGTAAAATTTATATTTAAAATCATTTACTTGACTTCATTTACTTTACTTTTATGGGTCACAGGGTTGTTTTTATTATTTATAATTAACATGATTTATTCTAAACTTATTTTTACTTGTCCCTGATGTACATAATTAATTTCTAGGGATATATTCCACTAGTTATAATCTTACATATTGCTTAATCTTATTAGATTAGTTACATAGTTATTTTATATAAATTACATGTGTTACTCAATGTTTATATTATAACAAGCTATATTTCCTAAACACTTTTATTTCACAATATTCTAAAAACTTATACATTACTTTTTAACATTAATAACTGTTATTTTCACCTTTCTTACATTAGGTAGTTGGTAATTATGGGTTTAATATTATTTTAATTGTTTTTTTTATATTACTTATAGTGTGTAGTAAGATTACATACAGTAACTGTTTAAGGTTCGCAGACCACTATATAGTTTGATAGGCTCATACCATAACAAATGTTATCTTACTTAATTACTAAGTAATTAGACCCTGAGCATCTTGCAGAGGGTTCATTCCCTAAAGACCAAAAGTCTGTCTATGAAATGTTCCTCTGTAAACACGTGCAATTACACTGGCCAGCGATCCACAGGAAGAAAATCGCTGTCCACCTTTTCGGCTTGCACGCATTGTGTTGGTGTGGGTTTCGGCACTTTTCATTTAAAAAGCATGCAAACATAAGGAAATAAACGTGATTGAGGCCAGAAATAACGCAAATTGTGTGTGTGTCCTGCCGACCTTTTTATTGCGGTAATCACAATAATAAAACTTTGGAAAAGTAAACATTAGATAATTGAGATATGCTTGCCTGCAAGGAACAATATATTTTCACTCATACGTGATATAAATTAAAATGAAAAATATAGAATTTTGTTAAAGTGAAATGAAATGTTTCCATAGAAACTACTTCTTTGTTGTCATTAACGTATTACACATATAAAACTTACAAAATTTACTTCCTGCATCATCAACTACCATTTTAATTTATTAAAAAAATTACCCCCTCCCCCTTCAACTACCCTTTTCATTTATAGACATTTCATCTACCTTTCTACAGTGGATTATTATGACCTTCTTTTCAGGATACTTTATTTATCAAAATTAAGCAATTTACTCTTGTTAAAACGTAAAAAGTTGCAGGTAAACTACCCATTTCCCTTAACCGATCTTCACCAAAAACAATAGGCCTTGAGTCCTCTACAATTATTCAGGATTGTATGCAAAAAATTATTTGATTCTGTTTGAATTTGTAGCTGTTATCGTTTGCCATAGAAAAAATTCTACACAGACACTTTTCGAAAAATGACTTTTCTTGTTTTTGAGGGTAGTACAATCAGAATCTGCCGTTATCTTGAACACGATTTTTTTCGCCATGACCACACTTCCATTTCCTTATGGAACATGGAAGTAAAAATAACTAAACTAAATAACATTTAATAAAGGGGATACGCAGAATTCAGTTTGTTCGTTTGTTAAATTTTTGTTACTTTTGATTGCTTTTCTAATTTCTAATAAATTCATTTTTTTACCTTTTTGTATGTTGTGCAGTAGTGTTATGTTTTCTGTATCTATGAAGTGACTGCACTGCAGGCAATGATCTGTAAAACCTGTATTGGCTGTATTATTTAAAATCACTTTCTTGTGTTCAGAAATCCGATGTTTCAGAGCATGGCCACATTGTTCACTATAAATGGCATCACATTCTGCACTGTGTATTTTATAATCACCATTTTCTCTAGTAAGTTTGATTTTTCTGTATTGTTTACTAGTAATGAAAAAAGATTACGTTTATTTACTGATACTATGTTAAGACCATGCTTTTTTAACCTTTTATTAATCCTACCTGTTATAAACAGTGTGTAATTTGTTAAATGAAATTTTTTGCTACCCTGTTCTGGCTCTATGGAATAAAATTCTTTTAAAATAATTTTCTTCTGTTTTTTTTTTTTTTAATTAAAGAGTTTTCCATTCTTTTGTCATCATTCTATGTTATCATAAAACTGATATACTGTCCACCACACAACATCTGATCTAAATAGATTACTCTGTAGTTCCATTTTCTTGAGCTTTCCATTCTATAGGGAAAAATAACAAAAGCTCATTGTGTACTTCAAATGGACAAAGAAATGCTGCTACTGTTTATTTAAGCATACATGTATATATAACAATTTTAGAATATATCCGTAAGTCTCTTACATATAAATAAGATCTCAAAATAAGAATAAAGTACGCCTAGTCAAACATTTTTATGTCATTCGTCTTTAAAGCATGTAACATAATAAGGAAACAAATGCATACCAGAAAGTGTAGTAGTGCATGAATATAATATGTCATAAGCTGGAAAAGTTGAATGACATGTTTCAAAAAATTGGTATGGAGAACCATACATTACTTCCATGTTCTAAGATTTATATTTAAAATAAATTACTTGAATTTGGTTCAATAATTTCTAAAAAAGTATTCTTCACCCTCAAACTATTTTCACTATTTATGGATATTTTTGTCATTATGGGGTAGTCATTTAATATAATTTTATTTTTGAGTCACTATCTATAAAAACTAGGTACTTTATTCTTATAATGAAACTGAACTACACAGATAATCATCCCTCCTCCTCAATGGAACATGAAAGGAAAAATGACTTTTCTTCATTTTTGAGGGTAGTACAATCAGAATCAGCCCTTATCTCGAACACCCCTTGCAATCACCATACTTCCATTTCCTTATGGAACACAGAAGTAAATATTAGTCTTGCTCCAAATTATTCTTTTATGACCGGAGCTGTTAATTTAAATTTTTTCTCTTCGAATATTTAAATGTCTTGTTTTATCTTTTGTTTTTACACTAGTAGTGCGCTCACAGCATCTAATCTTGAAGTAGGCCTACTTCTTGATTAGCTCAAAAATTTAAATGTAGGCTATATTACATGTTCAACTATCTTACAATAATCTTTCTGTGTTCGTACATGGAACTCTTTTTAAATATATTTGTCTCATTATGATTAACTAATAGGCCTATGCTCCCTGAGCTGCAGAATTCGGTCACTATTTTGAACGAAGTACATTTACTATTACATAAATTTCGTTATTAGATAATTTTAGAATTTTGGGAAAAATTACATACATCTTGATTACTCTAATATTTCTTTAGTTAACATAACAACTGCAGAGCACACATCATACAATAAACACAAACACTTAGGAACATTCAGATTTGGATTACATTATCTTATTATTATTACACTATTCCTTTTATCTGACAGCCACGTGGTTTTTTACTTAAAAAAAAATTGTGGTCTCTACTGGTTCTTAGAGTCCATATATTTTGCAATTTTAAAACTTAACATTACATTCAGATTTAATCAAAATTGATTTAACTTAATATGCCACATGATTTTTTGTGATTTTATCAAAAATTTTGCCAACGTTTTAGGCTCTGACGTCCAAAAACTTTGAAAATTTCAAAAATGAATACTATATTCAGACTGGGGGTTAAATTCCCTTTATTTTGATACCTCACATGGGATTTTGTGATTTTTCCACAATTTTGACTCAACTTCCTATTTTTGGGGTGATCAATCTCAAAAACATTACTATTTTTTTAACAATGACCATTGTTTGAAAAAGTTAAAATGCATTTTTAAGTACTTTACTCTTGTTAAAACCGAAAAATGTTTCAGGTAAACTACCCCTCCCCTTAACCGATCTTCACCAAAATCAATAGGCCTTGAGTCCTCTACAACTCAGGCACATATGCAGAAAAATTATTTGATTCTGTTTGAATTTGTGGCAGTTATCGTTTGCCATATAAAAAATTCTACACACAGACACTTTTTGAAAAATGACTTTACTTCATGTTTTGAGGGTAGTACAATCAGAATCAGCCCTTATCTCAAACATGATTTTTTTGCGATCACCATACTTTCATTTCCTTATGGAACATGGAAGTAAAAACAGTATCTATTGGAATCAATCCCACAATGTTGTTTATAATTGAAATTTTTTAGCATGCTGAAAGCAAAGTGACATAAAATTTGCATTATGGGACAAAAACATGTGAAAGTGTTCTCTGTTTACATGGTGGAAACTAAACACAATGGAGAGGTCTCTACTAAACCAACACACACACCACATAACATGAAGTCAAATTCAGTCACTGCAAATTTGTGAACAAACGACACAGACTTATGGAAACATTTGGGTGTTCTATTAATAGTTTTATTTTTTGCACAAAAATTCCATGCCAACAAAAAAAAACTGATTATGCTGAGTACGCATAGCAGTTGTAATAAATATGAAAATGTTATATTAAAATAAAATGGACTGTTTGGGGTGTAATAATTTTTTTTATTAAAATATGTTTATTACATGTTATTAAATTTCTTAAAAATACATCCATGTCATCACATTATAAATGAAAGGTATTAAGAACTAAAATAATTTACAAATTTTTATATTATACTAAACACAATTTCAAATGGAGATCATTTTTCAACTACAGAAAATATAAATATCCATTTCAATTTGCATAAATAACTACACAACTAAACTAAATCTATATTTCTATTGCAACTTTTGTTTCTGAACATCCTTCATGTTTTGTATGTCCTTCATGAAATACAAAACTTTTTATTTAATTTTAATACAAATAAACTGTTGTTTAGCTGGGTTACAAAATTGAACACTTTTGATAATTATCTACTTTAATTTTCAATTGATACTTAAAATTATACAATTAATTAATTAGCTTTTGGTATGTCATGACTCTACATTGATGCATTAAAGCACAGTGTAAGTGAATAGGGGTTGTTTAAAATACAGGGTTTAACAATGCAGGATGCAGATCAAGTGTTAACAAATTTTATGTCACTCATGTAACTTACATGAACAGTGCTTATAAGCTTACTACACATCACTGCAGCCATTAATTTTAAAATATTCTTAGATATTATTATACATAAGGGACAAATTTTGAGATATCCAAATACTTCTATGAGCAATAGGCTTATTACATGTTAATCAAGTTAATGCATTAGTATATTAGAAAATTCTAATCTGTGTATTGTAAAACAGAATAATAACAAATTCAATTATTTATCTACCTGTCTAGAAAAGTATAATATGGTATTATATGATTCACTGTACTTGATAATATTATAATATTATTATTTATTATTGGTATACATGGGACAAATAAAAATCATTTGTAAATTCAGGTGAAATACTGACTAAGTGAATTAATATATCACATGCTGAAAAAGTTATCACCTGCTTTAATATCTTATAACGTTAAATTATTACATACAGTACCTCTGGATTACTTAATAATATAAAAGCTATATAATAATAAAAATAATAATAATAGTAGTAGTAGTAGTAGTAGTTGTTGTTGTTGTAATGCTTGTTAAACTAAGCAAACAATTTAAAGAAAAGTATGCTTTTTTTAATATTATGTTTCTGATACTGATAGTAACTGTTACAGTTTAAACACAACCAGTAATGAGTTGTCAGACAAATGGAAAACAAAGATTCATAAAATACACTCTCTTCATTTCAAGCATGGATTGAAAGAGCAATTTTGGATAAACATACAGGCTCATATGCCTCATAAGTATTGTGTTTTTAGTTTTTCATTAATACTGTCAACTAACAAGTTAGTAATTAACACATAGATGTAAATATCACTATAGAAAACCCAGCAAACTTACAAAATTCACTTTTTATCAGACTACACCTACACACATAAAAATAATAATACAAAACAATAGTAGCAGCAGCAGCAATTCCACTAGTAGTAGTAGTAGTAGTAGTAGTAGTAGTAGTAGTGGTAGTAGTAGATGTAGTGGTGGTAGTAGTAGTAGTAGTAGTGGTAGCAGTAGTAGTAGTAGTAGTAGTAGTGGTAGTAGTAGTAGGAGCAGCAGCAGCAGAATTAATGAGTAAGTTTATAAGTATAACTGTCATTATGTCACCAAGACTGACTATCCTCAATTTAACTGTTAATTATTAGTTACAGTGCTTAATAATCTGAGGAAGTGACACAAAGAAGGATCTTATGTGTGTGTGTGTGTGTATTTTTTTTAAAGAAAAAAAAATGAATTTGGTAAATCTCCTGGCTTTCCTTAAAAAATACTTAGCATATAAATATAACTAGATCCAGTATCCTCTTCCCTGTCAATTTTGTTACACAAGCACTCTATATTAATACATTTAACAAGTAAACAGAGTTTCTTCAATGGACTGATTTAAGGAATGTAGTATGCAGATAACTTCATTATCAGTAGATACAGTCACAGGTGGACTGCATTTTTTACATGAGGCATTTATGTAATTATTCAGAAAATACTTTCTACATGGCCTGTGCCCAGTGGATCTAACAGAAATCAACAGTTTAAGCTCATATTCTCTAGCAACAAATTTTATAGTGTAACTTCCTAAAACAGATTTCATTGTTGACAGATAAGAAATGGGGTCTGCCAACAACTCAAAACAATGTGGAAAACACTTAAGTGAACGTAGGAAATGAATGTATGTATAGTGCCACATCTATCAGAAGTGATGCACCACTGTTAGGGAATGTATTGGATGCAACATTGTCAGTTTTACAGGAAAGCAGAAAAACTAATAAACCATCGTACTGTGAAATTCCTAAACGCTTACAGAATTCCACTGAACAAAAAACCTAGAACTGGTCATAAGCAAAGTGTATCTCTTGTGTGACATCACTTGTTTCCATGTGGCAGTTGCAACTTGGTAAACTTTGTAGAACTTTAAATTACCCAAGCAGACAGTCCCAACTTTAGTAATTAATCATTTCTACCTCTTTTCAGCTCATATGTTCTTCACTGACGAAGACACTGTAACTGATGTCATCAAGTGAAAGGCAGTACAAGGCAGTAAATTATATAAGGATGGAACTTATAAACTTGTGCCACACATATACAAGTACTTCACCATTTTGGCAGAGTCCTCATTGAATTGATAATTCTCAATTCCTATTATTTTTATTATTTTTTTTAATGTTTCCTGTATCAAAAATTGACATTATAAACTGATTTTTATATAATTTTCCATAAAAATATATAAATTGTAGTTGTTATGATTGTACCTCAAGCATTTCTTGATAGAAAAAAGTGCAAGTTAATGTGTATTTAAGTTACTGTAATAATTTTTGTTACAATTTTACAAAATGTTATCAAACATAGTATTAAAAATATACTGTATATTTTTAAATTAACTGCAACTGGTAAGCTGAGGCATCTATTAACTTTTTTTTTTTAAATTAATAAGAAGTCTGTGTATCAGAAAGTGATTCCAATTAAACAAGGCGCAAATCTCAACTCTTGCCGACAGAAGGCAGTAACTTAACCTGACCTACACACAGAGGTAACTACTTTGTAGACGTACAACTTCTAGGTTTATAGTTGAACACCTCGTGCCTCAAATGTCGTCAGAGCAATGAGATTTGCGTCGCATTCCTAGCAGCGGACACACAACCTGCAACACAAAATACATTTATTTGTAATTAAAAACTCTCTGCGGTTTAGGCATACATATGTAAAATATGTGTTAATAAAAATAACACTTACATAACATATACATATTTTACATAAAATTACATATTTTATGTTACATTTTAACATAAAATAACATTGAATACAAAAACCTCAGACAAAACTAATTGTTTCTAATTATGTACTAGACTTCTGAATATATATATATATATATATATATATATATATATATATATATATATATATATTTAGTCACTTTCTGCTACAGTCCGTTTCTTGATGTATATAATACATTTAATATTTATAATTAAATTTACCTCAAGATGTTATTTTTTTCCTTTTATGTAACATGTTTCGGGTACTATCTTGTACCCATCCTCAGCCTTCCGGTTTTTTTGTCTGGTGAAGTACATGTGTTGTTGGTTCAAATTGGTTTTATTGTGTGTGATTGTGGTGTATGTGTTAGTTTTTTGTGTATTTTCAATGTTGAGTGCTTTGAATATTGTGTCATGTTTTGTATTGATTTGTATTTGTTCAGGTATTAGTTTGTTTTCTGTTTTATGTTTGTATATTTGTAAATTTTCCCAAATGTTCATTATGGTGCCTTTGTGTGGTATATGTTTTATTAGTGTTACATTGGTTATGTCTGGGAATTCATGTCCTGTGTTTATTGCATGTGTGGCTAAATTGGATTTATATATTTCTGGTTTTTTGTATGCATTTAGGTGTTCAAAATAACGTTTTTTCAGCTGTTTTTTTTTTGTCCTATGTAACATGGACATTGTGATAAATTCATGACCGAGATAAACTCACTAGCACGTCGCCAGGCTCCAGCACCAACTCCCGGATCCTCCGGAGGAAATGAGAAGAATCCTGGACAAAAGAATCCGTGTGCCCGACGTGCGGCTTGAGCAATCCAGTGAGGTGCTTAGCCAAGATTAACGACCATGTTATAACTAGCACTAGCCAGAGACAGCGGGAAAAATTCGAACGCTATGGTTCCCAGAACATCAGGGAAAGAGAACAAGACCACGACAGGATGGTCGTTAATCTTTCGAACCATCAGCTGACACCACATGAGACCTCGGTGTTAGCCAAAGGCGAGAAGTTTGCGGTTACCCCGAAGACAGTACCAGTGGAGGAAATAGTTGCGAGCGTGGAAGCAGGTATCCGAGGACTACCCCGAGACCAGGCAGATGAAATACAGTTGGAAGCTGCCAGGGCCCTTAAAAGGGCCGCTCCGCCAAAATGCAATCTTCTGTCAGTGGAACTGCGAGCCTTGAGGGATTTGAGAAGGGATGACTCTATTGTCATCGTGCCGGCGGATAAGGGGAGCGCTACTGTGGTCTTGAACACCGAAGACTACCAGCGGAAGATTGAGGGTTTGTTAGATCCGGCCACTTATTGGAGGCTGAACAAAGATCCGACTTCTACGGTTTTAAGAAAAACGGATTCTTTATTGAAGCAATCTTCTCTAGCGTCTGATGTGAAGACGGCCGTCCGGTGTTCGGAGGCCCTTCCCCCTCGTCTCTATGGATTACCAAAGATCCATAAGGAGGACGTTCTGCTGAGGCCCATCGTTAGTGCTACTGGCTCGCCGACGTACAACTTGGCTAAGCACCTCACTGGATTGCTCAAGCCGCACATCGGGCACACGGATTCTTTTGTCCAAGATTCTTCTCATTTCCTCCGGAGGATCCTGGAGTTGGTGCTGGAGCCTGGCGACGTGCTAGTGAGTTTTGATGTGGTCTCTCTTTTCAAGATGGTCCCTGTCCAGGAGGTCTTGGGGTATATAGGTGAACTGTTCCCGGCGGACATCACTGCTTTGTTCCGGCAGGTCCTAACAACGACCTACTTCCAGTGGAACGGCGGCTTTTATGAACAGTTGGATGGCGTCGCGATGGGAAGTCCTCTCAGCCCTGTGGTTGCAAACTTCTACATGGAAAAATTTGAAGAGTTGGCAATTTCATCTGCGCCACTGAAGCCGAAGTGTTGGCTGCGGTATGTTGACGACACTTTCGTGGTCTGGAGCCATGGAGATGAAGAGTTGGGACGCTTCCTTGGACATCTGAACGCTGTACACCCGCGCATACAGTTTCGATGGAGCACGAGAGCGGTGATCAGTTGGCATTTTTGGATGTGCTGGTCCTGAAAAGGGCCGATTGCAGATTAGGGCATACAGTTTATAGGAAGCCAACGCACACTGACAGATATCTGCATAAGTCCTCCAATCATCATCCTAGGCAGAAGAGGGCGGTGCTGAAGACTCTGGTTGACCGGCCAAAGAGGATCTGTGAGCCCCGGTATCTCGAAGATGAGTTTCGGCATCTCGAGGAAGCATTGCAGTCCAACGGCTACTCTGCTGCGGAGGTAAGGAGAGCTGCCCGGCCGAGAAGATCTGGTAGGCCGGACAAGTCGGTGTTGCCCGAGGTTGTTGGCTCCGCTGTCTTGCCCTACATCCGTGGCGTGACTGACCGCATCGGCAAGTTGCTGAGTAAACGGGGCGTCAGGACGATCTTTAAGCCAACCAAAAAGATCCAACAGTTCCTGCGACCGGTAAAAGACGCCAGGGATCCGCTCTCGTCGTGCGGGTTGTACAGTATTCCTTGTACGTGTGGCCAGCTATACATAGGCACCACAAAGCGTAGTGTCCGGACGCGCCTCTCTGAACATCGGAGATACTGCCGCCTGGGCCAGCCGGAGAAGTCCGCAGTTGCTGAACACGCTCTTTCCCACGACGATCACCGGGTAATGTTTGATGAAGCCCGGGTGTTGTCTTCTGTCCGGGGTTACTTCACTCGCCTGCTACTAAAGTCCATCCATATTCATAAGAATGCGTCCGTCGCTATGAACCGCCCACACACAACTGGGGGTTGCGCGGCCCGCGCGAAGCGCGGGTCGCGAGTAGTACAGTGTCCCGAGTCTCAGAAAGGACTCCTGCCACTGGGTCTGTTGGAGTTCAATATATACTTTTATCTACGTATGGGGGGGGTCTGAAACGACCTGCGATTGGTGGATTATACCACCGGGGCTAGCAAACGAGGTCGCTTCCAGGACTCACCTGGTCGCGGGGTGTATTTACCAAGTCCGGCAATGAGGGAATTGTGGGTCACTCTGTCGGAACGAACATAGAATCGTCGCGCCAGGCGTCTCACGGTGTCATCAAGAGAGCGGACACCGAGTCCTCTCCTCAAAAGACGAGAAGAGTACCTCCGGGGGACTTTGCACGCGAGCTTCAGTCCCCGGTCGAGTACGCGCTGGAGCGTGATTCTATGACCACGAGCCAGGTATCCCCAAACAGGACAGGCGTAGGTAATCACCGGCAACACGTACGTGTTGACTATGAGCTTACCTAGCCGGGGGGTCATTGCCGGATTAGATAGCACGGGCCAGAGTCTACTGAGTTGCGCCGAAGCGCGTTGTCGGATGTAATTTGCATGGGTTCGCCAGGTGAGTCGGGAATCCACGTGGAGCCCGAGGTACTTGACGCTGTTGGTCCAGGGCACCTCGACGGGGCCTACTTTAAGCGGCCGAGGCCGCTTGCGTTGTCGCGAGAATATTACCGCGGCGCTCTTGGAAGCGTTAACGGCAACTCTCCAGTCATCGGTCCACCCGACATACGCGTCGAGTTGGCGCTGGAGCTTAACGGCCGCATAACTCGCGTTCGGCTCTGAGGCAAAAGCCGCAGTGTCGTCCGCGAACAGCGACAGTTTCACTCCAGGAACTCGGGGCGTGTCGTTGACAAACAACGAGAACAGAAGAGGCCCAAGGACACTTCCCTGAGGGACACCAGCGGTAATACGCCTCTCCGAAGAGAGAGCGTGGTCTACTCTCACTCGGAAGCTACGGTCTCGCAGAAAGCTGCCGATCAAATGAACGTAGCAGTCTGGGAGAAGGACCTCCGTGAGTTTGTAGAGGACACCCTCGTGCCACACGCGGTCAAAGGCTTTCTCTACGTCTAGGAAGATCGCAGCCGTCTGTTTGCCCTGGCAGCCAGCCTCGGTTATGCATTCCACGAGTCTCATCAGCTGATGAGTCGAGGAGTGCAGCTCACGAAAGCCGAACTGTTCGGGGATCAGCACGTCTAGTCTTTCTAGATGGTCGCGGATCCTACGCTGGATCAGACGCTCAAAAACCTTGGACGTCGCGGACAAGAGGCTGATGGGCCTGAGGTTCTCCACTCGAGAAGAATTCTTTCCCGGCTTCGGTATCACAATGACGGTAGCCGTTTTCCATTTCACCGGAAAATAGGCCAGTCTGAGGCATGAATTGAACAGGTCAGTGAGGAACTGGGTTCCTCGCTCCGGAAGGCGATGGAGGGCGGAATTCATGACTCCGTCCGGGCCAGGCGCCTTCCGGGGCTTGAGCTGAACAATCCTCTCAGAGACCTCCTCCGGGGAGATGGGCTCCGGTTGGACTGTGATACCGGCCGATAAAAAGCGCTCTACCTCGCGGCAGATGTGCTCAGTGAAGGCCGGGTTCTTGGATGGGTTGGGAGCGAACTGACGCTCTAAACTGTCAGCCAAGAACTCGGCCTTTTCGAGGGGGCGGCCAAGGGGTTGACCGCCAGGTCCGGCCAGTGCGGGGAGAGGCGCGCGTTTGCGCTTTCCCGTTAGGGCACTGGGAATCCGCCAGACATTACGGTCCTCAGCAGGGCCATCCATCTGTGTTACAGCTAGCTCCCAGTTGCGTCTACGGAACGCCAGCATGTCACGACGCAACTTGCCGGACGCTCTGTTGAACGCAGCCTTGTCCGCCGGGTCACGAGTCCTCTGCCAGCGTCTCCGGAGGCGATTCCTCTCGCAAGCGAGCTGAGACACCTCTTCGGGGATCCGCTGATAGTCGGGCGTGAGCCCCGGCTTCATCCGGGAGGACACGTCAACCGCCGAGACTACGGCTGTGTCGAATAAGCCAACTGCCTCTTCGACATGCTGGGTAGTGTCGAGCGGGATATGCTCTGGTAGGCGGCGACTGAACGCCGGGCCAAAGCGGTCCCACTCGATTACCCGCCGCTCGTCGCGGACGGTGGCGTGCTGGGTAGCTATATGCACACTGATAGGGCAATGGTCCGAGGACAGTTCCGAAATGACGGAGACGTGGACCGGGCAATAAACGCCCCTGACCGCGGCAATGTCCAATACGTCAGGGCGGGAGTTAGCCCTCGAGGGATAGTATGTAGGCCCGGTAGGACCCATGACTGTGACCCGAGCCGCATCAGCATACCTGCGTAAGCGGGTCCCGTTTGGGTTCGCCAAGCGGCTCCCCCAATCGGGGTGCTTACAGTTCAGGTCGCCCGCCAGGACTACCCTCCTGTGTGCTCCAAAGACGGCCTCCAGATCGTTCGACAGGAGCTCCGTGTGTGGAGGCTTGTAGGCGGAAACCACGAGTAGACCGCCGAGAGCACCATGGAGCTCGACCGCGGTGCACTCGAGGTTCCGCCGCTGAGGCAGGACAACGCGGTGATGGCGAAGACTCGCCTTCACCGCGATGGCTGTGCCCCCTCCTGCGCGACCCGACCGGTCATCCCGGTGGCACACGTAGTTGGGTAGTCGGAAACGACGATGCGGGGTCAGGTGCGTCTCGCCAAGAAGAAGCACATCGGGCTTGTGACGGGCAACGAACTCTAAGAGCTCAGAATGCCGGGAAGCGAGGCCGTTGGCGTTCCACGCCACGAGCTCGAGGTCTCGCTTGAGGGATTGCCGTGGTTGTCCGTTCATAACAGACCTGTTACACGGCAGGCTTCCACCAAGAGGAGGAACTTGTCCTGGGGCGAGGCTGTTGCCAAGCGTTCCTTGATTTTAAGGAAAGTCTGGGCCACTTTCTGCAAGTCGTAGCTTGCCAGAAAGTCTGAAACGACGGCGAGATCATCGGAAGATGAGGCCGGGGGAGAACGCTTGGCGGCAGCTGCATAGCTGCGGCGGGGCGAGACGGTGGAAGCCTTGGGGGCTGGTACTGGAGCGGGTGGCCGCTCTGGCTTTTGGAGGACGGGCTTGGGTCCAGTGGCAGGTGGTTTAGGCTGGCCCGTGTGCTTGGCCTGGTTCCTAACTTTCTTGCCCGATCTGGGGAATCTAGGCTTGGGTGGCGGCGGCAATGGAGGATCAATTTCCTCGTTGTCCGGCAGCGGGACTTGTGTGAAGTGGGGTATTTCGCGTTCCGGTTCCGGGGGCGCGATGATGGGTTTGGCCTTTGGAGCTTCGCTCGGGCTCACTGTACTGCTGGGTTTCGGAACCGGAGCAGACCTAGGGGCTGGTTTCCGGACCACAGGTTCAGCGGCTTTGGCCGGTTTGACTGGCTGTCTAACATCATGTCGAGGCTTAGGCTGGACTGGTTTCTTCAACTTGTCCAGCTGCTCGCTATAGACTGGGCAGCGCCTGTTATTAGCAGCATGGGCGCCGCCGCAGTTGATACAATATCGGTGGTTGTCCGGGACAGCGCAGGCCTGCGTCAAGTGGTCATTTCCACAGCGGACGCAGGTCGGCGCGTTCCGACAACCGAAGCTGCTGTGGCCGAACCGCTGGCACCTGTGGCACTGGGAAAGTCGCCCGGTCTGACGGCAGGGCTCGACGCTTACGCAGAGCCCGAAAAGCCGTTTTAAATCTAATAAGGCCTGGGAGGATTCGCCCTTCTCTGCCAGGAGTCTTATCAGCGGGAGTGGTCGACGCGAGCCATAAGTGGTGTACAGCCGTGAGGCTCCCACAACCTTATACCCCGCGTCGCACAGTTCGTCAGCGACGACCTGCGGATCCGCCTGTATGTCCAGGCCCCGAAGGACGAGGGCTACAGGCTTGGTTCGGTGCATAGTGTAAGTGTGGAACTGGAACGATTCACGTTCCAGCCACTGGACCACTCCGAAGTGTTCCGATGCGCTGCGGCAGGTAACGCGCACAGTCTCGCTCGCAAGGAGCTTGACAGATGCGTTATCTGCCAGCGCAACGGTCTTACGGAGTCGGCGAACAAAGCCGATAACGTCCCTGACGTTCGTAACGAACACCGGCGGGACCCTTCCTTCGGAGGTGCGACTAGGCGCAACCTCAGCGGAGGCTTGGAGTGCCGCCGAGTCCGTGGCCGAACTCAAGGAGGTCAGGGAAGGAGACTTTCGCGGCTTGCCACCGCGCCCTACTGCCACCCAATCGGTGGAAGCCGAGGTCTCCATATCTGGGGAGTCAGACTCCGGCAGAGGATTCGGGCTGCTTGGCCTACTAGCGGCCGTGCAGCCGGAAGGTCCGGCCTTAGCGGGCTTGGTCGGCCCTAATAAGGACCGATTTTGCTCACGTACTTGCGCGGGTTCAGCAGGGCTTCCCGCGCAAGTCGTAGGGTTCCCGACTGGCCCAAGTGGCCGGCCGGGGGGCTCGATGCTGCCGCACAGTGCTTTGGGGACACTAACAGCGGGGCTACTGCCGACTAACTCGGCTCTTTGTCCAGCGGGTACCCGGGGGCCGAACTGTGACACCGTCACAGTGGCGGCGCAACCCGCATCTCTATTCGTCAGTCCTACTCTCGGACTCCCCGGGTTTCGCTGGACAGCGCTACCTACAACACTTACCGGCACTGCGCGGCAGGTCCCAGTTGTGTTGCGTTGGTCTTCGTCCTGGCAAGACGGCTGATCGATCTCCATCGCTGCTTGATGTTGGCGCTGGCGAGGTGGTTTATGATGATGCTCCGGCGGCTTCTTCTTGGCGGCCTCCGTAGGTTGATGGCCGAGCCTCTTCATTGCAGTCGTTATGAACCGCCCAGGTGAAAGCATCTCCTTAAATAGTGTCTGGCATGGCTTATTTTCCACGGCCAATCAGAGTGGAGAATGATGAACTGGCTTCTCATTGGTTCGCATTATACACCTTAAGCGGCCAAAAAGTTATAAATAGAAACAGCGTAGCCTTCTCTCACTGTTGCTTGTTCCCAGTTCACTGGGCGACTTGTTCGGCATACCACCTATTTCGAACTTTTTTTGCTACTGAAGATGGTCACCGGTGGTGTGGCCGAAACGTCTAGCTACACAACATCAAGCATTCGACCACGGCCTTTCAGCCCAGAAGTTTTAAGTATTTATATATGGATATTTTGTTTACTTTCATATGAAATACTTTCCCAGTGCAATTTCACAAGTATTTAATGTACCAGTATTTTAAATTCAATTGCATTAGATTAATTTATTTTTCAATTATCTAATAGTAACATTAACGTACATTCCAATAGTAACATTTACACACTACCAGTACTTCACAGCACTATAGACACAGCACACAAAGAAACGTATTTATAAGCTGGAATGTATTAATAATGAAAAGTGGTACTATAAAAGAAAAACTGCTTATTTTTTGTATTAAATAAACAATCATTTTATTTGGTTTCCACTAATTTACTGCAAAGCCTAATAATTATTATTACAGAAAAGGAATCATTTTGACTGTTTATATGAATACAGTAAAACCTTATTGGAATGTTCTGGAATTTTACTCTACAATACAACCTTGCAAGCATCGTATTGTGTAAATTAAGATTATAATGAGCAATACAATTTTGGTAGGAATAATATCCAAATTTTGATAACAACTACGATTACCATACCAACAAAATAACACTCTATGTTATAGAAATCAAAATAATGAACAGTAAAAAATTGAACTAACAGCTGATATATAAGTGTATATAAGTAAAAGATACCCTTAATTTAGTAATGACCATCAATTAATAAATAATGAAAGCTTTGTGAAGTTCAGTCATTAACGAGGCACAATTTTAAAACATTTTTGCTGATATTTTGATAAAATTTATTGTCATCACTAGGACCTGTATATGGTGTAATATTCTATACTAATTACTAAAATAGAATAATGGATGGCTCGATACTTATGTTTTTATTTTTTTTATAATGGTTTTATTTCTTTACTAATTAATTAAATTCTTGTACAATTATGAAATTCTCTTTACATTCATTTGTAGTTTACTCTCTCCAGTTGCTCTTGCAGTACATGAAATCTTTATCTCAGAGTAATATAAAATATTTAACATACATTTAAAATCATTTGTCGAGGTAAGTTATAACATAATAGTTGATACACATAAATTAATTATGTTGATATATGTTATGTTGTAGGTGTGTGTATGGTATAATGGCTTCTTGTGATGATACAAAAGGAACAAGTCAACATTAATTAAATAAAACACATTAATACAAAATATAAAAAAAATGGAAAGGCTTAACTTAACTTAAAAAAAATCGGTATGGAGAACCATACATGACTTCCATGTCCTAAAATTTATATATAAAATCACTTAAATATTAATTAAATAAGTGGATGCTTGAGTTCTGAAGAAATTACGTATCAGCTAAAATGGTACCACCATGTCAGGTGGATTAAGACTATCCTCAACCTTCGTGAGGAAGGACTGTACTTTTTAATGAAATTGGACTCTCGCTGCGAGGGGCCGAGGGATGTCTATAGTGTTATCAAAGTCTTTCCTGTCAATACTATACTAGGCATTTTTCTTTTTTAAAATCGAGTCTTGATTTCTTTCTTTCCACTTGTCTTCTGATTTCCTGAACGACTATTCTGTTCACCCGTATAATTATAAATTTCTCAGCAAAACATTTCTTCCTTAATACATTTGTGTCTCCTGTTTAACACCCACCATTCTGATCCATGTCATAACACTATATTCCACACAATCTAGTAAATAACTAGCCATCAGGGAGGTCAAAATATTTTCAAGGAGGGGCAAACAATTTTCCAAAAGAGAAAAATATTTATATATTTTTCATACATACACACATGCACATATTAGTTTCTAATTCTCATATCATAATAGCAATAATTACACAGATTGTATTAATTGCTTTAATACAACAACACTGCCCAGCGATCAACAGGAAGGAAATCGATGTCCATCTTTTCGGCTTGCATGCGTTGTGTTGGTGTGGGTTTCGGCACTTTCCATTTAAAAAGCGTCCAAACATAAGAAAATAAACATGAGTGAGGCCAGAAATAATGTGAATTTTGTATGTGTGTGTGTCCTGCCGGCCTTTTTATTGCCATAATCACAATAATAAAACTTTGGAAAAGTAAACATTACTTAATTGAGGTATGCTTGCCTGCCAGGAACGATATATTTTCACTCATACGTAATTTAAATTAAAATGAAAAATATAGAATTTTGTTAAAGTGAAATGAAATGTTTCCATAGAAACTACTTCTTTGTTGTCAATAACATAGTACACATATAAAACTTATAAAAATTTACCTCCTCCATCATCAACTACCATTTTAATTCATAAAAAAAATTACCCCCTCCCCATTCAACTACCCTTTTCATTTATATATATTTCATCTACCTTTCTACAGTTGACTATTATGACCTTCTTTTCAGGATACTTTATTTATCAAAATTAAGCACTTTACTCTTGTTAAAACGTAAAACGTTGCAGGTACACTACCCCTATCCCTTAACCGATCTTCACCAAAAACAATAGGCCTTGAGTCCTCTACAATTCAGGGCTGTATGCAAAAAATTATTTTATTCTGTTTGAATTTGCGGCTGTTATTGTTTGCCATAGAAAAAATTCTACACACAGACACTTTTCGAAAAATGACTTTTTTTCATGTTTTGATGGTAGTACAATCAGAATCTGCCGTTATCTCGAACACGATTTTTTTCACCATAACCATACTTCCATTTCCTTATGGAACATGGAAGTAATAACGCAGCATTGAATAGATAGGTTTAAATTATTATTAGTTCACAAATTTGCCACCAAGAGAGCTGCGTCAAACTTACTATCTCTCTCGCACTCATTCAGTGTCCATAACTTCTCTCTCACACTCATTGGTCAAATGCATGTATTAAATAAAAATACAGTAAACACTCTATTTAACGGACTTATTGGGGCTGAGGGGTGTCCGTAAAATTGAAAGTCCGTTAAATCGCGAATTTTGTTTTTTTGTGGATATATTTAAATCAAAATAGGCCTATAACACTTGAAATTTTAATACTATTAATATCATGCAAATATTTTATGTACTCACCTTTGTTTATTTATCCTGGATAAAAGCATGAAGAGTCAGTTGTTTTCCACCAGAATGTTGCTTCTTTATTATTAAAGCTCTAAACTGTCTAAAATGATCATAGTAAGCACACACTTCTGGATCTGAAGACTCCCCTATGTACATAGGGACGCGATAATTTCGTCCATGCTGTTTCTTATCGCTGATAATTTAGAACCTCCTGTAACAGATGTTTCTTCATCATCGTCATGATCATCATCTCCATCTTCTTGATCGTCATGTAGAACAGATTCCGCGATCTCTTCCTGACTCAGGATTTGGTAACCTGGATCACCCTCATCCACGTTTAGCCACTGTTTTATGTCATTCTCGTTTACTTCTTCACCAGCCTTCTTTACAGTTTCGCAGAAATCAAATGTTTCAAATCCTCTGAAATCATACTCCGGTTCACTGGACTGTAAAATTGGAGTGGTGTTCGGAGGGAGGAAGACGCATTTTATTTTTCCGTCGTTGCTAACTAACTTCTCGGCGTTGGGATGGGCCAGCGCATTGTCCAGTAGTAAGACGGCTTTCACTGCATGCGATGGAATTTTCATAGTCTCTTCTTGAAAACATCGCACTTCTGGTACAAAATGATTAAAAAAACAGTCTGAAAAAATACTGGAGGTAAACCAAGCATTTTTTGAACTTTCATAAATGACTGGAAACTGGTTCATTATGTTCTTTATAGCATGAGGTTTCTTTGCGTTTCTGACTATGACTGGAGTAAGTCGATGCGAACCATCAGCATTCGCACACAGTAGGGCAGAAATGCGCTCTTTGTTGAGTTTACGGCCTGGTGTGCTAGTTTCATGTTTGTGCGCCAGAGTATTTTCAGGCACAACACGAAAGTAGAGAGTCTCATCAGCATTGTAGATCTGAGACAAAGTGAGATTCGATCGTTTCCTTTATATGTTGACGAAAAGGCTCAACTTGTTCAGTGTCTGCACTCAGCGCTTCACCACATGTTGATCTATTTGTGATGCCATGCCATTTACGAAAACGCCAAAGCCACCCATCACTCGCCTGAAACTGGATGCCCATATGTTTCCCCCATTTATCAGCAGAAGCCCGCAACTCCACACTACGAACAACGACGCCACTAGAACGTTGTTGAATAAACCATTTGTGCACAGCATCCTCTAATTGTTTGTGTTTGGCTAATTTAATGTGTTTTCTTTCTCCCTCATTCTTCGAATTATCAACACTGTACTTTAGCGAAAACTGAATATTAATCTACTTATCTTTAATCTTTCGAATGTCTGAAATGGTTTGTTTCTTTACGCCATACAGTTCACAAACATGTGCAACAGACGTGCCACCTTCCAGTTTAATTATTAGTTCAAGCTTTTGCTTTATACTCAAGTTCACACATTTTTTCTTAACGCCAGACATACTTATGCTGTAATTCCCTGATAAAATAATGGACCTTGCTATAACAACAGAAGTATAAACTCGTTAACACTCTCTATTTAACACGTGCAAGGTTCGTACTATAGGAACACATGTAGTGTACACGCTGTGTTCTCTGAATTCTGAATAAACTGATGCGACACTGTACGAACGTGAACCGCATGTGCATACGAATTATCACGAAGATAGCCGAATATTCAAGAGTGAAAATGCGCATCTGTTGCTATGGTTACGAACTACCGCCAAATTTAAATCACAAACCATGGACTTCAAAAACTTAATCGTGATTTTACTTCCATGTTCCTTAAGGAAATGGAAGTACAGTACAACCTGTCACATCCGGACCTGTGATATCTGGATCCTCCCATATCCGGACGTATCTCCAAACTAATTTTTCAATTTTGGTTAGCGAAATGGTTAGGGATGGAAAAGTGAAAGTTGCAGCTGGAATGTTGTTTGCGCGCCTAGCCTATTCCGAGCGGGGCTGTGGCCTTGACTCGGTCAATGGCTCTTTCCCGGAAACCCATTCCTTTATTCTCAACCTCGGCTGCCGTCTGCCTGCCACTTGCTACCCGCAGTCTGTGTTTGCGTTTTAAAGAGACAGTTTGTTTTGCAAGTGAGTTTCTAAACTGTGTCAGAAGTGATTGCCATTGTTATCGTTATTGTTAACCCTTGTTACTGTATTTTATCGTTGCTATTTTATCGTTGTTATTTTTTATTGTTGTTATTCTTTATCGTTGTTTTTTGCTTAAATGGCGGAGAAAAGGAAGAAAACTGTTGTGACAATGGATGAAACGTTTCGTGCTCTGAAGAGGTTGGATGCTGGTGAAACAGCTAAGAAGATTGCTGCTGACATGGGAGTAGGAACGAGCACTGTGAGTAACTGGAAAAAAACGAGGAGTGAGATTGAGAAGTGGTGCTCATCGCAAGCTTCAACAAGTGGGGTAAAAAAACTGAAAATGATGAAGAAAGCCACTAACAACCAAGTTAATGAGGCTTTATATCTTTGGTTTACCCAAAGAAGAGAGCAAGGATTGCCTATCTCAGGTCCTTTGCTAAAAGAAAAAGCTTTGCACTTCAATAAAGAAATCGGAGCCGATGGACAGTTTAAAGCAAGTGAGGGATGGTTAGAAAGTTGGAAAAATCGTTATGGTGTGCAGAAACTGCAGATCAGCAGTGAAAAACATTCTGCTATCCAAGATGATGTTGACAGCTTCAAAACGTTTTTACACAGCTTTGTAGACGAACATGGGATTTCAGGAGAACAGCTCTACAATTGTGACGAGACTGGGCTCAACTATAAAATGCTGCCGACCTACACTTTGGCTTCAAAACAAGAAGATAGTGCACCAGGGTATAAAAAGAAAAAGGAGAGAGTGACCATTTTAGCTTGTAGCAATGCTACAGGAGTTCACAAACTTCCACTGGGATTTATTGGAAAATCCAAAAAGCCGAGGGCTTTCAAGAACTTTAAAGATTTGTCTTCCCTGCCAGTTTGCTACAGAAACCAACGCAGCGCATGGATGAACTGTGAAATATTTAGTGATTGGTTTCACAAGCAGTTTGTGCCACAAGTTGAAAAACATTTAGCGAAAAATAATTTGCCAAGAAAAGCAGTGCTCCTACTAGACAATGTACCCTCACACCCAAGTGAAGATGAACTGAAAAATGGTGACATAAAATGTGTGTTTTTACCCCCAAATGTGACATCCCTTTGTCAACCTATGGACCAAGGTGTGCTTGAATCACTGAAACGTAGCTATCGCCGTAAGTTACTGACTGTGTTGATTGCTGGAATGGACGAGGGTGAAAGTGTTACAGAATCCTTAAAAAAGGTGGACATGTTAGATGTGGTGATGTGGGTATCCCAAGCATGGGATGAAATAAAACCGTTTACACTGGTTAGGTCATGGAGGAAGCTGTTAGATCACGAAGCAACTGAAAAATGGACTAGGCAGAAACCAGAAGAAATCAATGAAACTGTTTGCAATGAAGAAGAGAGTCAGATTGCAGAGCTTGTAAAAAACCTGCCTGGATGTGAAGAAATCAATGACGATGAAGTCAAGAAGTGGTTAAGTGAAGAAGAAGTCAACGAAATTACAGACAGTGACATTATAGAAATGGTGTGCAATAGCGATGAGAAAATCTCTCAACCCGAAGAGGATGACAACAAGCCTATAATGAGTCACTCTGAGGCATTCAAGACCATCGAATCTCTGATCAGTTATGTTCAACATCACGATGAAACAAGTGAAACTGAAGTGATGCTTTTAAGAAGGTTGAGAGACATGGCTTCCAAAAAATGTGAAGCAGCCGAAAATCACAAACTTTTTCAAAAACTGATGTAGGCGTACTGTAAGTAAAACTTTTTAACCAATTTTACTTTTTGTATTTTAAAGAGTACAATGTACAAATACAAATGCTAAACCAATAGAAACGTCTAAAAAAAACATTCAACAACAAACGCGTTCATTATTTCTGGCCCTCTAGCTACAGTATTTATAAATGACCTTGTGATATCCGGATTTTTCCATATCCGGATCGGCCGGTCGCCATATTAGTCCGGATATGACAGTTTGTACTGTATGGTGATTGCAAAAAAAAATCGTGTTCGAGATTATTGCAGATTCTGATTGTACTACACTCAAAACATGAAAAAAAAACATTTTTCGAAAAGTGTCTGTGTGTGTGTCTGTCTGTCTTGTGTGTGTCTGTCTGTCTTGTGTCTTAGATTTTTTTTCTATGGCAAACGATAACAGCCGCAAATTCAAACAGAATCAAATAAATTTTTGCATACAGCCCTGATTTGTAGACTACTCAAGACCTATTGTTTTTGGTGAAGATCGGTTAAGGGAAAGGGGTAGTTTACCTGCAACGGTTTTCTTTTAATCAAGGGTAATTTTTTTCTATGGCAAACGATAACAGCCACAAATTCAAACAGAATCAACTACTCTTTTGCATACAGCTCTGAATTATAGAGTTCTCATGGCCTATTGTTTTTGGTGAAGATCGGTTAAGGTAAAGGGGTAGTTTACCAGCAACATTTTATATTTTAACAAGGGTATTTTCTATGGCAAACGATAAAAGCCGCAAATTCAAACAGAATCAACTACTCTTTTGCATACAGCCCTGAATTATAGAGTTCTCAAGACCTATTGTTTTTGGTGAAGATCGGTTAAGGGAAAGGGATAGTTTACCTGCAACGTTTTATGTTTTAAAAGGGTATTTTCTATGGCAAACGATAAGAGCCGCAAATTCAAACAGAATCATTTAATTTTTTGTATACAGCTCTGATTTGTATAGTACTCAAGATCTGTTGTTTTTGGTGAAGATCGGTTAACGGGAATGGGTAGTTTACCTGCAACGTTTTTCTTATCAAGGGTAATTTTACTTCCATATTCCTTAAGGAATGGAAGTATGGTGATGGCAAAAAAAATCGTGTTCGAGATTATTGCAGATTCTGATTCTACTACACTCAAAACATGAAAAAAAGTCGTTTTCCGAAAAGTGTCTGTGTGTCTGTCTGTCTGTGTGTCTGTCTGTCTGTAGATTTTTTTTCTATGGCAAACGATAACTGCCGCAAATTCAAACAGAATCAAATAATTTTATGCATACAGCCCGGTTTTGCAGAGTTCTCGCGACCTATTGTTTTTGGTGAAGATCGGTTGAGGGAAAGGGGTAGTTTACCTGCAACGGTTTTTTTTTAGCAAGGGTAATTTTGTTTGTTTGGCAAACGATAACAGCCGCAAATTCAAACAGAATCAAATAATGTTTCGCATACAGCCCTGAATTGTAGAGTTCTCAAGACCTATTGTTTTTGGTGAAGATCGGTTAAGGGAAAGGGGTAGTTTACCTGTAACGTTTTATGTTTTAACAAGGGTATTTCCTATGGCAAACGATAACAGCCGCAAATTCAAACAGAATAAAAAGATTATTTGCATACAGCCCTAAATTGTAGAGTTCTCAATACCTTTTGTTTTTGGTGAAGATCGGTTAAGGGAAAGGGGTAGTTTACCTACAACGTTTTTTTAACAAGGGTATTTTCTATGGCAAACGATAACAGCCGCAAATTCAAACAGAATCAAATAATTTTCTGCATACAGCCCTGATTTGTAGAGTACTCAAGACCTATTGTTTTTGGTGAAGATCGGTTGAGGGGAAGGGGTAGTTTACCAGCAACGTTTTTTATCATGCGTATTTTCTATGGCAAACGACAACTGCCGCAAATTCAAACAGAATCAAATAATTTATTGCATACAGCCCTGATTTGTAGAGTACTCGCGACCTATTGTTTTTGGTGAAGATCGGTTGAGGGGAAGGGGTAGTTTACCTGCAACGGTTTTTTTTATCAAGGGAAATTTTTTTTTTTTGGCAAACGATAACAGCCGCAAATTCAAACAGAATCAAATAATGTTTCGCATACAGCCCTGAATTGTAGATTTCTCAAGACCTATTGTTTTTGGTGAAGATCGGTTGAGGGAAAGGGGTAGTTTACCTGCAACGTTTTTTTAACAAGGGTATTTTCTATGGCAAACGATAACAGCCGCAAATTCAAACAGAATCAAATAATGTTTTGCATACAGTCCTGATTTGTAGAGTACTCAAGACCTATTGTTTTTGGTGAAGATCGGTTAAGGGGAAGGGGTAGTTTACCTGCAACGTTTTTTTATCAAGCGTATTTTCTATGGCAAACGATAACAGCCGCAAATTCAAACAGAATCAAATAATTTTTTGCATACGTCCCTGAATTGTAGAGGTCTCAATGACTTTCGATTTTGGTGAAGATCGGTTAAGGGGAAGGGGTAGTTTACCTGCAACCTTATACGTTTTAACAAGAGTAAAGTACTTGAAAATTTATTTAAACTTTTTGAAACAATGGTAATTGTTAAAAATAAAATAATTTTGTTGCCAGGCAATAAAATTAAAATTTTTTCATTTTAATGTACATCATGTATAAGAGAAAATATATCGCGCTTGGCAGGCGATATTAAGATTTAAATATAAATCTTAGAATATGGAAGTCATGTATGGTTCTCCATACCGATATTTTACTTCCATATTCCTTAAGGAATGGAAGTATGGTGATGGCAAAAAAAATCGTGTTCGAGATTATTGCAGATTCTGATTCTACTACACTCAAAACATGAAAAAAAGTCGTTTTCCGAAAAGTGTCTGTGTGTGTGTGTGTCTGTAGATTTTTTTTCTATGGCAAACGATAACTGCCGCAAATTCAAACAGAATCAAATAATGTTTCGCATACAGCCCTGAATTGTAGAGTTCTCAAGACCTATTGTTTTTGGTGAAGATCGGTTAAGGGAAAGGGGTAGTTTACCTGTAACGTTTTATGTTTTAACAAGGGTATTTCCTATGGCAAACGATAACAGCCGCAAATTCAAACAGAATCAAAAGATTATTTGCATACAGCCCTAAATTGTAGAGTTCTCAAGACCTATTGTTTTTGGTGAAGATCGGTTAAGGGAAAGGGGTAGTTTACCTACAACGTTTTTTTAACAAGGGTATTTTCTATGGCAAACGATAACAGCCGCAAATTCAAACAGAATCAAATAATTTTCTGCATACAGCCCTGATTTGTAGAGTAATCAAGACCTATTGTTTTCGGTGAAGATCGGTTGAGGGGAAGGGGTAGTTTACCTGCAACGTTTTTTATCAAGCGTATTTTCTATGGCAAACGATAACAGCCGCAAATTCAAACAGAATCAAATAATTTTTTGCATACGTCCCTGAATTGTAGAGGTCTCAAGGACTTCCGATTTTGGTGAAGATCGGTTAAGGGGAAGGGGTAGTTTACCTGCAACCTTTTACGTTTTAACAAGAGTAAAGTACTTGAAAATTTATTTAAACTTTTTGAAACAATGGTAATTGTTAAAAATAAAATAATTTTGTTGCCAGGCAATAAAATTAAAATTTTTTCATTTTAATGTAATATAATATTTTTCATTTAATACGGCAATAAAAAGGCAGGTAACACACACACACACACACACACACACACACACACACACACACACACACACACACACACACACACACACACACACACACACACACACACACAATTCACGTTATTTCTGGCCTCACTCATGTTTATTTTCTTACGTTTGCACGCTTTTTAAATGGAAAGTGCCGAAACCCACACCAACATAACGCGTGGAAGCCGAAAAAATGGACATCAATTTGCTTACTGGCAAAGCTAGTAGTTAATGAATGGGTAGGCAAAAATCTTATCTTAAATTTTTTTTAAGGAATCACTAAAAGGACGGTGGGTCAAATCGGACGCTGAGGTAGAGTTTGCTGTAACCGAATGGTTCCACAAACAGCCGTAAGAATTTTACTAGCAGGGAATCTACAGGTTAGCGGAACAGTGGAACTCATGTCTTAATGTTATTGGAGACTTCTTTTAAAAACGTTGAATAAAAAATGCTTTACAGCTCTATACGTGTGTCTATTGAACAATCCTTGTATTAGTCATACACAATAATACAACTGATTGAACTTCAAACTTTTAAACTTGATTAGTTTCTATATATATGTTTAATGTTACAAATAATTCAAATAACAATCTTGATCATCTGTTAGTTCAGCGGAATAACAGTGACACTTTTAATAACCGCATAAAATAAACACTTAGAAACAACACAGGCGCTTTAACTTAACTGTTTGGACCACAGAAGTGAGGCATGCCTCAACGCTCTATGTGTACAGCGCGGGACAATCCCCCCTCCCTACACTTCCCTATCACACCACTACATTGCTTACATACGATGTATACAAAAAACGCTGAGGCAAGTTCAGGTTGCCTCATTCGCTTTAAACGAACTATGCCGAATCTCACCTGTCACCATCTAGCGGTCGCTCAATAAAGCACGTTTCGGTTTAATAAATTTGACAGTCGCAGTAAAAATGTATAATCTTTACGTTATGTAGTTCATACGTATTTATAATTTTTATTCTACAGAATTTTTTAGGGTAGGCATTGCCTCAATTGCCTCCATGTAACTTCGCCACTGATATATATGTGTACAACGTTATCGGCAACAAAGAAGTAGTTTTTGTTAAAATTCCTTCCCGGGATATTTGGCCGTAGTCCAATGTTTTCTACAAAACCAGACATTTCAACAATGCCATCGACTTCCATCATCAGTGAAAATCGAGTGCGATAACGTGAGGTGGTATACGTTAGTGACCACAGTACTGTGGTTAAGGCTGAAGCAGTAAGTAGAAAGAAGTAGTTTCTATGGTAATATTTCATTTCAAAAATGATTTTAAATATAAATCTTAGAATATGGAAGTCATGTATGGTTCTCCATACCGATATTTACTTTTTTCTATGGCAAACGATAGCTGCAAATTCAAACAGAATCAAATAATTTTTTGCATACAGCATTGATTTGTAGAGTACACAATACCTATTGTTTTTGGTGAAGATCGGTTAAGGGAAAGGGGTAGTTTACCGGCAACATTTGTTTTTATCAAGGGTAATTTTTTCCTATGGCAAACGATAACAGCCGCAAATTCAAACAGAATCAACTAGTCTTTTTCATACCTTTTTTAATTATACCGAACTCAAGGTGTGTAGATTTTGTTGAAGATCGGTTAAGGGAATGGGGTAGTTTACCTGCAACCTTTTGTTTTAACAAGGGTAATGTTTTCTATGACGAACGATAACTGCCGTAAATTCAAACAGATTCAACTACTCTTTTGCATACCTTTTTGAGTTATACAGAACTCAAGGTCTGTTGATTTTGTTGAAGATCGGTTAAGGGAAAGGGGTAGTTTACCAGCAACGTTTTATATTTTAACAAGGGTATTTAGTATGGCAAACGATAAGAGCCGCAAATTAAAACAGAATCAAATAATTTTTTGCATACAGCCCTGATTTGTAGAGTACTCAAGACCTATTGTTTTTGGTGAAGATCGGTTAAGGGAAAGGGGTAGTTTACCAGCAACTTTTTTTATCAAGGGTAATATTTCTTCTATGGCAAACGATAACAGCCGCAAATTCAAACAGAATCAAATAATGTTTTGCATACAGCCCTGAATTGTACAGGACTGAAGGTCTATTGATTTTGGTGAAGATCGGTTTAGAGAAAGGGGTAGTTTACCTGCAACGTTTTATGTTTTAACAAGGGTAATTTTTACTTTTTCTATGACGAACGATGACTGCTGTAAATTCAAAGAAAATCAAATATTTTTTTGCATACCTTCCTAAATTGTACAGAGCTCAAGGCCTGTTGATTTTGGTGAAGATCGGTAAAGGGAAAGGGGTAGTTTAACTGAAATATGTTATGTTGTAACAAGAGAAATGTTTTCATGATGAACGATAACTGCCGCAAATTGAAACAGAATCAAATATTTTTTTGCATGTATCCCTGCATTGTAGAGGACTGAAGGTCTATTGATTTTGGTGAAGATCAGTTTAGAGAAACGGGTAGTTTACATGCAACGTTTTATGTTTTAACAAGAGTAAAGTACTTAATTTTGATAAATAAAGTATCTTGATAAGAAGCTCATAATAATCCACTGTAGAAACGTAGATGAAATATCTATAAATGAAGAGGTTAGGTGAACGGGGTGGGGGTAATTTTCTATAAATGAAAATTATAGTTGAAGGGGGAGGGGAGAATTTTTGTATGTGTACTACGTTATTGGCAACAAAGAAGTAGTTCTTTGTTAAAATTCGTTCCCGGGCTGTTTAGCCGTAGTCCAATGTTTTCTGCAAAACCAGACTTTTCGGCAGTGCCATCGACTTCCATCTCAGTGAAAATCGAGTGCGAAAACGTGAGGTGGTATATGTTAGTGACCACAGTACTGTGGTCTAAGGCTGAAGCAATAAGTAGAAAGAAGTAGTTTCTATGGAAATATTTCATTTCGAATATGATTTTAAATATAAATCTTAGAACATGGAAGTCCTGTATGGTTTTCCATACCGATATTTTTCGTCTCAAAATGATTTATTTTTTAGAATCTTTTTGTCTGTCAAATTCTGTCCGTTAAATCTGTAAGTCCATTAAATCGAGAGTTTACTGTACACAGGGTTTTCACTCTATCTTATCATACAAGTTTATGTTCATCATCAATTATTATATTATTGTGTTTGTGTAGTTGTTTCACTTTGTTAGTCTTTCTATAGCTTGTAATCACCACGTGTCAGTATACACTTAACCTATTTTTAGTAACATAAGTCTGGAAATTTCTCACCCAACGACCTACTGCTTAGGTATTGAAAATTATTTGTCATTTCCTTTTATAAATACTTCAGTATAATTATAATGTTCAATGTTAATAGTTTTCTTGATTATTACACTTATTTATATTGGTTCTCAACATTAATTTCAATATTCAATTAAAAAATGTTCAGCCAGACTTCTGCAATCTTGCTAACAATAGACTCCCTTCTTCTTTTTATATTTAGTTAAATACAGATCTTAATTGACAAAACTCTTGACCCCAAAATGTGCCTTAATAGGTCACACAGTTGTTCCACAAACTTATAATTAATACAATTTTGTAAAATTATAAATTTCCTTATTAACTATTTACATTACAGAGTTCTAGGGACTGTGTCCATTAATATCATAACCACTGATTAAGTCTGTTAGATTTTCATATATTATCATTTTATATATTTTTTATTTAATCACTTTATGCCCATAAAAGGTCTTTTTTACTTCCATGTTCCATAAGGAAATGGAAGTATGATCATGGTGAAAAAAATCATGTTCGAGATAACGGCAGATTCTGATTGTACTACCTTATTGGTACATGAAATAAAGTCATTTTTCGAAAAGTGTCTGTGTGTAGAATTTTTTCTATGGTAAACAATAACAGCCGCAAATTCAAACAGAATCAAATAATTTTTTGCATGCAGTCCTGAATTGTAGAGGACTCAAGGCCTATTGTTTTTGGTGAAGATCGGTTAAGGGAAAGGGGTAGTTTACCTGCAACGTTTTACGTTTTAACAAGAGTAAAGTGCTTAATTTTGATAAATAAAGTATCCTGAAAAGAAGGTCATAATAATCAACTGTAGAAAGGTAGATGAAATATCTATAAATGAAAAGGGTAGTTGAATGGGGAGGGGGTAATTTTTTTTATGAATTAAAATGGTAGTTGATGATGGAGGAGGTAAATTTTTATAAGTTTTATATGTGTACTATGTTATTGACAACATAGAAGTAGTTTCTATGGAAACATTTCATTTCACTTTAACAAAATTCTATATTTTTCATTTTAATTTAAATCATGTATGAGAGAAAATATATCGTTCGTGGCAAGCAAGCATATCTCAATTATGTAATGTTTACGTTTCCATTTTATTTTCTTACGTTTGCACGCTTTTTAAATGGAAAGTACCAAAACCCACACCAACACAACGCGTGCAAGCCGAAAAGTTTTCCTGCGTGGACAGTGATTTGCTTCCTGTGGATCGCTCGCCAGTGTAACTACACATGTTTACAGAGGAATGGTCCATAAACAGACTTTTCGTCTTTAGGGAATGAACCCTCTGCAAGATGCTCAGGGTCCATGAGAGACTTGGGAGCGCTACTTCTTTTCCGCGTGTTTGTTCTATGAAACGTACACTGTAGATTCGCAGCTTTACTCTGAGCAACGCTCCATACGGAAAGTTGAAAATTTTTGTCCACGGTGTACCCCCATACAGACTAAAGCCTGCTCTGATGTTTTGATTACGGACATCATAATTTTAAAACTTTGGAAATGAGCACTACTTAATGGAGATCAAACATTAATGTTTACAAGCCATTAATTTTATGCATTTTTTGAAGCAATAAATGTTTTAATAAATTAATACAATCTTTGTATTTATTTCTTTTATAATTACAAACTAATATGTGCATGTGTGTATGTATGAAAAATATATAAATATTTTTCTCCTCTGGAAAATTGTTTGCCCCTCCTGGAAAATATTTTGACCTCTCTGATGGCTAGTTATTTACTAGCCTGTGTGGAATATAGCATTATGACATGGATCAGAATGGTGGGTGTTAAACAGAAGACGCAAACATATTAAGGAAGAAATGTTTTGCTAAGAAATTTGTAAATATATGGGTGAACAGAATCGTCATTCAGGAAATCAGAAGACGAATGGAAAGAAAGAAACAAAGACTCAATTTTAAAAAAGAAAAATGACCAGTATAATATTGACAGAAAAGACTTTGATAACACTATAGACATCATTCACCCTCGGCCGATAACTCGCAGGGAGAGCCCAATTTCATTACAGGAATCAGATCGCAGCTCCCTTTGGCCAGCTCTTCATTCGACCGACAAACATTTTATCCAAAATTACAGTCCTTCCTCACGAAGTGTGAGGATAGTCTTCACCCACCTGACATGAGGGTACCATTTTAGCTGATACATCATTTCTTCAGAATTCAAGCATCCACTTATTTAATCAATATTTAAATGATTTTAAATATATATTTTAGGACATCGAAGTCATGTATAGTTCTCCATACCGATTTTTACTTCCATGTTCCATAAGGAAATGGAAGCATGGTCATGGCGAAAAAAATCGTGTTCGAGATAATGGCAGATTCTGATTGTACTACCCTCAAAACATAAAAAAGTCATTTTTTGAAAAGTGTCTGTGTGTGTGTCTGTGTGTAAAATTGTTTCTATGGCAAACGATAACAGCCACAAATTCAAACAGAATAAAATAATTTTTTGCATACAGTCCTGAATTGTAGAGGACTCGAGGCCTATTGTTTTTGGTGAAGATCGGTTAAGGGAAAGGGGTAGTTCACCTGCAACGTTTTTCGTTTTAACAAGAATAAAGTGCTTAATTTTTATAAATAAAGTATCCTGAAAAGAAGGTCATAATAATCAACTGTAGAAAGGTAGATAAAAAAAATTAAACCTGGTAGTCGTGGGACTACTGGTAGACATGGAATCATGGGCAGACTTGTGCTTTGGGAAGGAATGAAGGGTTGGTTAAATAAACAGCTACATAAGTTTCAATGTATTTTATTTATTCAGAGAAGGCGTAGAGCACACGCCTTCCATATTACTCGCACTTGAGTACTCGTCCGCTCCGAACATTGTGGCCAAGAGACTTATGTATGATGGTACGCACGGTCTTAGATCACTCTTGAACCACAAGCGATCGCAGATCCCACACACCGAGCCGAACGGATTGTTAATAAAGTGCTTAGAGAATTCCTCGTCGACTCCTTTGAAGCGGCGACTTGGACCGGGCTGTTCTGCGCAGAGCATCAAGGGTCCAATGTTGTCGAAGCACAAGTTATTAATGTTCTCATCGTCTGTTTTCTTGCTAGCTAGCCGTACGCTCGATCTGAGTTGCTTTGGGGGCACGCCGGATGACCCAGGTATTGGAGATGCAGGCCGCTTGGGCGCTGACGGGGTTTCGTCAATCTTCAAATGGTTGCCATTTTCTAAGTTCTCAGCCGATTTTTTTGATTTTACTCTCAATAGGCCTGTTGATGCTCTGCATAGGATTTGCCGGTTTTCGGTTTGAAAGTTTTGGTTCGAGTTTTATCGCGATTTTTAGGTCGAGGCATTTCAAATTTTTGAGTTCTAATGTTGTTATTATTTTCTGTGAGTGCTTCTGGTACTCGGAATTGGTGTTATTGGAGAGATTTAGTTCTGAGGATCACAACGCACTTTGTATTTTCCCGATCGGACTTGTAGTTCCCGAGATATTTAAGTTTTAGTGGAGCAATTTGGAAATTTTTGGCACAAAAACACCCTCACGCAGACAGAGCCTAGAGGCGACTGAAGTCAGTTGTCAAAATTCTCAGTACTATTGTTGGAAGAGGGCCGAGTGACTCGATCACCTGACACCTGGTTTGCTGGGATTGGTTGAGCGGTTCGTGAGATAGTGGTATGCCGAAAGTACATTTGAAACATAACGGTCGATTTTCGCGAAACGTGCGAGTAAGACATTACATACCTATGGATTCCATGTCAATATCTATAAATGAAAAGGGTAGTTAAGGGGGGAGGGGGTAATTTTTTTAATAAATTAAAATGGTAATTGATGATGGAGGAAGTAAATTTTATAAGTTTTATATGTGTAATACGTTAATGACAACAAAGAAGTAGTTTCTATGGAAACATTTCATTTCACTTTAACAAAATTCTATATTTTTCATTTTAATTTAAATCACGTATGAGTGAAAATATATCATTCCTGGCAGGCAAGCATATCTCAATTATGTAATGTTTACTGTTCTAAAGTTTTATTATTGTGATTATGGCAATAAAAAGGCTGGCAGGACACACACACACACACACATACAAAATTCGGGTTATATCTGGCCTCACTCATGTTTATTTTCTTATGTTTGCACGCTTTTTAAATGGAAAGTGCCGAAACCCACACCAACACAACGCGTGCAAGCCGAAAAGATGGACATCGATTTGCTTCCTGTGGATCGCTGGGCAGTGTTGTTGTATTAAAGCAATTAATACAATCTGTGTACGTATTTCTATTATGATATGAGAATTATAAACTAATATGTGCATGTGTGTATGTATGAAAATATATAAATATTTTTCTCCTTTGGAAAATTGTTTGCCCCTCCTTGAAAATATTTTGACCTCCCTGATGGCTAGTTATTTACTAGATTGTGTGGAATATAGCGTTATGACATGGATCAGAATGGTGGGTGTTAAACAGGAGACACGTATTAAGGAAGAAATGTTTTGCTGAGAAATTTATAATTATACGGGTGAACAAAATAGTCGTTCAGGAAATCAGAAGACAAATGGAAAGAAAGAAATCAAGACTCAATTTTAAAAAAGAAAAATGACTAGTATAGTATTGACAGGAAAGACTTTGATAACACTATAGACATCCCTCGGCCTCTCGCAGCAAGAGTCCAATTTCATTACAGGAATCAGATCACAGCTACCTCTTCGTTCGACCAACAGACATTTTATCCAAAAGTACAGTCCTTCCTCACGAAGGTTGAGGATAGTCTTAATCCATCTGACATGGTGGTACCATTTTAGCTGATACGTAATTTCTTCAGAACTCAAGCATCCACTTATTTAATTAATATTTAAATGATTTTAAATATAAATTTTAGAACATGGAAGTCATGTATGGTTCTCCATACCGATTTTTTCCTTTATAAATCTATACATAAACACTGGTTCAATTCTAAAACACTGTTCTTAAAACTATTCACAATTATCTTTTATCTCTCAATAACCAATCAACATTTAATAATTGGTATAGGGCCCATGACCCTTATGTTGGATTATTTCATTATATATTATAAATCAATCATATTTATAATATAATTTACAATTCAACAATCTATCAATTATTTCATAATATCACAAGTATTCCAAACTATTTACATTTCTTGTTCAAATAATATAAATTCTCTCTAAGCTCATATTGATTTGTTCTTAAGTTTCTTAACTAAGCCACCATTAGGTCACTAATTGTGATTTATACTTCTCACATCATATATAGTATATTTCACTTCATAATCCAAACACTAGTTTATTCTATTTCATTATTTAACATTATATCTCTTCTCTACTATATTCTAATTAACAAATCTTGCACTGAAAATCATATAAAATAATTCATTTTCCTTTAGCTAGGCTTGTTTGCCTAATTCATTGTTTAACAATCTTAATTTATTATGTTCTATAATTCTATAATTATTGTTATACTTTCTTAATAACAACATTACCTTCTCCTCTCTCACATTATAATATATGCTTATTATATTAATATTATCTTAACTATTTCTATGACAATAATAATTTCCTAACAGTTACAATTTTTGTTCTAGTTTTGTACACATTAGTATACTTCTTTTACATTAAAACACTATCAATTATTTTTTAACTTAATTCTTAATATATGAACACTTATACTCTACATTTATCTATTTACACGTTCCTACATTTACGTATTAATATCACATGATCTTCCTCTGGGTATAGTCAAGTCTTAGTCATTACAGGTTGGGTTATTGTCAATTGGTATTGTAGTTAGTATATTTTATCTCATTTTTTTTACATTTAACTAACAGAATTTTCATTCCTCTGTATGCATGACTAATTGTACAATTGTATACATGACTATCCTTCTTTGCTTACAATATCAAATAAAATTTGTACATGGGCATATCACAATGAACTTTGAGGATTGCTATAAGCCAATGCGGTAGCTGTTTCTCCTTTCTTCAGACGATCAATAATTTTAAGTTTATCGTTTATTGACAGCACTAGTATCTTTATTTTTGTAAAGCAGTTGAAGTAAAAAGAACAGCAAAGAACGAACGAATGCACTAACGAAACTCAGCTTACTAACACTTGCGAACTGAACAAGAGCCGGTGCGGTAGACTGATGTTGAATGATGTGATCGGTGACTCAGACATTAGGTGACAGAGACTTCCATTGACACAGTTTGTTTATCAATTGTAGTTGTGTTTATCAAAGTTTACATGTTTGTTGATGTAAGTGTGTTTATCAATTCTTTGTTTATCGATTGTAAGGCTGTATAGCTACAGCATTTATTTATTACTGTACAGTACTGTAATAACTTATAGTATACAATTTTTTTATGTTCAATAAATTTCCAATACACCTACACGTGTCCAATACATTACTGTACAGTACAGTACATAACTGTACTTTTTATTGAGTTCGGATAACAGATCGTACGGTTAATGGATGTTCGGATAATCGATGCTCTACTGTACATTTTGCATCTATGTATGCAACTGGTACATACTGCTGACAATAAGTACTTACTTAATCCTTAAACCTTGTCTACCCTTAAGGTAACAACATGGTTTTGGTCTTGAGTACTTTACAAGGTGTTTTTCATAATTATTTACATTTCCTTCTGTTCGATGCTGTGTCTGCTATTTCTACCACTTTATTTCTCATCTTATATTTCTTAAAGTAATTGTTCTGTTAAATTCACACTTTGCTATACAAAAAAGTTTAACAAAAGTTAATATGTCCACTGTAACCATTCCCTTAGAAGAATTTATTTTTTTTCTTCAGCTGACTTAAGATTGTCATTACTATAATCATTTTCCAAATCACATTGTTGGGAGGACTGTCTTTTCAATGGACCATTGTAATGTCTGCATCAGTAATATGAATTCATTGTCTCAGCTGCCTGTTTTCTTTGTAAATACACGGTAATGTATTGTACTGCTATCACGTTATTTATTGCCCTCTCTTTTAGTAGTGTAGAAACCTGACCATGATAAATTCACGATGCCAAAACACTAGAGGAGGTCATAAGTCCATTTGAACCTATAATTGCATGTGTATTACATCTGTGACTTATTCAGTTTTACCATGGCAGCATGACTCATGGATTGCTGCTGCTTCCCCATTAGTGTATTTACTGTTTACACTTGTGAGCAAGTTCTGCAGCTCACAGAGCTTATGAAAACAGAAAAATAGCCCAACAGAAATAAATCACAACATTACATTATGCACAATAATGTACTTGAAATTAAAAAAAACTAACATTACAGACTCAATAAAGTAATATATTGGCCAAGTTATGAAGTTACACAATGGTGGTATGATGAAATAATTACTCACGCTTAACTAGATGGTGCAACATAACAATAGATCCTATGGTTGCATACTGCTGGACAAATCATAGAACACATATTGTGTAGACAAAAGACGTTCTGACAAAATATCTATGGAATGAGTACAAACAAGATGGTACTTAGGTGAAAAATTGCATGTTTTTATTTTAATATAACACAATATTAGTAACAACAGCCTTGCATGACCTCAGCTGATTTTTGAGTTTGCACAGAATAGCATTAGGTTTCTAAAATGTATTTATAGCACACAAGTACAAACTGCTTTACCTAATTGTTACACATATCATCCGAAACTAAAGTTAACGAATTGAATGTTTACAAATTGAATTGTACTTTGTTAGTACTTACGGAGAGCTAAAGAGCACATCTGCATGTTCATTGATCCAATAAACAACAACGAATGAAATAATAATAACAGCAATGCCAATAGACAGTGTTTTCACTTCTTGTTCACGTGCAGGTTTCAAGTACATACGCAATGTTAGATCTTGCCAAACAGATTCAGCCAATGTTGAGTATTCTCCAGAACTCCAGTTGTAACCTTAAAAAATTACAGTTAAATATTATAGCCAAAATTAGTAACAAACTAAGTTAATTTAATAATTAACATCACTTAAGATCACAAATTTTAAGAAATGTTTAAAATTAATATGTAACGGTACAGACTGTTGAGGGGCTATAATATAAAGTTTTCCAGTTTTGGTTTAACCAGAGTATAATAATGGGACACCGACTATAGCTCCGTGTGAGGTACAAAATGGTACAGGAATGTATGTTACCAGAAAGGGTGCGCATTCCCGCGGACAAGCGCACGGTTCGGCCAACATTCACACGAAAATGTCATTTCTGGATAAATTCCTTCTCGCCTAGTGCGCAGAGAACAAAGACAGTCGGCAAATAACATCTCACGACAACGGACACGAGCAGTTGTGCGCGCCCGCCGGCTGGGCATAGTTTTCATCTCGTCCGCACATAAAAAATGTGAATATAACAACATCTGAGCCGCGCAGTTGCGTGTACGCGCGGTTCACCAAAAATGCATTGAAATGTAGTAAAATGTAGACAGACCGGCCAAAAAAAGTGAGCAGTGAACTAAGAACTATAACTCTAAAAGCGCGGTTCAATGTACAGGCTCGTGAGCCGAAAATTTGTTTAAAAGTACAGAAAATGTGATCTAAAACATAAAATTAACATGATATAAAATAATATAAACAGTGAAATCTTAACCAGTGAAAACGTGATCAAAATTAAATTGGGAGAACTAATTTCGGACAAAAAAGTGAGATAAAATGTAAGGAGTGCAATGCATGGTCTGCAGCGACGACATCAGCACAGTAACCATATGATATAAACAAATAATTATGAATTTCTAATAAGAGCTCTAAATTTGGAAGGTAAAAGTGATATATATATAGAATGAATGAGCAAATACTGGGTTGCCTTTGAAAGAATTATTTAGATTAGTCATTAGAATAAGTTAAGCAATGTTAAAATAGCCTAAATGCTTGTCTTTTGTGTTTTCAAAAGAAAAAAAAATAATTGAAAGAAACAGTAATATTTTTTTGAGAGAAAAAATGAATAGTCAGTAGATTGAAAAAGAGTATGAAAGAAGGTTAAATAAAAAATTGAACTGATTAACAATTGCAATGAGAGTCGAGTTTATTAATAACATAAACCCTAAATCATGTTTATAGGCCACGAGTTCGTGTGTAGAATCCTAGAACCCGAGAAGGTAAGATATGTTTTTTTATTAATTATTATGTTGTAGATGAATTGTACTATAACAATTGGCTCCCGAACTTGGACAGTTTGTGCGAATAAATTTGATACAAACCACACCTACTCGTTGGATATAAGCATGATTTGGGAGTACGTATATATTACGTGCAGGTTATGTGATGGTGATACTATATTTAAGTAATACTTATAATAGTAATTAATGCTGAGTACATATAAGATTAAATTTTGTAAAATTAAAATCTCATAAATAAAGTAGAGATGGCAGGAAATAACGAAAATAATATAAGTGAAATAATTAACTTTAATGAATCAGCTGTCATGAGTGACCTGGGAGTTCATTCAACTCCGAATGTGGGTCAAGAAAATAAAATAAAAGAATTAAGTGTTACAGACGAATCAAATATCACAGATGATTCGGGAATTCAATTAACACCAATTGCAACTAAGGAAAGTAATCAACCTGAAAATAATATGATGAAATATTTGTGTAGCACGCTGTGCAGTCTAAATAATAAATTTGATAAAGTAAGCAGCGAGATCCATGAACAAAAGAACGAAATTAAAGAAATAAATAGTAATTTAAATGCTAAATTTGATGAAGTAAACACTAAAATGAATGACAGATTAAATGAACAAAATAATGAGATAAAGTTGATGAGAGAGGAGATAAAACAGCAAAATTTTAATTTTAATAAGCAAATGAATGAAATTGATACACGTTGTGCTAGTATGAAAGAACAGATATTAGAATCAATAAGTAACAATTGCAAGGAGAAGATTAACGAAATGAATAAAAGGTTAGACAGGAAATTAAATCAGATAAGGAATAAGAAGGTAAGTAACAGTGTTAGAGATATGACAAATAATAATAATGGTAAAATAGTGGAAGTGGTAGCATTAGAGAATAAAATATTGAATAGTGACGACAATTATGAGATTATAGTGGGGGTAGAAAGTGGTGAAGAGACCGATCAAGTAAACGAGAATAAAGACGATCAGTTAACATATAATACGGTAAGTAGTGGTGAGAAAAATAATGATATAATTAAAAATGTGGTGGTAGAGAGTAAGGTTGTGAATATTGAGTGCTGATGAAGTTTTAGTGGGAGCAGAATTTAATAATGGAATGTTAGTGAGTGTTGATGAGTTAAAGAGAGAGTGTAGAGAGAGTTTACAGGGAGAGGGGTTGCAGAGGGTAAATTTTTCCCGTGGTGTTGTGGTTGTGGGTGAAGAAAATGCTTCACGAGTGTATTTGGGAGACGTATGGTCTACAAATAATTGTCCCTTGATTTTTTTTGCATCTGGTAGAGCCAGATGGTGTAGTAATAAAGCAGTACCCTCTGCATGGATTAAGAGAGAAAGTGTGAGATGGCGTTATGATGAGAGATATTTGGAGAGAGAGTTGTGTATTGATAGAGAGATAGAGTTATTTGAGATTGGTAGAAGGTATAAAGAATTAGTAGAGAAGTTAGATATAAAGAGAGCTGATAATTATAGTGAATACTTACCTGGTGTTGAAACTGATGTAGCAGCCGTAGATGATAATAAGGTTGATGATATTGATTACTTACCTTATGATGTCACTGATGTGGTAGAGGAATATAATGATATAACTTACCGGATGGTAACCAAAAACACTGACGGACACAGGACGAAAAATACCAATGTAGACGGATTGTATGAGTTAATAATGGGGAATAATCTGGGGAATTATTCTTGCGATATAGGAGATGAGTCAAATGTAAAGGGTTATTATATAAATAATAATAATGTAATGAGTATAAATAAAGATGAGAATTGTTATGTGAACATAAGACTAATTTACGATGATGGTGGTTAAATAAACAGTGAATGAACGTTTAATTGTTTTAGTTTATGGTAACTACTTGGCTAACTTATGTAATGAGGTGTGGTAAACAATAATATATGACAAAAAATTGTATATAAATTCGTAGTGAGGTTAGTTGTGTTTGTGTAAGAGGTTAGGTTGTACTATGTAGTTCATGTAAACAATGTGTGTATGTAGTAGAAATTTATTTTAATAATAATAATAGTTTATCAGACTAAATAAATAATGAGAGTTTATAATGCAAATGAGTTGTAATTGTTTTGGAGTAAGGTGATTAAAGTAACTTTGTGTTTTAAAAACTGATTGAGTTAAATAATTTGAGAGGAATGAATTAATTAATGTTGTATAAATAGACTTTGGTAATAAATTTAAATGATTTTCTGAGATTTGAACTCGATAATAAATAGTGAATGAGTAAAGGTAGAAGGTGTTTAGTGGTGGAGTCATATGGTTGTTATAATGTTTCAGAAGGTACATATGGTTTTGTACGTTATATTTGTGGTGAGAATTGTTTATAGTTTGAGTCTATGACAAATGATGATGTGTTCATTTGATGGAGTGATTAACCATATGTAATTATGAATTTGATAATGACTATGAAGTAAAGAAAAAGAGTCTTATAATGGCATTAAATGATTTTGAAAGAAGTTAACTTAGGTAAGATGTTATTTTGAAATGTTATTTTAAAATCTGCATTTAAAATGTTATGTGAATTGAATTATCACAATTATCACAAGAATTTAATGGTACAATGAATGATAAATAATTAAAGGTTGACGAATGAAAGGTTCAACTGAAACTAAAATTGGAATGTTTGTAAATTGTATTCAGATGCAAATGAGATGTTTATTTTAATGAAATGAGGGTTATGTTCGATATGAACGTTTCTGTTGTATTATGTTTATTATGTTAGTGTGTAGGAATCCTAAAACATGTATTATATATTATTTACTTGTAATTCCCCACTTTCGGGCGGTCACGGCGTCACCGAACCCTGACCGTGGATTTGGATTATTGGTAGCAAGTGTGGTTAGGCAGATTGTATCCTAGCCATACTTGTTATTATTTTCAAAATTGGTGAATCTAGAAATTAACCGGGGGGTAAATGAGTGGAATCACCAAACTATGGAACAGCGGTTATCATCGCAGGGGGTGGTAGTGCCGTGTTAAGGGTGTATAAATAATATTTAGTAGGATTACTGGTGTCCTCGGACATCAGTAATGCCGAATTTTTCATAACGCTGAAACAAGAACGGTGTAGGCAGCGTCTACACCTTAAATAAACTTCAGTTCTTGTGGATGCACATGGGCGCTACAGTCCACCATCAGGAAAAAATAGTGTGTGTGTGTGGAAAAGGAGCTGGCCGTTACAAGCCAGGGGCATAAACAATAGAGTGTTTATGCAACCAGGTAAATACCTAGACCGACCGGCAGGTGATTTACCTAATTGTAACTGGGTAAAAGGGGGGAAATAATAAAATGATGAAGTAGGAGAGGTAGAGGCCGGGGGCACAAAGGGAACTATTTGAAGAGCTAAAAAGATATAAAATTGGTGTAGCAGCGGTGCAGGAAACAAGATGGCTGGGAAATGGAGTAAGAGATACTAAAACTCATACGGTATTATACAGCGGAAGAGAGAAGGGGAAAAGAGAACTGGGAGTGGCATTTGTAGTTGACAGAAACTTAAAACACCTCATAGTAGACTTCCATCCAGTCAACGAGAGAATATGTAGAATAAGATTGGCTACTAAATTCTTCAATCTGTCAATCATAAACGTACACTGCCCGACTGATGAGAAGGATGAGGACATAAAAGCAGAATTTTACCAATTGCTGGAAAAAATATATGACACCGCCCCTAAGAATGACATTAAACTAATCATGGGGGACATGAATGCGAAAATTGGGAAAGAAGATGCATACCTTGGCACCATAGGTAGGCACAGTTTACACAATGAATCCAACAGAAATGGGGAACTGCTTATCGACTTCGCTACAAGCAGGAATATGGTTATCAGCTCAACTCAGTTCCCACACCGGGATATCCATAAGGGAACGTGGGTAGCCCCAGATGGGAAAACAGTCAACCAGATAGATCATGTGATCATAGATAAAAGAGCAGCTACAAGTATCATTGATGTCAAAACCCGGAGAGGAGCGTCAGTTGGTTCTGATCACTATATGGTGCAGATGAAGTTTAGATGCAGGGTGGCTATATATAGGAAGGACAGACTCAGAAGACAGGAAAAGGTTAACACAGTGAGTTTAAAGGACCCAGAAAGGGTACAGGAATATGCTGGGAAAGTGAGGAATAGATTGAACGAGTCAGTCGCAGGAACGGTGGAAGAGAAATGGCAGAGCCTTAAGTGCGCACTCCTGGAAACTGCCAGAGAGGTACTAGGAATAGAGGAGAGACGGAGGCGGGAGGACTGGTTTGATGAGGAATGCAGGGAGAGTGTTGCACGGAGGAATGAAGCTCACAGGAAGTATTCTCAGTGTAGGACTAGAGAAAGGAAGCAAGAATATGAAGAGAATAGAAGACTGGCAAATAAAGTATGTAGAAAAAAGAAAAGAACTTTTGAAAACGGGCTGCTTCTCAAAATGGAGCAGGACTTTGCAGATGGAAGAATAAGGAATGCTTATAAATATCTTAAGCATCTCGGGGAAGGTTATAAACCATCTACAACACTATGTAGAGACAGAGAGAATAGAATTGTCAGTGATCCAGAGAAAATTAAAACTATCTGGCGAGAGTACTTCGATGGCCTCCTTGGTGGTATGCTACAGGGAGGAGAAATTGTTGCTCACACTCCGCGGAATGCAAACATTGGGGGGATGGAATCTGACCCACCATCAATTCAGGAAATAGAAGAAGCTATTAGTGCCCTCAGGAACAACAAGGCACCAGGTACAGACTTGATTCCTGCAGAACTGCTTAAAGCTGGAGGTGCTGATGTGGCGGTCGCACTGCACTCCTTAATCGTGGACATATGGCAAACGGAACGAATCCCCATGGAATGGAATAAGTGCATTATATGCCCCATTTATAAAAAAGGCGACAAACTTCAATGTAGAAATTACAGAGGCATTTCGTTGCTGTGCACCTCCTACAAGGTTTTTGCGTACATCTTGAACCAAAGGCTGAGACCCCTCACAGAAAATATAATACGGGAATACCAAGCTGGATTCCGACCTGGAAGGTCTACAATCGACCAACTCTTCTCGGTAAAACAGATACTAAGATGCGGATGGGAACGTGATATTGATGTGTACCAGATCTTTGTGGACTTCAGGCAAGCGTATGACTCTATTAATAGAGACAAACTCTACACCATAATGCATGAATTTGGAATACCAGGCAAGCTGGTAAGATTAACCCAAGTTACTATGCAGCAGACTGAAGCCCAAGTAAAGGTGGATAGCCAACTAACTGAACCCATAAATATTACACGGGGACTAAAGCAGAGAGATGGGTTGGCCCCAACACTATTTAATATTGCATTGGAATATGTAATTAGAGGCTTATCAATAAATAGCTCCAATCTGTTAACAAATAAAACTGTACAGATAGCCGCATATGCAGATGACATTAACATCGTGTCAAGACGGATCACGGCAGCTAAAGAAATATTTATAGAGCTTAAAAACAAAGCCAAGGAAGTTGGGCTAGCCATAAATATGGATAAAACAAAAATGCTTATCCAAACAAGAAGGGACCAGGTTCATAACAACATCGAGATAGAGGAGGACACAATTGAGGTGGTGGACAATTTCACGTATCTCGGAGTGAATCTAGCAAAGACTGGATCAGAGGAGCCGGAGATCCAAAGACGGATCACCATGGCTAACAAGGCGTACTTCGTATTGCTGCCATCATTTAGGTCTGGGGATGTGCACAGGGAAACAAAAATGAAAATATATAGGACTGTCATCAGACCGGTGCTATGCTACGGGTGTGAGGCATGGGCAATCACACAGAAAACAGTCGACATAGTAGACACCTTTGAAAGGAAAATCCTCAGACGCATTATAGGCCCAATACAAGAAAATGGCTCATGGAGACTGAGATACAACAACGAACTGTATCAAATATATAAAGAGATACCAGTCTCAAAATTTATAAGAATTCAAAGATTGCGTTGGGCCGGACACGTTATGAGAATGGAGGATGGCAGGAACCCTAAGAGGGCTTTGCTGGGTACATGGGAGGGAACGAGACCTAGAGGTAGACCGAGGAAGAGGTGGGAAGATGGCGTTGCAGAGGACGCGAGAGACATGGGGATAAGAAACTGGAGGAGGGTTGCAATGGATAGAGTGGATTGGAGGCGGAGATTGGTGGAGGCCAGGGCCCGACTTGGGCTGTAGCGCCATAGGAGAGAGAGAGGAGAGGTAGATGAGGAATCAGTGAGAAGTAATGACCGTAACAGCGGGACAATCAAGTTTACTTACTCTAACTAGAGAGTTGGTGATTGATGACCCAGTTCCTGTTCGGTAATGTTTACTATGAGTTTATGATTCAATGATTAGTGATGAACATTCACTTATGAGAACAAATGATTTTATACATATTGTGTTGTGGTCTCCAAGTTGCATATAACTAATTATAGTTAATATTACCTCGTGTATCCGGGTACACTGGTGCTCCTCCTTGCAACTTCAATGTTTTTTAACAACTATGCATTTCGGGACTCATGGTCCCATCATCAGGTTGGTAAAAATGAAAATCACTCACATGGAGTACGTCAACTTAATAAAATACAAATAAAAACTTTCACTCGCACATCATTCCAGAACACAAAGTCATAGTACCGCGTGTATACAATTACACCACTACACGATGCGCATCGTATCGGACCTCGCGAGTGACTAACCGTTACGCGTCGCACTATATCTACCTTTATCTATGTGTTGTTCCAACACCCGTATGGCCGTGTCATACAGTCCGTTGGACTTAAAAGAAAGCTTGTCGTTCCAGAGCTGATTACCTTGGGTTTTTGAGGCCTTATAAATTTCAAATTCTTCCAGCGTGTCCATAAGCCTGCCCTTTTGACAGAAATGTAATGGCTTGAAGCTACTTTGAAAACTCGAGCAATTATGGTTCTGGTTGACTATATGCAAGGCAAAGTTTGATTTTATCTTCTGGATATCACCTCTAGGGAGATGTTCTCTGTACCTATCCAGAAATTTCCTGCCCGTTTGTCCAACATAAAAATTGTTGCAGTCCTCGCATTCTATTTTATAAATACCAGAACAGTTTTCTACTGGTCTGTTGGTCACTGGTCTCAAGGCATTTACTCGTTTTGAAAGAAACTGCGAAACCGTGTTTTTTAAAAACGTTCTTAATAGTATTAGGCAAAAGATTTGTAAATTCCGTTGGTATATACCAACGGAATAAAAAGGGCAGGCTTATGGACACGCTGGAAGAATTTGAAATTTATAAGGCCTCAAAAACCCAAGGTAATCAGCTCTTGAACGACAAGCTTTCTTTTAAGTCCAACGGACTGTATGACACGGCCATACGGGTGTTGGAACAACACATAGATAAAGGTAGATATAGTGCGACGCGTAACGGTTAGTCGCTCGCGAGGTCCGATACGATGCGCATCGTGTAGTGGTGTAATTGTATACATGCGGTACTATGACTTTGTGTTCTGGAATGATGTGCGAGTGAAAGTTTTTATTTGTATTTTATTAAGTTGACGTACTCCATGTGAGTGATTTTCGTTTTTACCAACCTGATGATGGGACCATGAGTCCTGAAACACGTAGTTGTTAAAAAACATTGAAGTTGCAAGGAGGAGCACCAGTGTACCCGGATACACGAGGTAATATTAACTAAATGATTTTAAATACTAGACCCTTTTGATTGTATAATCAACAAGGATATGTTATGATTTAAATTGGATAATTTTGTGTATTTGTGTTACTTGTATTCTGTGTGCCTAGAGTAAGGTTATTCACCTGTTATTAAGACATCAGCTGATGAACATGTTCACTATATAAAGTAAAGATTGTTTATGTTGATGATGTATCAGCTGATTAATAGTGTTTATATTATATGTTTATAACCAAGTGTAGTTATAAGTGCATTAATGATAGTAAGAAGTTGTTTGGTTTATAATAATTGTTAGCATACAATTATGAGGAAAATTAAATTCTTTTTGAAGATTTTTGAATTTTGAGAGTTGCAATTAAAATGATTAATTAAAAGGGATGATGTAAATTAATTTTAATGTGGATCTTTGGTAATAAACTTAGATTTATTTCACTACATGAGTGAAATATAAATAATTTATTTGATTTGAAATGATAATATCAAACAAACAATTAAAAGTTGAGAAATGGGAGTGAATTTTATTTAAAGGTAAATATGTGAATTTTACATTAATGATGAATATGGGGAGATAGTGTGTTTAAGATAGTAAGGCAACTATGTACACACCCAGTACTTTGCTAAAGGCAACTCAGTATATATAAGGGGAGATATATTGGTTGAGGATCTGGTTTGGTATAAGGCCAGTTGTTGATTTTTATCTGGAATGTTACAAGGTTAGGTGATACTGTGGTGAGTGCCTGTCTGATTTTACGGTGTTGGGATCTCGAAAAGGGAAGTCCAGTAGAGTCATTCAGGTGCAGCCGTAGTCTCCGAACCAGGGGGGTAGAGTACCCATGATTTATTAAGAAATTAAGGGGGGTTGTTGGTGCCATATCCTCGCTGGTCCTCTTAGGGTTTAGCAATGAGAGTTTTTCTGTTTCGGCAGAAAACCTCTCATTGGGGGGGGGTATTGTAACGGTACAGACTGTTGAGGGGCTATAATATAAAGTTTTCCAGTTTTGGTTTAACCAGAGTATAATAATGGGACATCGACTATAGCTCCGTGTGAGGTACAAAATGGTACAGGAATGTATGTTATCAGAAAGGGTGCGCATTCCCGCGGACGGGCGCACGGTTCGGCCAACATTCACATGAAAATGTCACGTCTGGATAAATTCCTTCTCGCCTAGTGCGCAGAGAACAAAGACAGTCGGCAAATAACATCTCACGACAACAGACACGAGCAGTTGTGCGCGCCCGCCGGCTGGGCACAGTTTTCATCTCGCCCACACATAAAAAATGTGAATATAAGTTAAAGAGTCGGCTAACAACATCTGAGCCGCGCAATTGCGTGTTCGCCAAAAATACATTGAAATTTAGTAAAATGTAGACAGACCGGCCAAAAAATGTGAGCAGTGAACTAAGAACTATAACTCTAAAAGCGCGGTTCAATGTACAGGCTTGCGAGCCAAAAATTTGTTTAAAAGTACAGAAAATGTGATCTAAAACATAAAATTAACATGATATAAAATAATATAAACAGTGAAATCTTAACCAGTGAAAACGTGATCAAAATTAAATTGGGAGAACTAATTTCGGACAAAAAAGTGAGATAAAATGTAAGGAGTGCAATGCATGGTCTGCAGTGACGACATCAGCACAGTAACCGTATGATATAAACAAATAATTATGAATTTCTAATAAGAGCTCTAAATTTGGAGGGTAAAAGTGATATATATATAGAATGAATGAGCAAATACTGGGTTGCCTTTCAAAGAATTATTTAGATTAGTCATTAGAATAAGTGAAGCAATGTTAAAATAGCCTAAATGCTTGTTTTTTGTGTTTTCAAAAGAAAAGAAAAAATAATTGAAAGAAAAGTAAGTTTAATATTTTTTTGAAAGAAAAAATGAATATTCAGTAGATTGAAAAAGAGTATGAAAGAAGGTTAAATAAAAAATTGAATTGATTAACAATTACAATGAGAGTCGAGTTTATTAATAACATAAACCCTAAATCACGTTTATAGGCCACGAGTTCGTGTGTAGAATCCTGGAACCCGAGAAGGTAAGATGTGTTTTTTTATTAATTATTATGTTGTAGATGAATTGTACTATAACAAATAAACAAAAATATTCAAGTAAGTAATGAGTACATAATACTAGCAGTGTACAGATATGAATAATGGACACCAAGGAAATGAGTTTTACAACAAATGGAATTGAAATGATAGTTCTCAGAGTGAAGTAAGATTGTATGAGATTAGAACATATATATAAAAAAAGATAAAATTAGACAAGAGTTCAACCAATAACAGAAACAGCAACACAGTCCATGGAAAGATGGAAGCACTGTGTCCATCTCCAGAAAGAATGCTTTAATTTACAGGCCACTGGGAAGAAGAAGTATAGGGAGACTGTGGAGAGATGATGAAGCAAGAACAGGCATATGCTTCATCCTGGTAGGATTGAAGAATACTTTATTTACTTAGTACACAGTAAATACTCCAGTTAGAAAAAATAAAACTATATATAGATTTTACTTTTTTTTTAAGTGTCTGATTCTAACATTATTTAATAATAAGGAGATCTGTATATTCATTAAAAACACAAAACTGACTTCAAACAATAGAAATAAATAGTTTCAATGGAGAGGAAAAGATTAATACTTGGAAATTAGTGCTATCATGACCTTATAGCTACTGAATGTAATATACCATAAAGCACCATAAATAGTGTGCTTGTTGAATAAAACTGAAATAAAGTAGACTGCTCTTCTTCACTAGAGGAAGTACATTTGCAGTAGCCAAAGGGCTTTGTTAGTAACAGAAAGTAAGTTTACATTTATAAAAAAATGTGAACTCACACAGTTGTTATGCTGTAGAATCATATACCCGATATGTATATAATCATATACATATGTATTGGCCCGAATATAAGACGATGATTTTTTCCTTAAAATGTCCTTCCAAAAACCATACTCGTCTTATATGCGCAACCTAACATTTAAAAATTTCGTGTTAAGTGCCTAGCGTATTTTGTAACGCTCGCCAGCTGCACAGGCTTGCCATGTGCGTTGCGTGAATCAACACATGAGTTTTATAATGAGCTCAAGGTCAAGCTCAAAGTGAAAATTCCAAGCACACTTTCACCACTGCGATGAAGTACCGTATTGTGTCACAGACATTAAAAGTTGTTCACTGTAAGGCCCCTTTTATGCATCCGATTCAAATCGTACGAAAAGTTTTGCATCCGAGTTGACTCCGATTTTTATCAGGCATCAAGAATATCATAAGTGGATGTGAACAAACTCTTTCAGTGTTGACATCATCAGTACGGAAAATGAATCCGTGCGTGTTGTATGCTACATATCAGTTCGTTTTTATAAGCTTCGGAAGCAGGACCCCATAGTGCTCACCTGTTCTGAATTTCGTCAGTGAGCCTTTCTATAGTAACATCTTCCATATTTACAAAACAAATTAATAAAATCACACCACAACGTGAATACCACTGATTACTTGGCATGACTGGCCTTGCTGATGCTTGCCAGGAAGGTTGGCAGCACTGATGTCTGAAAATCAAACGATAAAAAACTCCACGTGAGTGCATAAATGAATCAATTACGGCCCACGTATCTAAACGACTCGTCCGATATATTATCAGATGCGTTTCCTAGGACACTGCAGTATGTTTTTGAATACGGAACGATAAATTTATCGTACGACAGTGCATATTAGTTTAGCAAACTTGGGCTGGTGTAAACGCATGATGCGGAGTTCGGGTCTGTGTTTACGACATCACAACACCTACCTGCAGATCATACTGACAAATTGATCGCTTATCAGCGATATATTATAAAACTGAGCCCTCAATTACCTGCTTGCTCCAATGGCAAATGCTGACCAAACAACAGTGTTTTTCGATATGCCATCAAATGTTACTGTGGACAGAAATGGTGCAAAATCAGTTATAATTAAATCTACATGCATATGTTATGTTATTTTGAAGAGAAAAATGCTTCCGCAGGAACAATTACCAGCTGGGACTGTTTTAGTCCACAGGAAAAGGGGTGGATGACTGAAGAACGTATGGCAGATTGGCTTAAGGTGGTTTGGGAACGTTGGCCAGGCGCTTTACTAGGGCAGAGAGGTAGTTCCTTCATGGTCACACAAGCGAGAAAATAAAGAAGCTGGTTGCAGAAATGTACACTGATCTTGTTATAATCACTGGGGGAATGACTTCTCAGCTTCAAGTTTTGGATGTGGTTGTTAATAAACCCCTTAAGGACTACTTACGGAAGAACTATAGTGACTGGTTAATCAATGGAAACCATGCATTGACTTCGACAGGAAAGTTGAAGAAATGGTTACTGGCCCAGTGAATAGAATAATCACAGCCTGGGGAAAAATCAAAAGCGAATCCATTGTAAAGGGGTTTAAAAAATGTTGTGTTTCTAATAACATGGATGAGAGTGAGGATGACATTTTGTGGAAAGACTACTCCAGTTATGAACCTGATTCCAGTACCAATTCTGAAGATGAACTTAATACTTGAATTAAGAAGAAACTTAAGAAGAAGAAGAAGAAAACGAGGATGATGACTGGAACTAAAAACAGTACGGTACTTTAACACTTATAATTTCACCTTTAATGTAAAATAGCCATATTTACTTAATGTGACTTCAACGAATGATGATATTTAGACCATTTAATTGTCTTTCTCATACAACACCTCAAAAAGTTCAGTGTCGTCTTATATGCAGGCCCTTTTTTTTCCTGTAAAACACCTTCAAAAATCTAGGGTCGTCTTATATGTGAGGCCGTCTTATATTCGGGTCAAACCGGTGTTTAACCAAATTCCTAAAGCGACATTTATGTTTTATTCCAAAACCAATTGTAGTGACATGAACAATGTTGGAGTTATTCTAACACAACTCAACAGGTTTCACTATTACTGTAAATCATATCTTATAAAGTTACTATCAATAATAAAACTTTATTTCCGCTGACTGGAAATTGTGAAAGCATGGGTACTGTAACAGTATGACCAGAAAATAAGGCTTTGTGTTTCTGGAATATGAGAAGAAAATAAATATGTAATAACTATTACTGAGAATCAATCTGACATTTAATGCTCAATGCCATAATATCATAATCTGACATCATATTTGAGCAGACAAAAATAGTCTTCCCTAAATAAGCCAGGTTTCAAACAATGCAATACCGAATATATTATATAACAATTTACATTTCGAATATATACATATATACATACATGCATTAAATTAACTGTACTTTTGTAACTTTTGAGTGTACTGTTTCTTCATAACTATAACTGTCTTGAACACATTAACTGTACTAATCTTCATGTGTAGCTACTTGTTCCTTTCTGCCCCAGAACATAAACATGTATAGTAGAGATAGAATGGTCATATGTTTTATTATCATAGTCACAAAAACTTTTTTTAAATTTATTGCCTGCTCAGACTCATAAATTTAAATTTATTCTACTATTACTACTGTTTGGTTGTAATTGTAGTTTTCAGTCAAACAATATGCTGTAACAGTACGAATACCTGATGTCAGATTTATGGTACGAGTGGTATCAAATTATTGTATTCACTGTATTTTTGCATTCATGTGTATGGATGGTACAATTTTCCCTTGTGTTGCTGACAACGACGAAAGATTCAACAACGCCAAATGATTCCAAGGTCAAAGGTGGACGTGCGGATCAGAACACTTTAAATGGTTGCATACGTTAATACAGGCTCTAGATACGTTTGTTTCATTGGTCAACAATGCCAGACATCATTAACAATAAGAATGACGTAAATAAAATACGAATAAACCAGGGCGTTTCCTTGCCTAGAGACAAAGAATAATGACGTACGCACACACACACATACGTAAAAAGTGCGTAGTGCCTCAGCCCAGTCTTCACAACGCCGCATCAGTGGTAACACGTTACAGAAATTCGCCGGCAAGTAATACCGGCCTAGTGAGTCTAAAACAACTAAGATGTAATATATTAAATACAAATCAGTTAAAATGGTTTAACATCAGTGCATAACAGTTTTCAAAATTCATAAATTAGAGTCAGTGTAACAACAGCCAGTAAAAATGTAACCAAGGAATCTCTGCTGAAACACCATGTGAAACCATCTACCAGAACTTCCAGTCTACAATCAGGAAAGTTAACATCATATAATCTTATTGAGCTCAAAGAATTAACCATCCAGTATATACGTATATAAAAATGTATTAAATATATTCAGAATGAGTAAGTGAGCGTGCGAAAGGAAAGTGTGTCTGATATACTGTCGACAGCCAAGCTGAGGCGTTGGTTTGCGTCTAGTCTCAATATAAATATAAATAGAAGCATTTTAAGTAAAGAGGCAGCTGCTAAATAACAGAGAGAGGGGTAATTTGATCAAAAAAATATAATATAATTTGTATATCATAAGTAATAAAGAAATGTAAGTAACGGCCGCCATTTTGTTTTGGTCGTTAAGAGACGCCATTGTCTAATAATTAAAAGTCAGGTGTAAAATGGGAAAACAATAAATCGAAATTGATTTCAATGCTTATAGATGTTAGTACTTTTATTTCAAGGCCCAACTCAGTCGCTATTCATGCCTAATTCGAAACCCTGGACCCACAATAAACAAACACGATCAGATCAACAGGTACAGCATAGTTATGGTAAGTACGATAATTATGGTGTGGTTAGCATACATGAATAAAATTAATAAAAATGAACTTGCTAAATGTGTATAATAATAAATGACGCCCAGAAAAGTTAGATTTGTAGTGACTATTTGTGTATAATCACAATGCTCAATGAAAATTAGGCTTTTATTTTAAAGCATGCACATACAAATTCTTAATCTCAGGGCATGTAGCACATTTTAAAAAAAATATTTACAAACAATTAGCACAATTCAATTATTTAAAAAAATTAATATAAAAATTTATTAATGTCCAGCTATGCTATGAATAATTAAATGGTTTGATCCAGTACACAAGCCGCCAGGCAAAGCTGCCATCTTGTACATACTACAGGCATAATGGTCAATGCTAAAACTGATGTCACACTACAATTTCTTTTGCAATTAAAGTTTAACCATGAATGTTTATTTTACACAGTTTAGTTTTAAGGTGTACAATTTGAACACTATTAATATCACACAATAACGTATACTGTTTAAATGTCCTGTTTCGTCACTCAATTGCACAAAATATAAGTGTGCAAGTGTTGTGATTGTATTCAGTGAAAGTTGAATCAACTTGATGGTTTTTTAAATATAGTAATATTCTTTACCTGGTATGTATTCTTCTTAATATTACTTAGTTAATTCCTTCTTTCTATGCTTTTCTCTACATGTTATTAATTATATTTTTTCTTGTTAATTATTTTCTCTTGACTTTCTTAACACTCTTAGAATTTAACACAACTGCCATCTTCACTTTTAACTATTAATTTTATAATGATTAATGATTATTTAATATTTATTTCACTATTACATACCATTCTTCTGGTTAGATGTTCTCTGAACAAATGTTCAAACAAGAGAGAGTTGGCGTCTTTTCTAGATTATACTATTGTTAGAAACCCAACCTTCTTCTCACTTTGGCCTAGTTTTATAGTATAATGTTTTTAAATTCTTAGTTTTGTCTGTCACATGGATTTTTTTTCACAATTAAATTTAATTACGCTTATTTTTATATTATTTACACTCTGTTGATATTTTAAAATTTTTTATAAATTTAAAATTTATAATAACACCTAGCTTCACATAACGCTTGTGGTCCCTTGATTAGGGCTATGTAACATTTTTATTTCTGTTTCTTACAAACTACTTCAACATGTTATACATTATGATTAATTGAATTCTGATTATTAACTACCATATACACAGTTTTAAATTAACTGTTTACAGTTTTTTTACATACAGTTTACAGTTAATATTGCATTATTATTTTAATTTTAAATCATTTACCATATATTCTAATTACACTACAGTTTGACATTTCACCCAATCCAATATGGCTGAAAGACTTTTCTATAACCTAATATCTATTTTACAATTTACATTAGTATAATATGTATAATTACTTTTAAAATCATGTCACAATAAAAATTGAAACAAGACACGTTTACTTAGATTAAAAATGCAGTAACATATTTAATGCTTCTCCAACTGGATAATGAGATCTAATTAAATTTTGAGCACTTGAACTGAATCTACAAACTTACTAATCATAATTCATACTTTTGCAAGAATTGATAATGGCTGATTACCTACATCTGTTTCTATTGATACAAATATTAGCACTAAATTAATTTTTATATAAATGAAACCTGCCAGAATTAACAATGTTCAATGAAAGAGAAACATGTTACCTTCAATTTCAAATGCTGGGCTTACAGCATCTAATGGTCTAACTGTTGTCTCCACACAAACTCCATTACCACTTTCTCCATTCATCCATACATATGATGTTTCCTGTATAACAATTAATATTTTGAATTAGGACACAACTTTAAAAGTATAACTTCTACATAATATATGTGTAAGTAAACTAACACCTATGTAAATAATATAGTTTTATTTAACAAGTGTGTGTGTGTGTGTGTGTGCGCGCGCGCGCGCAAGTGTGCTGCAGTTTCCTGAGTACCAGCTTTCTGTACACAGGCAGCTACAATTCCCAAAAATATGTACTGTAATACAAACTGGGCTCATGAGGACATTTTACTGAAACATACCTTAATTTAGTAATAACATTTCCAATGATATCAGAAGCATCAAGAAAAACATGTGCATGAAGATATGTACAGAGCCAAACAAAAACAAATATTGTAACGCGACATAATGATAGTCCTGTCTTAAATAAAGAATTGCTCAATTCAGTAGAAGTCAGAATGGGTAGGATCACTTATTCTACCAATTTAAACGAATAATAAACTTTTAAAAACTAGGTCATAAAATGTAATAAAAATAAAAGTACAATACAAGAGTGCAGTAAGCAAATAAAATGTATAATAAATTATAAAATACACACCTGTTAAAAGAATGTTGATGTAAGAGAGTGGGGGGACAAGGGTAATCACTAGTTAAACAGAAAAGGGCTGTAAAAATTAATGATCCCTATTACTACTTGATGTAAAAACAAACAAACATTATACAAACATTATTACAAATAGGATGCCAGTGAAATATCAAATATGTTATAAATACAATAAGTGTCAGTGGAGTGGTGACAGCATAAGTGCGGGTTAATTACTTTAAAAAAAAGGAAAACCCATAAATAACACCAATAGTGAATTGTGGTGAAGGGTTTCATCTCAGATTGAGATGTTAGTGAAGGCTTTGGTGTAAGTAGTTGTATTTGTGTTTTATACCAAAACCTATAGTTATTAACATTTATAAACTACATTGTAAGTTAGTTTGAGCCTACTGGCAAAGTAAGAAAATTGTGTACTAGAAACCAGGACCTATGAACAATAATCTATTCATTAGCCAGTAATGCTTGGTAAGATTGATGGGACGGAAGTATGGTACACTAAGTAGTTTTGATTGTTTGTCAATTTATAAATGTAGAATTTGGCCATGAAGGCAATACCTTAAAGGTAACATGTTAAAAGATTTTGTTCTAATCATATTATTTGTTAATTTATGATTGTAAACTTGGCCATGTAAACACTACTTTAAGTAATATGTCAAAAGATTTTATTGTAACTATTGTTAAAACATGTTAAGGTGTAATGGGACAAAATGGGGTATTTTATTTTATTTTTATTAAATTTATATGACTAACGCAGCCGTCCCCTACGTAAAACTGTTTCAGTCAGACAAAGAACGCAGTCACATAGTTTTGCAAGGTGTGACTGTAGAACGCAATTGAATTCCTAGAAGTCTAGTGTTGTGTGACGCTCTCAAACGCGCGAACACCCGCGGGGCACACAGACGACGCTACGCAGCCTGGAGCCAAGCCAAACAAACATGGCTAATTTGTTAAATTTCTTCCCACGTGGTGGTATGCGGACGGAAGTATGACACAAACCACACCCACTAGAGTGACATGACGAAGGCTAGTGAGATATCGTCACCGCCGAACACACATTAACAACCCATACTTTGTGTACAGTGACGAACAATTTAACGCCAGAAGGCACATTGGTTTCCTGACCAGCAATACGACGTGGTGGGAGATTGGTTGGTACTGCTCTATCCCAGTCGACAAAATAATCCGTTCCCGGCCAGGACAAGTAATAAAGTTCGCGAACTAAAAATTTTATTCTAACATATTCCGAAGTGTAAAAAGTTTTAATAAGAACAGTTAAATTCAACAGCTCAGAACGAAGTTAGTGGAGTGAACAACAAAACCAAGAAATGTGGTAAATAGACGAAACATCCGTAAACATAAGCAATGCAGCGCGTGGTCATCAGAAAAACGAAGGGTTAAGTAGTCGACTCTAAATTATACTAATTAATTAATTTCAATTCTATAAAAGGGCCCAAAATAAATAAAAGGGGGTTTGTATGAATGTTGTGCGTGAGCAGGCTGGGCTGCTTTCATTAATATAAGATGTTTATTTTATATTTTATTTATATAAGATTGTTTCATTAATGTAATATTTAAAGAATGTATTTGTCTTAATTATTTGGAAAGAAATAATCACATGATTTGAGAGAGAAAGAAATGAATAATTCATAACTTGAAAACAGTCTAAAGAATGAAATAAAATTTTAGTTGTCTTACACCAATGCGAGTCGAGTGTGTTATTTTTACAACCTCAAAATCACGTTTACATTCAGAGTTCGTGCTGGAATCCTGGATCCAAAATTAAGGTAGATGAGATGGTAATTATGAGTTTATAATTGTGTATTTATTTGACTAAGTACAGATGGCGCCCGAACAGGGACTTTATTATTATTTATAAATATTTGACAAATCACAGATGGCGCCACGAACTTGGAATGAGTTCTAATTTTTTGAAATTAAATTCCGCACCTACAGTGGATAACGTGATTTGGAGGTTGGGTAAAAGTACGTAAACTACGTACAGGTTAAGTGATGTGTATAATATAGTTGAGTAAAACATACAGAGTGAAAAAATAGTAAATATATGTAAGATTGAAAGTGTATTAAGACTAACAAACTTCATAAAGAATAAATAATGGCTACTAACGAAAATGAAATTGATGTAATGGTAGGCGATGAAGCCGAACGTAAATTGATGTATGAAAGCAAAGAAAGTATGTTAACTGAACCGGCTGACAAAAGCGATTCAGGTATTCAAACAGAGTCACTGTCAATAAGTGACAGTAATGTAGACGAATCTGTAATAATTAGTGAGGTGGGAGCGAATTCCACTCCCGTAGCAACTAAAACAAGAGAAAAAGAGTTGTCATTAAATGACTTATTTAATCTTATTAATAATAGATTTGATGTTAATAATAGTATTTTCAATGCCAAATTTGACGAACAAAGTAATAAATTTGATGCTAAATTTGATGAACAGAGTAGAAAGTTTAACGAGCTTAAAATTGATATTAATGAGGTAAAAAATAAGTGTGAGAGTAAGTGTAACGAATTAAAACGAGATATTGAGAAAGTGGTAGAGTCAGTAGAGGAACAAATTAAAAGTACGTTAAATCAGATAGTTAACACAACGGTATGTAACAGCGGTAGTAATATAACGAAAAGTAGTGAAGGAATAATTAACAAGGTGAGTAATAACAACAGTTATAATAAAGAGTTCACAAGTGATAACAATGATGTTGAAAGTGGTAATGTAAATGAAAAAGTGGTATCAGAGAGTGATGATAATGAGGTTAATTACAATTCTGAGAGTGAGAGAGTAATGGGTTGCAAAGGGGTAGAAACAAATGTTGATCAGTTAGAGAGAGAGTATGAAGAGAGTGTACAAGTAGAGGGGTGGCAGAGGGTAGAATTTTTTTGTGGTGTTAAGGGGGTGAAGAAAGATCTTCACGAATATATTGGGTAGAGAAATGGTCTACCAACAATTGTTTTTTGAATTTTTGTATTGTTCCTGGAGGAATCAGGAAATGTTTTAATGTAGCAGTACCCTCTGCAAGGAATGAAATAGTTCAGTGGGGTTATGAGAGGTATTGTGATGAGAGAAAGAGAAAGAGAGAAATAGAGATTTTTGAGGTTAATAGAGGTTATGAAATGTTAGTGCAGGTTTTAGATATTGAGAGAGGTGAAAAAGGTGATTTACATTGTGAAATAGAGATAGATGAATATTTTGATAATACTGTTGTAAATGATAAAAACTTACCTGATGTTGTGATTAATATAGTAGAGGAGTATAATGATAAAATAACTTACCTTATGTTGAACAAAAATACTGATGGAGACAGAACTAGAATCACCAATGTAGACAGGCTTTATGAATTAATGGTAGACACAAAGGTAGTTAATTATTGTGTTAATGTAATTAACGAAAGTAGTCATTATAATGATCATTACAATCTAATGTATGTTGACAAGAATGATTTATGTTATAAATATATCAGATATTTACACGATGATGGAGGGTAAATATAAACTCAATAAATGGACATTTTAAATATTTTAGTTTATGGTTAGGACCTTGCTAACTTATGAAATGAAGTGTGGTAAACTGAAAAAATAATGACAAGAAATTGTAAATAAACCTATAGTGAAATTAATTGTGCCTATGTTGTAAAATGTATGGTATGTAAACAATGTGTGGGTGTGTAGTAGAAATTGTTTCAATAATAATAATATTTTGGCAGACTAAATAAATAACAAGAATAATTATGAAGGTAATAAATGAATTGTAATTGTTTTGGAGTAAGGTAATTAAAAATGTTGTGTTTTCAATACTTGATGGAATTTAAAATAATTTGAGATGTTTAAATATTTTGATTGATTTAAAAGGTTATATAATTGAATTTTGATGATGAATTTAAATTATTTTATGAGATCTAAATTTGATAATAATTAATAAATAAATAAATGTTAAATTGTGTTTAGTTTGTGGAATAACATGGTTGTTAAAATGTTTCAGAAGGTACATGGAGTTATTGGTGTTTGGTGTTTATATTTGTGTGTCTATGATAGTATGTGAGTGATGTAATGTAAGTATGAATTTTATAATGCAATTTAAATAAAATAAAATGTTCAATGTCTAAGTAGAAAATTTTAAATGAAATGTTTGATGTTTAAAAGTTAAAAATGTAGACGAGTCTAAAAATGTAAACATGAAAAAATCAATTAATATAACCAAACATATAAGAGTTGACCTTCCGTGAATTGTAGTAATGGTGTCAGTGTGAGCCTTATATGTCTTTTGGTAGTTTCCCCACTTTTCAGGTGGTCACGGTTTCACCAGACCCTGGCCGTGGAATTATGTAAGTAGATACAAAATTGGTGAATTTTGAAATTGAACAGGGGGTAACTCGGGGAAACTACATAACTATGGAACAGCGGCTATCGTCGAAGGTGTCGATAGTGCCATGATAAGGGTGTGTGAATCATTTTAGTAGGATTACTGTGTCCTCGGACATCAGTAATACTGAATTTTATATAACGCTGAACCAAGAACGGTATAGGCAGCGTCTATACCTTATATATGTAAACTTCAGTTCTTGGGGAAGCAAATGGACGCCACAGTCCACCAGCAGGAAACAATAGTGTGTGTGGAAAAGGAGCTGGCAGTTACAAGCCAAGGGTATAAGGGGGGACTTTAAGTAAATGATGAAGTAGGAGGGTAGCTGAAAATTCAGTGAGAGGGTGACGACCTCTGTAAACAGCGGGCGGTCAGCTTATAACACGACTCTATAGAGAGAGTTGGGGGATGACAATCCAAAGAGCTGTTCAGTAACTGTTGCTATGACTATGACTCAATGAGTAGCGATGTATGTCCCTATGAGAGCAAAATGATTTTAAGTACCAGATTTAATTGTAATAAATTCAAATAACATTGTAGGAGGATAACTATGTAAATTTTGTGTATTTGTATTAATTGTATGCAGTATGTTAGGGATAAGGATCATAAAAATATGTACTTTATATAATTGTCGAAATGTATCTATAGTAAGGTCATTCACCTGACCAAGAACATCAGCTGATTGCTGGGGTTATATATGTAATATGTCACTTATAAATGATTTGCAGATTTTTCAATAATTAAAGGTGTCAATAATAAACTTGTAATGTTTTAAGTAAGTGATGGAGATGAATTTGAGATAGTTTTGAATTTTCACTGCTTAATGTAATGTGAAATGGGGTAAATGTTAGAATTTGGGTGATAATAATGTTTTAAGTAGGGCATTTAAGCCAATCAAATCAATTTTGAAGGGGTGTTAGAGAGAACGATATTGTTGTGAATAAACGTAATGTAGAATTTGAATATTGATAGTGACACAGTAGCTATGGGGAAAATATGTAGAGTAATGAGTGATATATTGAGGTAATAAATAAATGGAGATATCTTGTAGATGAAAGTGAGGTAATGGGAGAGCAATTAGTTGATAGAGGAATTTTGTAAGGGGGTGGTGTGAATAAGGAGTCCTCAACGAAAAGCGTTGTGGCGGGAGGGGAACCGATATGTGCCGGAAAGGGTTACCTAGGGAGGGTCCAGGAACCAAATAAGGGAATGAGCATAGGGAGGGAAACACACATCCTGAGTACAAAGGGGTCGAGAGTATTTTGTTATAATGTTAGAATGATGGGAATGGAGTTAGAAAATTGCTGGTAAATATTTTGAGAGATGGGTGTCATACTAGGTAAAGCTGTTAAGTGAGTATTAGAGTCGGAAAGGGGGTAAGAGTATATATAAATGCCAAGTTGTAAATTGAAATGTTATGAATAACTAAGAGTCACCCAAACTAACTGAGAATGAAAATATTAAAGAAAGAAAGTCGTAGTCAAAATGTAATAAGAATTGAAACAAGTAACAGATTTTAATAGGATTTGAGAATAATATAAACCTATAAAATGTCTAAATTTTGGTCAATTTAATTGTGAATTTTATTGTTTATTGTAAGATAATAATAACCATGTTAATTTTAAATGATATGTGTTTATTATGTTGTATTATGTTTGAAGGTAAAAATTTTTAAAGATGTTTCATGTATTCTATGGGGTAGCTTTGTGTAGTGTATATATGTCAAGGTCATTCACTTGACCCAGAGAGATCAGCTGATGGTTGATGTTAGAGACAAGACCAGTTTCTAGTAATTGATTGATGCCATTTTGTTTCTTGATTGAATTAAATATTTTTGTTTTTCTGAAAATTGGGAAATGAGATATTTTGGTAAATTAAAATTTTTTTGGAAAAAACAAAAATTTTATTTTATTATGTCTGCCATATAGATGATGTTTTGCGGTTCTCTGAGTATATTGTTGTTTGTATGTATTACTAGTGTGTTTATTGAATTCTATTGTTTAGTATATATGTGTAACCAAATGTTAGGATAAATGAATTAAGGATTTAATAAGAGGTTCAGTTTGTGTATTTTTTGGGATTGTTAGTAATAGTGAAGAAGAGGTAGAGTCATGTAAAAAATTTTGGTATTTTAACGAAAGTAATGGTAAGGTAAAAGCTTGATTTTGAATTTAGATTAATTTTTTATAAAATTTAATGATTTGAATTTAATTTGTTTGCTATATTTTGATTTGGAAAAATGATTTTAAAATATTTTAGGGAGTTTGTCTAGAACGTAGTAAGGAGTATGTGTACGCACCCAGTACTTGCTAAAGGCAGCCCAGTGTGCATGTAAGGGGGAGCATATCGGTGGAGGATCTGGTATGGTATAAGGCCAGGGTTTTGATTTTGGGGGTGTAATGTTAGAATGTTTGGTGTACTATGGTGAGTATCTGCTCGATTTTATGGTGTTGGGATCTCGAGTAGAGAAGTCCAGTAATCTCGTTCAGGTGTAGCCATAGTCGCCGAGCTAGGGGGGTAGTTTACCCATGATGCGTTAAGAAATAAAAGAGGGGTTGTTGGCACCATATCCTCACCGATCCTCTTAGGGGTTTAGCAATGAGAGTTCTTCTGTCTCAACAAAAGACCTCTCATGGGGGGGGGGGATTGTAATGGGACAAAATGGGGTATTTTATTTTATTTTATTTTTATTAAATTTATGTGACTAACGCAGCCGTCCCCTACGTAAAACTGTTTCAGTCAGACAAAGAATGCAGTCACATAGTTTTGCAAGTGTGACTGTAGAACGCAATTGAATTCCTAGAAGTCTAGTGTTGTGTGACGCTCTCAAACTTGCGAACACCCACGGGGCACACAGACGATGCTACGCAGCCTGGAGCCAAGCCAAACAAACATGGCTAATTTGTTAAATTTCTTCCCACGTGGTGGTATGCGGACGGAAGTATGACACAAACCACACCCACTAGAGTGACGTGACGAAGGCTAGTGAGATATCGTCACCGCCGAACACACATTAACAACCCATACTTTGTGTACAGTGACGAACAATTTAACGCCAGAAGGCACATTGGTTTCCTGACCAGCAATACGACGTGGTGGGAGATTGGTTGGTACTGCTCTATCCCAGTCGACAAAATAATCCGTTCCCGGCCGGGACAAGTAATAAAGTTCGCGAACTAAAAATTTTATTCTAACATATTCCGAAGTGTAAAAAGTTTGAATAAGAACAGTTAAATTCAACAGCTCAGAACGAAGTTAGCGGAGTGAACAACAAAACCAAGAAATGTGGTAAATAGACGAAACATCCGTAAACATACGCAATGCAGCGCGTGGTCATCAGAAAAACGCAGGGTTAAGTAGTCGACTCTAAATTATACTAATTAATTAATTTCAATTCTATAAAAGGGCCCAAAATAAATAAAAGGGGGTTTGTATAAATGTTGTGCGTGAGCAGGCTGGGCTGCTTTCATTAATATAAGATGTTTATTTTATATTTTATTTATATAAGATTGTTTCAGTAATGTAATATTTAAAGAAGGTTTTTGTCTTAATTATTTGGAAAGAAATAATCAGATGATTTGAGAGAGAAAGAAATGAATAATTCACAACTTGAAAACAGTCTAAAGAATGAAATAAAATTTTAGTTGTCTTACACCAATGCGAGTCGAGTGTGTTATTTTTACAACCTCAAAATCACGTTTACATTCACAGTTTGTGCTGGAATCCTGGATCCGAAATTAAGGTAGGTGAGATGGTAATTATGAGTTTATAATTGTGTAATTATTTGACTAATCACAAAGGGTCAAGACTCATGCAATAAGATGTAACTCAGGAAAAAGGGTTCAAAACCAAAAACCTAGGTAATGATAAATATAAATTAGAATATATTAATGAAATGCTATTGATGGCCTACGCCACAAATTCAATACAAAGGACATAATGTCAGAAATGAGTAGATTAGTAAACCAATGTGATAAAACAGGAAAGGGACAAAATTTATGTGATGAACTTAATTGTTTTAATGGTAATATTACATATTAGATTAATTTAAAGAATTGTAAAGTGATATAACAAATGTAAAAGTAAAGTATAGGCCCAAAATTAGAACTTATGTAAGGTGAGAAATCATCCTTTATAATGACCAACTCATGTAAAATGAGGTATCAAAATACCTATAATTTTACATGGAAAACACTACGTAACTTAAATTTAATATGATCTAATGCTAGAAAAGGAGTATTTTTTTGCATAGGTGTAAGGATATTTGATTTTTGTAAACTGGTCATGTGACCCCAAAGTTCACAGGTATTAACCAATAGCAGGCCAGAGTTTCTTGGTCAAGACCGTTAACGAAGAAATGGAAAATTATTATTCCATTGTTAACTTCAAGAGAGGGCAGATGAGCTCTGTATAATAAAAAATTTAATGTAAAACAAGGAATCAGTTTTTGAACAAGTAGAACAGTATAAACAACTGCAAATCAAAGTATTAATTACCATATAAAAGAAGAGAATAAACTAACTGCCATTAACAGATGAAAACACCAAGAAACAGGAAAAACTTCGATCACCAAAAGTGAAAGCAAAATTTGAACACTTCCGTGTGGGTGAGATCACTCGAGTTTATTAGTATAACTAACCTACAACTACAACTACGACTACACAACACTCAGGTTAACTCAACAAACTGAACACAAGTGACAACAAAAGAAATAAACTTAAATTAACACTGTGAACACACTAAAAATCATTTATTTCCAAAGGAACGGAGCGAGGACATTTTCGGATAGCGTTTTCAGCTGACTACATCATTTTGACTACGGCCATTTTGTCCGTCTCACAGCTAGCCCGAGTAAACCAAAATATTCACTGTTACCTATCAACCAAACTTTATTTATCGTAATATTGGTTAATAAGATTTTAATTTTACCGACATTTGTGATGTATTGTACTTGTTATTTGCATTTCTGACTTCCATAGCAGTCTTAAAGAACCCAGAACCCTGAGATTTTTATTATTTTTTAAAAGTTAATGTTTTATAAAATTTGTATCCTTGCACAATCGAATTGAGCAACCGAGTCAACCTGACTATGACCTTGTTCGACCAAAAGTCAACTATTTTATTTTGAACAACTGAAATAAGAATAAATATCATCAATCTGATTAAAAAGAGTTGTTATTTGTACGAATATTAGATCAGTTTCAGAAAAATTACAGGCAGCAGCAAGGAGTGTGGACAAACGAACGAGCCAGACTGCGTAACCAGCAAACAAGACGTCTAGCCGTCGAAGCTGAAATAGATTACAGCAACAAGGCTGTTTTTACCCCTTCAGAATAAATTTTTCTTAACAATTCTTTTTCAATAAACAAATTTAAATCAACACTTTATTTTTGGCAACGTAACACGTTTCATTACAGATGGCGTCCAAACGCGGGGCATTATTTTAAAGGAATCCGCTACCCAGAAGGAAGATAGAAATAAATTCCAAACTATAAATAGGCCTATTCTCATCTCTTTCCGTATCTGTAACACGTTTTATTACAATATACACACCATTGCTTACGGCAGAAGAAGCCAATCCATACTAACAATCATTATTAAATTTTTATATTCACTACTGTTATTAGTTTTCAATATACACTACTGATGAAATAAAACTGAATGAAAGTTAATATTGCAAAATACTTCTACTAAAGACAAAACATTCCACAATTTTTTAAATGTTAAAAAAAAAATATAAATATTTGTAGAGATTAAGAAATAGCACTTTAAAATTTCATAATAAAATAATAAGGGATTCCTTTTTGTACAATTCAAATGGTTTGTGAAAAGAAGAGTATACTGTTAGGGTTGAGCAGTCTGATATATACAGTAGACTCTCAACTATCCGACCTAATGTGGCGGTCGGCCGGGTCGGATAGCAAAAAAGTCGGATACACCGGAGCCGTAGGCATACCAGCCTCTGTAAGGTCAATGACCGCCACCCTATTGCGTTGAATGTACTTGTTGCTATTTGGATGCGTACGTCATATCAGTTTGTCCTTATAAATGAATTAGAAAGAAATGAAATAAGAATTCGCAACTACAGTATCTTTCACAAAACCTTTATTTGAAGGACGAAACAAAATGTGTAGTTAACAATAAGTTGAATGAGTTTTACTATGAGTTTTAATTTATACGAAAGCTTTCAACCAAATTTGTTGTTAATATAAATCAAATTATAATAACCTAAAACTACGTACTGTATAATGAAAGAACAAGTGAAACTTACATTGTCTAAGGTTTGAAAAAGTCTGTAATTGAGACCTGCTTCTTTCCTCGCCGCTATATCCTTCCACTTACGTAAACATATTGCTACGACAGCACAGAACAATGTACGCGTTTATCGAATATGCCAGAAGGATCTCGATGTAAGCGTGTGGTGTACGTGCTACTAGACGCATTTTGCGAGAATTTTCTCGACTGTGCCGGGCTTCGCTCGGGCGCTCGGACTGTGTCAAGGGCGTAGTAATTACGTAGTTCCCGAGAGATAAGACGCAGTTTGGAAGCTTCTGGTGTGTGAGCGTGACTATAAATACATCGGGTAGCGGCCTTAGATTTTCAGTTCAATGCGAGATATTTGATAATGCGGTTCGAGAGTATTAGTGCGATATATTTCCAGAGTGGTTCGAGTTATTACTGTGTACGTTCAAGTAGTTATTATTGAAGTGTTGCGTTTTATAATCAGACGGTATAATTGTAATAAAATTGAGTTTTAATATTTGCGGACATTTTATTGCGTGTGTACAATTTTCATTTGATTTACTGTAGACTGTGTTGTTAATTACGAACTGTTTTACTATAACAATTAGAGCTGGTGATTAGTGACTTAATTGGTGTCTTGTACTTATTTTGTTTCCACTGTACCTACGACGATCGAGTAGACCGTCGTAACAATATGATGTCCGCTGGTGTTGCTTCTTCTTGCTGGCCAATGTATTCCACTGCCGTCTCGATCGCCTTCAGGCCTTCGGAGTGGGTTATACGATCGGAGGGTTCATCACCTTGTTCCTCTTCAATCGGCTGTTCATTTAATACCACCGCTACAATATCTTCGTCTGCAATTTCTTCGATTTTGTCCTTTGCCAACCATTCTGTGATGTCTTCCAATGAAGCTTCCTCACATCCGGGAACTTTTTCTAACAGCGATACAAGCGCAGTGTTATCAGTTGCATTTTCCACATCACATTGCTGTTCTACCTCTTCCCACTTATCACTGGCTCTGTGATCCAGCAAAATTTTCCACGATCGCACAAGTGTTAACGATGGAATTTCATCCCATGCCTCGGACACCCACCTGATGACGTCAAGCATGTCTACTGACTGTAGTGCCGTCGCAACTTCTGTATTATCAATTGTCGCGATGATATAGCTTAGTAGCCTACGTCGATATTTCTTTTTCAAAGCTTGGAGCACTCCCTGATCCATTGGCTGACATATAGATGTAACATTTGCAGGCAAGAACAAAGCTTTTATATCTCCATCTTTTAATTGGTCATTTGCTGGATGTGAAGGAGCGTTATCCAAAACTAGGATTGCTTTCCTTGTTAAATTGTTTTCAGCTAAATGTTTTTCAACTTGTGGCACAAATTCCTGTTCAAACCAATTTTTGAAAATTTCTCCATTCATCCACGCCTTTTTTTGATGGGTATAATGCAGGGGCAAAGAACTTAAATCTTTAAGATTTTTAAAGCCCTAGGCTTGCGAGATTTTCCAATCAAGGTCAGTCTCAACTTGTGGTTTCCGGTTGCGTTACTACAAGCTAAAACTGTAAGGCGGTCCTTGCTCTTCTTGAAACCTGGTGTGGCCTTTTCCTGTTTAGACGCTAGTGTTTTAGACGGCAACATACGGTAATTCAAACCCGTCTCATCACAGTTGTACACTTGTTCTCCGGAAATACCTTCCTTATCAAGCAGGTCAAAAAAGTGTTTTTTAAAGTCAGGGACAGCGTCCTTATTAGCAGACGATGCTTCACCACTAATCGTCATCTGACAAACACCAAAACGTTTCTTCCAGCGATCAAGCCACCCGTCACTGGCAGTAAACTCACCATCATCTCCTTCGATCTGTTTTTTAAACTGAATCGCTTTTTCTTGGAGCAAGGGGCCTGAAACCGTCAATCCTTTCCCCCTCACATTTTCATACCACAGATATAAAGCCTCTTCAACTTCCACATGTTTTCCTTTTTGCATAGTTATTCTAACTTTCACGCCACTGCCACTTGCTTGCTTAGAACACCGTTTTTCAATCTCTGAGCGATTTCTTCGCCAATCACCCACAGTAGTTTTTCCAACTCCTAACTCCAGTGCAATTTTGTTTACCGACTCACCAGAATCCATTCTTTTTATTGCTTGCAGTTTTTCTTCCAAAGTTACTACCACTTTCTTTCGTTTGTCACCCATATTTCACTTAAAAATAAAAGCCACCAACAATACTGTATACACACTTTATAACAAATTAACAATCCACGAACGACTGAACCGCACGGACTGACTTCTGGATACAGACTGACTGATGCACCTGTTACACACTCAAGTAGGAACACGAAACTTTCCTGTTACAACATGAATCAATTGGCGTACTGTATTGGTAACTGGTGATTCATGCGTAAGCGCCTTCACCCGCGTGGCGGGACTGCTCACATGACGTTTGAAGGCGCTAGTAATCGGATTGGAAATACTGCACATGTACCGTACTCAAAATAATTTTTTTTTTCTTTTTTTTTGAGTAGCGGGTCGGGCGGGTCGGATAGGCCGGAGGTCGAATAGGCGGGAGTCGGATAGCCGAGAGTCTACTATATATGTAAGGTAATGTGATAGTACTACATTTCAGCTGTTTGTTATTACCACTGGTGTTACCCTTTACACCTATTTCTATATATTTGATACATATGGTAAAAAGCTTTGTTACATGTGCAGCATTTAAGTATTATATTGAAGAAGATGTTCTATTAATACCCATATTATATTAAAATTCAAACGTGGTACCACCTGCACAAAACCAGTAAGTATTCAGTGTTTACTTAATGTTGTGAATATTTGAAGATGGGCTATTTAAAGGTCACACATTTTTAAAATTTGTTGTGTACTACAGTAGGGCTATAGCATCATCTGTACCTTTCTTCTTGAGAAAGCCAAATTGTTTAGCACTTAACAGGTTATGTTTCTTTACAAATTTAAATAATCTGGTAAAAATAATTTTTTCAAAAATCTTAGCTAAATTTGATATCAGTGCGATCGGTCGATAATTGTTAACCAAACTTTTTACACCTTCCTTATATATAGGAAAAATTACAGCTTTCTTAAATTGATATGGACATGTACCTTGTATCATCGCAGTATTAATAATGTGAGTCAAAGCAGGAGTTATGAACGGAGCAGCTAGCTTAACTGTATAGGCATGAATTTCATCACACCCACCAGGTTTATTTTTGAGTTCACGAATAGTTTGGTAAACTTCTGACTCATTTGTTGGTGTTAGAAACATAGTATGCTGATTAATTGATATATCTGGTATTTCATGCTGCAGAATAGGAGGAGTCGCACTTTCATTCAGCCTAGATACTATTGTGCTGAAAAATTCATTAAAATAATTATAGCCTTTGTCCAGTCATTGCTGTTAAGTTTATTATTAATCAAAACATCATTTATTTGTCTATTTTTTGAATTACGATCCAATTTTAGATGAACATATCTCCACATTTTTTTAGAATCAGCATTTTGTAGTTGTTTTTCTTCATGCCTATTTTTAGCAGTCCTAAGTAATGATTTAAGTCGTTTTTCGTAATTTAAGTACAGCTCTTTTTTTAGCAAGCCGTCTTGACTATTCTTCCAGGCTTTATATAATTTGTTTTGTTATTAACTGAATTAATGAGAGCAGGGGTAATCCAGGTATTTCTTGGTTTTTGAATTTTTGGCTTAGTTTTGTGTGAAAGTTCATTGATAGTTTGAATCTTGTTTATTAGCAATTCTAATGCTTCATTGTTATTTGGTGTATTACAGACTTGTTGCCATTGTTCTGAAGCACACAGCTCCAAAAATCCTTTTTTGTTTATTTCAAAAGATACTGTAAGTTTGCATTTTATGTTGTTTCCATGTAGTGATATTAAAACGGGGTAGTGGTCTGTGATTGAGTCAATTAATTTACCAGATTTTGCTGTGTATAGTCCTTTCATGAAAATATGGTCAATGCAAGTTCCATCTTTATAATTCTTTATAGGATGAGTACAAGTATTTATCATTGATTCATAACCATTTTGCAGTAATTGGTAGAAATAATCCTCAGTTTTTTCATTAAACTCAATGAGATCTAAGTTAACATCACCCAAAATCATGTGGTTTGCAACAGTTTTGTTACTTAAGATAAATTTTTCATGATCTTTAATGAATTTGTCAATCTGATAATCATGACAACGATATAGTCCAGAAATTTTGAAAATACTTTTATTTGTTAATTCTATGAGCAGACTAGTGATTTTTAAATCATTAAATTGTTCATTAATGGTTTGATACTGTAGGTTACTTTTTACATAAATAATCACGCCATCTGCTTTATTTATTCTGCTGTTATTTTTAAAATGTGTATAACCTGTTATATTTATAAGCTTAATATTATCCATGAGCCAAGCTTCAGTACATATTATCACATCTGGTTTATGTTTAAAAGAACTTAACATAGTTTCAAGTTTTAATATATTTTTCTGTATACTTCTGATGTTGACATGTAGGGTCAGAAGCTCAGAGTCACAAAAAATGGGGTTGAGATTTATCTCTTCTGTACTATTAAAAATTAATTCATCATTAAGGTTATATTCTTGTATTTCCATACAAAATTTATTTATAGGTTAGTTTTGATTTTTGATTTTTCCTTTTAAATACAAAATTTTATCTAATCAACTAGTTGTAGGCCTAACGTAATTAAATGGAGGTTCTGGTTTCCAGGGGTAGTTTGCATCACAAATATACTGCTCCCATCTTACTTTATAACTTTCACAGTTTTGAATATCATTTGCAGAATGATCTATGGATCTTTTTTTAGTTAAGTATTTGTTAGCATTAATACAATTAATACATTTATTTATATCAGAGGTACATACTGTAGCATCATGGTTACCTGAACATTTGTAGCATGATTGTTGTCTTTTAAAAGTGTCTTTGCACTTTCTCAATGAATGGTTATACCCACAACAGTTTTTACAACATTTGATATTAAAATTGTCATACACTCTGCAGTTTTCATATCCAATAAAAACAGATTTATTCTTCATTATCTTGGCATATGCATCAGAGGTTACTTCTGCTAGCGCAGCATGATTATTGTTTCTCTGTTTGTATTTGTGTACAATGTTTACACTATTTGATGGTAATTCATTTCTATGTATGATATCGTTCTCGAGTTCTACTTTATCAACATCTTCTGATATGTTTGTTATTTTTATTTGCGGATTTTTTTTAACACATGCTTCAGCTGTCAATATTTCACTGTTTTCACTGTTTATAACCTTTAGTATTTTTTCAGAATCTTGCTCATTTATACACTTTAGAAAAACTGTACCATTATTGACTTTGTTAATTTTTAAAACTTTGGCATTAGTTTTGGTTGAAATTTGCACTTTGATAATATTTAGGGCATCGCCTTTGAAATTTTCCTTTGGCTTTATTGTCAAACGAGCACATTCTTGCTTTTTAGGTAAATTTAGCACAACATCAGCATACGAATTTTTAATGTCTACATAATTTTTTTCAACATTTACAGCAGATGATCTTAAGAAACTGTTATTTTCACGCAACTCATGGTTATGTTCACGTAGCTCATTATTTTGTTTCACTAATTCACTATTAATTTTTTTTTTCACAGTTTAATTCTCTTATATAGTCCTGACAATCCTCACATTCAAAATTTTGTTCACACTTACGGTTTTTATTTTTATCACTGGCAATTGATACGATAGATATAGCATCATCCTCACCTTTGCATCTGTATCCATATTATCACTTACACTATCTTGAGTCACACTTAGACCATTTTTAATATTTTCTAGATGTTTTTGAATAATTAACAATTTTTTTTGGACATTACTATTTTCAATATCAGTATCCTGGTCACATGGTTGAATGTCAACAAAAGATAGGTTAAGATGTACAGGGCACACAATTATGTGTCTAGAGATAAAGAATCCTTTTCCTTCGTTCACTTCTCTTGTAAAATCAGACTTGCAGAAAACACTATCACATATTAAACAAGTAACAAGTCCAACTTTTCTATTTGGATGACAAATATGATTAATATGATCGGGTGGTATATCGCGCGCGTCTTTAAACATATGTTACAGAAACATTTTTTTCAAAGGCAAATAATATTTTGTATTCTTAGTGTTATATATGGTTGTAAAGAGGAGATTTCAGAGAATAATAATCAATTAAAACCCCAAAATTGAAAATAAAAAAAATTTTCCGGGTCGGACTACCCTTAAGTATATTTGCACTTACTTTCTACACGCTCAATTCCTTCTCAAAAATATCATGAATGGTAAAATGGTCCAGATTACAATCAATACTAATAATTTTCAGTGTCAAAATGCCAGTCTGAACAAATAAAAGTTTTCTATTTTTTTCAACACATCTTATTACTTGTCATTGAAGTTTTCAGGAGCAAGGCTCATTTTCTAGACTTTCCAAATTGTCTTCAATGTGTGCACTAGCTTTCTATATGCACTTACTGATTTCGGATACATCTCTGTTCCATGTTATCAAATTTCACAAGTTATTTTTTCACTGCTTCATTTTTCTAACATTCACTAGTACAAACACTGATATAAGTTACTATACACCAGTACACAATAATGCTTGAGAGTTTGAATTTGCACTGAAAGTCAGTCTAGGTTATATAACTCACTTCCTATTGCTTGTCCATATGGTGTGGAAACAGTGTTGTTACTCTTCTGATACATCTTGTATACAGTAATAACATATAATATATTAAATAAAACATTAATTTAAGCCGCCACGCCTTTTAAAAACAGCTTAATACACAAATTATTAAATTTAAAGTTTAATTTTAATGTATAAAATAAATAATTTATACTGTGTTGGATATGTGTATTTACTATAGGCAATGTACTATTTGTCTGTAACTACAAAGAAAGCTGCTAATATATGATGCTGTCATGGCAATACAGAATGTCCATAGTAGTGTAAACTGACATCTGCAAAGTACAATCAGAAGAAGTGACAATGTGCCCTGCGTTACTTGTGGTGTGTTTGAAGAAAATAAATGAAGTATGCAGCAACAAAATTTATATTACAAGAACTGCATAAGAATAAATGCAAATTCACTGCACACATCAAAATTATATTTTGAAAAGTGTTCACAGAAAACAAGATGAAACAATAAAATATCCTTCAAATTATAGCACAGATCTGTCAACAAAAATTTTATTATTAAACTAGTATATTGTTACAACACAAATAAGCCACACCAGTACCAGGGATAAAAAGATGATTCTAAATACAAAATAATACTTCCTATTTAATAAAATGTTTAATATAAATAAAATATAAAGACAATGACTCGACAAACGACAACATGACCTAACCCAAATGATTGAACCAACAAAAGGAAACAAAAGAAGAAGGGAACCACAAAAAAAAAACAAGAATAAAACCAAAGAAGAGAAGAAAGTGATTGAACCAACAAAAAGGAAACAAATTCATGGATTTGAATGACTCAATGTAACATGTTAAAATGAACCCAAAGGAGAAGGTGGAAAACAAAAGTATTAATCAAATACAATGAAAATGAAGAAGGAGGGGAATGAAAAAGAAACAAACCCACAATGAAGGGAAATAAATAAAAATGAAAACTAATGATGATACAAAAACCAGTAATAAAGAATATGAGCAAGAGAAATAATGCACTCAAATGTAATATTGGAAAAAAGACCAATAATTAACCTATGAGAAAAAAAGTAAATGTTATTATCCATTAATGGACAATACTAATGGAATTGAAGGAAACCCAATTAAACAATGTTAAATATAAATATAAAAAACAAACTAACCCACAATTTAGAGTTAGGTGTAATGATAGAAATATAAAGACAAAATTGTTAATATTATTAATGAGATATTGTAATGAAAGAGATAGTACGGTAGTGAGATAGTAATTAGAGGGATTACCCATTCAGAAACACTTAAAAAACAAAAACATTTGTGAAGTGCAAAATGAAAGTGTAAAAACCCCAAAGTGTAGTGATAAAGAAATTACACTAATAAAATTATAATAAACTATAAATAATTTAAAAGTGAAGGTGATGATTGAATGAGAATAGTGTAAAATAAAGAATGTTGTTAGATAATTTCAGTAAATGCAATTACAATTAATAGGGAGAATACAATGAAAGGAAAAACAGATAGCGTTAACATGGAGGGAAAGTAAAGATTATGTAAAAAATTAAGTAGTTAAAAACAAATCAAAAAACACCCATGTTATAAGGGATCGTTATAAGTTCATAAAAGTGATGTTGTTTATCATACTAAAAAATAATACAAAATAAGATGAATTGTAAACAAAGATTAGCAAATAACAGTTAAATAAGTATTCAAGCAAGTTTATGAATTGGATATGGCTGGTAGAGTTATACAGACCATAGACCTAAATATTGTATTTAATAAGATCAAAAAATAGTAAATAATAGCCACATTGTTATTATTGGCAAAGTAAAAAAGTAAAAAAAAAAAATTAAGCAATGTATGACTAGAAAACGAGGAAACCAAATAGGAAACCATTATGTACAAAATAATACTAACATAATAATAACACATAAACAGACCCAAAACACAACAATAAAGGATACAACCAATTATAATAACAAAATAAAACCCATTAGGCTAAAAGGAAATGTAATTTGAATGAAATAAGTCAAATACCATAATGGCTACTTAGGCCTAGGAAAATGCCTAACTGTCAAAAACAAACAACTACAAATTGTAATAAGTTAAGTAAGAAATTAGCAAATCCGAGGCGAAGGACTCAAGTGTAAATCATTTTTAAGACAAAATATTATAATAAGCATTTGAATACAAAAAGAAATGTAATTAACACGTATTAACATAATTATAAAGGCATAAAACCTAAAATAACCCAAACTTGTGGGGTATCAAAATAATCTATGAAAGGAAATACATACTATAGTGACAATATTTAATAATCAGGAAGGAAGATAGAGGAATAACAGCAGCCAGAAGATATACTAGGATTCTGAAAAGAATTCAAATTTTGATAACAATGGATTTATATCAATCTCAGCCAATCAGAATTCTTTGGTTACCATAGAAACCACCGTTGAAGACGAAATTACCGTTGAATACCGTTACTCATAAAGCGTCAGTCTACCAGGACAGAAGCCAAAGTTTGGAAGACCAATTTTTTAATTAAATAATGTAAAACAGTGAACGAAGTTCAAAACCATGACTGGATAAGAAGCAGACGAACCATTAGAGCAGTCCATTAAAGATCCAGGACCATAAAACTGAAAATTAAAAGGAAATTATGACCACATACTATATGAAAAGGACGCCAGACCTACTTAAGTCTAAAGATCAATGAAAATAGAACTTATCGCAGCCCAATCCTCTTCCGATCCAATGAATGAAAACACCAAGTCATGCTGATCTGTTAAGTACCATTGAATTACCTTATTTCCAAAAACCAAATCTCTCTAAATTTTACTAAAGGTAAATTGATCTCACCATAAGCCGAATATTTCTCTTTCAAAGATTATTTAAGAAAAATAAACACACTGAAATTTTGTTAACATAAAATCTAACATCTTGTTGAAATACGAACTTTTGAACCACATTTAACGACACTACAGAACAGATTGTAAACACACACATTATTTATGTACACTTAAAGTAAGGTAAAATATTTTTATTGTAATCATAGGAATTCTTTATCTCATAATCAAAAGAATCCACCGATTTTTTAACGAAAAACATAGTAATATCTAAACGTTCAGCTGCCATGCTGATGTGGATACTTCGTTATAGAATCGATTTCGTCAGCCTTGAGAGGAAGTGTTTCATGTAAAAAGTCGGTGCAAATTTGTTATAATCTAATTGTCAAATTGAACATTTTAATTATCACCCATTAAAATAACTATTACAGGGAGTAACCGTTGTTATTATTTCATAGGAAGTGCATTATATTACTTGTGTTTATTTACGAAGGCTAGGTTTGATGAGCAGCGCTCAAGTTGCCATTTGCACAACTGCCTACACGATTCAGAAGGCGGCACAAGCGGGAATTATTTGAACCCCCGACCGTCATAGCTGAAAATACTTTATTAAGTAATTTTAATTGTTTTAATAAACAATTTGGCGCCACCCGGGATTAACACACCCCTATATATAAACAGGTAAGGTTACTGCCGTGTTATACTGGTAATTACCGCAACGCTACGGACATCGTTAGCGCAAAATTGATGTAACGACCCCAGTGCGAGACGAACGCACTAACACTTTACACACATATCAAACTGGTATACATTTTACAGAGACGCACCAGTTTTAACGTTACAGATTGACGCATACAACGTGAGGCTTAAATAAGGACGCCCCGAAATAACGTTACAGATTTGGCTTCCATCGCGGGGCTTGAACGAAGACGAGGACGTATTTTAACATTACAGATTGGCGACCAACCGGTGAGGCTTTAAAAGAAGACCAGCGGCGATTATGAAGAGACATTCCATGGTTACCAGATACGAAATAAGGAAAGGAACTGAAGGCGAAGGTCAAGAAGAGATGGAAGAAATTGAGGAAATGATCGGAGATTTGTTCGAAGAGGATCCCCAGGAGGACCAACCAGAAAATCTAACACTACCTGAACCGGAAATAGAAGTAGTAGTTGACGTCCAACTAGTCAAACCAACCCAATTAATGGACACCAATTTCCAAGAAATGATGAGGATTATGGTGGAACAATTAAACAGAAACAAGGAGGAAATTAATGGAAAAATAGACCAAAACAGTGAAGAATTGAAGAAAATGAAGGAAGAAACAAGAGAACAAAGGAAGGAAGACATGGAATTCTTCAGACAAAACAGTGAAGAATTAAGGAAACAACTCAAGGAGGATACGGAACTTCTGAATAAGAAAATGGAAAGCAACCATGAGGCATTGAAGACAAGCCAGGAGACGCTAGAAAAGAAGAGTGAGGAGCTGAAGAGGCAAATAAAGAAGGACCTTGAAATATTAAATAACAAGATTGAAAATAATAGTGAAACACTCCAAAAACAGTTGAAGGAAGATGGTGAGAAGAACAGAGAAGAATTAAGATTCATACTAATAGAGTTTCGTGAAGAAGTCAAACAGACAAAAACGGGGATGAACAAGAGATGGGAAGAAACAAATTATCCAGCAGATCAACTTAAGGAAACATTAGATAGTGATTTCAAACCATTGAATGAAACACTAGACACCACTTCTGAAGGTAGTAAGGAGATGGAAATTGTAGAAGAAACAAGTGTATTGTTTTCTAAAAATAAAGATAACAATAACACCGAGAAAATCAAGCGCATAAAAACCAACAGTAGAAGAGGAAGAAAGAAGAGTCGGATAATTAAGAAGAATAAGAAAACAGAGGGAATGGGGAAAGTATATAAAAAGAAACTAATAAAAACCAGAGAAGAATTAGAAATGGTGAAGAACGGACTGATTGAGGTATTTAATTTACCAATTACTGACCGGATAGAAATCATGAAGTATAAAAATTGTAGGAGGAATCTAAAGGATATTATAGAAGGGATTCACAAAAAACCAATGAACAAAAACTTATATGATTCTCTTGTTAAATGGAAATTACCAGAAAAAGAAATGCTGAATAAAAAACCAATAATAACATTAACAAAGGAGGTACAATTAACAACTTCTTCGATTAATCAAAATGTAGTGAATGAAGCAGTCATGGAGACAAATGAACGTATGATATTAAGAGAATTATGGTACAAGACGGAAGAAACCTATATCACAAGAACGAAAATAGTTCTACACACCAAGGTCATCCGAACCACAAGTGCAGAGGAAATGATGGACCATGGGTAAACTAAGCGAAGATACCACACACCAAGAAAAGGGACTGATCTTAGAATTACCGACCAAGCAAACCAATGGAGAGGAAGGAGCATTAAAGTAATTAAACCAATTAATAATCACCAAAACAAGGAATGACTTAACGACCAAGACGAATTAAATGAGAGCTAATAAACCATAATAAATAAATTTAAAAAAAAAATTATCCCGAATAAATGTTCAAACATCTAACATTTGAAGGAGTAGAGAAGAAAGACAACAAAGAGTGTAATATACAAGAGAAGGCAATAATAATGAAAGAAAAGGAGATGATCACATTACAAAATAGTATAACTAACAAGGTCCAATGTATAATAATATGTATCACCATATGTCATCACCAAAGATAATGGAAACAATACTTATGAAATAAGTAATACAGTGGAACTTGGTTATTACGGCCTCGGCTGTTACGTCAACTCGGGTGTAGCGTTATTTTGTCATAAGTCCGGTCAAACTGATATCTTTAACATTATAAAAATTCCCGGTTTTAACGTCACTAAATATTGTACTACTCTGTTATAGCGTCAACAATTTTTCAGATATTTTACTCTAAATTTCATATTAACGTATATATGTGTGCGCGCGCTACGCCCATGGCTACAGACATACATTGTATGCAAGCGACAAGCACTGTAACAGGACCGCCGGCACCAGCCGGTGTCTGGCAACTGACATGTCTCCCCACCACTCTCACCGGGTCAGTAGCACTGCGCGTCTCGAGGCTATTGTTCACGCCACGCTGTTACAGTATTTACTGTACAGTATTATTTATACGTAGTCTCGTCTCTGTTTTTGGTTGTTATTGTTTCTGTATCTGCTCGTACTGTGACAGTTTCTTTTGTGTGTTTTATAACTTAAGTTTCGGTAGCCACTGTTTATAGAATTTTATACGTAGGTCTACATTTTTATACAGTAATCATGGCAAGTTCTAGTACAAAAAGAAAGGTTCTGTCTATTCAAGAGAAAGTAAGTGTAATTAGATCATATGAAAGCGGACGTAAAATAGCTGATGTATGCTGTGAGTTTGGTTTAGTGAATTCTACTGTAGGTTCAATTTTAAAAAACAAGGACTAAATTTTAAAAAAATTTGAGGAAGATGGAGAAAAAATTAAAAAAATTAGGAAATGCGAACATGGTGATGTGGATGCAGCATTATTGAAATGGTTCAAACAGTGTCGATGTTCAGATATTCCTGTGAGTCGACCAAATCTGAAAGAGAAAGCTACAGAATTCGGAAAATTGTTTGGTATTGATTTTACGTGCTCCAACGGATGGCTAGATCGATTTAAGGCCCGACACTCGATTTCCTTTGCAAAAATTAGTGGTGATGCAAAATGCGTAGATCAGAACGTTACAGGCGATTGGGTGCATAACACTTGGCCAGAAATTAGACGATCATATAAAGATGAAGACATCTTTAATGGAGATGAAGCCGGAATTTTTTATAAATTAACTCCAGATAAGACTTTCAAATTTAAAAATGAAAAGTGCGTTGGTGGGAAGCTCTCTAAACAAAGAGTTACAGTTTTTGTTTGTGCGAACATGATGGGAACCGAAAAAAGGAAACTTTTAGTTATCGGGAAAAGTTTGCATCCTAGATGTTTTAAAAACATCAAAAAACTTCCTGTAAGTTACACTACCAACAAAAAAGCGTGGATGACTTCTAGTATTTTTGAAGATGAACTAAGAAAGTGGGATAAAGAACTGTCATCGAAAAACAGAAAAATTCTACTTCTATTTGACAACTGTGCAGCCCATCCAAAGTTAAATTTTACAAACATTAATCTGGTCCTCTTACCGGCCAACTGTACGAGTGTCCTGCAACCTATGGACCAAGGCGTCATTAGAAGCCTAAAGTGTCACTACCGCAAGCAACTTTAAAAAAAAATTATTTTCTGTATGGACACGGCGCAACCTGCCACAATTTCACTCTTAGATGCAATACAATTCCTAGACGACTCTTGGAAGAGTGTAACACAGAAGATGATAGCAAAATGCTTTAGTAAAGCACAACTCGTACATGAAAATTTACCCGATGATGATGAAGACGACGACTTGCCGCTCTCGGAGTGGATTAAGAAATTCGACGTAAATGAATTTGGAAATGAACTTGATTCCTATGCATCAGTGGATGACCAAGTAGAAACATTCCAAGTGTTGAGTGACGCAGAAATTATCGCGGAAGTAAAAAACATAGAAGCAGAAGATGAAGAAGATGCTGAGCAAGAGGAGGATGCCGACATCGTTTGTCCGACAGTACAGGAAGCAATGAGAGCCGCCGAAACTCTTTCACGATTTTACTGCTTTAGAGAGATGTCTGACGACATGTTCAATGCAGCACAGCATCTCCACAGCACAACAGAAAGAATTTATTTTTCAGAAAGGAGCGTTCAAAAGAAAATTACGGATTACTTTCGACAGTAAGCCTAAATGTAAGTTACATGTACTTTCTTTTTGATCTTTTAAAATATTCTTCATGCTGTTTGTATAAATGAAATGCAGTTTGTAAACTTTAGAATAAATATCACGAATAATGTTAATAATGCAAAGATCTTTTTTTTTATTTCTCCTTCCTTACTAGTGATTAAAAAGGGTCTTTTATAACGACTCTTTTATAATGTCACTCGAACATAACGTCATTATTTTTTTGGTCCCTTCAATGATGTTATAACCAAGTTCCACTGTATAACCACCAAGAAAATAAAGGGAGTTTACAACCAAGCTTCTATAAAAAAGTTTTATGAAGAAAAATAAATTACAATAAATAAAATAAACAAATACCAAAATTCAAAAATTATGTGAGCACAACTTACAACCAAATTTCGATGACTTATGAGACCTAATATAAAGTTTTAAAAAAGGAATAAGTTACAAAAATTCCTACCAAGTAAGATCAACTTACAATCAAATAAAGTTGACCTATGAAGTATAATATAAAAAATAATAATGAGGAATAAGTTACAAAAATTCTTATAAAAAAGTAAGAACCACAAACTTACGATAATATTTAAACAAAAAGTACCAAGAAAGGAATAAGTTACAAAAGTTCCTATAAAGTAAGAAAAAATAACTTACAAAAAATTATTTAAAATAATGATTAAAACAAAATAAAATAAACAAAAATAAAATCAAGCAAAACTGCTAAGATAAATACCTAAAATTATAACGAATTCAATGTATTCAAAGAAAAAAAAAAAATCTGAACTGGTACAAGGAAGAAAAAGAAGTTGTGTATAAAACAAATATACAGAAAATGGCTAAAGCAGAATATTGCTAAACAATCAAGAAAAAGAATAAAGATGTTTAAGATAATTAAAATGATCACAAGAAGAATAGAAAAACAAACTAATGAAAAGTTAGATATGATGAAATTAACAAATAAATAAATAAAAAACAATCAACTGTATGAGTAGACCAAATGACAAGAACATTTCGAACATATTGTTTGTTTTCTTTGTTTGTATATAGCAAAGGTACAGCGGAAGGAAGAATGAGTAAAAGGACAAAGTGATCTAAAAACAAACCACAAGGTGGACAATCCCAAAATATATTATTATTATTAATTTAAGTCACAAGTTGACAAAAAAGGTATTTAAGATTGACTGTTGAAAAGTCCAGCAATCAAAAATAAACTGAGCAGAGATGATGTTCCTCTGGTCTCAGAAAAAATGAGTAGTAATGGAAGAAACCAGCTACTAAAAAGTTAGGGAAAAAATTGTATAAGGGAGAACACACTAATGGAAATGAATAAAAACAGATCCAAATAAAATGGAATGAATCAAGTAAAAAGAGAAATAAGAATGAAGAAACAAACAAGAAAGAAAAGGGAAAAGATTATATATAACTGATAATTTCATAAAAAACTATACTAGTGTTTTATCAAAATGATCAATTTTGAAGGAGAGGCATTATGTTACAACACAAATAAGCCACACCAGTACCAGGGATAAAAAAGATGATTCTAAATACAAAATAATACTTCCTATTTAATAAAATGTTTAATATAAATAAAATATAAAGACAATGACTCGACAAACGACAACATGACCTAACCCAAATGATTGAACCAACAAAAGGAAACAAAAGAAGAAGGGAACCACAAAAAAAAACAAGAATAAAACCAAAGAAGAGAAGAAAGTGATTGAACCAACAAAAAGGAAACAAATTCATGGATTTGAATGACTCAATGTAACATGTTAAAATGAACCCAAAGGAGAAGGTGGAAAACCAAAGTATTAATCAAATACAATGAAAATGAAGAAGGAGGGGAATGAAAAAGAAACAAACCCACAATGAAGGGAAATAAATAAAAATGAAAACTAATGATGATACAAAAACCAGTAATAAAGAATATGAGCAAGAGAAATAATGCACTCAAATGTAATATTGGAAAAAAGACCAATAATTAACCTATGAGAAAAAAAGTAAATGTTATTATCCATTAATGGACAATACTAATGGAATTGAAGGAAACCCAATTAAACAATGTTAAATATAAATATAAAAAAAAAAAACTAACCCACAATTTAGAGTTAGGTGTAATGATAGAAATATAAAGACATAAAATTGTTAATATTATTAATGAGATATTATAATGAAAGAGATAGTACGGTAGTGAGATAGTAATTAGAGGGATTACCCATTCAGAAACACTTAAAAAACAAAAACATTTGTGAAGTGCAAAATGAAAGTGTAAAAACCCCAAAGTGTAGTGATAAAGAAAGTACACTAATAAAATTATAATAAACTATAAATAATTTAAAAGTGAAGGCGATGATTGAATGAGAATAGTGTAAAATAAAGAATGTTGTTAGTTAATTTCAATAAATGCAATTACAATTAATAGGGAGAATACAATGAAAGGAAAAACAGATAGCGTTAACATGGAGGGAAAGTAAAGATTGTGTAAAAAATTAAGTAGTTAAAAACAAATCAAAAAACACCCATGTTATAAGGGATCGTTATAAGTTCATAAAAGTGATGTTGTTTATCACACTAAAAAATAATACAAAATAAGATGAATTGTAAACAAAGATTAGCAAATAATAGTTAAATAAGTATTCAAGCAAGTTTATGAATTGGATATGGCTGGTAGAGTTATACAGACCATAGACCTAAATATTGTATTTAATAAGATCAAAAAATAGTAAATAATAGCCACATTGTTATTATTGGCAAAGTAAATAAGTAAAAAAAAAAAAGCTAAGGAATGTATGACTAGAAAACGAGGAAACCAAATAGGAAACCATTATGTACAAAATAATACTAACATAATAATAACACATAAACAGACCCAAAACACAACAATAAAGGATACAACCAATTATAATAACAAAATAAAACCCATTAGGCTAAAAGGAAATATAATTTGAATGAAATAAGTCAAATACCATAATGGCTACTTAGGCCTAGGAAAATGCCTAACTGTCAAAAACAAGCTACAAATTGTAATAAGTTAAGTAAGAAATTAGCAAATCCGAGGCGAAGGACTCACCAAGGATAAAGTGTAAATCATTTTTAAGACAAAATATTATAATAAGCATCTGAATACAAAAAGAAATATAATTAACAAGTATTAACATAATTATAAAGGCATAAAACCTAAATTAACCCAAACTTGTGGGGTATCAAAATAATCTATGAAAGGAAATACATACTATAGTGACAATATTTAATAATCAGGAAGGAAGATAGAGGAATAACAGCAGTCAGAAGATATACTAGGATTCTGAAAAGAATTCAAATTTTGATAACAATGGATTTATATCAATCTCAGCCAATCAGAATTCTTTGGTTACCATAGAAACCACCATTGAAGACGAAATTACCGTTGAATACCGTTACTCGTAAAGCGTCAGTCTACCAGGACAGAAGCCAAAGTTTGGAAGACCAATTTTTTAATTAAATAATGTACAACAGTGAACGAAGTTCAAAACCATGACTGGATAAGAAGCAGACGAACCATTAGAGCAGTCCATTAAAGATCCAGGACCATAAAACTGAAAATTAAAAGGAAATTATGACCACATACTATATGAAAAGGACGCCAGACCTACTTAAGTCCAAAGATCAATGAAAATAGAACTTATCGCAGCCCAATCCTCTTCCGATCCAATGAATGAAAACACCAAGTCATGCTGATGTGTTAAGTACCATTGAATTACCTTATTTCCAAAAACCAAATCACTCTAAATTTTACTAAAGATAAATTGATCTCACTATAAGCCGAATATTTCTCTTTCAAAGATTATTTAAGAAAAATAAACACACTGAAAATTTGTTAACATAAAATCTAACCTCTTGTTGAAATACGAACTTTTGAACCACATTTAACGACACTACAGAACAGATTGTAAACACACACCTTATTATTTATGTACACTTAGAGTAAGGTAAAATATTTTTATTGTAATCATAGGAATTCTTTATCTCATAATCAAAAGAATCCACCGATTTTTTAACGAAAAACATAGTAATATTTAAACGTTCAGCTGCCATGCTGATGTGGATACTTCGTTACAGAATCGATTTCGTCAGCCTTGAGAGGAAGTGTTTCATGTAAAAAGTTGGTGCAAATTTGTTATAATCTAATTGTCAAATTGAACATTTTAATTATCACCCATTAAAATAACTATTACAGGGAGTAGTCATTGTTATTATTTCATAGGGAGTGCATTATATTACTTGTGTTTATTTACGAAGGCTAGGTTTGATGAGCAGCGCTCAAGTTGTCATTTGCACAACTGCCTACACGATTCAGAAGGCGGCACGAGTGGGAATTATTTGAACGCCCTGACCGTCATAGCTGAAAATACTTTATTAAGTAATTTTAATTGTTTTAATAAACAATTTGGCACCACCCGGGATTAACACACCCCTATATATAAACAGGTAAGGTTACTGCCGTGTTATACTGGTAATTACCGCAACGCTACGGACATCATTAGCGCAAAATTGATGTAACAACCCCAGTGCAAGACGAACGCACTAACACTTTACACATATATCAAACTGGTATACATTTTACAGAGACGCACCAGTTTTAACGTTACAGATTGACGCATACAACATGAGGCTTAAATAAGAAGGACGCCCCGAAATAACGTTACAGATTTGGCTTCCATCGCGGGGCTTAAACAAAGACGGACGTCTTACTAACATTACAATATGAATAACTAATCTGTTTACATTCAGAAAATATTTAATATATATCAAATCATGTGGTTTGATTTAATATGAATACATCCGATTAACACCGATTATTTCAGTGAAATGCTTATGTCCCCCATGACACTTTTTGGTCAGGGAATCGTGGATTTAAGTCAAGGGATTTTTTTAAACTTTATAATACTTTCTTTTAACAATGTTTTGTGGTAGTTTTTTGACTTGTAAAGATACAGAGCGATGCCAATACACAGTATGTGCCAAAACAAACAGTACTGGAAAATTGTTTTGTAACAAAGCTTTATTTGTTATATATATAATACATACATTACTTGACTCTAGCAACATATGGAAGTCAACTCCTATAGCGAGTTCTCTCAGAAACAGCTTCTTTTACCATATACCAAACCTGACCATCAGATAACAAGAAGGACTGAAGCGAGCCCCTTGTAGTATGAAAAGCGAACTCACTCTATTGGAATCATTGTGTATAGAGACAGAATATTCTCAGATCTCTTAAATGTGTTATATGTTACACCTGGTTCGATAACTGGATTTTCATCATTACTCTCAACAAAGTAAGGTTAACAGACACCTCATACCATATTATTACACATTATGGAGGTGTCTGTACAATGAACTGGACATTAAAAACCAAGAAAATTGGTTGTGTATACATTGTTAAATCAATTTAGATGAAGACTACTTCCAACATAGAACCATCCATTTAATGGAACGATGGATCAACTTACACCATTACTAATGTTGAAGTACAGTACACGATTCTCGCTTCCTTCGGTGAATTTCTCAAAGTTGTCCAGTCTGTATCTTGCAGAAAACCACCAAACTGCTAGAACATTCCTTTTCATAGACATATGACTAAATTCAACTTTAAAGATTTTTGCTGGAGACTGTAACACCAGCTTGAGGACCTGTCCTTGACTCACATTTGTTGTCACAGTAACTACGAACAGTAGTCGACCAGAGCAGTGTGCTGTGTAAGAATGTTTCTCGTACCATACATCTGTTTAATGACTGCTAACGTAACCATGTTACTGATTGGTGGTTCTTGAAAACATTCACAAAATTCTTTTGTGGTGTAAATGAAACTTGGTCCATGTGAGTTCCCAGTATGTATAATTGAAAATATTGTTCAAGGTTCAAACTTTATTCTGCGTTTTTAGAACCATTTGAAACTCTATTGGGCTCAAAGTACAATAAAGCTTTACTGTTATGTTTCCATGACAACCATCGATAATAAGTGATCATGTGGTGCACATGTGAGTTATAGACTTTTGACTATCAGTACTGTTTGTTTTGGCACATACCATATCAATTTAATTCGATATATATAATTTTAATTAAACAGGCAATTGGAACAATTTGACTGAAAGTATCAAATGCTGGTCACGAATACACAACTACCTTACAATTACACATTTATTTCTAAAAGTAATAATTTTTCACTGACTTACCTTACTACTACTACTACTAAGTGCATTACATTCTTCTTGAGGAATGTTTACAGTATTTCCTGTAAGGTAAGACATTGCAGAACTAGTTAATCTTGTTATTACATTGGTTTCTCTAACAACTCCAACATAAAGTGTTGATGGTCCTGGTGGTAAAAGAGTACCAGCAATTGATTTGTAAAATATGTCACATTCACCACTTTCTAAGTAGCAGTACAGAAGATCATCAACCTAGTGTTCAAAACAAATTATAAATACCCATACAATGCTAACATGACTTTATCAAACATAATGCTTAACAAAATTATTGTTGTAATTCTAAAACTTACAAGTGTACTTCTCCGTGTAAGTTATAACAGTGGCGGCTCATGACTGCAGAAGTAGGTACAGCCCAACCGTGTGAAGCTAAAAGGGGAGGGGGAAGGGGAGGGTGCATAAAGTTAAAATATAATGAAAATTGTAATAGCTCTTAAGCTTTTCAGGGCATCTATAGGAAACCGTTTGAAAAATGTTCAAATTTTGTGCTGTCTCCAAGAGAAAGGAACTGTAGTTTTGCTATGTTCTGAAATCTTATATCAATTTCCATTATAATGACGTCCAATCTTTTATAAAAGAGACTTATATATCACACATATTTCTTCTTTTGTGTGGATCTGAATTGTTTCATTGTCAGACCTCCAGCCTTTTCACCAGCCACTCAAAATGTTTTTGGAATGTTTCGTTAGTTCCCTTCTTGAGAATAATTTCCCCCAATTCTCTGATCTTCAACATACAGTAACAAACATCTGAAGACTTTTTTTTTAAGAAAGTTAAATAAAATGTTGGCAACTTCAAATATGTCAATAAATGTAAATCATATGATGGAGAATTCGAAAGTGTTGAATTCACGTAGAAAACCTTTACACTGATATACTGACTGTTTGTCTGATCCCGGATCGTCTTATTGTTTTTTGAAAAATCTGTTTTAGACCATCTCACTCTTGAATGACAACTCTTAATAATTTGCTATGGGAAGACCACCTAGTTTCAACACTGGATGGTATTGGTCTGCCTATTGTACTCTCGGCTACATCAGTTCTTTTAGCAGAGTGATGAAATAAAGATGGAATACCATTAAGTGAACCAAAGAAAATTCTGCACTCTTATAACTTGCAAACACTGTTTCAGAAATAAATTCAAGCAGTGGGCTAAGCAATGATCAAATATAGCCTGAGGAACTTGTTCTTTTTGTTCTTTGATTTTCATTTGCAAACCGTTCAAGTTACTAGTGATAACACTAGCCCCATCATAGCATTGCGCTATCAATTTGTTTCTGTAAGAAAACTCGCCTAAAATTGTATCTAATACATTAAATAATGCTTGTGCTGTACGACCAGCACTAACATAATAAAAGCTAAGAAAAGTTCAACTAACATACCATCCAAGTTAACATATTGTACAACAACAGAGCACTGAAATTTTTGGGGAAATATCTACAGTATCATGAACTTGGACAGAAAAAAGTGTGCCTCCAATAACTCTGATTTAATAAATTCATTTATATTGCCTGTTATGCACTCCAGTAATTCATTTTGAGTAAATTTTGAATTGCCACAAAACACAGTCTTAACTTTTTCATACAGCTGTTTAATTTCTATTGGACTGCTGTCAACTAATAATTTAAGAAGCTCTTTAAAATTTCCCTTATTTAGTGAATAATTTTGCTAAAACTCTTACTTTAACCCAGTTTCTTACTAAATTAATATATTAAGCTGAAAAAAAATCCATTATTTATAAAAATAATGATTTATTAGCTAAAATAGTCCACTTTGGTACAAGAAGTGATTGGTATGTTTTCTTAACTATTGCATACATATTCATTTCAGCAAATGGGTAACTTTTGATACCAGGCTGTTCTGAAGTCACTTTTGTAAAGAAAAGTGTACCAATTACAAAATTAACAAAACCATCATGTCAAAATAAATTCTGTCTCTACTGATACCCCTCAAAAAATTATTTCTATTACTCCACTCATCCTTTCAATATTTCAATACCCCTCACTCTCCCATTCTCCATCTGATGTGTTCTGACAGCTGGAATTGCTCACAATTGGAAATTATTTTTCTGCAATAATTCTGTTTCCATTCTGTTATTACTTGAGTTGGGAAACTGTATATTTTATAACAGTACCATTAAAATATGTACTACGGTGGAAAAACATATTTTTGTATGTTTACTTCTAGCAAATTTAATTAAGTGTAAACATGAATATTTTCCACCAAGTTGTTGTAATGTTACAACTTTGCAGACGCAAGTCTTTTCTTATATATTTTGCACAACACAAGTGGTGGGTAGACTGAGAATCATGCCACAACCCCTTTTCCCCTTCTGCACCTGCATGAGAATTAAATTCAATACATGGTTATCAGCCAACTAGCTATTATATACTAGACGACCTATGAATACCCAGTTAAAGTAAAAACATGTTTAAATATCCAGTAAGCCATGATGTACGAGGGCACTGAAGAGTTCTTGGCCTCGATCATAGGTGGCAGCACTAGCGCATATTTTTTTCTCTTATGCTGGTACTATATCTATTGTTAGCATGCATGTGGAATTTCTGATCATTCTACCAAACAATTTGAAACAGAAGTCTGGCAACAGAGTATTCCTTAAAATGGAGAAAACTGAGTATCACGCAGTCATAAAGTTATTTGTCAAAGAAAGTTTAACAACAAGCAAAATTTATTCGTTAAAGTGTATGGGGACTCTTCTCCTTCATTTTAAATGGTTAAAAAATTGGCTGCTGAGTTTAAACATGGTCAGCCTGGAAGACGATGCACATGAAGGATGTCCAAAAATGGCAACAACACTGGAAACCATCAAAAAGTGCATGATATGGTTTTGGATGATCGCCGAATTAAAGTGCACAAATTTGGTGATACTATAGGCATTTCAAAAGAATGCGTCGGACATATTTTCATGAAGAATTGCAAATGAAAAACTTTGTGCTAGGTGAGTGCTGTGCTTGCTCACAGGAGATTAAAAATGCATGTGCATGAAAATATGCAGCGCATGCTTGGAGCATTTGAATAAGAACAAAGCAGATTTTGTGCATCGGTTTATTATGATGGACGATCCACCACTACACACTAGCGTCCAAACAACAGTCAAAGCATCGGTGTTTTAGATTGTTAAAGGTGTTTTGTCCATTGATTACCTTGAAAAGAGTGCAACAATAACAGAAGAATATTATTCCAGGTTTTTTTTTTATCAAAACTACACAAAAAAATTAGTGAAAAAGACCCAGTGTACAGAAGAAAAAAAAATAATTTTTCGCCAAGACAATGCACCTGCCTACAAAAGAGTTTTAGCAACGGGAAAATTAAGAGATCTCCGTTATGAATTGTTGGGACATCCTCCCTATTCCCCAGATTTAGCCCCCTCAAGTTTCCATTTTTTCCAAAACTTAAACTCTTCCTCACTGGTCAGCGTTTTTCATTGGATCAAAAGGTGATTTCAATTGTAGAGGGGTATTTCGCAGGCCTTACAGAAAACCACTTCAGGGACAGGACTGTGGCATTAGAACATCCCTGGAAAAATGTGTTATGCTGAAAGGAGATTATATTGAAAAATAAAAATATTTTTGAAATTATAAATTCGTTTTTTCATTGTTATGCCGAGAACTTTCCAGACCACCCTTGTACAAGGCATATATCAAATGGTAGTCAAAGAGTTAATTACAGTTTTTATTAATTTTATCAGTCTTTACATATAAATATTTCTGAATGCTTCTCTTTCTTTCTAACAACCAAATGTTTTACTTAACGTTGCCACATCAGTTGCACTTACTAGTTTCACAACAGAACTATTCACAGCTGGTGGCTCGGTTTTACCAGTTACTAATGTATAGAGGAACTGGGCTAATGTCACAGAAATGCAAGCTATGCTGCTCTGTACAGAATCTGGGCTGATGTCACTGCCATTGGCATACACATAGTCCAAATTTGAAGCATTGTCCATGAATCCATTATAATACCTTAAATCACAAAATTCACAAATTACCATATTATATTCTATAAGTTCCCTTTAACTATGTCTATTAGACATAATAGACATAATGTCCCTTTAATAATATTATTAGACATATTATTTATTAACCTCAAAATCTATTTCATTAAATATGCAATGAGGTAACATAATACGATATATTTTATTACAATAAAAACATCATCAGTTTGGAATAATTTTATTTTGTTTTGGCACAAAAATTATTGTTCAAAAAGGTTTCACTACAGGGAGCTGAAGCATAATGCTGGTTACACTACCATCCTTGTATACTGGAGGGTTACTTAGGCAACATACCTTGACTCTTCTAAATTACTTTAGAAATAAAAAAAGAGACATTATTATTATTATTACTACTACTAGGTTTCACTATTAGTGTCATCCTGTTTTTTAAATTAATACGGGTCATCAGTCTCAAGAGGACTGTATGTATTAGTTATTCACTCATTTAAATGTGTATCAATTAGTCAAGTCAACACTGTTTAATGAAATCGTAGCAAATGAGTGTCCAATACTCTTAGATAAAATGAATGCAAATAATGTAATGTAAAACATATGTATTAATTATAAAACACCAGAAAATAATAATATTACTCACACAAACATGAAAATAGTATACTACAGAATAGTAAACACAAAAGGCAAACAAAAAAGTTTAGCCTTAACCAGACTATTAAACTATCCCCATGCACAATAAGCAAATATATATTCATAGACAACAAATCAAAACATTATGCACTACCGATACACTAACAAATTTTAAAAAATCTACAAACACAGTAACATACGTACGAACTTTTTGTAATAGTCTAGTACATAAAAAAAACCAACAAATTTTAAAAAATCATGAATATTTTATATTCTTTATAACCATAAAAACTTGAATGCCACAAAAGAAAAATAATAAATAAACATTCCACAACCAATATTGAAAGTAACACGTACACTAGCCTGAAATAAATGACATGGTCAAATAAAATGACTCGTGGCACAACCATGTTTTCAATGGGATAAAAATTGGATAGATTTGCAATTTGTACTCCCCTAAACACATAAACATAATCTGTGTGTGCGCATACAATGATCCATGTGTTTTATTATATGATGAATATACAATATATGATGAAATATACTTTCTGAATAGGGACAATGATTGGAGAATTGCCATGGGAAAAAAGCATTGTTCATGAGTATACACAAAGTTCCAAGGTTACACACAGACACCCAACTCATAATTCTGTATTTACAGACTCACAAACACCCATGTAAACAAAATCAGATGGCATTTTGTTCCCAGCACCACTTGTTTGTTTTGATTCATACTCTCCTCAAAACATTTAATAACGGAATTGAGGTGTTCTTAGTTTTAACTAACTTTCAATTTTTGTTGTGTTGTTCTCTTTATCATCTTGATCCTCTTCAAAACCTACTGCCATCAAATTGTTGAAATTTCCTTTTCAGTCAAACTATAATCACCCATATCATCTTTCCAAGAAAATTTAATGCCCTTTATTGTTACAGTTGTTATGGCATGTCCTTCACTTTGATGCAGGAAGGTACCATAAAAATCTTGAGTTTCACATCTATGTGTGCTCGGTTTAATATCTTCATATATTAGAAGCTTCTTCTAAGATTGAACCACAATTGAGAGATTTTTATATTTTTCCCAGCAGCTGCAACACTACTTTTTACATAAACATTTAGCTGTATAACTGATGCCATGGTCTTCAGAGTAGATCAGAAAGGTTAATTCTGTTGGCATGTACATACATTTTGTAACCTTAACATCATAACTAGACAGCTTTTCTGTTTCCATGTCCTGAGTATTATCAAGTAAAACTAGTCCCTTTACTAGATCACCATTAATCACCAATATAACATATCTGTAGTGACCCAAATACTTTTTAAGTCATAGTAGTGAACCAATGACCACTGTCAATCATATGTTTCATACTTTTTGCTTTTCTCACAGTTGCTATGTTTCACTGTTCAAAGTGAAAAAATTTTGTTCTTCTTTTCATGAGTTTTGTTTTCAGCCTCCGATACTTGCAGATTATATTATTTGCATAAATTTCCATATTCCTGGAAGGGCTTATCTTGTCTCATTTGTATTACTGGGATAACTGTATTTTTTTCATCTTACACAAAAAGTGTACTTGAAGTGTTCAATAATAACACTGTGACATTCTCCACAAAACACATTCTAAACCTAATGAGCGAACCATCTGAATTAACTGAAGTACCATTGACTCCCTACTGTTTAATCAATCTTCCACCTGCAGCCTGAATATTTTCATTGCAACCTGACATTTTTCCCAAAACCCTCTCACAGCCAATCTAGATTACACAAAGCCGATATACATATTTGTATATGGCATCATCTTGGAATTGATCTGTAGGCCATGTTCATTTGCAACACTTATCTTTTCTATGTTAAACTTAAAAAAGTATTTGTATGAAGAACAATTTATTTTTTTGTAAGCAGAACAAATTTTGGATCTTTCCATTTAATGACCGCCTGCAGTCAGCAATCATTCCATGGTGACACCGCACTCTGTACAGTGGAAGGGGCAACATATTACAATTTGTATGTTTGTATGCCTCAGTCGCAAGTGTAGTAGTATCGTAGCAGTAGCATAGTTAGTATGACTATCTTCCTACTGTATCATGAATTTCCTACAGTTAATGTGATTCCAGACAATTCAGCCATACAATTTCTACAAGAAAAAAGTATTTAACACTACCTGAGAATTTGTAAGAATGACCATTATATGAAATTGTATACAGCTGGTAAAGACCATTGGGTCTGTCCAAAAAAGGACTGCCAGGAATCCAGACAAGTGTGACAGGATAAAGTTCAAAGTTTTATTATCACAATATGCAGAGGTAATAACAATGATATAACTAACAAATGCTACTATTTATACAAGTACTAATAAAACAGAGCTAATAACTGAGTAAAGTAAGCTAATAACTGAGCTAATAAGATTGAGATATAGAATTTAAAAAGTTTAATAATTAAATATTGAAACAACCAACAATCTTCTTTTCATTTTGATGTCATCTCTTTTATGGAAAGTATATTAACACTGATGTATTATAAAATCAACCTCTTTTTGGAGGAAGTATTCTCCTGAACCCTTTGTAACAGGAGCAGTGACACATGAAATAAAATTATTCAGAGGAACATAGCAAATATCATCTTTGTGTTGAGGCCAGAAGGGAACATGAACTTCTCTTTTAGTTCTTCATCACATTTAGAAGAAAGATGATAACAAATGCATGAAACATATGAGCTGGTACAAGTTTGTGATATTTTTAAAATGTACAGTAGCTCTGCAGAGAAAGTGAAAGTTAAACTAAATTGATTATTGTGATTGGTTTTTTGGTCCCGACAGAATTTTCTATTAAAGGGATAAAATGATAAAATCCACTAGTATCAGGAATTGTTTTTATTTTTGACAATCAGAATTCTAGCTGCTAGCCAGATGTTGTTTTAAAATTCTATAGGATTTTTTTTGTTATTAACCGGAATTTTATGTTTTCAACTCTTGCCATACAGAAGCAAAAATTTTTTCAACTGAGTCAACTGTATTACCAATACACATTTGCAGACTTGCCCTCGTAACTAGACATTTCACTGTTCTACCAATGTCATCATAAGGGGATTTTCCATGACTGGTCTCAAAAAAATGTCCATGGTGTGCCAATTAGGTCCTTGACAATTAGATATATATATTTTCCAATAGAAAACTTATTATAAGTATATATTACCTCTGGGCGAAGTGAATTGCTGTCACTTGTCCAATGATGCCCTTGAAACTTATCTTGGAGAACAAGAATAATTTTCACTAAAGTCTAATAGGAAATAGCTTCATAATGTATAATGGTATCTTTCAGATCAAGTATCTTGCTTGTGATTTACTGGGAGATGAACTAGGTATGAATGTATTTAGGATTTTCTACTAAAATCTTATAATATCCATCAAATATAATAGTGAATTTAACCTGCTGTGTTCTGTCTGTTGAGACCCATGAACTGTATGTAACTCCATTTTCAAGATCCCATTCTTCAAATATTTGTATAGGGTCTCATGCAGTGGCGGCGCTAACGAAACGCCCCCCCCCCATAAAACTAATTAGGGGGCCCTATAAAAATGGTTAAATTTTGTATACGTAATAGGGGAAAACACTCAAATGAGTTTCTATTTACATGTGTTTCACAACAATGATTTGTGAATACTTTCTCGTCTATCACAAAGCGTTTGCAATTTGCAAAAGACGTTTTACACGTGTACAAACTCTTAAAATTCATTGTTGCTAAATAGACAAAGTTCTATACAAACTATAAAAAAACCAAAATAAAAAGAATGATTTATTTTTACGTCAAAGATCTAAATTCAGACTATGAAACAGTACCGCACACAGAGTGTTAAAAATGTATTATTTAAAAACGAATATCAAAGTAACATTCTAGCTTTTTTCAAACATTTAAATTAGTTTGTAACTGAATTTGTAAAATTCTTGAATATACTCTATACAAGTTCTCCTTAAGTCTAATCCAATTCAATAACACTCGAACTCAAGTAATGTACAATATTTACAGATGAGGATCAACCAAAGTTCACTGTTTTCCTAAGCCTAGTCTTCTTTTTTTAATAGCTAAGAACTTTTCAACCACTTCGTTGATATTAGTTTTCTGTGTCTCTTCATGCTCAATGCTTAACAGTGCCAAGTCACTCAACCGAGTTTGGGCCATGGTACTTCTTAAGTATGACTTAATTAATTTAAGTTTTGAAAAGCTTCTTTCCGCTGTAGCTGTTGTGACAGGTATGGTTAAATAAAGCTGCAAAGCTGTAGTTAAGTCTGGGAGTCAACTCATAAGGCAGCTGTTTTCTTCAACCACTAAATTCATCATTTCTCGAATGCTTTTCTTGTGTACAATTTCTTTGGCCGTCAGAGCTTTGAAGGATATTACTTGGTCAGGCAGTGATGTGGAAAGGTCACCAGGATACACATTTACCAGAGCCTTACTTTTCTCCACTATTGTCTCTTGTGAGAAGTTTACTAAATTCTGAGGTGTCAGGAATGAAAACCTACCATCAATGCAACGCAATCCTTCGAATCTCATTTGTAGCTAAGCTATTACAATATCTAGTGTTGCATTGAAAACTTTTACTTCAAATGATTTCACTGGGTTGTCAATTCTATGGTCAACTGATAATTCAACAAAGAAGCGTTTTACAACTCGCTTACGCTTATTTTTCATGTTACAAGTTATGTCCCATGACTGGGCCAACTGTTTAGCACCAGCAAGAAAGCCGGCAAAGTCCTTTCTTAAAAATTTTAACTCATCACAAGCGCGGCTTAGAAACTGCCACCCTCTGCCTAGGTCAACAGTTGGCCGCTCTAGTGCTTTTGAAGTTATATTTACATTCTCTAAAATCTTAGTTTCAAGGCAGAGCACAAGAATAAATTCAAAGTTTTCCAGGTGGTTTCTAATTGCTAATGCTTCTTCTGCCTTGGGTTTTTTTGAGCTGTACAGAATAATTTCTGTCAAACACTTAATCACATTTTTGAAATCATTTCTTAAAGCTAACAGACAGTAGTGTCTAGAAGACCACCTTGTTGGACATAGCTTTTTTAAAGTTAGATTTTTGGCAGAGCTGTCTTCTTTAATGGCAGTGTTAAGTTCTTGCCATCTATGTAAGCTTTCACTGAAAAACACATAAGTTTTCTGAACTATGTCATAAAATTGTCTTATTTCAGGAATATTTGATACTGAATCATTGATCACCAAGTTCAGGTTATGTGCAGCACAGTGTACGTAACCCGCGTTTGGGACTATATCCATAATTCTTTTCTGTAACCCAGAGTATTTCCCGCTCATTGTTGCTGCACCGTCACAACCTTGACCTCTACACTTACTAATGTCAATTTCGTGTGTTTTCAAAAAGTCTAAAATCTTACTTTGAAACCCCTCACTGTTGGGATCCTTTATTTCTTGAAATCCCAAAAAGGACTCACTAATCACAGTTTTATAATTGCCAGGAGATTCTTCTACTATGTTAATGTATCTGATTACAACACTCATTTGGTCAATCTTAGAAATGTCTTGTGTGCTATCAACAATTATAGAAAAAAAAGGAGACGAGTGAATCTGTTTTAGTAAGGCAGTCAATACTGATTTTCCTAGCAAGTTAATGATTTCATTTTGAATGTCATGGTGGAGGTATTTTGATCTGGTTTTTTCATTTTCTAAGTGTGCACTAAGGAGAGAATCGTAGCGAGAAACTAAAGGTTAATTCCACAAAAATTAAAGGTATTAAAAAAGGTATTACAAAAAGCATTAAAGGCATTATTAAAGGTATGTTCAAAAATTTTCCACTTTCAGGATTTACTTCATGTAATGATTCTCTATGGCCATGAAATAGCAATGAACACAGTGCCATGGTTCGAATGACATCCACAATCCGTCTGAAAATATTTTTCCATTTTTTCCGCTCATCGGAAATTTGATCAGCTACCGTTTTACTCTTTTTCCAAGTGGCATACGTGAGACAAGATTGTAAATGAGCATTGCTACTTTCATGAACTTTAATTTTTTTACTGAGACCTTTCCAATCTCTAATATCGCCTTCACACCAGCTTTGGGCATCAGCACTTTGGCTGAAAAGCCAACATGGTGAACAATAGACTCCATCTAGATTAGATTATGTAGATTAGATAGATTACGAGAGTAACAAAGCCAAAACCTGTGAACAATTTGGCCTGCTGCAGTTTTGAAAGAATAATATGCTGTACTGAAAGACCGCTTAGAAACGGAATCCTTCGGGAAAGGACCCTTTGGTTGACAAGGTTCACTTAACGTTATTAACTTTTTCACCTCGTCTGTCATTGTAGCTTGATTTTTAGAATGCAATATCTGTCTCAAAACTTTGGTAGTTTGGATCGGAAGGGCCTGCTAAACTAGTTTTGTTTGCGTGATTACTTACAACTTCAGTTGGTTCAAACTGATTTTCTGGTCCAGGTATGTCTTCGGACTGGTGAACACATTCAATGCCTAGCAGTTGTTCTTCTTGTTCATGTTGCAGTTGCTTACTTGTTTCAGTAGTTGTATCACTTGTATCCGACGGACTAATGTTTAAATCAGGTTTATTTTCACTGTCACAATCAACTTCAAGTCCGATTTTTGTTTCTTTTTCATTACTTGCACTTGGCCCGGGTTTGGGTTGTTCAACTTCACAATTTGATGATTTTTTTAAAAACTGGTCAATTTTTGAAAGTTTACTTTTAGATTCTTCTCGTTGTTTTTTTGCAGTTTCCTATTCTTAGCACCACTTAAATATTCACGCTTACTTTCCATTTTATAAACTCTGTCCCTAACACTCTAACTCTACACAAAATACAAAAACTACAATCAAATTTTAAGTCATTAAACTTAAACGGCACTAAATTACGAAATGAATGCAATACAGTACTATCGCGCAGGAGATGCGACGCACTACTGAGTACTGAACTACATTGTGTTGTGTTTGTTTACGTCTCCTCAGTGCCGAGTGACTCATCGCACTGGACGTACGGGCACCACAAGAGATAAGATAAGCTTTGCTTACAAACTACAAACAGTAATGTCATTTCGGAAAACGTAGTTTTTTTGCATGTCTATATACTTAAATAAAACGTATATTTCGTATTTTAAATACAAATTTGCCGGTAGTCGGATCACATTAAAACTTTTTTTCCTATTATAGCTCATTTCATATTTTTTTCTAGGGGCAAGGGGGGCAGGGCCCCCAGAGGGTCGGGGCCCCCCCGTGCCGCGGGGTCTGCGAGGGCCTTATCGCCGCCACTGGTCCCATAAATAACAACACTATCTATATAGTGTTCATGATTAATGCTTAAATTTCCCTTCTAATAGTTAATTTTTTGCAAATATTTAATTTATGGCCAAAGATTAATGTTGAACTTTAATTTTAAAATATACTATATAATAAAAACAAAAATTAAATACTGTTTTACATATGGATTAAATTGAAAAAAACAGGTATAATATATTATTATACTGAAAAAGTTAATTAAAAAATTTGTTATGCTATTTTGTTGAATTCTAGAGAATGCAGCACTCAACAGAATGTCGGTATATACCAGCCAGTCAATATAAATTCATTCACAATTGTGTGTCAGGTGAGTCCTGCCTATGGATAGTAAATGATACTTTCCATGGTAGCCCCCCCCCACCCCGGTAGCAGTACGGATTAATAACAGTGGTGCAATAGTGGTGTTTTACACTTCATGTAATTTACACCTGGGAATTTTCAAAATTTTATCACTCAAAAATGAATAAATATGCAAAATCCCACTGTCTTTTTTTCTTAATATACATATAGCGCATACTATAATATAATTTAAAAGAAAAAAAATGAAAGCTTGGCTGAAATAATATTTATTGGGTGATAGCCTATAATGCTAATTTACTAAAGCAATGTTTAATTTCTACAAATTGAAAAATAAAATATATTTAATTTTGACATGTTTCAGAAGAGTGACCAAAGTACAAAACGTTTTTTCTGAAATCTGGACACTTTTCATTGTAAGTGTTCACAATTTTACACACTGGTATACCCATTAAAATCAGAGTTACGAATTTTTTCTAAAGGACTGTGTTGCTTCCATGTAGTTGCTAAAAAAGCACTTTGGTAAAATCATTCTTAACTTTTTATAACTAATAAAGTATGTCAACTGCGGAAGAAATATTGGTTTATTAACTTGGTGGTAGTAACAAGTAAACAAAGTCTGATTAAAATCTGAGGAGATGGGCGTCACTATTAATTTTGGCTGGGTGATTTGACTAGGAAATCCCCAAGTCACTAGGGCTAATTGTATGAAGAGTTACAGCTCTTTCTTATAATTAAATATAAGAACCATTCTACAATGAATATTTTGTATACGTCTTAACACGAATCTTATGAACATATTTAATAAAGATGCTACTTTATATTAATATTATTTAAGTTTTGTTTTCATACAATTCTGAGGGCTACAGGAACAGAAAAACAGCAAAGAACTGATAATGATATAATGCAGATTGTGACACATTCTCAAAAACAGATTGTTATTACCAGGAATGTTATTTCTGATTAATCACAATTACACTCAGATGAACTAAGAGAAAATAAGAAGAATCAAACAATCAATCTTTAATAAAAATACCAAGAACCTTTTCTAAGTAAATAGTTGAAACACACTGATGTTAAATATTAATTTTCTAATGTCAGTTGAGTGTACAAGAAACAACTTGTTGCATTTTAACATAGGTTATTATGAGCTACTTTTAATGAAGTGTAGTATTCTGAAGTTTTGTTAAAGTGCAATGTTTACATTGATAATAGCATTTATGTTTACAGTCGTATGTTTCCTAACTAACAGTATGCTGAGTATGTTTTGGATTAATGAAACAAACAACAAATTTTTTAAATCTGCTTTCTTGGCAGCTTATCAATTTTCCTCCTCTAGTTGTTTCTGATAAATATGCACATGGTAAATATTCAGTCACTGGATTAAAAAATTGTATTTATTACTTATACGTTTCGCAATCATAAAATTAATACAAAATGAGCTGTTGAGTAACATTATTGTCAATAAACACACATGTAAAAAAAAGTTCAGCTTCAACACTTATATTATTCTGAACAAAATGTTCCCAGGATACGTCTTTACTATTTGAATGCAAACATATAAATAATGACTAAATATCATTTACACCTATTAAAATTATCCTTCTTCTGGGAAGTTTCCTTCAATCTGAAATTTAATATTACTAAATATGACTGAAATTGGTTTTTGTAGAATTCACAACTTTGCTCAGTATTAACTGTTACCATTATGTTATGATATTACTTTCTCAAGTCTTTTATTGTTGTTCATGTAACAGCACTTCACACATCAAAACTTCTCAAAAATCACATATCATATCTCTAACCTGTTGACATATTTTTTGGCATGATTGGTAACAACAACACCAGGTAGTTGTGAATGTGCCTTCAGGAATCTGTGTAATGAAGATGGTGGTAATGACGAATTGCTGACCACATCTGTTACTGTAATGTTGTTATTTGTTCCAATTGCTTTTAATGTCTTTAATTTCTTTAACATGTCTGTTACCTATAACAAATATAACTTTTAATTCCAATAAAGTTTTATTATGAATGTTTGAACTTGTTAAACAGTTACTTACCAATGCTAAAAATTTATCAGCCACAAGAAAGTGTATCGCCTATTAATATAAGAAATCTATCAAATATTAAAAATTTTACAACATGGCATATGATCCAAAAACAATGATTCTGAAGTGAAAACTCCTTATACTATAAAGAAACAATACAAATCCCTTAAGGGATATTAAAAATTTCCTATGATATTTACTTTAAAGAATAATTACTATGAAGAATACTATATTATTTATTTCATTTAAACGCAGTTTAATTTATCTACCAGTTCCACCCTTACATAAAGATTTGATTAAATCATTATTCATGTCAAAATATAATAAAGGAATCTCACTTTAAAATGCAAGTTGTTTAAATTATCTTTCCAAAGAAAAGTTAAAGAAATGCTTTAAAAAAAATTGTTTTTCAACTGACAATTTTTGGAATGAATATTATAAAAGTTCTTCTTAATGAAAACTCTTAAAAGCTCTTCATCCTATTTTTACATACTGGATTGACATCTGCTAAGCCTATATAAATACTTAAGTGGAGATTTATTATAACTGGAAGTGTCACATTAAAATTACTGTTTATTGTGATGGTTTTGGATATAATTGCTCTTAGAAACAAATTTTATATACAGAATGAAATTTATCAAAAATTCCACTCATATCTGTTCATGAAACTGTTTTGTTTTAGTATTTCAAGTCTTATCTAATCTGAGAAATAATTTCTACTAAATTTTTCTAACCATGGAAATGCCTGAGCTGTACAGCAGTATTTTTATACAGCAAGAATAAAAATTAACAAAACACTGGTTAACAAGATCCAGGCTCATGATACAAACACTAGTAATATTTTCCAAAAGTGGCTAAAGAACCAATTAATTTAATTCCTGATAATTTCTGTAATGTGCACTGGCTTTAATACTAAAAACACAATTAACATTAAACTAGCAGTTTATAATTGAACAGTTGAGTATATATAACCATTAATAAATTAGTATCATCTGAAATCTTACATCAGCACTAGAAGATGAGTTTAAGACATGTGTATATATATGCTTCAACCTGTTAACCTGATTAATGTCAATGGTAAAATTTATATTCTCCATACGAATTGGTAATTCTGTACTAGGAAATTTATTATTTAATATGTCATACACTATTCGACTTGATCCTATATAATCTTGCGCCTCACCATTTAGTAATGCAAACATTACATTTGCATCTGAAACAAACACAAAAATGAAAAAATAAGTAAAATAACAGCAAGCTAATACTTAATTTACACTAATTTTTATGCCACTGATTGGCACTATGTAATTTCTATTTACATTGATCATTATGTAGTTTTTAAACACTCATAACTATTTTGCTGGTTTTGCGACTTGGTTGTGTTTAATCCCATGACATTACATATAGGTTTAATAGTAGTGTTTTAAATGTTTAAGGATATTCCCATATTTTAAACCCCATTTTCAAAACACTATATGAATTTATATCTTTTAGAGTTGAATAAAAAAATCAAATTAAATGCAATGTAATGGACGTCAACGATGTACATAGTCATTGTTGGCTAAAATAGTGGAATAAAATCAAGGTAATCATACTAAATGGCAACCAAATTTTTGACAGGTGCTGGATTTGCCCACGCAAGTTCAATGGCTGTGCGGGATGAAGGGCTTGCCCGTCACCCGCTCGTGTACTACGTCCCGAGCTTCAGAAAGAGCTCCTGCCGTAGGGACTACTGATAGTCTGGATTTAGGGTGTTGGCCTGCTACCGGCCGTGGAGCGGATTTGCCCAGACTACAAATTCATCAATTTTTATTACAAGGTGATAAAAAATATAATAAAAAGTGATACTATAAGCTTAAAAAAATGTTTACAATAAAACAAATATTTTTTAAAAATATTTACAAAAAAAGAATATATGAAATCAAGGTTTAGTAGATGATACTCAGACTTCCCATCTGTATGGCACCGAGTTACTTTTCATTGTGCAGGGATGGGTAAGAAAACAAGTAATTTCATTTTTAAAAATACTTTTGGTGTTTTAACTTTTTGTGTTTGAATGACTAGCAAAAGACACAGGAATTGAATTCTGTATATGAGATGGTAGAACTCAACTGCTAGAACAAGGCTAATTTTAGTATTAGTGGAGAGAAACAAAAATAACACTGAAAGTACGGTTAGGCTCACGATGTTTGGCTTTCTGGGTATTCCAGCTTACTAGTATCAATGTTACAACAACAACAAATTGTTTACTGTAGCACTGTGGGGGACTGGAAAAATAACAGAAGTGAAATAGAACAATGGTGTAGTAATCAGGTATCTGGAAGTGGTATTAAGGTATGTCAAACCATGAAAAAAGGTGAATATCCGAAAGTTGAAGAATCACTATTTTTGAGTCACAAACATGTACGGAGAAAGGGTCAACTGATATCAGGACCATTACTTCAGGAAATGGCTTTGGATTTTTATAAAAAAACTGAGGGGGAACTGATCAGTTTATAGCCAGTAACAGTTGGTTGGTATGATGAGAAAGAAGGTTTGGAGTGTGTGATAGTTAACTGTGTGTGGGGAGTCTCTATCAACAGACAAAAGTGCCATTGATTGCTGTAAGGCAGAACTGTTTGGCTTGCCAGAATTGTTAACCAGATATACAACTGTGATGAGACCAGGTTAAATTATAGACTCTTACCATCAAAACCTTAGCATCAAAAAAGCAAGTATCAGCACCTAGGTATAAAAAAAGGTAAAGACAGAGTCAGCACATTGTTTTAGCTTGCAGTAAGGCAATGGATAATTACAAGTTGAGGCTCACCTTTATCAGAAAGTCAAAAAACCCAGGGCCTTTGAAAAGTTAAAAGACAACTACACTTCCTTTGTGATATATAAACAGAAAAAAAAACATGGATGAATGTTGACATTTTTCATCAGTGGTTCAAACAGGAGTATGTTCCTGCCATTGAAAAACGTCTTGTTGAAGACAACTTATAAAGAAAGGCAATTCTAATTCTTAATAATGGCCCCTTCTTACCCAGCCAATGAAAAACTACAGGATGGTGACATAAAAGCACTGTTTCTTCCTGCAGATGTTATGTATTTGTGTCAGCCTACGGACCAAGGTGTACTAGAAGCATTGTAAAAAAATATCAGTGCTGACTCCTTACAACTTTGATTACATCAGATGACAATGATGACGACTGCATAGAGAGGCTTATGAAAGTGGATTTAGTTGATGTCATAAGCTGGTTATCTGAAGGGTGGGACAAGATTTCATCATTGTCACTGGTACAGTCATGGAAAATATTACTGCAATGTGAAGCAAGCCATAAGTAGAAGGAATTGCCACAAGAAACTGACAATGAAACCACAAATGAAGACACCCAACTGATTTCCTTGTTAAAACAAATGCCCAGATGTAAGTCTACCAACCAGGAAGATACAAGTATGGATGGGGGGGTCAGAATGGTTACAAATGAGGCCAACATACCTGTTAACAATGAGAATGAGGGTGACCATGACAAGATAAATAAAATACTGCAAACTGATGGGATTAAGGCAATAGATATGATATAGAAATACATCAGTCAACAAGATGAAGTGTGTCAAGTGACACTATCTGCTTCAGAAAATGGCAAGATACAGCAGCAAAGAAGAGATCGCATTGCCATAAACAAACATCAGTGGACAATGTTTTAAAAAATAACAATTGTGTGTAAAATGATGTCTAATATTATTTAAGATATTTGTATTGTTCTTTTTAGATGATTTATAATGTGCTATTAATGTCTTTTGTTCTTTAGGGTTTCTTTGACTTATTCTAATTCAATTTAATCAATTATAAGATTTTAGCTCTGATGTGTATGCATAAAAAATACAAAAAAATATTCTGTAAATATTCCGAATACAGCACTGTCCAATGGTCAGAGATTTTGGGTGAGATATAGGTACATTTTCAGTATCAGATGAACTAGTTTTGCCCCTACAGCAATTAAAGTAGATTTTTTACTGCATAAAGCCCAAGTAATTTAAAATCAAAATTCTTTATTAGAATTTACTAATTGCCTTTAAATATTATCACACTATAAAAAACATTGTTCTGTACATTTTAATTTTTTTCTTTTTTTGAGAGGTACAGTAACTGGGATGCTCAATGTTTTAATTTTTTTTTAAACCTTTGTTCAAAGGGGTACATACAAATGTCTCATAGTAAAAAGGGCCTACACGCGCTCCTGCAAGCCAGAGAGGCCTCCCTCAAGGCCATGCACCTTGATGCAGACCAGAGCGTGTGTAGTGAGATTGACCTCAAAGCAGAAATGTTACAGAGTAAATACAAAAAGTTAAAAGAAATAGAGCCACTGTCCAGACATAGATATAGACAGTTAAAAATAAACTAAAATATAATTCATCCTGCCTTCAGATTGTCCCCTCCAACAGGCCAACTGGTTTTTGTGTACTATCCCCAGATAGAAAGGCAGAGCTCTCCAGTTGCTGGAGCATATGTAGGGCCCTTAATAATATTTCATAATTTTCATGAATAAATTTTCAATTTAAAACATACAGAAAATTTAAAATATAGATAAGAAACAAATCAAAATATAGGTAATTTTATAACCTTTATAAAATATTTGAAGATTTTTTACTAAAATTAATATCTTTAAAGTTATTAGCAAAAACATGTTTTTCACATCTTTCAAACCTAAAAATTGCTGCCCTCAATTCAACTGCAGAGTCACTGGATTTTCCAAATATAAGTGTTAGAGAACCTCTACACTAATTCTGGCTTATGTGATTTGATGGGATTGAGTAGTTTTCTATTCAACAGTCAGTTTTCTTAACTGATGGTTTAATAATTGGTTTGACTGTGGTATAGTGCATGAATTTTAAGTGTTTTACTTCACAGTGATAATTAAAGCTGTACTAGTGAACAGTGTGTACACTTTTAAATTACCTGACCTATGTTCAAATCCAACAAAATCCAACTAAAATTTTCTCTTTATCAATTATTTTAACATAGTTGTACAATTATTATCACAAAAGATTAAATACCATTACATGATGAAAAAGAAAACTTTGCAGAAACTATAGTTAGACTTGAAATGTGGAAAAACAGTTTTGACAGTTAGAAATATACTAAAATATCAATATACTGTAAATGTCTATACAGTAATTTATAAATTACAATTTCAATGATTTTAAAAGTAATACTAACTGTATTCAGGTTCATAAACTGGTAACATCTTGGACAGAAGATGAGCTGTTGTGAGAAGAGTGACAATTCCTCCAACAGACGCCATAGCTGATGGAGCAAGTCCTACAAACATAGCTGGTGAATCCATTCTTGTCATTACAAGTATTATGGACTTGTTGTTAACACTGTTGCTTGATACATTTGATGTATCCCTTGGAAACAATGTTGAGATTATACTTTTGTCACCCATTGGGTCGCAATATATTACTGTGCAAACAAAACATCTAAAGTTACTAAATTATTTTTTGTAGAACTGAACTGATGGTTAAATTTATAACTTAATTAAGTCATGCTAACCTACAGTTTCAGAAACCTATATTCATTAAAAAATTAAAACGTATAGTCACAAAAACCAAAATGCAAAAAATGAAAATTAGTATTAACCACAAAAAGTGATTTTCTGAGTTCCCTAAATTCTGAATTCAATACATTTTAATTACATTTATAATCATAAACTATGAACATACTAAACAGATAACAATGTGGACCAGCATTTGTGTTCTGGATGGTTACACCTTGGATATTAGACATTAACTAATTACTGTTTCATTTTAATATTTTAATTCTATAAAAGTATAATTAGAAAATACTTTAAACAGCTTATATGAATTTTGAAACATCTGGTTGTTCAAATATTAGTTCACAATCTATTATAATGTAATGAATAATATAAGTAAATACTTTAATTATTTAAATCCTATCAGTACATATTTAATATAATTTTAAGTACAGTTGTAGAACTGTACAGATATGCAGCTACTTGTTATCTATATATTAATACGTGAAAAGAAAACTTTGTACCCCTTTTTAAGCATATTGCGCGCACGGAGGAGTGTGAGATTTGGCATAGTTAAAGTTTATATGGAGAAGGAGTGCAGAAAGCTAAAACTTATATATAATATGTGTTACAAATACATTAAATTAAATTAAATAAAACATTCATTTGCACTTGAAAATTCATTTAAACATTTTCAAACAATGGTAATAAGCAATTGCCAGGCAATAAAATTATAATTTTTTCATTTTAGTGTACGTTCATACTGCCAATGTCAAACACATAATAGTCTGTGGTCAAACAGTAGCACAGAGTAGAGATTGTCGCCAAAGAATTTTAAAATGTTGCCAACAAATAATTACTGACAGATTGACTGAATGAGCTGTGAATTTTGTGTGATTTCAAATGTTCCTTTTTCAATAGTCTGTGGAGTGTATGTCAAGGCAAAAAGCGTTTATTTTATATTTTGTATATTAGATATCTGTGTTTTATATATTAATGTGCAGTTGAAAGTGAAATACAGCTTGCTTAATATACACCTGTTGCAAAAGGAAAATTTTGTAGCAGCAATTTGAATTGACTTACTCTCGCCTAATTATTATTGGTGGTTTCAAAAAAGTGAGTACATTTTATTATTTTTAAATTAAACCCTGTCTAATCTTAGTTTCAGTAATTTAATTTCATTACATGTTTTTTTTTTACATTCAGATATTCGCACCTACTTCCATTATGCCTCGACATAGAACATTGACGGGTCGGAGTGAGAGACAAAGAAGAAGGAATATATATTCGCGTGAAAGTCAAAATGATAATAGACCAAATGCAAATTTAAATAGTGTAAATAGTATAACATTGACGGGTTGGAGTGAGAGACAAAGAAAAGGAATATATGTTCGCGTGAAAGTCAAAATAATAATAGACCAAATGCAAATTAAAATAGTGTAAATAGTATACAAAATGATGAAATTATTTTGAGGGATACATTTAAATGCGCACTGAATGTCATTCCAAGAAATTTTAATACTTTTAATTGTGGATTAATGCATTTACAATGCAGGTTTTGCAATGCAAAACATTTCGAATCTGAGGTCACTTTAGGTGAAAGGACTGCATTCACTTCATGTTGTCATAAGGGTAAAGCAATATTACCGGCCTTAAGTCAAAATGAATACTTTAAATCATTGTATGATGGACTTACTTCAAATGAACCTTCAATAAAAAAAGTCAAAAAATTATTTTGAAAACATTCGTAAATACAATTCATCATTTGCTATGGTTAGCTCAGAAGCTAAAATTTCGGATACAGTTACGCGTGGAGTGTATCATTTTAAAATACATGATGTATTTTATCACAGATCAGGTCCAATGACTGCTGGATATGGTCGCTCACCATGTTATGCGCAATTATATTTTTATGATGTTGACACTGCTGTCAATTATAGATTACATTATAGATTACGTGAACACTATAATCAAACATGCAATAACAATATAATGCACGAAATCTCTCTTGAATTGGAACGTATTAATCCTTTCGTTCGGTCATTCATTGCAATGAAAGATCATTGTCAGGGAGTTGAAAATCAAAATAAAGAAATTTGTATGCTCATTAAAGTAAATCGTGATTTAGATATACGCCGTTATAATGATGCAGTTCAAACTGATGTAGCAGTAATATTTAGTACAGTTGATGGTGAGCCACCCTTTGAACGAAATATGGTTTCGTTTTCAAAAGTTAATGGTACCATTAAAAATATCTCTGTTTTGGATTCATCATTGGACCCTTTAGCGTATCCATTACTTTTTCCAAATGGTGATACTGGGTGGCATATCAATATTTCTCATAATGTACCAACTACATCTAATTCAAGAGCGCCCAGAAATAAATTAACCATGCTTCAGTATGCAGCCTATCGACTTGCAATTTTCTGTTGTTGTTGTTGTTGTTGTTCTAGACCTGATGATGTCAGAGATGACGTAAAGCTTTGTCTGAAAAAAAAAATAATGTAGCAGTTTAGCAACTTCATAAAAGAAATAGTAAGGATGGCTGCTAATTCAAATAATACGAAGAATATCGACTTGCAATTAGAGAAGATTTTAGCATGTTGCACCATTCACAAAAATTATTTCTGCAGTGGATAGTTGATATGTATGTGAGAATAGAGGGCACAAGGTTACATTTCATTCGACAAAATCAAACAAGTCTTAGGTCTGAAGTTTACAACAATTTAACAGATTATTTAGAATTGAACCCCAATGCCAATAATGTTGGCCGTAGAGTAATTTTACCATCTTCATTCAATGGATCTCCAAGAAATATGTATCAGAATTATTTAGATGCAATGTCGGAAAGCCTTCTTTGTTTATTACAATGACTTGCAATCCAAGCTGGCCTGAAATAGTTAGCAATATTGGTGTAGGTGAGTCAGCTAATTTTCGACCTGATATTGTTGTGCGTGTATTCAAGTCCAAACTGAAAGCATTAACTGAGGGCCTTACACTAAAAAAAATCTTCGGTAAAGTTGAAGCACTCATTTATACAATTGAGTTTCAAAAGAGAGGATTGCCTCATGCTCACATTTTACTCTCTTTAAATGAGCAAGATAAAATTGTTAACGCTACCGATATTGATAAAGTTGTATCTGCGGAGATTCCTAACATTCAAACACATCCTACATTACATGAATATGTTGTAAAACACATGATGCATGGTCCATGCGGTGTACTTAATCCAAATTCTGTATGTATGAGAGATGGAAAATGCACAAAAGATTATCCAAAACGATTTAATGAATTTACATGTGAATCATTAAATGGATATCCATTGTACAGAAGGCGTGATAATGGTATTAATGCTGAAGTTCGTGGTAGTTGCCTCGACAATCGTTATGTTGTACCATACAATCCGTATTTACTTGCCAAATTTAATTGCCATATAAATGTTGAAGTATGCACTACAGTTAAAAGTGTTAAATACATTTATAAATACGTGTATAAAGGCTATGACAGTGCATCTGTTGAATTAGGTTCAGAGAGAAATGAACCAGGTCAAGAAATACAAATTGATGAAGTTACAAATTTTTTAAATGGCCGTTATGTCGGATCAACTGAAGCTGTATGGCGCATCTATGAATTACCAATGCATTTTCAATCACATGTCATCGTTAGACTTGACATTCATTTACCGCGTAGACAGAATGTTTACTTTCAAGAAGGGCAAGAACGTCAAGCAATTGAACATGCAAGACAAACAAAATTATTAGCATTTTTTGAATTGAATCGATCAGATCCATCAGCGCATGAATATAAGTATATTGAAATTCCTTTGCATTATGTGTGGGAAGATTCCCGAAAAAAATGGAAGAAGAGAAGGCGTGGAGGTGATAAAATCATTACACGCATATATGTAGTATCACCAAAAGACATCGAACTTTTCCATTTACGATTGCTTTTATTACATGTCTGTGGTCCAAAATCATTTGAGGATGTTAGAACATACAATGGAATTATACACACTTCTTTTGTTGAAGCGTGCCATGCTCGCGGCATTGCTTCAAATGATAATGAATGGTGCGAATGTTAAAATAAAGCAAAAGAATTACATTCACCAAAACAAATGCGAAATTTATTTGGTTACATTTGTGCATTAAATGTGCCAGCCAATGCATTGGCATTATGGAATGAATTTAAAGTATATCTTAGTGAAGATTTTTTGAGAGATTACAACGAAGAAGTATCCTTTAATACAGTTCTATTAGAAATTGAAGATATTTTGAATGCTCATAATTTGTCATGTCAAGAACTAGGTTTACCAGTTCCCACGTATTCGCAGAGAACAGACAAAGCAAATACTATTGATCCAATAGAACAAGAGTTTCTGTTTTGTGAGCATTATGAAACTGCAAATATTGAACAGCGTAATCTAATTGATCGTGTGATTCGTGAAGTTTTGCACCATGATACTGGAGCTAATGTTTTTTGTTTAACCGCTCATGCAGGTTGTGGAAAAACATTCACACAAACAGCAATCATTCACAAATTAAATTCGCTTAATCTTAGTTGCATTGCAACAGCGTTCAGTGGCATAGCTTCAACTCTATTACTTGAAGGTAGAACTTTACACAATGTGTTTAAATTGCCTATACCCATTTTGGAAAATTCTGTAGCGAATATTACCGCAAATAGTAGCTATGGACGTTACATAAATTCATCATCATTGATAATTATTGATGAAATTTCTATGTGCCCACTGCAAGTGTTGAAAATCATAAATAGATTATTACAGGATCTATGCGATGAAAATGATAAACATAAACCATTTGGAGTGAAAACGATACTTTTGTGCGGTGATTTTCGGCAAATGATGCGGCAGTTGTCCCACATGGATCGCGTGCAACGTTAATTGAAAATTGTGTCACGAGTTGGCATAAATTTGTTTATTTTCATAAAGTAACGTTTACTCAAAATATAAGAGCCTTACCAAGTGAAATAGAATTTGTCGAATTCTTGAAAAAAATTGGTAATGATGAAGCCCCACAATTCCCTCAGTTTGGTGAAAATATTATTGAAATACCTCAGCAATTAATATGAGATGAAAATAATATTATTAATGAGGTGTATGGAAATATTTCCGAAAACATACTCTCAGATAACATATTGAAGTCAGTTATTTTAGCACCTAAAAATGATGATTGTACTTTTATTAATACTGATATACTTATTCGAATACCAGGTGAACAGAAAACATATCATAGCTACGATAAAATAATTTGTGATGATGACAATGAAATCAATAACTATCCAGTAGAGTTTTTGAATTCTTTGACTATTAGTGGTTTGCCACCACATAAGTTAGTATTGAAAGTTAACTGCATCGTTTTACTGATCAGAAACTTAAATACAAAGGAAGCATTAGTCAATGGAACAAGAATGCACATCAAGTGTATGCATCGTAATGCTATTGATTGCGAAGTTTTAACTGGAACCGCACGCAATAAGAGAATTTTGATTCCACGTATAAATTTAACATATTCCGGTACTGTTTTACCATTTAACTTTCAAAGAACTCAATTTCCAATTATACCTGCATTTGCGATGACAATAAATAAGTCTCAAGGACAAACATTCGAAAAAATTGGAATTTTATTGAGGCAGCCAGTTTTTACACATGGTCAACTGTAAGTCGCAGCAAGTAGAGTTCGATCATTCGATAGTTTGAGATTTTATGTTTCCGAATATAATGGCCAAGGGCATCATTTTAAAAAACATCGTTTACACAGAAGTTCTGAATCATTAAATTCACTTTCAAACTATTTTAAGTTCAATGGACAACATTTATTTTTTTTACCACCCGATTTTTTTGATTTAATGAAAAATATATGAAAAAATACGAGGCACGTATTTTTTATTTCATTTTTTATTTTGTATTAATTTTTTATTTAAATTTTATATAATTCGAAAAAGATAGGCAAAATAACTGTGTAGCCTTGGCGAAACCTGGTCAGTATGGCAATAAAAAAAACCCAAGGAAATGTCAAAAAACGCGTTATTGCTTTTTAAATATGGCTTAGCCAAGCTAAACCTCATTTTTCCTATCTTTCATATTTTTCAAATAACTCGAAAATTAATGCATAGAAAAAAAAATTAAAAAATTATATAAGCTTTGTAGCAGATAATCTTCAAACTGTTTTCGAATTTTGTACCTTACCAAAAATGAAATGTAATCCACTGGAATTGAAAACAATGTATCTTATACTTCTATGAATGTCAAGTCTCATTTTTATTAGCATTTATTTGATTCAATAATAACATGAAAAAATTAAAACTGACAATGAATTATATCAAAAAATAAATACGAATACAAGCTGTAATTGTGTTTTTTCAACTGTCACTAACATTAAATTTTAAATTTCATAGGTATTGCAGGGAATTAAGGCAAACAACACACGCTAATGACGTATTTGTACACGCTCGCAGCTGACGTAATAGAACAAAATTCAAAAAAATTATATGCAATGATTATAGAGGTATACTCTTTGACAAAAGAACCTCAATAACGTTCAAACTTAAAAATTTAATGAATTACGGTCGAATTTCGACCACTGGGTGACCACTAGTCAATTTGAATATATAACACAAGTTTGAGAGTGCTGTACACATAATATGAAAAAGTATTTCTATGAAAATTCAGAAAATAAAAATGGACAAAATCTATCAAAGAATTCCTGCACGGAGCTTTGGGAATAATGGATAATTTATTACTGCCATCTTTTAGAATCAATTCTAAGATAACCAAATCTGAAGACATTATTTTGCCTACGTTTTCATATTTGGGTAATGATTATTATACAGAATTGAGTACAACACACTAACAATACTGCCTCCATTTGGATAAACCTTATTTCTTATGACTCCTAATCCCACGACTCTGATGTCATCATTCAGACTGATTTATATACATTAAAAATTAATTATTTGATGGTGTAGTGATACTCATTATGATCTGAGAATTTTCTTGAATTCAGTTTCTTCACTCTTATGATTCTTCAGATTTTATTTTTATTATCTTCTCTTAATATTTTACTGAAAAAGTGTGCATAACACAACTGTTGAAAAAAAGGACTGAAGTAATGAGAATGTGAGTTTCTGAGAACTGTAAACAGAGGCCCAGAAGTAAAAAATTTAAGAATCACTGATCCACAGTGCCTCTTCCTGTAGGTGATCCAGACACTTCTAAGAAATATGAATACTATTGAAAAGAATACATTAATACAGAGACTTAGATTGAAACGTACAGAAATTCTTATTTTCCACTTCTAAATAAGGAAGACTGTGGCACACAAGTCAATCCCATTACAAGTCTAACCAGTCAACATATACGCAAACCCAGTGTGCAGTACGTGTCACAGTATTAATCCCTATTTTTATAGTTGCTAAAACCATTATTGTGTACAGTTTGCAACTTTACAGATTCATCATCAAAGCAATATCAAAATTATCCAGTCTTTTAAAAACAAAATATCACATGCTGTATAAAATGTGCTATGGTATGTCCAGAATGATAATCAATAGAGATCACAGTCATGACAATCAGCAGAGAGATTTCATGATAACGAAAACAGATGCTGACATACCTACGTATGGACAATGGCTTTGGCACTGATGTAGTGAACATTATTGATATTTTTACTATAGTGTTTGCTGTAGGAAACAGTAATATAGTGTAATAATTTCTAATGCATACTGGTAATTCTTGTTAAATGTAAATTATACTAGATACAAAACAGTATAAAAAATATATGTATAAAAAAATGATGCCTAGTTTCATTATTCAGTCCTTAGCAGAAACACCAAATAACTCACATGGATTAAAATTGTTTATATAAGAACTTCGACGAGTGCAAGTTGAAGTATCAACAGCTGCAAACATATGTGCCTTCATTTGCAGAGAACAGAGAGCACGTTGTAGTTGGCTGTCATTCAGAGGCAAGTTGAATTTCATAAAGCACTGCACATGTTTTATAAATTCGTTAGTATCATATAATTCACTTGAACAAGCTAAATAATTTAAAATAAATGTTTTATAATACATTTATGAAAATAGTATAAATATCTACAACAAACTAATTCACTGAATTGTATTAGACTGTTCATAAATGAGTTTACAAATATGTCATGTAACTGTCTCCCTCTGTCTACCCTTTTGTGCGTAGGCATCCCTGGTTACCAAGTCACTGTGTGGTCGTCCATCTAAATTACTCATGTCAGGCTCAACTTTGCAAAAGCCTCATTCGATTGTACTGCCACATAAATTTACAAATAAATTATTATTACTTTTATTTTGCAAACTGCTATTTCAACTACTAGTTTTAGTACATTAATGACAACAAGAATTCACCACCTTAAAAATGTAAGAAGTAATGTACTTATTTCAGAGGTTACTGCTTATTAGATTATTTCTTTAGTTTCATGGTGAATTTACATATACGAATATTTGTCAGTAATAGTAATATGCAAATTGTCATTTTTTACTTTCTATATTTACATGGCAGAGTGACCACAGCTCCTTCCAGCCCTGGCTAGCAAATAGGGCAAGTATCATCAGGTAAATAACTATATAAATTAAAATATAAAATAAATATTATAAATATAAGTTAATGTTAAATAAAACATCCACTAAAATTAATAAATAATAAAAACTTAATTACTCATCACGCTTTTAACTGTCAGGTTCTGTTACTTTCTGACTGTTAAAATCTCAGGCTGATAATCTCTAGCTGCCATGGCTTAATAGAGGACATTTTAATTATACAGATTAGTAAATGGTTAGAAATGAATAAAATGCCAGCAGCTTTAAAATATTAGATTATAGGCCCACCAGCCTTTCCTGAACAGTAATCTGCGCGCACCCAATGCATGAATTACCCCCACTTTCAAGTATAGCTAAGTTATCTAGAGAGAAGAGAGGGGAGACGGTGCTATAATGTTCACTGTCTCACTTCCATATTATTTCCCTCTCTGTCACACACATGCTTCCGTTGTTCTCACCAGCCTTGTTGGAGCCGATGTTTTCGCTATGAAACACTGCACAAAACTGTTCTGTGCATGTGCGAAGTGAATGAAAATTTTGTTAGCCTCGCAACCAGGTGTTTGTCTACTGCACATCGAGACCTGAGTGTTCAATTTACGTCGTCCTGCCTCTACATTTGTGTACAGTGCAACTACCATAAGTAACTAAAAGAGACAGCAGTTGTCCAGAAACTTAAAGTGATAAACTGACACCCACACAGTAAAACTAAAATGATGTTTGATTTTATTGTATTGCTACTAGACAATAAAAAAAGTATTATAATAGAATATGGTGTAACTATTTTTACTTCCATGTTCCTTAAAGTATGGTGATGGCAAAAAAAATCATGTTCGAGATTATTGCAGATTCTGATTGTACTACACTCAAAACATGAAAAAAAGTCATTTTTTGAAAAGTGTGTGTGTGTGTGTGTGTGTGTGTATGTGTGTGTGTGTGTGTGTGTGTGTGTGTGTGTGTGTGTGTGTGTGTGTGTGTGTGTGTGTGTACATTTTTTTCTATGGGAAACGATAACAGCCGCAAATTCAAACAGAATCAAATAATTTTTTGCGTACAGCCCTGAATTATAGAGTTCTCAAGACCTATTGTTTTTGGTGAAGATCGGTTGAGGGAAAGGGGTAGTTTACCTGCAACGTTTTATGTTTTAAAAGGGTATTTTCTATGGCAAACGATAACAACCGCAAATTCAAACAAAATCAAATAATTGTTTGCACACAGTCCTGATTTGTAGAGTACTCAAGATCTATTGTTTTTGGTGAAGATCGATTAACAGGAAGGGGTAGTTTACTGGCATCATTTTTCTTATCAAGGGTAATTTTTTTCTATGGCAAACGATAAGAGCCGCAAATTCAAACAATCAAATAATTTTTTGCATACAGCCCTGTTTTGTAGAGTACTCAAGACCTATTGTTTTTGATGAAGATCGGTTAAGGGAAAGGGGTAGTTTACCAGCAACATTTTATGTTTTAAAAGGGTATTTTCTATGGCAAACGATAAGAGCCGCAAATTCAAACAGAATCAAATAATTTTTTGCACACAGCCCTGTTTTGTAGAGTACTCAAGGCCTACTGTTTTTGGTGAAGATCGGTTAAGGGTGAGGGGTAGTTTACCTGCAACGTTTTTCTTATCAAGGGTAATTTTTTTTAATGGTAAACAATAACAGCCGCAAAATCAAAGAGAATCAAATAATGTTTTGGATACAGCCCTGAATTGGAGAGTTCTCAAGATCTGTTGGTTTTGATGAAGATCGGTTAAGGGAAAGTGGTAGTTTACTAGCAACGTTTTATGTTTTAACATGGGTATTTTTTTTGGCAAGCGATAACAGCCCCAAATTCAAACAGAATCAAATAATTGTTTGCATACAGCCCTGAATTGTAGAGTTCTCAGTACCTGTTATTTTTGGTGAAGATCGGTTAAGGGAAAGGGGTAGTTTACCTGCAACATTTTATGTTTTAAAAGGGTACTTTCTATGGCAAACGATAAGAGCCGCAAATTCAAACAATCAAATAATTTTTTGCATACAGCCCTGTTTTGTAGAGTACTCAAGACCTATTGTTTTTGGTGAAGATCGGTTAAGGGAAAGGGGTAGTTTACCAGCAACATTTTATGTTTTAAAAGGGTATTTTCTATGGCAAACGATAAGAGCCGCAAATTCAAACACAATCAAATAATTTTTTGCACACAGCCCTGTTTTGTAGAGTACTCAAGGCCTACTGTTTTTGGTGAAGAACGGTTAAGGGTGAGGGGTAGTTTACCTGCAACGTTTTTCTTATCAAGGGTAATTTTTTTTAATGGTAACAATAACAGCCGCAAATTCAAACAGAATCAAATAATGTTTTGGATATAACCATGAATTGTAGATTTCTCAAGATCTGTTGGTTTTGGTGAAGATCGGTTAAGGGAAAGGGGTAGTTTAGCTACAACATTTTATGTTTTAAAAGGGTATTTTCTATGGCAAACGATAACAACCGCAAATTCAAGCAAAATCAAATAATGTTTTGCATACAGCCCTGAATTGTAGAGTACTCAAGACCTATTGTTTTTGGTGAAGATCGGTTAAGGGAAAGGGGTAGTTTACCTGCAACATTTTATGTTTTAAAAGGGTATTTTCTATGGCAAACGATAAGAGCTGCAAATTCAAACAGAATCAAATAATTTTTTGCACACAGCTCTGTTTTGTAGAGTACTCAAGACCTACTGTTTTTGGTGAAGATCGGTTAAGGGTGAGGGGTAGTTTACCTGCAACGTTTTTCTTATCAAGGTAATTTTTTTTAATGGTAACAATAACAGCCGCAAATTCAAACAGAATCAAATAATGTTTTGGATATAACCATGAATTGTAGAGTTCTCAAGATCTGTTGGTTTTGGTGAAGATCGGTTAAGGGAAAGGGGTAGTTTAGCTGCAACATTTTATGTTTTAAAAGGGTATTTTCTATGGCAAACGATAACAACCGCAAATTCAAGCAAAATCAAATAATGTTTTGCATACAGCCGTGAATTGTAGAGTACTCAAGACCTATTGTTTTTGGTGAAGATCGGTTAAGGGAAAGGGGTAGTTTACCTGCAACATTTTATGTTTTAAAAGGGTATTTTCTATGGCAAACGATAAGAGCTGCAAATTCAAACAGAATCAAATAATTTTTTGCACACAGCTCTGTTTTGTAGAGTACTCAAGACCTACTGTTTTTGGTGAAGATCGGTTAAGGGTGAGGGGTAGTTTACCTGCAACGTTTTTCTTATCAAGGTAATTTTTTTTAATGGTAACAATAACAGCCGCAAATTCAAACAGAATCAAATAATGTTTTGGATATAACCATGAATTGTAGAGTTCTCAAGATCTGTTGGTTTTGGTGAAGATCGGTTAAGGGAAAGGGGTAGTTTAGCTGCAACATTTTATGTTTTAAAAGGGTATTTTCTATGGCAAACGATAACAACCGCAAATTCAAGCAAAATCAAATAATGTTTTGCATACAGCCCTGAATTGCAGAGTTCTCAAGACCTATTGTTTTTGGTGAAGATCGGTTAAGGGAAAGGGGTAGTTTACCTGCAACGTTTTATATTTTAACAAGGGTATTTTCTATGGCATATGATAAGAGCCACAAATTAGAAAAGAATGAAATAATTTTTTGCATACAGCCCTGATTTGTAGAGTACTAAAGACTTATTGTTGTTTGTGAAGATCGGTTAATGGAAAGGGGTAGTTTACCAGCAACTTTTTTTTTATCAATGGTAATTTTTTTCTATAACAAACGATAACAGCCGCAAATTCAGACAGAATCAAGTAATGTTTTGGATACAGCCCTGAATTGTAGAGTTGTCAAGACGTGTTGGTTTTGGTAGTTTACCAGCAACATTTTATGTTTTAACAAGGGTAATTTTTTGTATGACGAACGATAACTGCCACACATTCAAACAGAATCAAATATTTTTTTTGCATGCATCCTTGAATTGTAGAGGACTGATGGCCTATTGATTTTAGTGAAGATCGGTTAAGAGAAAGGGGTAGTTTACCTGCAACGTTTTATGTTTTAACAAGAGTAAAGTACTTAATTTTGATAAACAAAGTATCCTGATAAGAAGCTCATAATAATCCACTGTAGAAACGTAGATGAAATATGTATAAATGAAGAGGCTAGTTGAATGGGGTAGGGGTAATTTTCTATTAATGAAAATTTTCTATAGTTGAAGAGGGAGGGGAGAATTTTTTTATATGTGTACTACGTTATCAGCAACAAAGTAGTTTTTTGTTAAAATTCCTTCCCGGACTGTTTAGCCGTAGTCCAATGTTTTCTGTAAACCAGATATTTCGGCAATGCCATCGACTGCCATCATCAGTGAAAATCGAGTGCGAAAACATGAGGTGGTATACGTTAGTGACCACAGTACTGTGGTTAAGGCTGAAGCAATAGAAAGAAGTAGTTTCTATGGAAATATTTCATTTCGAATATGATTTTAAATATAACTCTTAGAACATGGAAATCATGTATGGTTCTCCATACCGATATTTCATTTAACATACAGAACTGCCAAACCCCTGACCCCTGATGGATAATCAAATTTCTACTGTATGTCAAATGTAAATTACTTAAATAAGGAATATATCAGAACTTATAAACAAAAGACTTAAGAATTAAGGTAATCTATTATTAATGTATGCTGTGTAATGTATGCTTACCTCATATATTCTGTTTACAACATCTGTCTCTCTAACGACAAATATTGGCATACCCCAATCTTCCTGAAGTAATGCATTACCATCAGGATTCCAAGTGTCAGATTGATCACAGCTTCCATCCAGCCCTGAGTAGCGATTAGGGCAAGTGTCATCAGGTGAAAAACTAGGAGGTCTGTCATTTGTTCCATTAACAGCTAGCAGAATACCATTTACTTTTTTTGTGTTTCTCAGTGTCACCAGGACATTTCTTAAACAATAATATAACAATTACAAATATATTCTATTTGTTAAACAATGGCAACCTGTGATATGCGATTGTCTGTGGTATTACTTACCACTATGCTATTTAGTTTCTTTACTTTTCAACAAAACATCATTTTGTAACTTAGCTTAACACCCTGTCTTACAGAATAAAACAATATACAGATTAAAGGACATTATGAGATTCTATTCATGTGTACTGAATACATCTCACTTCCAAATTTGAAAGTTACTATTCCAGTGAAAAAAACAGCATTTTCCTGACATACGTGACTCATATATGTAGTCACATTTGAAATAAACCTCCATACAACCATAATGTGTTTCACTTTTTCTTACACAAGATCACAGTACAGAGAAATTAGAGTTATAAGTTAAAAATTGATATAATCACAGACTCTTCACTGTTGGCTTGTCTTCCAAAATTATTTTGTTTTTAAAATTTCTGATGAGTCTGTGGCTGTAATGGCCCTAATTAAATGATAAGAAAGGGTAAAAAAGGTTAAACATTTTTATATAAATACAATACCTTTAAAAATTATGACATAAAAACTTTACGAGATTAAAATTAAAGTTTACAAAATTATTTTTATTTGGGTTTGTTGTTGTTATATGATGGTGTAAAGGGACCACAACTATAAGAACCTGCACTGAAATGCATCTGCTGTACAGCACACTTGTGCATGTACCATAAACAAATACAAAACAACAGATATATGTAGTACAATAAACTGTCTGTCAGTTGAGTGCAGGGGGTTGAGTAACTGAATGAACGGAGGGGAAGATGAGCGGGCTGTTTTCACTGAAGGTTCTCATAACTGTGGTCCCTTTATAGTTGACAGAGATAAAAGTTGTGTAAGTTAAGGTATTTTTCACATGCTTTCACACTTATGAAAATAAAACTGTTATGGTCGGATGCTACAATTTACTCAAAACTAACGTGTCCTAACATTAAAACATTTGGTCAATTTGCATGTTCATTCAAATTAAACTTAATATCATAAATTTAGTTCCTGTCTCAGCACTGTGCCATGACAGCAATCATGTTGATGAAGTCTTAAGAGAGTCGGTAAAAAGGATGGATGGCATCACAGTAACAGACAAAAATTATGAAATTAACTATTCAACTGTATACATTATCAATTTTTTTTCAAACATATGTCTTTAAATAATGATGAAAGAACCCAGTCCTTTTTCATTCATCTAAATCTCTTAAGTCAATGGTTTCCTGTGTACAACAGGTGTACCATATGGAGTTAATTTATTTAAGTGCAATTTAATTTTATCAAAACTCACATTCAAAAATAAAATAATACCAAATTATAAATATAATATATATTTTGTATATTACTAATAATTATTGGCTTTATATTACATAATTCACAAGAACTGAAAAATTAATGAAATTCTCTATATTTCTAGTGGTGAATTTATATTAAAATAAAACTAGAATCCTGCTGCACTAAATATATACTAATTTTGAACAAAATCTTCTCTATTAACTATCTACATACTTAGTAATACTTCATATCTAGTAATACATCTACATACTCATTACCTTTCTATTAACTATTTAATAGTCTAAATATTTTACACATGTACTCTCAGTTTCAAGAAATATACGAAAACACTTGAACTCTCCTCTTGTGAATTTCCTCTTTTGAAGAATTTTTAGAATTACTGTAAACATCCTTTAATCTAGCACATTTGGGACTTGAAGTCCAAATTACCAAATTATGCCAGAGTACAGGATCTCCAAATACATGTGAAAAATATGGGTTAAAACAAAAAATGAAACATAACTATTGTATTATATATAAAAAGGAGTTTTTATTACCTATACCACTATAGAATTAACAACTTTGTCGTATTTTGTTGCTTCTCTGCTATGTACAATTTTCCGTCGAACAAAATTGTTCAAACAAAGTTCGAGGGAAAACTGTACATAGCAGAGAAGCAACAAAATACGACAAAGTTTGAGGGAAAATTGTATATAGCAGAGAAGCAACAAAATATGACAAAGTTGTTATGAAGACTGCTAGCACAGATAAAATAGCTGACACTATAGAATTAAAAACAGAAAAAGCATAAAATTATATTCTTGTTACATTTTACTTGTTTACATTACTGTACAGTACTGTGGTACACTACTTTGCTATTACAATACACTGCATCTACTAAACATGATTAGTTTTATAAAAACACAGATTTGTGTTATTTGTGTTTTATAAAAACTGTTGTTAAACAATGTAAGATGATGTAGCTGAGCAGGATGGTTGGTGTGGCTCATCAAAAATCAATATTTTTTGAAGCCTTTTTTAATATATCATGACTATCTGTTTGTTCGCCTAAACCTTCTTTTGACAAAAATTGTTTCATATTATGTGCAGATTCATTATTTCGGCATAATTAAATCAACTGTGGCATTCTGTGACTTTTAAAAATATATTCAAAGCATCTGATTGCTTTCTTCTACAACTTCATCAGAGGCAATGCCGGTAGGAACTGACAAATTTATGACACTTTGGATGATTGCCTCATCTGTCATAACTTCATAAAGTGGTTCATCCTTGTCTGCCTCAACTCATTCTAAAATTTCTTCTTCTTCACAGAAGGTGTCATTCATTAGACAAGCAAGAAAACAAATTTGTGGAGTCTAGATCATGCCACACGAGTGTCTAAGGGTTCTGTATTATACGTGTGATTCACGCCAAGTGTATAAAGTTGTGCACATTAAAATAAACAAATAGGAACAAATAAGTCCTTTTATGCACTGTTGTGTGACGATCTGGATCAAATTCTTGCTGTATGCTTATGTAAGGCACAAATCAAATGCAAAAAAGAGCCCTATTGGTGCTCACAGAACACCAATTATCGGTGGTCCTAAAAGCTGTGGCAGATTATTAAGCATGCCGGGACTAATGATGGACTAAAGGATTTTTACTGTACATGATAGTCTTCCATAAGTGTACTAAATAAAATCTATGGAATACAGTAACAGGATTCCTTTATGAATTTATGTGTGAAATATTAATTTATAAATTAAAAAACTGAATTAATATGATTAAAGGCAAAATATAATTCACTAAGATTCATAAAAAGATTCACACCTACAACAGTAGTCAGGAAGAGTACAAGTAACTGATTCAAAGTCTTGGAGAAATTCAAGTAATTATGATTATAAGCCTTGCCTTGAACGTTACAGCCTACTTCTTCCTATAAATGAAGTGATAAGGGAGAGAAGATGTTTCTATATTGAAGACTCACAATAAACAATTATCCCTTACAGAAATCCAAAAGTTGTTTATCCAAATCACATACAGCTTTTTGTTTAAAATAATATAATACTCGCAGCATCTAGCTATATCCAACTTGGCAGGCAACTTAAAACTAGTCTGCTGAACAGCCAATCACTTATGCAGCAATTTATTACGAATGAGATAAATGAATACAATTGTAAAAATTTTAAACACAAAACAATGTTTGATACTAAGGTTTATTCAAGGAAATTTACATCTCGCTACTTGGGAGCCAGCTTTAAGTTGCTCACCCTATAGCATAAAAGTCTGTAGTCTACATTAAAATCAATGTTAGAATACTATGCTTCAATTTGTGTGTGTGTGTGTGTGTGTGTGTGTGTGTGTGTGTGTGTGTGTGTGTGTGTGTGTGTGTGTGTGTGTGTGTGTGTGTGTGTGTGTGTGTGTGTGTGCGTGTGCGTGTGCGTGTGCGTGCGCGTGAATCCACCACATGCATGCAGCATACTGTTCTTGTAATATGTATGTATAGTTCTATAAATGTGTATGTATGTAATATCTAATGTCTAGCCTGAGTACATACTTCTTCTTCATTTGACTTCTACCTCTCAGCGCTGAGTTTCTTGAGTACACAATACATAATATTATACAATATTATGAAGACCTACTGTGACCATAACATGTGCCTAATCTACATAAATATTAGTCGTACAAATTTGAGCTAATACATTCAAAATATGTATATATAATATTTTATATTATCTGATTGTCTGTACAAATATATTATCCCCCCCTTAACTTGCAAAAATGTACATCTCAATGTGGTCCAAATACTATGCTGCTATTATGCATCTACTGTACAATACTGAATATCATTATATACTGTAATTCAGTTCTGTACCACAAAATTTTAATGGTACATATTTACAATTCTTAACACCATCATACCTTACAAACATATTAGGAGGAAGCACTGCCATGTATGGACCTGCTACACCATGCTGGACAAGCCAATCAAGATCTGACGTATTATGAATGAAATGCACTACACCTTTGTTTCCTGAAAAGTCAGCTAAAAACAGAAAAACAATCACACCTGAATCAAATTTTAAAGTGAGAATATTTACAAATCAGTGACATTCCGAAAAGCTGATTAATTTCTATTTCTATTTATGTCTTCAGCTTCTATTTTTTCAATTTTTACTTCCATGTTCCATAAGGAAATGGAAGTATGGTCATGGTGAAAAAAATCGTGTTCGAGATAATAGCAGATTCTGATTGTACTACCCTCAAAACATGAAAAAAGTCATTTTTCGAGGGGTGTCTGTGTGTGTCTGTCTATAGAATTTTTTCTATGGCAAACGATAACTGCCGCAAATTCAAACAGAATAAAATAATTTTTTGCATACAGTTCTGAATTGTAGAGGACTCGAGGCTTATTGATTTTGGTGAAGATCGGTTAAGGGGAAGGGGTAGTTTACCTGCAACCTTTTACGTTTTAACAAGAGTAAAGTGCTTAATTTTGATAAATAAAGTATCCTTAAAAGAAGGTCATAATAATCCACTGTAGAAAGGTAGATGAAATATCTATAAATGAAAAGGGTAGTTGATGTATGAGTTTTATATGTGTACTACGTTATTGACAACAAAGAAGTAGTTTCTATGGAAACATTTTATTTCACTTTGACTAAATTCTGTTTTTTTTTTTAGGAATTATCAATCCGAATTCAAGTAAATGTTGGAACTGTATGAGTACCCGCAATACATTTCGATGTTTTTAATATGCGATTGTATCGATATATTACGGTGTGGAAAAGAAGAAGTGTACTAATTGTAAATTGCCCTATTTCTTAATGTAAAACAAAAATACGTGTTGTTTTCATTTGGTAGTTAGGTAATAATGGTTTTGGGTTTTTAGTTTACTGCTAAAATAAATAAAAGCTGTGGTTGAGAAAACATAACATTAAAAGTGTAATACAATGCTTATAACAGAGTAACACTTAAAATAAAGAACCTAACGTTTTTAAGTTTACAAATTGGAAAAAACAACAGCAAATACAAAATGAAAAATACAAATATTTATGGTTAATGAAAAAACAAAAAACACTGTATTAAGGAATGACAACATATGCTCTACAAATTGTACATAATGGATGTTTTTTTTTGTTAGTCACAAAACGAGTACTTGTCGGAAAACGAATTTTACCAAAAAAACGAGTTCTGCCACAAAAAAGTGACATGCAGGCCTATGATAATAGGCAAGGGGTTGACCCTTGGGCCACTCCCGCCTTACTTCGAATTGGGTTTTTCGTGGTTTCAGAAAAAAAAATAGTTTTACATTACACACGTATTGGTTTCCATGTATAATTTCAGTTTTCATGTTAACCTAAAATAATCAATTTTTGGTGTCACAGCCACGACCTGGTGATAAATTACTACTACAGTCATTTACCATTAAAAAATTACAAACGAATTGTCAATTGCAATCACCAGCCAACTATTTTGCAACATACAAAATTTAAATTTGTATAATTCTTTCACTACATAAAATTATGTGCGATATTCACTACATATCTAAGACCAAAAATCGCATTATCGAAATAACTGCGGGTACCCATAAAGGCAGTACCAAATGATTTTATATACAATCTGAGAGCATGGAAGTCATGTATGGTTCTCCATACCGATTTTTCAATTTATACATGACTTTGCAAGTAGAAATGCACAAAACTACAACAAAATGTATAAAATTTTATTTCACAAATAAAAAGAAACCAAATTTGATGTAAGTAAACATGTGGTTAGCAGAAAATTAATTCACTTAGAACAAGAGTCAGAAGTTTCTAACAATACCATAGTATACACAAATTAGAAATTGTATTTCCTTAAAGCATGTGGAAAATACATTTGAAACTTACAGAAATTAGACTTACATAAAGATGAAATCGCCAAATCAGTTTGAACAATGTTTTCAACCTCAAAAAAAACTACATCACACAATTTAGCATTCAAGTATTGTGACGTTTTTCTTTCATATTTAAATAAATATAAATGTATTTGTAAGAGGAAATATCAAATAACCTATCTTCGGGTCTGTTTACATTACTTGTATGAAGCACGTATGTCACGCACACCATAATTATGGTACTTACCATAGTTTGAGCATCCGGTTACTTCAATCTTGTTGTTTTTATTTTTATTTTATTCTTACCTAGGGTCCAAGGATTCGACTCAGCGAGATTGCTGACAGAGATAGGCGCAGAAATGAGAATACGTTTATTTGAAACAGTGACCATTAATATCAATTTATTCAGTAATTTAGTTAAGCGTGTACACCGGATAAAGATTCAATATGGCGGCCATTTCTTATATTGGCTCTTTCGTCATAAAACTCCTTTATGTTTTATTAAATATTAATTCATCAAATTCTATCTACTGAGTGTGAAGCAGCTTCATAATTAATTGACTCTTATTATATTTACTTATCGCTAACGCAAACCAACCCCCATTCAGAAGTCGACATTTAACTTTCACACACTGCTCTCTCTCTCTCACAGCCATACATACAATTTTCAATTTACTTTTAATTGTGTACACATAATAACGGCAATTTTGATTAAAAGAGCTCTTTAAATAAAACTCTGGTTTGGCACTTCCCTTGTTAAGTGGACTGGAAGTTCTGGCAGCGGGTCACATGTTGATTCCAAAAACGGAGTGGTTACATCTTTCTGAATACACTGATTCTACATATACTTTTGAAAACTATTACTTCACACTGTCTAGACTTTTCTGTAGTTGACACTGATTTACATTTTGATTACATTGTTAATTCGTTAAGCACTTAAACTGACGATTTCAGGCCAGCACAATTTGTTAACGTGTTGTCGCCATGATGAATTTCTGCAGACTGGGTAGACGTAATTGTTATGTCTAGCTCTCGTCTGTCCTTTACACTGAATTTACATGATGGTTATAATTACTTGTTAACACTATTTCCTTGTGATTACATTTTGTTAATACAAATAAAACACTTTAGCTGACTATTTTATGCCAGCACAATTCTAACGTGTTACTGCCATGGTGATGTTCTGGAGACTGGGGAGAATACTATGCAAATTTTACGTATGTGTGTGTGAGTAAACGTCATCGTTCTTTGTCTTTTGTTACATAATCGCCTTGTTAGTTACGTATTTTAATCACGTCATTGTGGTTTTAATGACGTTTGGCGTTGTCGACCAATGAAACGGGAGCAAGTAGCGCCGTTATTATTGGATGTGACCATTTCAAGTGTCTTTATCTGCACGTACACTGCTGTCCTTGAAATTACTTTGTGTCTCGGAACTGCGTCGTTGTAGGCAAAAACCAAGGGAAATTGTATTACCCATAGAAATGACTTTAAAAACATCAAAATACCATAATTTACTACCTTGCATACCATACTTTTTATATCAGACTTTTTGTACTGTCACAAAACCCCCTCAATGAAAGGTTTTGTGTCGAGACACAAAAACTTTCATTGACTCATTCACACCTCTCTAAAAGGATCAGCTCAGATAGGGAACCACAACCCCCTGTAGTGTTACAAAAAAAATTTCAATCACTTACCCTTGGTCCAATGATGAGGTTCGCACCTTCTGACCTTACTGGACTTCTCCAGAGAGATCCCTACACCATAAGGCCATGAGGCACTTTACGCTCCTGTTCTGACGCACCGGCCAGCTCAGGACCGTGGTCACCACGCCATAAAACTCTGAAACATCCAATACAAAATTTTAAAATAGTGGCCTTCTCTATATCCATATCCATAACTGATATGTTTCCTCTTAGTACGTTGGTTTGCGTTTTGGAGCATTGGTTTGCCTAATTCTACAAGTTTCAACAATGTATACCACGAATTAAGATAGAAAATTACTTCTCTTTTAACAATCCGGTATCTAGTACACCCTCCTGACTCCTGTCAATTATATTCACTCTCTTTATTACATGAAAACAATCGCTCTTAACCTAGACAAACAATGTATTTTACTGCTTTAGCAACAACCATTAACCCTAATATTTTACTTCATATAATCTTACAATATCTATATACCATGGCAAACAACTTTAAAGCTTTATAATTTCTTTACGACCTTTTCTTATGTTTAACTTTCTTTATAACAGAATCATTTCTAGAGAATGGACAATCTTCACAAAATTTAATATTATAATCATTACTATCCTGGTAGTAACCTCCTATCCACATACTATTGTTGACATAATAAAACACAATAAAACATTGTACATCATAAACATTAAACACTAACATTGAACAGTTCACATTACTTAATTCATATTTACCTAACTTGTAGAAAAATTTTATGACATTTTTTATTATCAACTTTCGATTAACTTTTATCATTTAACATTCATTTAGATTCTATACGAAAAATTTCACATTTATCATCTACCTTTCCAGTTACCTTACCTTTCAGTTACATCACCTTCCTACCATGAATTTTCCTTTTCCAACCCTTTTTTCCTTACTAGTTTGAGTGACTCTCCATTATTCACTATTCTCTATATCTTATTTTGGCATTTGTCAACCTAACCTTACTACCCCTCTTTTCTCTACTAACAACCGCTTCTAACCATTAACATAATATGACACCAATATCTCAATAATAACCCCCTTCACAAATCCCATTTAAAACCTCTGGCACCGCTCATTTTTGTACTAGTATGTGTGTACCCGAACTCTAACCAACTCATTCCCTTATTGGTTCCTGACCCTTTCAGGTAACCCTTTCCGGCGCTAATCGGTCCCTTCCTGTCTCAACATCTCTCGTTGCAGACTCCTACACCAATACCCTTATTACAAAATATCACCATCAACAACAAATATAATTACCACTCACATTACTCAACTCTACTTATAATCACTAACCACTGTGTCCCTAACATATCTAACACCTCTTTATATATTATCAACATCTCAACACTTTATTTTCCCTAACTCCCATTAACTCTGTTCAACTAACTCCACTGCCCTTATTTTTATAATTATCACCCAAACTCTTTACAACATTTCACCTTAATACACCACTAGAAAATTCATCACTTATCTACTAACAACAATACCTCTCAATACCCAAATCTATAACATGCTTAATCATTTACTAACCCTTTAGAATCTAAATCTCATAATATCCTTTAAAATCATTATTAACTTCCTTCAATTATTTAAAATTCTACAATACATGTTTACATAAAAAATACACAAAATACACAACAGCAAAATTACACAAATACCTTGACATTAATATACACAAAAATATACAATCCACATAATCATTAAATCATTTACCCTAAATCAATCATAATCAGTCCATCCTGAAAAACACTGTTCACTAATTAAATGTTCATAACACAATAAAATATTTAGCCTCCATCGTCAAATAAGAATCGAATCTTAAAACTATATACATGGTTTAATATTGAATGTCTTATATTATTACAATCAATATACCTACTATTCAAATTTCTATAATTTTCCACAATCTCATATAACTCATGATTGGGAATGGTCATGTCGCCTTTGGTATAGTCTGTTACAGCCAGGTATTTTGTAAAGTTATCTTTCTCATTATCTCCTACTCCTAACCTTTCCATCAACTCTTCATAATCTCTACATATCTTAAAAATTTCTACTTCTCTGTTTCTCTCAATATATCTCTCACTATTAAAATATCTCTCATAATACCTCTCCCAACAACACTTCTCTCTCTCAATATATCTCTCTTTACACCCTCTCTTTAAACCTTCAAAACACACTATCATTCCATCATTATTATATTCTATTCCCCATAAAACCTCATTATTACTACTCCTGTTTACACAATCATTCTCTAACATCATACTTTTATTTATATTATCATAATTTTCTACCCCACTTACCTTGTCTTTGTTTCTATCTAATTTGTCTATTTTGTCAATACTACAATTTTGTCTTTGTATTTCATTTTTTAATTCTTCAAATTTTACATTAAATTATCTTGGATTCCTCTAATTTCGCTTTTTTGTTCATTAAAAAGCATTTGCATCATTTTCATAATTTCGTTATTTTCAGCCCTGTTATTTGGGACTGGTGTTGAGTGAACAACTCCTTCACTCATTACTATTGATTCTGTCATACTTATTTGACTGTTACTCGTACTGTCAGTTATGCTTAATAAAGAAATATTTTCTTTATTTTCTGCCATTATAAAAAATGTTAATGGTTTGTCACTTTATATTAGTGTTACCACCTAACCTACAACCGTACTCTCAGTTTCAACGCCCACTCTGCCATCATTCAGGCTTATTATACAAAATACATTAATATATTTTATATAGTCACCAGTTCGGGCAGCCATTTGTGACGTTTTTCTTTCATATTTAAATAAATATAAATGTATTTGTAAGAGGAAATATCAAATAACCTATCTTCGGGTCTGTTTACATTACTTGTATGAAGCACGTATGTCACGCGCACCATAATTATGGTACTTACCATAGTTTGAGCATCCGGTTACTTCAATCTTGTTGTTTTTATTTTTATTTTATTCTTACCTAGGGTCCAAGGATTCGACTCAGCGAGATTGCTGACAGAGATAGGCGCAGAAATGAGAATACGTTTATTTGAAACAGTGACCATTAATATCAATTTATTCAGTAATTTAGTTAAGCGTGTACACCGGATAAAGATTCAATATGGCAGCCATTTCTTATATTGGCTCTTTCGTCATAAAACTCCTTTATGTTTTATTAAATATTAATTCATCAAATTCTATCTACTGAGTGTGAAGCAGCTTCATAATTAATTGACTCTTATTATATTTACTTATCGCTAACGCAAACCAACCCCCATTCAGAAGTCGACATTTAACTTTCACACACTGCTCTCTCTCTCACAGCCATACATACAATTTTCAATTTACTTTTAATTGTGTACACATAATAACGGCAATTTTGATTAAAAGAGCTCTTTAAATAAAACTTTGGTTTGGCACTTCCCTTGTTAAGTGGACTGGAAGTTCTGGCAGCGGGTCACATGTTGATTCCAAAAACGGAGTGGTTACATCTTTCTGAATACACTGATTCTACATATACTTTTGAAAACTATTACTTCACACTGTCTAGACTTTTCTGTAGTTGACACTGATTTACATTTTGATTACATTGTTAATTCTTTAAGCACTTAAACTGACGATTTCAGGCCAGCACAATTTGTTAACGTGTTGTCGCCATGATGAATTTCTGCAGACTGGGTAGACGTAATTGTTATGTCTAGCTCTCGTCTGTCCTTTACACTGAATTTACATGATGGTTATAATTACTTGTTAACACTATTTCCTTGTGATTACATTTTGTTAATACAAATAAAACACTTTAGCTGACTATTTTATGCCAGCACAATTCTAACGTGTTACTGCCATGGTGATGTTCTGGAGACTGGGGAGAATACTATGCAAATTTTACGTATGTGTGTGTGAGTAAACGTCATCGTTCTTTGTCTTTTGTTACATAATCGCCTTGTTAGTTACGTATTTTAATCACGTCATTGTGGTTTTAATGACGTTTGGCGTTGTCGACCAATGAAACGGGAGCAAGTAGCGCCGTTATTATTGGATGTAACCATTTCAAGTGTCTTTATCTGCACGTACACTGCTGTCCTTGAAGTTATTTTGTGTCTCGGAACTGCGTCGTTGTAGGCAAAAACCAAGGGAAATTGTATTACCCATAGAAATGACTTTAAAAACATCAAAATACCATAATTTACTACCTTGCATACCATACTTTTTATATCAGACTTTTTGTACTGTCACAAAACCCCCTCAATGAAAGGTTTTGTGTCGAGACACAAAAACTTTCATTGACTCATTCACACCTCTCTAAAAGGATCAGCTCAGATAGGGAACCACAACCCCCTGTAGTGTTACAAAAAAAATTTCAATCACTTACCCTTGGTCCAATGATGAGGTTCGCACCTTCTGACCTTACTGGACTTCTCCAGAGAGATCCCTACACCATAAGGCCACGAGGCACTTTACGCTCCTGTTCTGACGCACCGGCCAGCTCAGGACCGCGGTCACCACGCCATAAAACTCTGAAACATCCAATACAAAATTTTAAAATAGTGGCCTTCTCTATATCCATATCCATAACTGATATGTTTCCTCTTAGTACGTTGGTTTGCGTTTTGGAGCATTGGTTTGCCTAATTCTACAAGTTTCAACAATGTATACCACGAATTAAGATAGAAAATTACTTCTCTTTTAACAATCCGGTATCTAGTACACCCTCCTGACTCCTGTCAATTATATTCACTCTCTTTATTACATGAAAACAATCGCTCTTAACCTAGACAAACAATGTATTTTACTGCTTTAGCAACAACCATTAACCCTAATATTTTACTTCATATAATCTTACAATATCTATATACCATGGCAAACAACTTTAAAGCTTTATAATTTCTTTACGACCTTTTCTTATGTTTAACTTTCTTTATAACAGAATCATTTCTAGAGAATGGACAATCTTCACAAAATTTAATATTATAATCATTACTATCCTGGTAGTAACCTCCTATCCACATACTATTGTTGACATAATAAAACACAATAAAACATTGTACATCATAAACATTAAACACTAACATTGAACAGTTCACATTACTTAATTCATATTTACCTAACTTGTAGAAAAATTTTATGACATTTTTTATTATCAACTTTCGATTAACTTTTATCATTTAACATTCATTTAGATTCTATACGAAAAATTTCACATTTATCATCTACCTTTCCAGTTACCTTACCTTTCAGTTACATCACCTTCCTACCATGAATTTTCCTTTTCCAACCCTTTTTTCCTTACTAGTTTGAGTGACTCTCCATTATTCACTATTCTCTATATCTTATTTTGGCATTTGTCAACCTAACCTTACTACCCCTCTTTTCTCTACTAACAACCGCTTCTAACCATTAACATAATATGACACCAATATCTCAATAATAACCCCCTTCACAAATCCCATTTAAAACCTCTGGCACCGCTCATTTTTGTACTAGTATGTGTGTACCCGAACTCTAACCAACTCATTCCCTTATTGGTTCCTGACCCTTTCAGATAACCCTTTCTGGCGCTAATCGGTCCCTTCCTGTCTCAACATCTCTCGTTGCAGACTCCTACACCAATACCCTTATTACAAAATATCACCATCAACAACAAATATAATTACCACTCACATTACTCAACTCTACTTATAATCACTAACCACTGTGTCCCTAACATATCTAACACCTCTTTATATATTATCAACATCTCAACACTTTATTTTCCCTAACTCCCATTAACTCTGTTCAACTAACTCCACTGCCCTTATTTTTATAATTATCACCCAAACTCTTTACAACATTTCACCTTAATACACCACTAGAAAATTCATCGCTTATCTACTAACAACAATACCTCTCAATACCCAAATCTATAACATGCTTAATCATTTACTAACCCTTTAGAATCTAAATCTCATAATATCCTTTAAAATCATTATTAACTTCCTTCAATTATTTAAAATTCTACAATACATGTTTACATAAAAAATACACAAAATACACAACAGCAAAATTACACAAATACCTTGACATTAATATACACAAAAATATACAATCCACATAATCATTAAATCATTTACCCTAAATCAATCATAATCAGTCCATCCTGAAAAACACTGTTCACTAATTAAATGTTCATAACACAATAAAATATTTAGCCTCCATCGTCAAATAAGAATCGAATCTTAAAACTATATACATGGTTTAATATTGAATGTCTTATATTATTACAATCAATATACCTACTATTCAAATTTCTATAATTTTCCACAATCTCATATAACTCATGATTGGGTATGGTCATGTCGCCTTTGGTATAGTCTGTTACAGCCAGGTATTTTGTAAAGTTATCTTTCTCATTATCTCCTACTCCTAACCTTTCCATCAACTCTTCATAATCTCTACATATCTTAAAAATTTCTACTTCTCTGTTTCTCTCAATATAGCTCTCACTATTAAAATATCTCTCATAATACCTCTCCCAACAACACTTCTCTCTCTCAATATATCTCTCTTTACACCCTCTCTTTAAACCTTCAAAACACACTATCATTCCATCATTATTATATTCTATTCCCCATAAAACCTCATTATTACTACTCCTGTTTACACAATCATTCTCTAACGTCATACTTTTATTTATATTATCATAATTTTCTACCCCACTTACCTTGTCTTTGTTTCTATCTAATTTGTCTATTTTGTCAATACTACAATTTTGTCTTTGTATTTCATTTTTTTAATTCTTCAAATTTTACATTAAATTATCTTGGATTCCTCTAATTTCGCTTTTTTGTTCATTAAAAAGCATTTGCATCATTTTCATAATTTCGTTATTTTCAGCCCTGTTATTTGGGACTGGTGTTGAGTGAACAACTCCTTCACTCATTACTATTGATTCTGTCATACTTATTTGACTGTTACTCGTACTGTCAGTTATGCTTAATAAAGAAATATTTTCTTTATTTTCTGCCATTATAAAAAATGTTAATGGTTTGTCACTTTATATTAGTGTTACCACCTAACCTACAACCGTACTCTCAGTTTCAACGCCCACTCTGCCATCATTCAGGCTTATTATACAAAATACATTAATATATTTTATATAGTCACCAGTTCGGGCAGCCATTTGTGACGTTTTTCTTTCATATTTAAATAAATATAAATGTATTTGTAAGAGGAAATATCAAATAACCTATCTTCGGGTCTGTTTACATTACTTGTATGAAGCACGTATGTCACGCGCACCATAATTATGGTACTTACCATAGTTTGAGCATCCGGTTACTTCAATCTTGTTGTTTTTATTTTTATTTTATTCTTACCTAGGGTCCAAGGATTCGACTCAGCGAGATTGCTGACAGAGATAGGCGCAGAAATGAGAATACGTTTATTTGAAACAGTGACCATTAATATCAATTTATTCAGTAATTTAGTTAAGCGTGTACACCGGATAAAGATTCAATATGGCAGCCATTTCTTATATTGGCTCTTTCGTCATAAAACTCCTTTATGTTTTATTAAATATTAATTCATCAAATTCTATCTACTGAGTGTGAAGCAGCTTCATAATTAATTGACTCTTATTATATTTACTTATCGCTAACGCAAACCAACCCCCATTCAGAAGTCGACATTTAACTTTCACACACTGCTCTCTCTCTCACAGCCATACATACAATTTTCAATTTACTTTTAATTGTGTACACATAATAACGGCAATTTTGATTAAAAGAGCTCTTTAAATAAAACTTTGGTTTGGCACTTCCCTTGTTAAGTGGACTGGAAGTTCTGGCAGCGGGTCACATGTTGATTCCAAAAACGGAGTGGTTACATCTTTCTGAATACACTGATTCTACATATACTTTTGAAAACTATTACTTCACACTGTCTAGACTTTTCTGTAGTTGACACTGATTTACATTTTGATTACATTGTTAATTCTTTAAGCACTTAAACTGACGATTTCAGGCCAGCACAATTTGTTAACGTGTTGTCGCCATGATGAATTTCTGCAGACTGGGTAGACGTAATTGTTATGTCTAGCTCTCGTCTGTCCTTTACACTGAATTTACATGATGGTTATAATTACTTGTTAATACTATTTCCTTGTGATTACATTTTGTTAATACAAATAAAACTTACATTTTGTTAATACAAATAAAACACTTTAGCTGACTATTTTATGCCAGCACAATTCTAACGTGTTACTGCCATGGTGATGTTCTGGAGACTGGGGAGAATACTATGCAAATTTTACGTATGTGTGTGTGAGTAAACGTCATCGTTCTTTGTCTTTTGTTACATAATCGCCTTGTTAGTTACGTATTTTAATCACGTCATTGTGGTTTTAATGACGTTTGGCGTTGTCGGCCAATGAAACGGGAGCAAGTAGCGCCGTTATTATTGGTTGTAACCATTTCAAGTGTCTTTATCTGCACGTACACTGCTGTCCTTGAAATTATTTTGTGTCTCGGAACTGCGTCGTTGTAGGCAAAAACCAAGGGAAATTGTATTACCCATAGAAATGACTTTAAAAACATCAAAATACCATAATTTACTACCTTGCATACCATACTTTTTATATCAGACTTTTTGTACTGTCACAGTATTTCACTACCTACAATGAATATTTTACATTCAGGATACGTTTGTTTATTTAGACAATGAAAACCAAAATTCTTCAGCTATTTAAATTACAATAGTTATATACTTATCAAATATAAAAATTCTGCAAATATAAAACTCCACAATTTTACTCTATAGGTCTATCACAGATACAAAGAAATATTACTCCCATCACTACAGACGCAGTCAGGCTCATTACTACAGTACAGTTGTTACTCATTTCTACACTGGCCGCAGCATACATATGATAAACACTGGTACACAAAACATGCATATGGTAGTCATATACAACAGACTTCTTGAAATAATGAGTATGAAATAATCGTTCACATTTCCACACAGAGCATGCAGCAAATTCTTCAGAAATCCTTACATTTGTATTTATCATTTGAAAAAACTAACAGCAGAATATAACCTCAAAATTTATGTACAGCATAATTTTTGCAGAAGAAAACAACATTCTTTATATGTGTTGTGATAAAAATTAGAATTTCTTAATTTTGCGAGCTATAGGCCTACGTTTTCAGTTTACAAAACTTTTTCTCACGTTGATACCACTCTCCATGATGTATGTGTCAATTTTTGGTAATGCTTAGTTTGCGTTTAACAAGTAAACACTGATGACACGTTTTAGCATGTTCAACAATTTTTGTATTCTCGAAATGACGGAATAAAAAATTTGCACTAAATTCTGTGTTAAAAATAATGTCAATTGCAGTGAAGTAGTGCAAATGTTGAGAAAGACTTTCGGTGAGAATGCTATCCAAACCAAGAGTTTATAATTGGTACAAACATATCCATAAGGGCCATGGAGAAATTGAAGATGAGAAGGGAACTGATCATCTACCACATCAACCACTGAAGAAAAAGTGGATAAAGTTAAAGATACGCTCAGTAAGCATCAAATCACCTTAAGACAAAATACTGAGGAAGTTGGTATACTGTATGGGTCATGTGAAACAATTTTTACTAATGTTTGGGGCATGAATCCAAGTAGCAGCTAAATTTGTTTCAAAATTGTTAAATTTTCAGCAAAAGCAGCATCGCAAAAACATCACTGAGCAAATACTGGCTGAAGTGCTGATGGCCCAGATTTATTCCAACATATCATAACAGGTAACGAAACATGGGTGTATGGCTATGACACTGCAACCAAAGCTCAACTGTCCCAATGGAAGCTTCCTGAAGAGGCAAGTCGAAAAAAAGCAAACCAAGTGAGATCGAATGTGAAGGTTCTCCTTACTGTTTTCTTTTATTACAATAGCCTAGTCTATTATGAATTCTTACCATCAAGCCATACTGTCAGCAAAGAGTGTTATCTTGAAGTCTTACATTGGTTGCAGGAGGTAATCCGGAACAAACAACCAAAACTGTGGGCAAACAATTCTTGTATTTTTGCACCATGATAATGCACCAGCTCACACTTCACTTCTAATGCAAATGTTTTTGGCAAAAAATAACACCATTGTAATTCTGCAGCCATTCTGTTTACCAGATATGGCCCCATGCGACTGCTTCTTGTTCCCAAAACAAAGACCACAATGAAACGACAACTTTTTATAATCATAAGCAGATAAAGGCAAGATCGCTGAGTTAACTGAAGGCTATACCAAAACAAGAGTTTCACAAATGTTTCATGGACTTGAAAGAATGTTAGCATCAGTGCACTGTATCTGATGGGGATTACTTTGAAGGTGGACAATATTAATTTTGAAGAAAAAATAAATAATTTTATGTCTAAACAAAAATTCTCATTATTTTTTATCACATCTGATAAATCATGGTAGGACTACTGTATTAATAAAATTATTGTTTCTAAGTATTTTGCAATAACAAATTACTAAATAGATAAAAATAAGAAAATAATGGTGAATATTTGTGTTATTAATTTCTATAACCTATTCTTCATCTGAATCTTCACTTGTGCTTCAATTTGACTTTTCTCCCACAGAAATAATTATTTTATACATCTCTATATCTATATCTACACCCCAATTTGTTCTTCAGTATTTCTTGTATGTGAACAACACTTTTCCTCTTTTTTCTGCTGGGGAAACTTTTCAAATAATTTTTCATAGAAAATAAAGAAATTTTACTATAGTCACGTGCAAGTTCTCCTTTGATATTTGTCATTATGAGTTCTATATGATTTAAGTTGGGCATGTAAGATGGGAGATAAAGAAATCAAATGTGGCCTAATAAAATAATTATTATTTAAATACAATAAATGTTTTTGCAGTATCTGATAAAATAAAGAATCTACAGGTACACTTTGAACACCTCGGTCTAGTTTTGGAAGGACTCAAGATTCATGGTCTAATTGGCAACTGAAGAAATGTTATTTTTTGTTACCAAAGGTGGAATATTTACGACATATCTTAACACCTGAGAATCTGGGAAGGCAGCCACAGAAGGAGAAGGCTATTGAAGAAATGGAGAGATCCTGTAGTAAATGCCAAATTTATCAGTTCCTTGGACTTTGTGGGCGGTATAGCAGGTTTGTACCACATTTCGAGACAAAAGCAGCTCCTCTAACAGACCTGTTGAATAAGAAACATTCTTTCAAATGGAGTGATAAGGAGGAAGGAACCTTCCATAAGATCAAGGAAGCAATCTACAGTGCTCCTCGACTTGCCAACCTGAATTGCAAGCAGAAGATCTGTCTGCAAACTGATGTCAGTGATATGTGATTAGGGGGAGTATTATTCTAAGAAAAGGAGGATGGAGGAAGAGACATAGTGGAATATACCAGTAGAAACTGTTCCCACCAGGAAGACAATATTGCACAGCAGAGAAGGAGGCGTTAGCATTGGTAAGGGAAGGGAGATGGCCGTACCAGCTTTGGGAAGTCTTTCCACTTGACTTGATGGGCCCATACCCCAGAACATCATGAGTAAAGATGGGAAACTTAGTGATCACAGACCTATTCAGCGATGGGTGGAGGCTTTTCCCATTCCAGAAGCCACGACTGAACGGATCCTGACTACATTAAGAACCAAAGTCTTCAGTTGCTATGGGTATCCACGATGTCTGTTGACTGACAATGGCTGTCTATTCATTTCCCATCAATGGAGCAAGCAATAGCAACATGAGGCATTGAACATTGGTCAGCTCCCATCTACAATCCAAGAGCAAACCCAACAGAGCGGCAAAATCAAGAGCTGAAGAGAATGTTGAGAAACCACCTGGTGGACAAGGAGCATAAAACCTGGGACCAATATCTTCCCCAGTCACTTTTCGATTTACACCAGAGAGTCAGCAGAATTAGAGGCTATTCACCAGCTGAACGGTTTTTGGGTCAACAATTATACAGAACCAGTGATTGGGGATCAGCCAACCTACAGAAGGTCATGCAAATCCAAAAGCATGGCTGAAAAGTCATTAACCCTGTGGTTGATACAAAATGAGATGAGGAGAAGATATTAAATCCAGGGGACTTAGTGTAGCGAAAGAATCACACTTTAAGCAACAAGGCAGATGGATAATATGCAGGGTTAGCACTACAAAATGGGTAGGGCCATTTGAGGTAGATCAGCACCTGGGAAATGTGTCCACTATTTATGTACAATTTGTGTATATTAATGCACACTATTTATAGAATACACTAAAATGTTCTTAACAATAGTACTATACATTTATAGACAAACATAGTTTTTTCTAGCATATTCTTGAATATGCACCGGGAATTGCCTAGATATTTCTAGTAGTCAAATGATGCATGTTCACCAACTATATATAAGACCATAGAGACAGGGAGTGAATCAGTCTTTATTTGAGAGTTCGGTTAAGTCTGTTATAGAATTACTGTATGTGTTTGATACACATTTGTAGATCAATATTACATTTGTGTTGTTGTTTGTATAAATTATGATTGTGTCAATAATTGATATCAATGTTTTGAACTGAAATTTGTATTTTTTTTTTTTGTAAAAATTATTTGTGATAATGATAAATAAACAAGGTGATGACAGTGATAGAGGTGTTCTTATTTTGATTGTTGCCTAGAAGACGACAAATTTTGCTAAAAATTTAAAATAATTTAGAGTAAAAAAAAAAACATTCAACCAGTTATTTTAGGTGAAGCAGCACATCACCTGCGTCATCTGATGAGCCACCACTGGGCAGAAGACACAACCAACATATTTGCAAAAGACTGTGTAAAAAAACATTTGCAGTCAGGAGTTTTATGAGATAAGAGGAGAATCCTGCGCCTTCCAGTGAAGGTGTGTAAAAGAAGCTATGAAGAGTATCTTTTAAGAGATTTCTATACTGATTTAATGCAGTCATGACATTGTCATTAATCTTGTTTGAGTGTTTAAAAACATTCAGCTAAGTAACACGATTATATAATTTCATTCACGCAGAGACAAACAAATTGTGATACTTACATGAACAACCAAGCTGATGAGTTCCATTAAGAAAACGATAACACGCTACTGCACTGTCAAATGTTTCATACATCATATGATGGATATTCTTCCTCTGGCATTGCACTAAAACAAAATGGCACAGTATTAGAATATATAAAAATTATAAAACATTACAATATATACACACATTTCAACTGGAAACTGGCTTCTCTTAAACTTTACAATTCTCTGACTTGTTACACCTATATAAGTTTTAAACTGTTTTAAATAATTCCAGAGTATACAACGCACATTTTTCAGTGTTATGTTTGTACAATTTTACAATTAAGTCATTTGCTCCCATACTAAAAATATAAAATAAACTAATGTACGTTAAAACTACATGTAAAATTAAATGTAAACTAAAAATGTAAAAAGTATTTAACACTTAGTTTTAAATAATAAATGAAAAATCGCACCAGACAAAATAGCATCATGATTTTATTTGTTGTATAATTATATATAATATAATACCACTATGTGGCGAAAACAATAACATGCAGAAACGTTTTCAGAGAGCTAATGCTTCATAACCAGGTACAAACAATACATTAGTCCGGTTCTGTTTCACATCAGTTTCTTCAATAATGAAGTTCAAGGTCTGCAAGTGACTAGCCCATAGCAGCCAGTCTTCCCTCTCAGTACAGGCATATTTTGTTACAGTTTCCCTCTTTAATTTGAACAATTTTTATTCCACATACCTCTCTAACATTTCCCAAAGGATTTTGGATACTTTCAGGTCCCAGGTTCTACCAGAACACCTCCCTCTACAGTGGGAAGATATATATATATATATATATATATGTATATGCTTATCCACTCACTTTTCACATATATAAGAACTTGACCACATTTTAGAAATAATCCCGTTTACAGTATGGTACAGACTTGAGTTATTAATGTGTGTGACAATGATTTTATAATAAATAAATTTAAATGTGTAGGTACCATATGTACCATTAAAAGGAGAGTTCCATTAAAGTATAAGTTAGCTTTACCCCTCAAAATAATACACTTCAGAAACCGTATCTTAAAGTTAACTTGTTTAAGTTCACATTACTTGTGTGTGTGTGTGTGTGTGTGTGTGTGTGTGTGTGTGTGTGTGTGTGTGTGTGTGTGTGTGTGTGTGTGTGCATGTTTTTTAACTCTTTAAAGTAATGATTGCCATTATATCTGTCACCCCACAAGACTCATGCAAGGTAAATAGATATAGAACGTTTGTTTATTGGTTTTGTTCTTCTCTCAAATGAAAAAATCAATAAGGAAAATTTTATATGGTTTTCAAAACATGTAGCTACAGTATGTTTTTCTTTTTTTAATAATTCCCTATTCTTTGTAGACATTTCATCATGTGTTAATATTAAAAATAATATACCGATAGAGAACAATGAACGACATACACATAAAAAATAAATAGTTGTCCTCTAATAACTCTGACATTTTCTACATTTTAACTCTGTACATATAATGTAATTTTTTAGTTACCAAAAATTTTGATAGCTTGTTATATGGAAATAAAAACAACACAATCACTGAAAGTTAATAAATGTCCAGGTCATTTTTACATGGTATACAGTGGGAATCTCTGTTTAACAGCCACAATTTAATTGTCTACTGATTACGTAGCACACAAGAAAAATTGTCTATTGATTACACAGCACACAAGAAAAATTGTCTTATTTTCACTTCGCCTATTAGCTACTGATGGTAGACAATGCTTACATGTAGTAGATTTTAACTCTTAGGCCTAAGTGTAGGAAATATACCACTCACAGCTTTCTACAAATCTACACTACAATAAATTAACTTTGTTTTTCGTACCATATGTACTCAACGCAGTGATTAATGTAAAATATTTCTTACTTTTCTTGCACGATCATTACTGTTCCATACACATGCCGTGCATGGAAAATCTCAACTTGAGGAAAATGAAATTTTTGTTTTTAGCAAATTGTTAAATGTACAAGTACAGAATAATTGCACAACATATAAAAAAAATACCAAAATTACTGATTTCAAAAATTTGAACTAAAAATAAAACATAGGCTACACTAATTTTAATTAACATCTCTATATTACTTTCATATTCCTAACCTCAAGAAGTATTTCATTGTTAAGGTTATGTTGACAACATATTAACAAACAGTAGGTTCAAAGAACATGATATCATTTTAAGATATATTACATATGTTTGTTGTAAATATCCTATTTGTTTCTAATCTGATACGATACTAACCTGGAGTGACAGTTATAAACAAATACAAATTTATAACGAAAACAACAGCAGTATACATTTTCTCAGCAGGTAAGAAAGAGACGATCAGACGATGATTCAATATTCAATACTACTGTAGTATCGATAGTGCAATCGATAGTACTTAGTATAGACATCGCTATGGTATAGATAAAATATCGGTATGGAGAACAATACATGACTTCCATGTCCTAAGACTTATATTTAAAATCATTTTCGAAATGAAATATTTCCATAGAAACTACATCTTTCTACTTATTGCTTCAGCCTTAACCACAGTACTGTGGTCACTAACGTATACTACCTCACGTTATCGCACTCGATTTTCACTGATGATGGAAAACGATGGCACTGACTGACGAAACGTCTGGTTTTGCAGAAAACATTGGACTACGACCAGACAGCCTGGGAAGGAATTTTAACAACAAAATACTTCTTTGTTGCCGATAACGTAGTACACAAATAAATAAAAATTATCCCCTCCCCTTAAACTATAATTTTCATTTATAGAAAATTACCCCCACCCCATTCAACTAGCTTCGTCATTTATAGATATTTCATCTACGTTTCTACAGTGGATTATTCTGATCTTCTTGTCAGGATACTTTATCAAAATTAAGTACTTTACTCTTGTTAAAACATAAAACGTTGCAGGTAAACTACCCTTTCCCCGTAACCGATCTTCACCAAAATCAATAGGCCTTGAGTCTTCTACAACTAAGGCACATATGTAAAAAATTATTTGATTCTGTTTGAACTTACGGCAGTTATCGTTCGTCATAGAAAAAATTACCCTTGTTAAAACATAAAACGTTGCTGGTAAACTACTCCTTTCTCTTAACCGATCTTCACCAAAACCAAAAGACCTTGAGTACTCTTCAATTCAGGGACGTATGCAAAACATTATTTGATTATATTTGACTTTACGGCAGTTATCGTTTGTTATAGAAAAAATTACCCTTGTTAAAACATAAAACGTTGCCGGTAAACTACCCCTTTCTCTTAACCGATCTTCACCAAAAACAACAGGTCTTGAGAACTCTACAATTCAGGGCTGTATCCAAAACATTATTTGATTCTGTTTAAATGTGCGGCTGTTATCGTTTGCCATAGAAAAGAATTACCCTTGTTAAAACATAAAAAGGTAAACTACCCCTTTCCCTTAACCGATCTTCACCAAAAACAATAATTCTTGAGAACTCTACAATTCAGGGCTGTATGCGAAAAATTATTTGATTTGGTTTGAATTTGCGGCTGTTATCGTTTGCCATAGAAAAAAAATCTACACACACACACACACTTTTCGAAAAATGACTTTTTTTCATGTTTTGAGGGTAGTACAATCAGAATCTGCAATTATCTCGAACACGATTTTATTCGCCATCACCATACTTCCATTTCCTTATGGAACACGGAAGTAAAAATTACAATTAGAAATCGTGTACATGTTCTTTAACTCTCACTTCTGAATTTAATTTTCTCAATACTGAGTACACTCTCATTTACTACGTATAATATGATAATATAGAAAACGCGTTTGATGTCTATTGAACTTATTAGTGTTAATATTTTTGCTTTTCTAAGAGCAACTACTTATTTGTCGCTGAAAAAAGGGAGTTAGTGTCTCAAAAACGTGAATTCGAATTAAATATATTTCGTTGAAATAATATTAGATACTTTATTCACTTCGCATGGTGTACAGTAGAACCCCGTTAATCCGAAATTTCGGATAATCCAAGCCTGAACAGGTTTTTGAAAAATAAAATTCAGACGAAACACAATAATATGAACAACTTTATTACAGCAAATCAAACGAAATTATTATAAACAGAATATTATATACGAAAACAGTTGTATACGGTAATTAACGATAGTTGTATTTACGACACAATTTAAATAGTATGTACAATAAACAATATTACATGAAAATAAACAATAAAGTACGAAAATTATTTTAAAAATAAGCCTACCTAGCCTTTTTTTAAAATAAAGTCGGGCAATTTCTGCTGGCAAAGTTTAAACACTCGGGACGATGCAGGAATATCTAGCCAGCGCTTGACATAAACATGACATCAGTTGGTGTAGCTTTGCTGTGCTGTTTGACGTATCGCAGTGCCACCTCCAATGCTGAAATGCATTCTGTATGTGAAACTGGTTCCGACTCGGGATCTGCCTCATCACTTTCTTCGGAGTCAGCTTCTGCTTGAACGTAAGCCACGATATCACTGTCTGAGTAGTCCTGGTGGCCTTTGTCAACATTAACGTCATTCTCATCACTTTGTTCACAACACGGTAGTTGCTTCACCATCGGAAGAACGGATTCTGTTTCACTTATGTCTCCGTTGACGTTCATTGATCAACGTCTATAACATCAGGCAATAAGTTTCTCCAGGATTTTATTATGGTCTCACCCTTTACACTGTCCCACTTTTCAGCAATCCAATAAATAAGATCTTTGATAGTAATTTCCTTTAATTTCTAAGATAAAGAACGATTTTCATAATCATCATCAATGAGCAACCGAAGAAGCGTTTTCCTGTATATGCATTTCATGTTGTGCAGCACGCCTTGCTCCATAGGCTGAAGTAATGGTGTTACATTTGGAGGAAGAAATACAGCCCTTATATTGCCACAGATTAATTCAGACTCATTGGGGTGTGATGGAGCATTGTCAATAATCAACAATGCTTCAACAGGCAGACCGCTTTTCTTGGAATAGATGTTTACTACAGGTACAAATTGTTGATGAAACCACTCCTTAAATAACTGTGCATTCATCCAAGATTTATTCTGATTTTTGTAGTAAACTGGAAGTGAATTCATACTGACATTTTTAAGTGTTCTCGGTTTAGCCGATTTTCCAACGACCATAAGTGGCATTTTATTTGTCCCTGTTACACTGCTTCACGCTAATACCGTTAAGCACTCTTTGCTTACTTTATATCCACCAACGCAGGCTTCATTTTGAGACACCAAACGTTTAGATGGAAGCGTTTTAAAATTTAAACCTGTCTCATCACAGTTGAATCGATCCTTTTAAAAAGGGCATAAGTCACGATTTCGGTCATTTTGACTTTTCCAATGTTCAATGTTCTTTAAAATTTAAAGAATTTGTTTGGTCTATCAATTTGTTACTTCCATGTTCCATAAGGAAATGGAAGTATGGCCATGGCGAAAAAAATCGTGTTCAAGATAATGGCTGATTCTGATTGTAGCCTACTACCCTCAAAACATGAAGAAAAGTCATTTTTCGAAAAGTGTGTGTGTGTGTGTGTGTGTGTGTCTGTCTGTCTATCTGTGTGTAGAATTTTTTCTATTGCAAACGATAACAGCCACAAATTCAAACAGAATCAAATAATTTGTTGCATAGATCTCTAAATTGTAGAGGACTCAAGGCCTATTGTTTTTGGTGAAGATCGGTTAAGGGAAAGGGGTAGTTTACCAGCAACGTTTTATGTTTTGACAAGGGTAATTATTTTATGACGAACGATAACTGCCGTAAATTCAAACAATCAAATAATTTTTTGCATACCTCCCTGAATTGCAGAGGACTCAAGGCTTGTTGATTTTAGTAAAGATCGGTTAAGGGAAAGGGGTAGTTTACCTGCAACATTTTATGTTGTAACAAGAGAAATGTTTCCATGACGAACGATAACTGCCGCACATTCAAACAGAATCAAATATTTTTTTGCATGGTATGCATGGTAAATTATTAACTAGTTTCCCTATCTTTACACTCGCGTTCCTTATGTCATTAAACTTTTTTATTAAATATTATTTTGAGTTAAACAAGGGATGTAATATTAACTTTAATGTGCGATTTAAAAATAAATTTTACTACGTATTACGTTTCCTATTTTAAAATCGTCACATACTCCGCCGCTTAAAGATGACACCGGGTGGGTATTCTATGGGTTATTAGGTCAGCAAGGTACTGGGAGTATGCTTGGGATTACTGTGTGAAATTTCTCTCACTCATTTTTTTATTTTATTTTTTATTTATGAGGTGCATGAGTCACTCTCGACTTACTTCTTCCTATTATCAACATATATAACGCCTTACAAACTAATTCTTAGACTACATAAAATTCACACTTTATAAATTATATATTGAAAACACACTAAATTCTTCTTAAGACTACTACTTACGACTACTAGCGGTTTTTTCTTGAGTTGTGAGTTACTCTTGTTATAGAATTACTCTTTAAGTAATTTATTACTTACTTATTATTTATACTCGATATCAGCTGACTTCTCACTTTTCTCTACTTTCGCTGAATAGGAGCCAAGGTTGATCAGGCCTCATCCCTATCTATACGATTAGGTAAGCAAGTGGTTACTCAAGTACGCTTTAGCAGTTGAGTACAAAAAATATACCTTTTTTCTACATTTAGTTTGCTTGCACTCTACCATTTCCTTTTTCGTGACAATGTTTTATCTGCGAAATATGTGTTCTTCGTACATATTTTTGAGTAGAGGGTTCGTACAGGGCTACAGTTACTGGAGTTAAGTATTTGTGAATTTGGTAAGGACCACACCATCGGTATGATAGCTTGGAGGTGGTCTTATCGATTGCACTACTCGTCGGGTGTGTTCTATACATTACTAAGTCACCGATTTGGTACTTTACTACATTGTTATTATTAATCCTCTCATGATATTTTCGCGATTTCTTTAAGTTTGCTCTTAAATTAGCGCGAGCTTCATTCCAGATTTTCTTTATATTTTTATCCCTAATTTCGTGGGGTAGTAACTCATGTATTTTCCACTTAGTGGATAATGGTTGGTTAGGTTTTTATTTAAACAATAATTCAAATGGTGTATACTTATGTCCTTCATGATAGGCTGAATTGAAGGCGAATTGTATCCAGGATAGATTCTGGTCCCAAGACGTATGGTCGTTTGCATGGTAGCAGATTTTAGGTTTCGCAAATACCTTTCAGCTATATTACCTTGCGGACGATACTCTGTAGTGGTAATGTGGTCTATCCCTAGTTTGAAACACATATTCTTGAATTCCTTAGACTTAAACTGGGGTCCGTTATCTGACACTAGATGTACGGGTGTACCGAAATCTTTAAATAATCTATCCTGCAATATACTTACGGTGGTCGAAGCTAACGCTCGCCGCATGGGATACATCCAGACAAATTTGGTGAATGAATCTACGCAAATGAGTAGCATGGTATTTCCTGATTTAGAACGGGGGTAGGGTCCTGAAAAGGCTAAATAAATTTTGGAGAACGGGGTAGCAGGAATTTCTGAGATTAATTGACTTATTTGGCTGTTTCTCGCTGGCTTGCTGAGTGCACATAACTTACACCTTTTCACGAAATTAGCTATCTCACTGTTCATATTTTCCCAGTGATATTCTTTACGAATTCGGTGTATTGTTTTATTTATTCCCATATGTGCTCCATTGGTGGAAGAATGGTAGTATTCCATCAGCATAGGTTTAATAATATCAGGGGCGATTATTCGTAAATATTTTCCGTTTGCTTTTCTATAACATAATACTCTCTTACTCAATATGTATTTTTCTGACTTATTTCCTTTATCGAGTTGTTCTATAATTGGTCTTAAAAGGGGGTCTTGTTGTTGGTACTGAGCTATGTCCGTAAATGCAAGAGGAAACTTGGTAATTAAAGTATTGATAATCGGCGTTTCTCTACTCTCCTTGTTTTCAGGTGTTTTACTAGTCGGCTGGAACATACGTGACAGTGTATCGTCAACTACATTTTGGGTACCTCTAATATGTTGTATTTTAAATTTATAACAATTTAACCTTAATACCCATCTTCCAATACGACCTAACTGTTTTGGGTGATTTAGTAACCAAGATAATGCTTGATTATCCGTTTCTAACAGGAACTCTTTATGTTCTAAAAAGGGTTTGAACTTCTCAAATGCGAAAACGATAGCTAAACATTCTAATTCGTATGCGGAGTATTTCTTTTCTTGGTCGGTCAGGGTACGTGAAGCGTAACTAATAGGTAGTCTAGAGTTGTCTACTTCCTGATATATTACTGCACCTAGGGCTACACTTGAACTGTCTGTCTGCACTACAAACGGTTTTGTAAAATCGGCTAATTGCAATACTGGGGGTGATATTATGCTTTCTTTTAGTTTTTCGAATGCAGCTTGGTGTTGCACATTCCACTCAAATTTAGCTCCCTTCTTTCTTAAAGCATTCAGCGGTGCTGCAATTTCGGCTAGATGAGGACTATACTTGTGGAAATAATTTATCATTCCCAAAAATCGGGCTATTCCTTTCGCATCCCGCGGTGGTAAAAATTCTCTGATCGCACGGGTTCGCTCGGGGTCTATGCTTACCTTTCCGTTGGCCTTTACGATGTGACCTAAAAATGAAAATTGAGTGACAGCAAAATTTACTTTACTGGGGTTTACGGTTAATCCAGCTTTCTCTAATCGGGATAGTACTTCACGTAGAAAATTAAGATGTCCATTGATTCGCTATAGATAACGATGTCATCTAGGTAGTGATACACATATTTAAATTTTATATCATGGAATAATTTCTCTAATAATCGGCTACATACAGAACTACCTTGGGATATTCCAAAGGGTACTCTCGTAAATTGGTACAGGTTGAAAGGGACGGCAAATGCGGTTAGGCGTTTGGATTCTTCAGAAAGGGGTATTTGATGAAATGCCTGATTCAAATCCATGATAGTAAAAACTTTCGCTTTCGTAAAATAATGAAAAGCACTGTGGATGTCGGGAAGTGGTATAGACTCGAATTCTATCCGTTTATTTAATTGCCTGTAGTCCACAACTAGTCTATGTTTGTCGTGACCTTTTGGTACTAAAAACGCGGGTGATGAGTAAGGTGACGTAGAGGGTTCGATGACTCCTTGTTCTAATAATTTGTTGATTTGATTCCTCATTACTTCCATTTTTGGCGGTGATAATTTGTATGGGGGTAGGCGTATTACTTTATCGTCGCTCAAATTGATTTTGTACTGTATCAGGTTCGTTAGTCCTAACTTTGGAGTGAGGACGTTGGAAAACTGTTCTATTAGTGTCTGGATTTTCCGTCTATCTTTACTTTCCAGATGAGCTAATTCAGACTCGTGGTGTTCTAGATGTGTAGAAGCTGTTCCAGTACTTTCTCTGTTATTTGTATTATCATCAAAGTTATATTTTTGTGAACGATCGAATCCAAAAATAATACTTCTTATCGTGAATGTCAAGAATTATTCCTGTTTTACTGATAAAATCAGCTCCCAATATTAAGTCGAGTCCTAACTCGTCGCATACCAACATTGGAAATACCACGTTAGATTTTTAATTTTTACTTTAAACGTGATGATAAGTTTTATCATTAAATTTTGTTTATTAGCTGTAGCACATATAATATTCACCGATTGACTGCGTTTAACTAAGTTGTGTTCAAATAATTTATCGGCTAGCTGTTGACTAATTAAACTTCGTGTTGATCCGGAATCAATTAATCCGAGGGTGGATGTAACACCGAGGTCTACTTGTATATATGGTAATCGACACTTACTGAAATTACATTTATTAATAACATTACATTTATCAATGAACTTCTTAACATAGGGGTCTAATTTTCTTAAGTTATTTTTTTTTAAATTGTTGACTTTTAGGGGTTTACCTGTTCCACGATGCTGCGGAAGACACAGGATTTCGGATCTCCCTGCCTTACATGATTTTTGGATAAGGGGTTTTATGATAGTACTGTCTCCGTTTACAGTTTCTACTGATGTGTCCAAGTTTCCCGCAGTTATAACATATATTTTCTTTACGAGGGGTATCACTGGTTTCCTGTCGAGATTGAGACTCTTTAGATTTACTATGGTCGTGAAAATTGGTAGGTCTACGAAATGGTCGTCTTTCGCGCTGTTTTCTTCCATCTGTTACCAGGGCTTGCGTTTCATATCTACGTGGTGCAGTGGATAGCAATGCATGTCTGTTCTGGTCCGCGTACCATACGTTTGACGAGTGAATACTGCATTGTTCTAGATCTTCGAAAGTGTGGGGCCTATTTATTAATGCTAATCGAGATCTTTCTTCCGGAGATAATCCTACTAGAATGGTATCGACCAATTGTTTCTCACTCCAGTTGACTTGCAGTAGTCGGGAAGACTCTCTGATGTCTGCAATATAGTGGGCCAGTCTCTCATGGGCTCCTTGTACTCGAAGTACGGTGTTTCTTTTGATCTCCTCATAAATTCCCGTGGGAATAAAATGTTTTATAATGGTATATGAAGTTCTTCTACTGGAAGAGTCGAGCTTAATGATTCCAGTACACGATCCCTTAATGGTGGTTTACATTTGGGTAGGAGGACTTGCAAGATTTGCCAATCATTCAGTTGCTGTAAATCTTTTATTTGTAGGAGGTATCTGATGAAATTTAACAGTTTCGTAATACTTAAGCCATCAGTGTATGGAATTTCTGTAATGATTTTTTCTACTGGGTGCGTGATCTTTCCGTAGAGGTCTACATTAAAATTTACATGTGGTATACTTCTAGAAGGACCTGTTGCTGCGTTAGGCGTCGTAATCGCATACTTACTGGGGCGATTTTTGATTGATTTTTTCTGAAACCATTCAGAATGTCAGGTTTCTATGTGTTTTTGGAAAGTGATTTCATCAGAAAATGTTAACTGCGAAAACGCTTAACCTTTTCCCAAATACTTTTTTCAGTTCTTCATTTCACTTTCTCTAGTTAATACACCTTGAACGTCGTTCAGCAAGTGGTGCAGGAATAGTATTCGAATTGTGAAATAGTAAGGCGTATTAACACACATCGTAACACGTCAGATGAATTTGGTTAGGCCTATATCGTAAAACGTCATTCTTTTTCCCGTTACCTCTTGAGTTGGCGCCTTGAGGATATCGTCATGTCCCAATTTGTCTATAAACATTTTTATTTGAATTAATTATTTTAAGTCTTACCTTTGGCTGGTCGTCTGCCTACTTGTTTGTACAGTCCACTGGAGAGATCACTTCTTTGGCCATTGAACAAGTGCGACTACTTTTCTGGGTTTCTACGTATGTATAAAACGACGACAGGCCCATCTGGCAGAATAAGGGACATTTCCATCCTCCATATTTCCTATTCAGTTACTCAGGTAGATTTGAATATGTTCAATGTTGTGGTAACATTATTACTTTAGTTTCGTGCAGAACGATCTATAATTTTTACTTCCGAAGGGGTAAAAAAAGTTTCTTAAAATTCATAAATATACAGTATATTAACACTTTATTGAATGTCACTGTGAAACACGTTCAACATGGAATTCTAGCAATTGCAGACATGCGGATAAACTAAAGTTGCAGAGTTATACTAAATGAGTATGGTTATACTCATTTGTGTTATCGTTCAATCGCTGACGCCGTGGGGCAAGGCGAACAGTTAAAATACATATGTTTATAATGAAATGTAAGTTGTTGTAACGTCTTACCTACTTTATAACGTCGGGAACCAGTGCGTAATTGCCTCAGATCAATTGCACGGGCTGCCATAGTCTTAATCAACTTCTTAACAGGCAGTAGTAGTCAGAATGAAAGGAATGTTTGTTGGGGTGTTTGATGATTTATTCACTCAGTATTTTGTGTTAAGTAATGACATCTCTTTATTAGGTGCTATCCTTTATAGTTCTACATGGATTTTTTACCATAAGGTTTTCTAAATAAAAGTTTACCAAAATATTTTCTGAAAAGGTGGCCACAACAAAAGTATTGTTATGTGCTAGCTTTTTTCACGGATCCGGGATATTAAATTGGTTTGTAAGTTAAGTTATTATACTATTTAAAGGGGGGGGGGCATTTGAAGAATGGACTTAATTTAACCTCTAGTATCTGAAAAGCTTTATACTACAAGCTCAAATTACTATTACAAATAATTTTAGTCGTATGACATAATACAATTTACAAATTGACAATAATTAAAGTCTTTTATATAGTTTATTAAACTGTCTTTTGTAAACATTTGTTTTAATGACATTTAACCACGGAAGACAAGTCTCCGTGTCACCTGTGATATTGTGAAGTTTACTCCGTGTCCTGGTCCTTGGGGTGTCCACAAATGGTTGAAGGTTATGGTAGTTTACTTTCCGGGTGAAGCAGCTGAAGAGATCCTGGTAATTATGAAGCTGTTATGCTGTTCTATGAAGTCCGGTAGCTAAGCATCTTTAGTAGTACAACTCGAGTGAAAGTTCTTGTTTCCCACAGAAGTGCACGTCACATGGTTATTTATGAAATGTTCTCACTTTTGGTACATTGTACCTTTTTAATTTAAACAAACATTGGAGATCTTATACATAGTCAATAGAGATATCATCCCTCTCACTTATTTATTCCATTTAATTTAATAGATTACATTGTTCTTTATAAAACACTACTTTACTTATACTTGCCTCTACACATAGTTATATCTGCACTTTTAAATTAAAATATCTTAGTACTTCGGGGCATGGTTCAAGGGTGTAGTGTTTACTACGAGAGCGCTCCATCTCGACTGCAATATTATTATTTCAGGACTGGCAAGTTAACTGCGCGGAGTTTACGCATCACAACAAAATAGGTCCACCTTTATTCGCTATTTACGGTATTTAAAGTTTGACCTTTTTATTATCCAAAGCTATGCTTTACTTCAGAATTAAATAGTATACTACTGTATCATTGTTTATTTATTTGAATAATTTCAAGTTTTACCAGTATTATTTGTTTAGTAAAAGAATCTGTATGCAGGTTAATTCCAGTTAATGCATGTCAGTGCATGGTAAATTATTAACTAGTTTCCCTATCTTTACACTCGCGTTCCTTTTGTCATTAAACTTTTTTATTAAATATTATTTTGAGTTAAACAAGGGATGTAATATTAACTTTAATGTGCGATTTAAAAATAAATTTTACTACATATTACGTTTCCTATTTTAAAATCGTCACATTGTAGAAGAGGCGGACAAATCTTGGAGAAACAGATACAGCCTAGTTGGGATAGAAAACAAAAGTTAACACAAATTAAGTTGCTTCGTCAGAATATAAGAGGACAAAAGAGGTTTTGAATTCAACGAAAAAACCGTTTGTGTGGAATCGTTCTATTGGTTCCTGTCATACAACCGCCCCCTCTGAACTCTGATATTTATAGAATATTATTTTATAATTTTATGTAATAGTATATTATTATTTTTATTTTTTTAATTTTTAATATTTTATTAAAATATTTTTTTATTTTATATATTCTATAATTATATAATAAAACTTTACACCATGGTGACGTTACAGCAGAAATCTGTATGTCAAGTCGCAAGTGTTACCGACTGTTTCATAATTCTAAGAAATGTTATTCTGGTATGTGTGGACACAACTCGCGAAGGCGTCCACGAAGAATTGGATTACGCGACAGCGGGTCCAGGAGCGCGTCAAAGCTTTGAAAAGTTACTGTCACCGCGTCCACTTTACTTTTACGCGTATCACTACACTTGAGTCCCTTTTATACACTCGCGCAAGGTTTCCTGCCGCACGTTATTTTGCGGCGCGTTTTGTTTGCCTCTGTTGTTTTACAAAACGCGCAGCAAAGAAACGCGCGGCAGAAAACCTTGTCGCGCCAGTACGTAAAAGGGGCCTTACTGACGTGTGCTGTTCGGAACGCTCAAACAAAAACATTTGATTATTGCTTGGTACAACATTCGTATCGTCGTACAAACACGCAATTTTACATATGACAACTATATTGAAAAGCCTTTAGCTGTTTACTCCGCACCTTCTCATTATACCGGTATTTTCGCTAGTGCTCAGTTGTTTCTATAAGAGTTAACATCGTTCTTGTCTTGTAAGTGTATGGATTCTTGTGATTGAGAAGTTTTAACAACGAGGATGAGTAAGCCTTCTTTAGTTGTCGATAGAAATCAGCACCTTCATAGGAAGGATACTGCACCGGCCTTTGGCCGCTACTCAATAAATTAAAACTAGGCGTATAACCTAGATGAGTAGGTAGGTTATGAGAGTTCTAACGCGGAAGTGGCGTCATCCCCCCTCTTTTGGCGCGAAATTGAAAAAAACAGTGGTGGTGGGGGTATACTTCCGGTGCTGTGTGCCGTCCAAGCCAGAGGTGGGGATGGATGGGGGGTAGTGGTGTGTGCCACGTGACCGTGGTGGGCGTGACGAAGTTGTGATTCGTAGGTCGGCCATGTTGTCGGCCTCGGCCATTTTGTGGTGCGTCGGCGGGGGGTTATCTGTGCGTTGATAGGTGGAGGCGTGGTCGCGGTTTGTTCGCCGTCCGGCGGCGGCCTGGCCGCGGCCTGGCCGTGGCTTGATCGCCGCCTGGAGTGGTGGGGTCGTCGTCCATGTTGTCGGGGTGGGGCATGTTGTCGGGTGGGAGATGATTGTTGGTGGTCGGCCATGTTGGAAAAGCGCGAGGTTGTCGGGTTGTGTAAGAGTGTGCTGGTTAAGGGTCGGCCACGTTGCCGACATACCCGTACACGTGCATGTGTTATAGTGTACGGGTATAGATATGTATGGTGTTTTCCGGAAGGGTGGCCATGTTGGAAAAGCGCGACGTTGCCAACTTGTGCATGTGTGCTGGTTTAGCGTCGTCCATGTTGTCAACTCGTGCATGTGTTATAGTGTACGTGTTTAGATATGTACGCCGCCGCCGCCGCCGCCGTCCGGATATCGTCGATGTGAAGAGACTGAGTGAGGTGTATTGCATTGTTGTCAACTTGTGAACTGTAAATTCGAATGTGTGCCTTTGTGGTAAGTATATATTGTAAAAATAAAAAATGTGCACATCATCACTGTGAAACTCGATGACTCGGTCCTTCGGTGCAAAATTGAAAATCAATTCACTTGTAAAAATTGAATATCACGCATTTGTGCATAGAAGATAAGTATTACTATATACAGAATAATATTCTGATTGACACTTCACTTGTAAAACACGCATCATGCATGGAAAAAGGATAGTTGAAAATAAACAATTAAGCAAAGAAAAATTTACATATATAATGTAAACAAACAAAAAATATACATTAAACTACAGACACAATATATATACAGAGGAAATTTTAGATCAATAAATATATACATCAAACTATTTATATTTATACAAATTTTTTAAATTATATTGTGCACAGCCATCTGTAACAGAAAAAAAACCAGTATTAATGACATATAGTTGATACGTGTAGGATGGATTAGAATAATGTTTATGTGTACTGTAACATACCTCAAATATGCATGGGAGCGTAAAATGGGTGAATTGGCCTGCTGAACGCATACATCCGACATTGTGGACATCCAGGCGGTGTCCCCTCCAATGTCACGGTTTGGAACCAGTTTATTATACATAAATAATGATACGTATGGCCACACATTAATCCGAGGAGTCTCTGTCCCACAGTATAATTTTCTTGGCACACACTACATGAAGTGTGCCCTAACATTCCCTGTATGGGACAGAGCTCTCCACGGCTCCATCGCCACGTTGGGAATCTACTTCTTAGAAGTAGTCTCATCGTGGCGGGCTCGCTGTGTAGCCTTGGTTCCACCGTGTCGATAACATCATAGAAGACGCACGGTGCGTCTTCTGGAGGGGACCGCAAACGAGGATCCTGTCGTAGGTGCTGCGTGTTACGGTACACCTGTGGAGGTTGCGGTTGAGGCTGCTGTATTTGCTGTTGAGGCTGTGGAAGTAGCTGCTGTGGTTGAGGCTGCTGTATCTGGGACTGAGGGAGTAGCTGCTGCGGTTGAGACTGCTGCTGATGATTATGTGTGCTTATCCACTGCGGCCGAGGTTGTGGTAGCTGCTCCTGCGGTTGTGGTGGTGGCGATTGCGGTGGTGTAAGAGACAGTGGCTGCGGTCGCGGACGAATGTCACTGGTGAAAAAATAAAAATATAAAATCATGTAAAAAAAAAGAAAGTATGTACACATAAGAAGAAGACTTACATATTTAATTCGATGACCGGTAACGATGAGGTATTGTCATCAACATCATCGGCATCATTTTCAAAATCTGTATCGTCCAGCTGCACCGTCGATCTATCACTGTCATCATCATCAGCATACATCATCACATCATCATTGCTGAAAAAACGTACACTGTTAATACCAGACGTAAACGCAATAGTACAAGTGAACTTTAATGAAAAACAAACGTACCGACTCGTGCCGGCTTGCGGAGATGCAGTAGCAGCAGCAGCAGCAGCAACAGCGGCAGGCGGACCAGCAGCATCACTGAAAAAAAAAGAATAATTTGAATACCAGATGTAAACGCATTAGTACAAGTGATTGTTAATAAAATGGACTTACCGACTCGAGTTGGGTTGAGATGATGATGGATTTCCCATCAACGCATGCCTTAACCGTTGTGAACTATAAAAAAAACAGTAAGTCAGTCGAATGTTATATTCTGTTTGTACTCGTTAAATAAAGAAAAAATGTTGTATTTACCATCGAACTCGTCTCTGCTCCTCGCACACCCGTTTAAAAATTCTTCCGCTCATTCTGTAAAACGTAACGAAAAAAGTTGTATAATACTTTGGTAACTAACATAATGAATTTTGTGTGTGTGTGTGTGTGTGTGTGTGTGTGTGTGTGTGTGTGTGTGTAATGTCAAATATTAACGTAAAAATATAAGTACTTACATGCAACTTGAAAAATTAAAATGAATGTGATAATCATCACGACAAACGGCTTATATATATACGGATATGCTCGGTGGGAGTCTGCTACAGACAAAATCCCCCCACCCTCACAGTGTTCACACACGCTGTGAGGTCAGTCAACATCATGTTTAAAATTAAACGCATATTCCCCCTCCCTCATGATGGTCTCATCGATTACATCACTCACGACTTGCATCCTGTTATTAAACAAATTTAGGTACGTAATAAAGCCCCCCGCCCTCACAAAGTTCACACACTGCGATAACATATGGTCAGTCAGCGAATAAAAATAACTGCACATGTGCATGGTGTGTGAAGGTCTCAGCGGGAGTCGATTACATCCTGTTAAACAAATTAACTGTTGACGTCTAGTCGTTTACCTCGCGCCCTACCCACTAAAAATCTATTGAATTTGCACTTTATGAAGTGTAAGAAATAATTTTTATACTTGAAATACAAGTTTATTCTTACCATGAGTTACTGGTCTGTGTACCTTAGCCTCTTCATGTTAGGACCAGTATCGTCATTGGTTAACGCACGTTTACACGTTCTGTAGTGTCCGTATGCGAGTGTAGTTACACCGTCGTCCAGTACGTACCTCTTATCGTCATGAGGAGACAGGGAAAGTTTTGTTACACGTTGCGTGTACAGCTTATGACGATCGCTTCGTATACACTCGACAGAGGTGAAAACCGTACGACTATCGAAAAGACACTCGCTGTATAACCGATGACGTAACCTTTTTTTTATTGCTGTCCTTGGTACACCTTTCGCCATCTTTTTGTCGGTGCAGTCGGACAACAGGAGTGAGTAACATTTAGCTCTGAGTCCGACGAATTCCCTGATGGGTTTCCCATTGGTTTCATCCTTGAACTTCCCCACGACTTTTTTGTTGTCGTCGCAATGACAAGGATGATCTGCGGGATAGTCCGACGTGTCGAAAAGGTGGAGACCCTCTTTCATATCAGAGTACACATTGTCAGTCTGTATGCTGTAAAGCAAACTGTCGGTGTCAGTCATTAATAATGTCAATCGTCGACCGTACTTGCTGACAGCGTACCGATAATGAAAATCGTACATTATCAATTTACTAACATCGAGTACTGTGAAGCCAACGTACACCGGACGGGAATGGAATATCGTTCTGTTTCGTAAAGCCAGACCGACCAAGTCGTCGGTGTAGCGGATCATACGCTTTAGTCGTGGATTGGAAACAAGTTTCTGCAGCCGTCGTTCGTTAGAGACTAGTTGGAAGTCTATTTGTTTCCTCACGTTCTCCAGCGATTTGCCAAAGACGGCGTTGACCATCAGTTTGAAAAAATCCTTTTCAAAACTGTTGGTGGCTGCTGCTCTCTTTTGCATGTTGAAATCGATAAACGGTTTCATCCACGCTCTCTGTTTAAAACTCAACACCCTATGGATCGCTTTCAATTCTATACCAAGATTCAGATACAACTTTAAATTTTGAAAATGAAGAACGTATTTTTGCTTGTCGTCCAAGTCGTCAGCAACTTGGGAACGGACGACGAAGGCGTTTCAGATCCGTTATACCCTTTTGTGTAGTGTAGTCGCGTGTGGAGTCGTCGAAAGTACGGTGAAAGTATGTCAGGATTGACGCAGGAAAGCACGGGCGCTAGTGGATAATCGGAGTGAAGGTCATGAAGTTCAGATGGATAGTGTAGGTCGACCTCAAGTAAGTAGCCCATGTCACTGTCATCACTCAGAGTACGTACGTCCAGTGAGTCGATCTCGTTACGATCGAGCCATCTAAAGTCGCCGTAAGGGAGTGGTTGTGACATGGCTACACCGTAAAAGTTGTTGCAGTCGGTGTACAATATGAAAGAGGTCAGCTTTGAAGCATCATACTGATCAGCGATTAGCGGGTTGTTGGCCTTGGCATAGCGGTTGGGTACCATGCTAACGCCGCCGCGAACGGCCGATTCAATAAAAAGATGCTGATCTATATCCGTCAACAGCTCCAGTCGCACACCGGTCATCTTTAACATCGCGTGCCAAGCGACGCCGGGAAGCGAGTAAAGATGAGCCGGATCGATCTGGTAGTACCGCATGGCCATCTCACGGAACGCCTCGAAGACGTCGGCCAGCAGCAGTACGTCTGTTTTAAGATAAAGATCGTGATAATCGCCCAGCGTACGGATTCCGAAAGACTGCCACATGTTCTGCGCGTGAGCGTAATCTTCGTCCGGCACGGGCGATTCACTCAGCCTGTTGAAAAAGTGTTCGCGTGCGGGCAGACGTGTTTCGTCGAACTTTTCGCTACCCGTCATTTAATCGTAAGGGTACACCCCCTTACGTAAGAGTAGCTCGAAGTGTTCTTCGAAACATTGCTTTGTTAAAGCGAAATCCGCACCGCTCGTGCACAAGTTTCCAACAAGTGTGTCCAAGGACGTGTTCAAAAATAGCAACGTGTCTACAAAACGCAGGGCACCCAATGTGACCGATACGAAGCGTTTACTAGTGGTAGCGATACAAGTGAGATTCTCATCGTCGTATTTACCCAACCCTTGTATCAAGTGATGGTGCGTCGTAACCTCGTAAGTTATGGAAAAAGACGGGAATATGTTGGGGAGTCTTGCAGTTGAGGTTACATACGTTGTGAGCTGCGCCAAGGTATCGTCCAGTCAGATGACAATGGTTGCGCACCTTGTCGTCATCGGTCAGTGGTTTTTCACAGAGATGGCATATGACAGCATTCGTGAAAGATAATACGTCACGATCACTCATAGTCATGGGGACAATGGTACGCATGATCTTGTACAGGCACGCTCTTCAACGATTAGTCTATCGAGAAAGGTTTCTATCACGTTCTCACCGCGATAAACGACCTGAGGTTTGAAAATGTTACGCTCGTGGTAGACTATGAGGTAGGAGAAACCTGAAGGAAGATGTAACGACTCCGTTGTGGTGGACGATGTGTGCGGAGGAGCGTCGCAGCGATGACAAGGCACAATGAACGATTCAAAGTCTGCATATATCGCGAAAGGGACTTTATGGCAGTAAGTGTAATTTTTGAAGCACATAACCTTCTCCTCCTCTTTCGTGGGTAAACGAATTCTTTGTTTACCGTACGGTGAACAATGAGGGACGTGTTCGCTAACGAGTCGCTCTTCGCAGAATCTGTGCAGGCACTAGTTGCAATAGAAAGAACGTCCGTTGTGTTTGGTTAGTGAAGACAGTAAGCGGCTAATATTTTTTACTAAACAGTAATGTTTTCGGTCAGCGGTGGTGAGAAGTAATAGAATAAAGTGATGTTCTCTGCCACTGAAAGGAGTTATTCTTAACGGGTAAATTTCATTTTCTTCGTAACCGAAAACATTTATAGAAATGTCAGAATTGTCTCGTTCGAACTTCACAATGTCGCATAGATGGGTGGGATAAGTTATACCAGAAGTGGTGATACTGTGGATATGTGATTTGTATTTGGATACACGCTCGCTGTCTCTGTGTTGTGGAAACGGTGCGGCCGACACTGACCATACAAAACACATTTGACCGCCTGTATTGTTCACGTTGATGATGGATTTAGTACGAGACATTTCAGGGGGTGTACGGATGAAACTGGAGGCGGCCAGCGGTTGGTATCGCGAGAGAACGAGTTCTAAGGAGATTATGTGGTCCAACGCCCAACTGCTACCCTCACGCGTGAATTTATAAATCGATTCGATGATTTTTTTCGTACGAAGCTTCTAAACGTTCAGGCAATACGTTCTGGCCACCGATCAATGTCTTATGACATCGTCCGTGAAAATAGCCTTCACTCGTCACTTCTTCGTCCTCGTTCGTGTCAGCGTTTACGATGAACTTGACAAATCTCGCTTTTAGCGCTATATGCCACTTTATAGTAAGCAAACGTGTCAGTTCGTTTAGAATGTCCATACGTAACATATCGTGAATTTAATCGAAAAAGGTAATGACATCGTTGACACATTCTTCATCCTCCGCAACAGGCGTGTAAACGTACGATACCAACGAGCCACGCAACGAATGATTAAGATCAAGAGCAAACGTCTGCATTGTTAGAATCACAATAAAAGCAAAATCAATTACTTGCTCGCTTGATGAACAATAGAAGACTGATGCAAAGTTAGAAAATAAGCAACATATTATATGCAGCACGTGAAAGTTAGCCTGCACGAGACTCGAAGGTGAACGCTGGCAGCGATCGTCGCTCCACTTACACTACCTATAACGGCTGCGTGCGCAGCTATCCGCTCCCATACTGTGCTTTGTTTCATACCGACCAATTGACGACAGCAATCCCCACTACGGTTGCGCGCGCAGCTATCTCTAAGGAGGCGGAATGCAGCGCGACAAACTAACATTCTTGCTTCAGATATGGACGTGTACACATATTCTTTTGCAAACCGGCTAAAGAGCTTTTATAACATCAGTCGTCGAGATAATATTAAATTTTACGTTCGTAAATTTCCGAATGCGAAAGTGAAATTGTTTGACCTAGCCAAAGCCGGGTTTATTTACGAAGGCGACGGTGATGTTGTGAGATGCTGCATGTGTAAAGTACGAATTATGGATTGGATGGTGGGTTATGATCCCGTCCAAGTCCATAAGACGTCAATGCCTACATGTGATTTCGTTTGCGAGCACTTGTAGAAGTCGACGCACGCAAAAACGGCTCTTTTCAGAGCCGACATAAACTCATGTACATACATACCCGTTTGGGTAGTACTATGTGTTAGTACTATACTAGTACTAGTAGTAGTGTATGTAGTACTATTACTAGTACTACTACTAAATGCGTGTAAACAGTTCAATGTCTGACTGATAGTGCACTTTATAAAAAATAAATAAAATAATTAAAAAATTCCACAAATATTATACCTATACACTTTAAATATCATGTCAATTTCGAAGCGGTATCACTTGCATCACGGATCGATGACGCGATGGACGTCTATCGATACGACGATGGGAAACATTTCGCGTTAACAAAACCGTTACGAAGCGCGATACGCTCCAACTTGTGTTCCATGTATTTTGTGAAGAAAAAACGATTTTCTGGTAACTACTGGACACTTTACAAGTTCGGTGTTGACAGATATCATGGACGTTGTTCGCGTCACATAAAGAAACGTAGCGGTGATCTGCCACCGATCGTGCTGTTGATGATAGTCTCCGATCGTATACACAACAAATCACGATGGCTTCATTTTATCGAAGAGTGTGATCGAAAGAAACAACGTACCGATAGAACTCGTGGTTTACGAAAAGAATATGTTCAAGTGTACCGTACGTCACGCGTGGAATTTTATTTTACGTTTCCGTCCGATTCCTGAACTGTATCACGCCGTTCAACGTGTTCACGGCTTATACGATTCACACGGACGGATAAACTATGCGACTGTGTACACAGACATGCTCGCCTACGGAAGTTCAATCCCTCACGCTTCGTGTTGTATTGTCATTACGGAGCGCACTGTTCCGATACGTACACCGATTGAAATATACAGAAGCGCGGTTATGATAGCGCCAAAGTGCGCACTGGATCCCTAGCTACAACGTAAGTTTTGACGTGCACTGCCCGCCGTCCTCGTTATTGACACTATCGAGAGGGAAACAGTTCGCGTTGGTGAACAACAAGGCGCAGGATTGTTTTCGGTAGCCTTTTTGAAGGAGGCGTTGCCTACACTCCGCAAGTATTGCTAATAATTTGGTCTGCAGTATTCGCACGAAAAAGGGTACACAGTGAAAGACCGACGTTTATACGAACAGTGGCAGTAGTGCACGGGCGCTATGGCGGACGAGTTTTGGTTGTTGAACTCGTATCTGATACACCTGCATACGGAGTCGAGAAGTCAACGCCCGATCGCTGAACTTAAAGCTAAACACATGTGCGAGCGCCTACCTGAGAACGATAACGTCATAGTCGCGGAAATGCATGAGTACCGCGACAACGTTATACGTAGCGTCATGTTCAAAGACATGAATTCTGTCAAGACCGTAAGAGCGTTGGACACGAAACAACACACGCTCACGAGATATTACATCGGTATGAGCCTCGTGCGTAATGGATGTATGGAAATCAGTTTAGCACACGTTTTAACGTACCTGCGCAATCGCAAGAACAACGCGTTGTTCTCCCGTTCGGTCGAGATGATATAACTGGATGTGGAGCGGAGACCTCACTACAGTCACGCGATGGAAGGCGGACGTACTAGAACGTTACCGAGGAGAGTTACGTTCAGCACTGAGTCAACGGTTTACTACGTTCCAGCGTATTGTGAATCACGGTTCGCACGACGTGAGTATGAAACGAGAGGTGAAGAACATACAGCAGAGCGTTCGCAAGACTATCGCGAGGGAGTTGCACAGACCGGTAAGAAGGAATTTTCCAAGACGTGCGGTCGAGTTAAAGGGACTTCACGACTTGTACCAAGCGGACCTGGTAGAGATGATACCGCACGCGAAGGCGAACAAGGGATTCAAGTACCTTATGACGATCATTAATGCGTTTAGCAAGTACGCGTACGCCGTTCCGTTGAAAACGAAGACGGGTGTAGAGGTCGCACGAGCTCTGGAACCGATTCTGAGTGAGTAGGGGGAAAATACTGGTCCTGACGCACAAAGGAATTCCGCCTTCCCCACGCTTCCCCCACCACCAAGATCAAAGAGATGCCGCCGTTCCCACGGTCCAAGATTTTTTCCCACGCTCTCCCCACCACCGCTGGACCCGCAGCATCCCAAAGGAGCACAGCATCCGCGAATTTCCGCGAATAAAATTTTTTATTTTTTTAATTTGATATTTTTATTTTTTTTTAATTAAATTGATTTGCATATCCGCGAATATATGCCGCCTTTCGCACGCCTAGATCAATGAGATGCCGCCGTTCCCGCGGTCCAAGATTTTTTCCCACGCTCTCCCAACCACCAATGGACCCGCAGCATCCGCGAATTTCCGCGAATAAAATTTTTTTATTTTTTTTATTAAATTGATTTACATATCTAGGTGTGGGTGGGGGTGGGTGGGGTTCAATGGACCACCCGCATCCGCGAATTTCCGCGAATATAATTTTTTATTTTTTTAATAAAGCTGATTTGCATATCAGGGGTGGGTGATGGGTGGGGGGTTCCAACTTGATGCAATATAATGTATATTAAAAATATATGATCAGGGTTACCAACCTTTGCATGAGTTCAAATTTGTTACGTGTTATAATGTATATTAAATCTATATGATCAGGTTTACCAACCTATGCATGGGATCAAACTTGATATGTGTATTATAGTGTATATATTAAAATATATGATCAGGGTTACCAATCTTGCATTATTGTGTATAGAACAGATCTGCCAACATTTTTCTGTGGTGGGAAATTCAAACTATATGAGCAGACGCATTATAGTGTATAGTAAATTATATGACTGTTGACGACTACGATATCAAGTTATCAACTCTCCCCCTTCCTCTCTCTCTTTGTCTCTAGATAACGTCTCTCTCTCTCTCTCTCTCTCTCTCTCTCTCTCACATTTCTGATTACTATACATGGAATTACATATTGTTATCTGCTCGTACGCAAGGGGTATTCGTCACTGTAAGATTTTAATGAAAACAATTATCAGTTTAAATAATAATTTTCGTGATTGCAAGATACAACCTGTCTACACGTAAACTTAAAATATAGTTTACCGCTGTGGTGGGAAATTCAAACTATATGAGCAAACACATTATTAAATTGTCTCTCTCTCTCTCTCTCTCTCTCTCTCTCTCGCTCTCTCTCTCCCACATTTCTGATTACTATACACGAAATTACATATTGTTATCTGCTCGTACGCAAGGGTATATCCTTTGCAAGTAAGTGATATTTTAAAAAATTATTTACAACGTCCGACTAAAAATCATATTTCAAGATAAAGGGTTGTGTCAAGAAACAAAATCATACTACGATCACACACACACACACATGACATATGTTTATGCGTCGTATACATGTAACAGAAATAATGTATTGCTGTCTCTATGTGTTTATGTAACGTCTCTGTCTCACATCTCTAGACACAGTTACCGATCACAATATTATTCCTCAAAAATCTGTTGTACAACATCTCTCTCTCTCTCTCTCTCTCTCTCTCTCCGATTAGCAGCCGATTGTTCTTGTGTGTGTGTGTGTGTGTGTGTGTGTGTGTGTGTGTGTGTGTGTGTGTGTGTGTGTGTGTGTGTGTGTGTGTGAAGTTAACATGGTTTAGACAAAATACAAACGTACAGAAACAATTTGATACGTGAGGAGATAGAAATTAAGCGTTGCGGTTAGTATTAGCTCCAGTGCGCGCGCGTTAATTCTTTTATGCTGAGTATAACACCGGTCAATGACCCTTGGGTTAAGCTGGTGTTGTACGTTACTAAAATCATAACAAATATTTTCATTCTAAGCATGTATTACTGTTTAGTAATAATTACAAACCAACAAAGGATATATAGTTTGATGCTTTATGATTTTTTTTAAGTTTGCGTACATAGGTTGTATATTGCAAGCACGAAATTATTATTTAAATCTGTTATCTGTTTTTGTATGGAGGTCATCTATAAATATCAGGTCAGTGCGACACAACGTTCAGTTCTGTCTGAATATATTAAAGAGGTGGGGCGTTTAATACACATTCTCGATACAGAAACGGAAATCAAGGATTGGAGATCTGTTTACAAGAATGCATGTACTTCGTAACAAACCTAATTGGAGTTGCATTGAACCTAACGTGTACGGGATTGCGTTCAACCCAACGTGTGTGGGGTTCCGTTGTGTGTGTGTGTGCGTGTGTGGGTTGCGTTGTGTGTGTGTGTGTGGGTTGCGTTGTGTGTGTGTATGTGTGTATGCAGGGTTGCGTTGTTGCGTTGTGTGTGTGTGTGTGTGTGTGTGTGTGTGTGTGTGTGTGTGTGTGTGTGTGTGTGTGTGTGTGTGTGTGTGTGTGTGTGTGTGTGTGCGCGCGCGCGCGCGTGTTCGTGAAAACATCTACATTGTTTCTATATAGCCCTAACCAATTTGATTCTGCTTTCATGGGTTTGTTTGCAAAATTTAAACTGACCATCTGAGTAATTAACATTTGTGTGATTGCAATTTTTGTATAAGTGTGCTATAAATATATATATATATATATATAGCATTCCATTTTGTTCTTGATGTATGGCTAGCGGTCTAGACACCAGCCACTACTGTCATCAGAATTATTCAAATCAAAAGCCTCGCTGTTTGTATTTGATTGTAGCAAACAAGACGTTACGCTGAAGTCTTCAGTGGTTGATGCACGTTTAGAATTTGAATCGTCAATGAATTTTCCTGTGCAGACTCCTGCCTACTGTATGATACTACATGATTCGCTTGTAGAATATACGCCATTGCCCAACACAGTACATAGACGTGTTTAAGTCTTATTTTATACATATTTTGTAAATACTAGTTTAGATATATTTTCATACTTATGTCAGTTTGGTTATATTTTCATTAACAATTTCTATTGAATTAACGTGTGCACTGGAGCTGATACTAACCGAATAAAATATTTACAGACGGACAATGGGAAGGCATACAATGACTAATGTACGAAAATACTTTCAGTATCGCAAATTTCTGAAAGCTTTCAACTGTGTACAATGACCCTTGAGTTAAGCTGGTGTTGTAATCATGTATCGTTTGTTCTTCACCTTCCACTTGAAGAAGAAGAAAAGGGCAGGTGGTGGGGATCTTACACCACTTCTAGTTACATATAAACATGTAAGGGAAGTCATACAAATTACTCTTTGTTTACAGCTGTACAATGAAGTACAATCGTGCAGAATATTTACAACGTCTACGCACGTATTTTAAAATACAGAGAGTGGGTGTACGTAAAGATTACTATTTAAAGTATCCGAATGTCAACCAGAGTCCACAAACACTGGCACGCGCTGGGTTTGTGTACGAGGGAGATGGCGATACTGTGCGATGTAGTTCGTGCCAAGTTATATTTGAAGACTGGACGGTGGACGATTGTCCTGACGCTTTACATGCTCGAGTAATGCCCCAGTGCCAGTTTGTGGTGACACAGCTAAAATGATAAAAATAACACAAACGTTAGGTCTACTTATTAATCGGTTCTTTTCAGAGCCACCGTAACTTAGCCTCATATTACTTGAATTTGTTATTTGTTTACACAACAAAAAACATTTTCATGTGATCTCGAGTCGTTTCTAAGCCCGAAGAAATAAGGAAGGCGGTATATTATATATTTACAGGGTGTAAAAGAGGAAAACGGAGCCATATAGAGACAATGTAAGTATAATGTTTATACTACAAAGTAATTACGATAAAGTGTACTTTTTCTGCAGGTCTGATCACTGCAGTCAAGTCGCTCCTGGAACAAGAATAATGTATGAGTGCAGTCCATTTTGTTGTTGGCGAATCGTTATCTGTTTTTATTAAAATCTTACAATGTCAAAATTATTATTAATATTGTATTTATTTTATAACATTGTTTGTGATATACCCATATATATATATTTAATCAATGCAAAATGAATTTTTTTAATATTGCATTACATTGGTCTGTAAACTATATTTATGTTTGTTCTGTACACATATGCATACGGTAATAATCATGAGTGGTGACAAAATTTTACAATGTCAAAATTAAATATTGTATTTATTTTATAACATTGTTTGCGATATATATATATATTTAATCAATGTAAAATGAATGTGTGTGTGTGTGTGTGTGTGTGTGTGTGTGTGTGTGTGTGTGTGTGTGTGTGTGTGTGTGTGTGTGTGTGTGTGTGTGTGTGTGTGTGTGTGTGTGTGTGTGTGTGTGTGTGTGTGTGTGTGCGCTGGCGAAATTGGACGATTGCAGCTGTAGTTAGAGAATGCACTTGATAATGTTTTAATGTGAATAATTTTTACGTTTAGAAACTGAACGATTGCAGCTGTAGTTAGAGAACAATTCTGTATACTAAATGTGTATGTGTGAGAGAGGGAGACTGAGAGAGAGAGAGTTGATAACTTTGATATCGTAGTCGACGATAATGTAAGTATAATGTTTATACTACAAAGTAATTACGATAAAGTGTACTTTTTCTGAAGGTCTGATCACTGCAGTCAAGTCGCTCCTGGAACAAGAATAATGTATGAGTGCAGTCCATTTTGTTGTTGGCGAATCGTTATCTGTTTTTATTAAAATCTTACAATGTCAAAAATTATTATTAATTTTGTATTTATTTTATAACATTGTTTGTGATATATACATATATATATATATATTTAATCAATGCAAAATGTATTTTTTAAAATATTGCATTACATTGGTCTGTAAACTATATTTATGTTTGTTCTGTACACATATGCATACGGTAATCATGAGTGGTGATAAAATCTTACAATGTCAAAATTAAATATTGTATTTATTTTATAACATTGTTTGCGATATATATATTTAATCAATGTAAAATGAATTTTTACTTGTGTGTGTGTGTGCGTGTGTGTGTGTGTGTGTGTGCGTGTGTGTGTGTGTGTGTGTGTGTGTGTGTGTGTGTGTGTGTGTGTGTGTGTGTGTGTGTGTGTGTGTGTGTGTGTGTGTGTGTGTGTGTGTGTGTGTGTGTGTGTGTGTACGCTGGCGAAACTGGACGATTGCAGCTGTAGTTAGAGAATGCACTTGATAATGTTTTAATGTGAATAATTTTTACGTTTAGAAACTGGACGATTGCAGCTGTAGTTAGAGAACAATTCTGTATACTAAATGTGTATGTGTGAGAGAGAGTTGATAACTTTGATATCGTAGTCGGCAACAATCATATAGTTGAGAGGAGAGAGAGAGAGAGAGAGAGAGAGAGAGAGAGAGAGAGAGAGAGAGAGAGAGAGAGAGAGAGAGAGAGAGAGAGAGAGAGAGAGAGAGAGAGAGAGAGAGAGAGAGAGAGAGAGGGAGAGTTGATAACTTTGATATCGTAGTCGACAACAATCATATAGTTGAGAGAGAGAGAGAGAGAGAGAGAGAGAGAGAGAGAGAGAGAGAGAGAGAGAGAGAGAGAGAGAGAGAGAGAGAGAGACAGACAGAGAGTGAGAGGGAGAGGGAGAGAGAGTTGATATCATGGACGACAACTGCGTCTGCTTATACTAAATGTGTGTGAGAGATAGAGAGAGAGGGAGCGAAGTAAGCAAACTCTAATACGTATGATTATTCCTGTTTCATATATTAAAATATAACTTTTGTATAAACATTATTCGTAATGACTGAGACGTAGCCTTTATTGTGTGAAGATATTTAGGTAGAACAAACACGTTTACGTAATATCAGGTGGTCAGAATCGTGGTCTTAACAAATGTGGACACAAAATATGGAACTCCGTGCTCGCTAATGTGTTTGTACGTGTGTGTGTGTGTGTGTGTGTGTGTGTGTGTGTGTGTGTGTGTGTGTGTGTGTGTGTGTGTGTGTGTGTGTGTGTGTGTGTGTGTGTGTGTGTGTGTGTGTGTGTGTGTGTGTGTGTGTAGTTTCAACTTCCAGTACTTAACACTTTAATAATTGAATTTGCATGTACGTGATATATGTATCGTTGATTCTAATTAGTATTTACAAAAGTTTCTTTGAATAATAATATTTGGTTCGATTAGAAATTATTTGAAAGTACATTAACTTACTGAAAATGACACATACTTGAAAAGTAACAATAAAATAGCATCAGGTCTATACCCGTCTCCTTACAGACAAAAACTAATTTGCATACCAGTGCGTACATTGTCCGACAGTCAATGACCCCTTTGCTTAAGTTTGTGAAGAATAAACTATATCTAATTCTGTATCGTTGGAATTATTATTTAAACTGATAATTGTTTTCATTAAAATCTTACAATGACGAATACCCCTTGCGTACGAGCAGATAACAATATGTAATTCCATGTATAGTAATCAGAAATGTGAGAGAGAGAGAGAGAGAGAGAGAGAGAGAGAGAGAGAGAGAGAGAGAGAGAGAGAGAGAGAGAGAGAGAGAGAGAGAGAGAGAGAGAGCGCGAGAGACGTTATCTAGAGACAAAGAGAGAGAGGAAGGGGGAGAGTTGATAACTTGATATCGTAGTCGTCAACAGTCATATAATTTACTATACACTATAATGCGTCTGCTCATATAGTTTGAATTTCCCACCACAGAAAAATGTTGGCAGATCTGTTCTGTACACAATAATGCAAGATTGGTAACCCTGATCATATATTTTAATATATACACTATAATACACATATCAAGTTTGATCCCATGCATAGGTTGGTAAACCTGATCATATAGATTTAATATACATTATAACACGTAACAAATTTGAACTCATGCAAAGGTTGGTAACCCTGATCATATATTTTAATATACATTATATTACATCAAGTTGGAACCCCCAACCCACCACCCACCAAGTTTGAACCCATGCATATGTTGGTAAACCTGATCATATAGATTTAATATACATTATAACATGTAACAAATTTGAACTCATGCAAAGGTTGGTAACCCTGATCATATATTTTTAATATACATTATATTGCATCAAGTTGGAACCCCCCACCCATCACCCACCCCTGATATGCAAATCAGCTTTATTAAAAAAATAAAAAATTATATTCGCGGAAATTCGCGGATGCGGGTGGTCCATTGAACCCCACCCACCCCTTGATATGAAAATCAATTTAATAAAAAAAATAAAAAAATTTTATTCGCGGAAATTCGCGGATGCTGCGGGTCCATTGGTAGTGGGGAAAGCGTGGGAAAAAATCTTGGACCGCGGGAACGGCGGCATCTCATTGATCTAGGCGTGCGAAAGGCGGAATATATTCGCGGATATGCAAATCAATTTAATTAAAAAATAAAAATATCAAATTAAAAAAATAAAAAAATTTATTCGCGGAAATTCGCGGATGCTGTGCTCCTTTGGGATGCTGCGGGTCCAGCGGTGGTGGGGAGAGCGTGGGAAAAAATCTTGGACCGTGGGAACGGCGGCATCTCTTTGATCTTGGCGGTGGGGGAAGCGTGGGAAAGGCGGCATTCCTTTGTGCGTCAGGACCAGTATTTTCCCCCTACTTGAGTGCTAATGAAATGAAATATCTACAGACAGACAACGGGAAAGAGTACTACAACAGTACCGTACAAACATTGCTGAGCAGATATGGTGTCACACTCTATTCCACGTATAGTGAGAAAAAGGCCTCCATTGTGGAACGCTTTAACCGTACGTTGAAAACGCACATGTATCGCGCGTTCAGTGAACAAGGTCATTACCGTTGGTTGGATATGTTACCGGAACTAGTCAGCACGTACAACAACAGCGTGCACAGAACGATTGGAATGAAACCGCGTCAGGTGAACGAATCCAACGAACGTACGTGAGAACACAGCGAGGAGCATCAATTATAAACGACCAAAGTTCAAAGTAGGCGATCGTGTGCGTATAAGCAAACACAAAATGACATTCGCCAAAGGATACACGCCAAATTGGACAAACGAGATATTCCTCGTTCATGCGGTACGTACCGGCAGCGTACCCGTCACTTATTCGCTAAAGGATCATACAGGAGAAGTGTTGAAAGGCGGTTTTTATGAACACGAAATCAGTAAATCGAACGTTCGTGATGTGTACTTGGTAGAAAAGATCGTACAACATAAAGGTCATCGTGTGAAAGTCAGGTGGTTAGGATTCGATGGTAAACACGATTTGTGGATACACAAGAAGAAGTTGCTATAACAACGATTCGACTCGTGGAAATAGAACCAGTATGCGTCGATGCGTTACGATGACAACATGCACGCTGTTTACAGTGTAAAAGACATTGTGTCGCATCCCGGTTACGATGAGTATATCGTGAACACGACTGCAAACGACGTTGAACGCATGCGCAAGATCTTGACAGTGCACGAGTACTGGCAACGGGTTATCAATCGTGTGACGAGATTCCGACTCAACGAAATAGTACCAAGCGGCACCGGATTCGATCACTACAAAGAATGTGTTTGGTCGGATCCGAACTGTGAAACGGGTCCGGACACTTGTGTATGCAGTTACATATCTACCGACTGCTGCGATATAGTGCGACTATTAACCCTTCGGTAGGAACATGTTTTCATTTTGCACTTAAAGGAACAACCTGCCCCACAGGCATATACAATACATACATTATGAGGAACACCCTGCCTCCTAGGCAGGTACTCATATTTTCATAAAAATGCCAAAATAACTACTTTAGAAAATAAAATATACCATTTCTTCTTTTCCAATCTACTTCATTGTAATAATTTTACATTGATATGTATTTTTTTGCAGACTTGGTATATGTTTGATGAGTAGTTGTACTATACACCTCCCAGTGGAACATCTGCCTGACCCCCCCTTATAAGGAACATATGCCTAATAAGCATGCAAAACTACGTACGGTTAGAGGATCATATGCCTGGAAGGCATGAAATCAGACGTACATTTAGAGGAATACAGTATGCCTGACAGTCAGGGTAACTTTTAGAAAGAGGTAACTTACGGTCAAACGGAGGAGAGCTACGAGATGACGACACTTTCGCTGTCACACACAACAACTGATTGAGGAATTCTAGGAGGGGGACTTGCCCAGCAGCACGCAGAAGGCTTCTAGCTGCAAAAAGGTAAACCATACATGCCTGGTAGGCACATGTTCCTACCGAAGGGTTAAATAGACTGTGCACGGAACGGCAACATGAAAATATTGCAACAAGCGCACAGACTAAAAATAAAGGACGTGGACTATTCGAAATTGTGCGGCGACGGTGGTGGAGGTGGTTGTGGCAGAAAAAACGTAAACACGGACGTCTTCTGCCCGATACCGTTCGTTCCATCATCTGCAGACCTTCCGCGTGCGGAAAGACTAGCGTCATGTTCAACCTGTTGTTCGATGTAAACGGATTGAGATTTGCGAACTTATACGTGCTTTCTAAATCACTATTTCAACCCAAATATCAGATGCTGGAGAAGCATCAGGATGACTCGACTTTCCAACGAAGGAATGGGTTATCACGCCTACAACGATAACGAAGAGGTACCGCCTCCCGACGAGGTCGATCCTGATTCTATTATGGTGTTCGACGAAGTGTCTTGTGAAAGACAACACAACATACGCAAATACTTCACTATGGGACGACACAGCGGTGTGGACGCGTTTTACCTTTGTCAGACGTACAGTCAAGTGCCAAAACAGTTGGTTCGTAACAATGCCAATCTAATAGTATTGTTCAAACAGGACGATTGCAACTTAAAGCATGCGTACAACGATCACGTCAACACGTACATGAAATATGATACGTTTAAGAACATGTGCGCTGAAGCGTGGAAAGATCGTTACGGCTTTCTCGTTGTGTACAAGGATTTTTATATCGACACCGGCAGGTACAGAGTCGGTTTTGACCGTTTCATAGTAGTCGCACCTAACGATTAAACAATAAAAGTCGTCAAACGTTCAGCTAAATACACATGTCCTGCTGTCAACGACTTTAGTTGTCGTACTGCCGTTTATCGAGATGGACGACAAGAAAAAACGACTAGCACGTGAGATCGACACGATCAGTGATGACATACGGAAGAAATACCGTGCGTTAAAACATGGGATTCGTGAAGAAGAAGCAACGTTATCCAAAAGTTACAATCCGGGAACCGTTACAAAATATTTCGCAAGCGTTGCTTGAAAAAAAAAACGTAAAACAACAAATGAAAAGCCGATAGAGTGAAAAAGATGAAACGTGAAGAGGAAGAGGAAGAGGAGGAAGAGGATCCGATGGACGCAATTAGTAGGATCGATGTAGGAACACCACTTCGTTCCCGAACGAAGCTACATTTCCTGAAAACGCCCGTGATAGTCGAAACATTGGGCGATGACGATGAGTACGATCCTAGTCTCAACATTGAAAAAATGTTAGACACACCGGAAGGAAGACGTGAAGCACGTAGATATTTTCAGGACAAATACGACAGTGAATCGTTAGCGAACAAGTACATGCGTATGATCGTTTCGTCCGAACGCGGTCGTCTGATGGACTATATGTATGGTGTAAGATACGAACACGGAAAATGAATGATCGGTGATTCACCGTTCGAAATCGAAACGGACGATACGATTCTTATCAACGGTAAACGATACAAAGGTACACCAGGACTCTACGAACTCGTGTTCATGAAGCATCCTAAAGAAAACGTTTCAACGATTCGGATCTGAAAGCGTACAAAGATACACTGCGTGACACCAACGCGCACTAGCAGTATTATTTAGCGAACGCACAGGTGAACGCGAACAGAGGTGTAAAGTATAAACGAATAATATCACAACTGTTTCCACCGAAACGTACAGGACACGGACATAATAATATCGATACATCGTATATGACGCTGACGAGAAAAAAAGACAAAATCGATTACATGCACTGGGACGATCCGAACGAACTGGTGGACAGATTGCGACTGTTAATGGCGTCACAGCGTGTCGAAAACAGCGGGAACACGAACGAAATCGTCTCCATAGTGGAAGAACTACGTGAAGCCGACATCATCGTATAACAAGAGCGGTATATATCATCATCTGTCATTAGCAGCAGCATCGCCGTGATGGAATCGATCTTAAAGGACTCGTTCATGTCGCGTAAGCACATTAACGTTAACGAAATGGTCACTGCCAAACTGTATCCCTTGCACTATTTTGTGATCAAAGCGTCCGTTAAAAATAAATACAGAACGGACGCGTTTGCCTTCGTAGTCGACGTCGAATCAGAGACGATGTACCTGCTGACCTTGGAGCGGAAAGAATTCAACAACGAAGAGCTGATCATAGAAAGACGTCAAGAGTTACACACAGAAGGAGGTTCGGTGTACTACTACACTCCGCGCGACGGTCTGTACGTTGTAAAAATGAAGAAACGATTCACAACACCGTTAGTATTCACAAGGGTCGAAAGTAGTCGATGTGCTCCCTATTCGATTCTGAAAGCCGATAAAGTATAAATAATACCGTCGTACACACACCGGGGACATTCCACATTTGTTTGTGACAACATGGATATCGCGCTAGTGTTTATTATCGTTTGCACAAGTGTGTCGTCGCATCGTCCGTTAACGCTAACGATGTAGATTTCGCTATAGATTACTTGGTGCGATACGGATACGTTCCCGACGATAGTTTACGACTCACGGATAACACCACCATTGATGTGGACGCCTACCTTCGCACGTTTCAAGTGAATTACAATTTAACCGTAATGGAGAATTGAACAACGAAACGATGAATCTGATGCGTGCGCGGAGATGCGGTAACGAAGATTTCGTGTCGTACACCTTACGAACACCGTGGGCCAAGAGACGTCTGTCGTGGCGGTTCTTTCACGGTACCGCCAGCGCTATAGAAGCGTCGCGACAAGCGTTCGCTGTATGGCGGAAACATTCGAATCTGGAATTCGAATATCGACCCAACGACATAATCGTAGACATGGTCATTAGTATGAAATATTTTAAACACAGGTGTCTGACTTCCAGGTGCGCGATCTGCGGGTACGATTTGGACGGACGAGGAGGTATACTCGCTCACGCTTACTACCCGCCCGATTTACCGTATAACACTACCGAAATACACATGGACTACTACGAATCGTGGAATTATACGAACGCAACCCGAAGTACCGGACGATCAGACCAGTTTTCTTCAGGTGCTAACGCATGAAATCGGACACGCGTTAGGACTGTCTCATTCCCTCGAGAGGGATTCGATGATTCGATCATGTACCCATTCTACGTACCACGCACGGACGGACCGTTCGACCTGAGAGACGACGATATAAGAGGCATTCAACGCTTGTACGGGAAGCCGCCGCCGCCACCACCGCCGCCCGCTTCGGAGATGACGCCGACAACGAACGAGACCGACCGGACGACGACGGATTTATGTCGACTAAAGAACGTTAATCAATTATTAATAATCAACAGACATCTGTATATTGTGCACGATAACTTTTTGTGGACATTGGATCTCGAGTCGAAGCGAGTGTTCGCACGATGACGAAAATTAACGCTGCGATACACATGTACACGGGTCGAACCCTTCTGTTGTACAACGATATGTATTACGGCGAGATAGACGAGTGCACGTTCACGATCAAGAAACACGGATACGTTAAATATCGTTTTGTCGGCTTACCAGAAGCCGTCGATAGCGCGTTCCGATACATCGACGGAAAGATTTATTTCTTCAAAGACGCACGCGTATACGTGTACGATGAATTTCTAAATACGATCGTAAAAGGAAAACATAGCGACGGACTCTCCGTTGTCGGAATAAAATGCATAGACAGTACGATCGTATCAAAACTAATCGGTTTATTACGTGAATACGTATAAATGCCGTGCACAACGGTCGAGACGCATCATTCACGAGATGACTGTTGACAAGTTCGGCAGACACCAGAGCGCTGTCAGAGCGCGAAGGGAGACGCGACGCAGTCTGCGAGAGGATATTGGTATCACGATGACCGAGGACGGGCACTTCGACATAGCGGGGGAAAAAATACATAACTTGGGCGAACTGCAAGACGGTAACGATGCCGTTCCACTGCGCTTCGTGCGTGACCACTGTCTGTTAGCCAACGATCCGCCGATGACGCAAGGAATAGACGTGAAAGGTCGTAAGCTCGTCAACGTCGCAGCTCCCGTCTATCTCGGGGACACCGTCAACAAGCAGTACGTAGACTACTCGTGCTTACGTTTCACACATTTGGCACCGAACAAGAAGAACGGGGCTGTCGTCGACGCGCGGGACCATCGCATACAGTCTCTGAGGGAACCGATTTGCGCGAGAGACGCTGCGACCAAAATATACGTGGACTCGAAGATCATACCGAAGGATACGAATTCTAACCTAATGGTCGGCAACGTGCGGAGAACGCAGTTAGCTCCGCCCGTGAGCAACAAGGACGCGGTGAACTTGGAATTTTTGAACCGACACACGATCACCGCGGTAAACGACGCTTATTTCAACGCACAAGGAAAAACTATTCTAAACGTTGGCGACGGTGGCGCACAAGCTACGAATTCAGTGAACGCACGTCAATTGGAGGACGCGAAGCGGTACGCGAAGAGCGAAACGTACAAACTCGCAAAAGTGTTCCAACACCGTTGGGAGAAAGTGGTATCGTATATTTATAAATTGCATACGCGCGCAGCGCGTACTTCACTTGGTGCCGAAGAGGCAGACTTACTACTCACGAACAAGGCGGAGACGAACGAGTTGATTAGTGATCTGGACAAATCCAACGACGAGCAAGATTGGAGATCTCTTTATCGAGAGCAGCCGAAACAGTAGTCATGTATGAACTACGTAGCATTGTTGATAAAAAAAGAGGGCGTGGTCTTATCGGAAAAATAGTTAAAAAGCGCGGTACCATTCGTCGTGAAGTCAGTACCTACACTGATCAATCGAGCGGTGGACGTATTACCAGTGGAACTACATCTGCCCGGCTACAGGTTCTGCGGACCCGGAACGAAACTAGAGGAGAGATTGGCTGGTGATCGAGGAATCAACGAGTTGGACGAAGCCTGTCGCGAACACGATATCGCTTACAGCAAGTACAAAGGCAACGAACGACGACGTGTAGCGGATCGTGTGCTAGCCGGTAAAGCGTGGGAACGAGTGAAAGCTTTGAATTCGGGCATTAGTGAAAGAGCGTACGCGGCAGCCGTAGCAGCAGCGATGAAGGCGAAATCTGCGTTAGGCAGCGGGCTATGCTGCGGTGGTGGCGGTGGTGTGCGTAAACGTCGACGTCGCACCAGACGACGCAAGCCGGTTCGACGCACGATAATCAGGAAGAGGAGGAGGAGGACGACGACAACGGGGACAGGACGACGACGAAGACGGACCGGTGGTAAAAAGGCTTCAGGACTCTACCTTCGGCCGTACCGAAAAAACTAATCAAAATACCCGTGCGTCCGTTGTCCGATCGAGATCTTTATGAGGACACGAAACGATTGCGTATACCTTATTTCAGAGGTGTGTACATGCGCGACGCACTTCCTAGTACATCACCGTGGGAGAACGAAAGCGCGATCGTGAATCTGGACGAAGGTACAAGAAGCGGTGAACGACGCGATCGTGAATCCCGGCACGCACTGGGTATGCTACAAGAAACGAGGCGACAGAGTCTGGTACTTTGATGGATTCGGCAATCTGCGCCCTCCTGTCGAGTTAATAGGGTACTTTGGATCGAACGTGGCCGACGTTCATTACAATTACCCACGGAAACAGCCGTCGGACACAGTCATCTGCGGACATTTATGTTTGGAGTTTTTGACATCGAACGATCAGTAAACGACAAGATGTCTTCGCTTACGGTCACCGTCACGGGAACGGATCCGAGCGCACTGGTTTGTGACTTTTTTCCACCGCTTGAACTGATGGACGGTGAATGGTACGCGGGACTGCTGGACTTTACAATGTACAACTCTATACCGAACGTGGAAAGCGGAAGAAACAACGTGCTTTCCGTACTAAAGGGAGCACGTAAAACGTTAGACCCTGTCAATATACCGACCTGTGTGTACGAAATCAGTGATATTGGAACGTACCTGAAGAAAGAACTAGCAGACCCGAAATTTTCTCTACGACCCAACAACAACACGTTGAAATGTGAAATTTGTTGTTCATACGAGATCGATTTCGGATGTACGGAACACACGATCGGTACCATGTTGGGTTTTTCCAAGAGCCGCAAGTTAGAAGCGTATAAATTACACACGCCGGACGCGCCTGTAAACATTAACAAAGTGAACGTTTTGAAGATATGGTGTAACGCTGTACAAGGTTCGTACAAGGCGGGACGAAACGAGCATATATTGCACTCGTTCTATCCAACGGTTGAGCCAGGATTCAAGATAGTCGAAACGCCTAGAAACGCCATTTATTTTCCGCTTAACATACTACACTTGCGTAACGTTACAGTGTCCGTACACGATCAGGACGGTGATATCGTGAATTTTCAAGGGAAAGTCATCACCGTGCGTATACATTTGAAACGTGTGTAGTAATCATGGGAATTTATTTCACCGATACCCCCGTGATGAAGAGGTGTGGCGACGGCTCGCACCACAAGATAAAAGAGGACAACACTTTTGGAAAAGGTATCAGTAGACGTTCGTCGTTGGCACGGTTAACAGCAACTAACCGACGCTACCTGATTTCACTAGGATTCAAACTCAAGAAAAACAAGTAACATGGTGGACAGCGGTATCGTCTTATCGGTTGAACGTCGTCCATTCTTTGAACACAACATCACACATTACGAATATCATCCACATGCACCGTACGCGTCGGCGTCACGATACAAAAATTACGATGAGATACGCATACCTATCCTGCAACAGGAAGTCTTCACTTTACCGATGGAAAGTTTCCTGTACGTTGAAGGCAAGTTGAGCAAAAAGACCGCCAGCACCGGTACTGTGAACGTGAAAATGATCAACAATGTGATCGCGTTTCTCTTCGAAGAAATCCGTTACGAACTGGCCGGCGTAGAAGTGGATCGTACCAAGAGCGTTGGCATCACGTCCACTATTAAAACCGTGCTATCTGCCAGCAAGCAGGACATTGTTTCGATGCAAAACGCCGGTTGGGTTGCTCCTACAACTAACGAGCTAACGACGTCCGGTAAAAACGAAGAATTCAACTTTTGCATACCGTTGAGGATGCTGATGGGATTCGCTGAGGATTTCACGCACGTTATTTTAAACATGAAACAGGAACTGATACTGCTGCGCACTTCCACCGACGTTAACGCTCTGTTCTCGCCCACGGATGCGCCCGCTAACGCTGATATAGAACTGACCAAAGTCTCTTGGATGATTCCTTTCGTGTACGTGAAAAACGAAGTACGGATACGATTGTTGGATATCATACGCAAGGACCTACCACTATTCTTACCGTTTCGTAGTTGGGAACTGCACGAGTACCCGGCTTTACCGACGACCGATAGACAGACTTGGACGGTGAAAACAACTACACAACTGGAGAAACCGCGGTACGTGATACTCACCTTCCAGACCGCCAGAAAGAACAATCTGAAAAAACACGCAGACGAATTCGATCACTGCAATGTGACAAACGCGAGACTCTTTCTGAACGACAAATACTACCCGTACGATAACCTGAACCTGGATATCGATAACGGACGTTACGCATTGCTGTACGACATGTATACACGATTTCAAAAATTGTACTACCACAGAAGTCAACCCAACGTACTTCTAACACCTACTGAGTTCATAACAAAAGCACCGTTATTCGTCTTCGATTGTAGCAGACAGGATGAGTCGCTCAAGTCTTCACCAGTCGACGTCAGATTGGAATTCGAGTCATCGACCAATTTCCCCGCTCAGACCCGCTTGATACTGCATGATTCCTCAACGTGTACACTCCGTTATCCAACACGGTGCGCAGACACAATTAAACGCTTACTATATATTATTGTTTTTTTGCTGTAAATAGAATGTTGCTTTTTAGAATGTAATGTGTGCATTACATGTATGTGATTTTTTTTTATTAAAAAAAAAATGTAATCAATTTTCATGTATTTTTATTTTGCTGTAAATAGAATGTAATGTACGAATTACATGTATGTTAATTTTTTATTTAAAAAAATGTAATCATTTTATATGTATTTTTTTTTCATGGAGGGGGAAACGATTATCATCTCCTCCCTATACTTCGCTCAGTGTTCCATCGATACGACTCGCGAGAGGACGCACAAGACGCTTTCAAACGATCACGAGGATGACGATAACAATCCCAACAACAACCGGTATTTCAAACAATGCGGTGAAGCGACGACGACGACGATCAAGTCCTTATCACCAGACGATAAAGAAGTGCAGGCCATCTTAATTCAAAAAATCACATCTCCGTACCCGCGTTACAGAAGCTTGGAAAACTGTTTAAAGAGTTTTAAAGAATGGCCTGTATCGTTAACGATAACGCCTAAAGAATTATCAGCAGCGGGTTTCTTTTACACCGGATGCAACGATAGAGTGATTTGTTTTTGCTGTGGAGGCGGTTTAAACAAATGGGAACGTGGAGAATATGCTTGGATGGAACACGCACGTCATTTCCCCGCGTGCTCTTACGTAATGTTAATGAAAGATAAAAACTTTATCATCAAGGCACTGGGTATCGTTACCGAACCGCAAGCACCAACAGCAGCAGCGACAGCGGAGAACGAACAACGCACCGACACGATCAAAGAGAATATAAAAAACGTAGAAGAAGGCTCGAATCGTGATACGATGTGCAAAGTCTGTTACGCACAAAACGTGGAAGTTGTACTTATTCCCTGTCGACCTTTTATCACATGTGTGAATTGCGCCATAACCCTACATACGTGTCCCTTATGTAGAACCGCATACACCGCTTACATGAGAGCGTATTTCTAGTTCATTTTCACGCTTTAATTTTATCGCATAGTGAACACAAGGTTTGAAAATCTATGCTGCTGAGACAGAAGTGTTTATTCCTACCTCCGCTAATCTCGCATACCTCAGTGTTTGAACAGCACGCGTTGAAGACGGACGAATGGAGCTGTTATCTCCGTACGAGTACATACGCTGCAGTGACTTAAAGCACACAGTACTGTACCCTATAGAAATTTTTGTATACAACGTTTTGACATGTAAATTTGTTGCACTGATCCGTGACGAGAATATAAGGTACAAAATAAACGTTCCGAAAAAATTCTTTACGAGCGTTTCACAACATACAACGTGTCTGTTCCGTAAGACGGACGGATCTGCAGCGTTCCTAAAGTCCGTTCAACTAAAGAAGATCGCTGAATTTCAAAGCCTGCCGTTTCCAACTTTTCAAAGACAAAAAATAAATGAGCATATTGTTGGAATCGGCATTCCTTTCTGCGTTACTCGTGTACATTTTATATTTTTTGATTCTTCGTTTTCATAACGTTAAGAGATATATTAAAAAAGTCACTGTTTTTTAGCCCTTCTACAACGATTGTCAACTTTGATAATTCATTACAAAAAAAGTACAGCGTCAACTAATTTTTCCTGTTCAACGATTATTTTTACATTCATCCTACATCACATATTCCCATATGAACTCTCTGCGATTATTTTTATAGGCGTTATTAATTTTTTTGTTGACCTCGAACAACTCGTAAACGGGAGCATTGTTAGAGTTGAAATTTGTGCCAACACTGAGAAGACAACGCTAACGAAAGTTCAAGTTGAGAGAAAACAAGCCTAAACAGCTACTATATTTTACATCAACTTATATTTGAAGCGCTCTTTCGCTAAAATGTAAAGCGACGAACAAAGCGTGGAGTACACTCAGTTCCGTACTGGGTCCATTTTATCCGCGCGCCGACGACAACACGAACCATAATATTAATACTGTAATAACTTGTGTGTCGAAATTTAATAAATCGAAATAAATATTGTTTTTATTTATTTGTCTTTACGGAGATGTATTACTGCTTTGTATATATTTGTTTTTGTGCTGTACGGTATTATAATAAATAAACGTTTTCCATTAATGAAACAGCCAAAATTTTAAAAGAAATTAAGACATTTCTTTTGAATTATGCTAACCTTTACTCGTCGTTGGACATTACCGAGATCCCTAATTCAATTCAATTGTGCCACAATGTTAACGTTAATAAGATGATTTCATTATTGTCAAGTGTTGGTTATCGCATTTCAACAGAAATATCTTAATTATGTCAAAATTGCAGTAGTTTCATTTCTAGTACAATGGCCGCTGTCTGTGCGGCGGCGGCCGTTACTTCTTAGAACTAAATGTCACCAGGTAATTGTTATAGGCGTTAAGTGAATGTTAATTACGGTTGTATATAGCTACACTTTGTAATATATTAATTAAAAAATGTTATTAAAGATTGAAAGCACATTTATGCTTTCCCTCTGATTATGTAGGCCGAATTGCTTACCGCGCGCCACAACCTGATGAGTCAACCGTCTATAACCTGATAAGGTCACCGCTATCACACACCCCACCACATACACAAAATACCAACATACTTTAGTTTGGTGGAGTGTTCTGTTTTGTAAAGTGTTGTCGTCTGAGATAGCTGAAGTGTTTTTTCCAATTATATTTTTTAATCTTAGAGATGGCGAGTGACGAAGAAAGTTTACTATCAACAAGTGCCGGGAAGACTGTTTTTCGGAAACGAAGTACGATAAAGAGTCAAGGAAGAGAAATGATCGTGAGTGTTCGGGAGTTTTTTAAAAAAGAAAATGATACCTTGAAAAAACTGGTGAACCTGTAATACCTTTTTCAAAAATAGCGGAGAGGACCGCACGAGATTTACAAATGGGAACTGCAACAGTGACACGAGTGTGTCGTGAAAAATCAGCAGCAGTTAAAGCTGGCCAAAGCTCCGTCTCGACGCCTGGGAAAGAGAGAAAACATGCGGCCAAAGTTACCGAACTAGACCCGTTTCAAGAGGATGCGCTTAGACGGCACGTCTACGGGTATTACAAACGTCGTAAACACCCCACACTGGATAAAATGCTGGTATCAGCGACAAATACAGGATTGTTTAGCGGTGCAAAAACTTCTCTCTGGACAGTTCTTCGCGATCTGGGATTCCATTATTCCGAAGTAAACGGTAGAAACGTTTTGATGGAAAGGGAAGACATCGTTGCTTGGCGTTGCCGTTATCTGAGCAGTGTTAAACAAAAGGATTTTACACAAATTATATGGCTTGATGAAACACGGGTGAATGCTAGTCATAGCGAAAGTAAGGGATGGACTGACAACACTCTCGAAGGAACAATGACCCTTCCAATCGGCAAAGGAGGCAGGCTCATTGTCCTGCATGCCGGCACATCAAAAGGTTTTGTTCCCAATGCTTTACTTATGTTCCGGTCTAAGAAGACAGGAGACTACCATGAAGAAATGGACCATAACAGATTTTATAAGTGGTTTGAAGAGCAACTATTGCCGAACATTGACCCAAACTCAGTAATAGTTATGGACAATGCTCCATACCACACAGTGCAAATAGACAAAGCGCCTACAATTTCGTCAAAAAAATCTGCGATGATTGAGTGGTTGGGGAGACACGGAGTGCAAGCAGGGCCAGAACTCAAAAAAGGAGAATTATTAGACATGGTTTTGGCTCATAAGCCAAGATTTCCAATCTACAAAATTGACGAGCTGGCAAAAAGTCATGGCCACGAAATAATTCGACTGCCTCCTTATCATTGCCATTTCAATTGTATTGAAATGATATGGGCACAGTTAAAAGAACACGTCGCAAGGAACAACAAAAAGTTTACTTTGACGGAAGTGGAGCGTTTGATAAATGAAGGGTTTGGGCTAATCGGCGAAAAGGAGTGGGCAGACGTCGTCCGACACGTGGAGAAGCTGACCAAGGAAGCCTGGGAAGCAGAGGGAATCCTTGACGAAGTAGTAGAGCGGTTCGTCATAAACATAACGGGAAATACTTCCTCAGAGTCAGAAGAGGATGACATGGACATTGGCGATGACTCTATTCTGGAGGGGATCGCACCTTTGCCACTATCACCTTCAGTACCCTTCATTGTGTTGTGGTATGTAGCCTATATAATTATGTAATTAATATTGTAGTACAATTTTTCTAATGTTTAAGAAATTTTATTTTGCCTGAATTGTTTTATAACGCATAAAACACGTTGAAATTTTAATTGTTATAAAATATAAAATGTTAAAAAGTCGTAACAATAATTTAAAATATTATTGAGGACATTAACAAAAATATAACCGTTTATGTAGCCGTAGGTCTTAAAATAAATAAATTAAATAAAATTTAATACAAAAAATAAATAAATAAATAAATAAGATGACGAACAGACATCTGGTTAATCACTACTTTCTTTAATAATTCATAATGCACTTCACGGGTAATTAAAGTTGGAAAAATATTTAAAGCGCATCATAAAAAAAATGTCGGCAGTTTATTCATATCTCCGACAGGGAGGCTGAAAAGCCTCGTTTGTTAGGTTAATATAGGCTTACCGCAAACAGATTACAAACGCATTCCCTACTTACGGAAGGCCCCTGCATTCAGCACACCTAACTGGCGCTGTGAGGCCGACCTGCTGCGCTGTGGTCTACTACGCCACGCCTGTTACTGTACGCGTCGCTTGACCTTTCACTCTAAACTTATCTCACAGTTAAAATTCAGCAAAGCATCTTAAACTAATTTCAATAATTTAACCAACCTGTTGGGATTGTAAGCTTCAAAACGATATAACACTTGATTGTTAAACGTTTCTAGATTACGAGAAAACATGATCTTAGAAAAAAATTAATAACTAGTAAAAAAAGAAAAATATGAACTTGAAATGTTTACATGTTGTGTAGAATGAGTGGGTCAACAATCCTTGAACAAGAAAATTTTTTCAAGGCATTACTTACTAAGAAATAAATTCATAAAATTGGCAGTTACGGTAAAACAATGAAAAAACCGTGACTTTTTCTAAATATTGCTTTACCGTGAAAAACACTTAGCTGTAAAATTATGAAATATAAACCACTTAAAGAAAAGCGATTGACGATTATAACTATATGTTTCTTTAATTTTTGGCTCTACTTTTGTGGAAATGGCAGGCTTTGAAAGTCAGCGATCTTCTTTAGTTGAATGGACTATAGTAACACCAAACACATTGTTTATAACGAAAAAAGGATGTGCCAGGATAAGCTAGCAGTTATACTTGACTTTCACTGTTTCATCGACAACGATGGAAACAAACTCGTTAAGGAACTAGCCGTTATGGATGTCGCCGCATTTGCCAGCAGGCGTTGGATATTTACACCTCCAGCAGACACGATTGTTTCGAATAACAAACACGTGAGGACAAACAGATGGTTAACGGACCATTATCATGGACTAGCGTGGACGGACGGGGACACATCGTACGAACATCTTGTGCCGATATTAGAAAAGTATACGTTTCCCTTTAACTTCGTTTTCGTAAAAGGATTGCAAAAAAAGGATTTCTACAGAAGCGTATCGTGCATTTTAATATTTTAAATTTAGAAGATTTCGGTTGTCCCAAACTCGAGCAATTACAATCAATACATGGAACAGCCTGTCTCGCGCACCGCTTATTTCCGGAAATATGTACAAATATGTACGTATGTATATGAAATATGAAATATGTATGTGCGTACACGCTTTACGCGAGTGGGTTGTATCAGATTTTAGAGTAATCAATATGTTTTTGATAAATTACTAATTGGAAACATTACTGTTTAGCGCTTACGTAAAAAATAACAACCGTCGCCTTTCTGTCGATTACACCACCTTGTCTAGGCATATAAAAAAAAATTAGCGTCGACGACATGTTCGAACACGCACGAGTGCTGTTAATTACATCATCCTGTCTAGTCGTATAAAAATAACAGACTCGTCTCCTCCCCACCTACCCATCGAACATAGCGTGAGAAATTAGGCCGTATCCTGTCCACACAGTTAAAAATAAGCGCTTACTGTGCGTTGTGTGGTTCCCCCTCTCCGGTTTCCACCACCACAACTACCTCCCTATTTATTCCGCTGTGCACGAGCGTTATTCATTCAGTCCTTGAGAGACGCGCAAGAAAATATAAATTCTTTATTTTAAAATGACATCATTCACTGCAAAGTTTGCAACCATTAGCGCGATTGAGTATAAAAAAATTAAGGAATTGATAATCGGTGTTAAATATCCAATAGAAGAATTGCAGAACATAGACGTGAAGTACGGGAAAGCCGTACTCGTCACTCTCCAAGATTACAGAGACCATAAACTAAAATATCGTGTATATCTACCTAAGAGATACTCGAGCGTTTTCGAAGATAAGGAATTAAAAAATTTAGTACCATGTTCACTGCAACTGGTTTATCGTGGAGAAAAGGATAGAGCTTACATAGTAGACATTGTAGAGTAGGACCGAATGGACATCTTCATTTATCATGTATAATTTTCATTGTGCATACACATAATTGTCATTAGCTGCGCATACGATTACATATATATATTAACATGTACTTAGTTGTATTTCATTTAATTTCTTTTAATTATACATAATATATTTTATCTTATAATATAATATGCTTACACATATTTCATTTGATTTAATTGTATTCAATTGTCAATGTGCTTATGTCTAGATAATAAAACAGGGATTACGTGGTGTACATTTTAGAGTAAGCCCGGATAGACATCTTCAAAATTAACAAATACATTTGTACATAATTGTCATTGCACGTGTTTACAAATAGTAATTAAAATATAATGTGCTTACACTTATTTCAATTTGATTTAATTCTACACAATTGTGTATGCGTTTACATAATGTATTTTTAAATTATAATCTAATGTGCTTACACATAATATAATTGTATACAATTGTATTTTGTAATTGTCACTACTGAGTGTGTGTTTACATTTTTCATTTTTTGTACATATTTGTCATGTCATAGTGCACTTGTTTATTTTAACTTTTAATTAGTTTTACTTAGTTGTAGTTCGTACACAATTGTCATATTGCGCATGTTTACATATTAAGTATTTTGTAATTGTCACTAGTGTGTGCGTTTACATATTTGTCATAGTGCATTTGTTTATTTTAACTTTTAATTAGTTTTACTTAGTTGTAGTTCGTACACAATTGTCATATTGCACATGTTTACATATTATATATGTTGTAATTGTCACTGCTGTGTGCGTTTACATATTATGTATTTTAAATTGTAATATATTTTTGATTACATGTATTTTAATTGTTTTTAATTAAACAGTATTGCTTTAACATTTTTATTGTATTTTAATTTCAAAAGTCCTTCAAACATTAACACTAATTATCACTCAATATTGTAACCAATTTATAAATAGGGTTACGGTCTTATTTCTTTAAGCCTCACTTCGGATTCGTCAATTTGTAACACGTAAATTAAATCGTTACTTCTTACTTAAATGTTATGTTGTGTGTACTTAAATTACATACACCGCCCGTTGGAAGTGTCAATTTGTAACAAATAAATAATGTAGCGACAAACTCGCAGTGGAGTCGTCAATTTGTAATTATTAATACGTTATGTTGAACGGCGAATGGTTTTGTAATCTGCCGCTCGCTCCCACTATACGTACCGTTTCCGTGACGTCACTCACCGTTGCCAACCGTCGTGGTGTCCTCTGTACTCGGTGAACTTATTTTCTAAATGGAACAGCAATAATAACGACGCAAATATAACATCAAACATATATCCTTATAGAAATCCTTTATTCAGAAAAGCACTGGTTAATTGTTTCTTAAATTTGATTATGATAATCACAATTGTGGCGCAAATTATACGTCTTCTTTTTACCAGTTGGTACAGTAGTAGCAAATATTCAGTATTTAGTCAGACCAAAAGAATGCTTTGGTTAATGTTTCTATTAAAAATAAAATATCTCAGGGCGTATCTGGTTCGGGGATTACATTTAAATAAAATATTATTCTATAAATCAAAATACAAGTTTTACAGTTAAAGGATATTACAAAGTTAGAGTGTAACGTGCACACAAGCAGTCGGATCGTGATTACTAGTTATGATAGGTTATGTCCAGTTTAGGTGTTTAATAATTATTATCCAAATCAAAGGTTCTTGTGGTGTTTGAAAAGGTGTCAATCTCAAATCGTGTTATTAGTGAGTGTTCTTAGTGTTGGTGTGATATGATGTCTGTAGTTTTAGTTGATTAATACTTAAAAAGTCGTGTATACAAAAGTGGGTGTTGATACACAATATAATAAGATGTCAAAGTCACCAAATCCTCTTCTTTGTATGGTTCGTGGTCGAAGATAGGGCCCACGTCCGCTTCAGTCCTTCTCCCTGGTTCTTGGGTCTTCTATTTCATATACTGGATGTTCCTCACTTGGTGTAAAAAGTTCGTGTTATGTATCTCTATCTGTATCAATATGTCTGTAACGTGTTTTCACAGTTTATTTTTTAATTATGTTAGACGTGTTACAAACGCGTCTGTACGCTATGACCGTTGTTAAAGAAGTCTCTTTTTATTTATCCGAAATTTCTGGTTGCTAAGGGTAAACTTGGAATCTGGTTGGTTGATTCGGATATACATTGTCATATACTTTCATTATTTCAAAATCTAAATTTGTTCAAAACCTTTAAATTAGTATAATTTTTCTGTACTGATTGGGAATTTAAAACTATTATCAGCATTATTTTGATCTTTACATTTGTGACACTTAGACACTAACATGCCTACTTTAACTTAAGAACTACAGATGTTACAATTTTGTTATTTGAATTTTTCTTAAATAACTGGAGATGTATTATTTTGTTTCTAGATTCGTTGTGTACACTATTAACTATAAATATATTTATCCTTCCACATTTGTTTTACAAAATCCCTAACATTATTATCTAAAATTTACAAAACTACCTGGCCTATGTACTGGTGTTATTTTCATCACCATGTTTAAAACCTTTAACAGTTAAATTAACTTTTAACAACCATAAAAACTGTTTAACATATAACATTATCTTAACAAAACAAAAGATATACTATCCTATTAGTTTAATTTCATGCCCACATGGCTATGATTCTACTGAACCTTTGAACAAATAAACTGTTTTTTACTTAATCTATACAATTGTTTAACACTTAGCAATAACATCTTTTTTTAGTCTACCTTGCTTTGCCAATCAATTGATCACTGTTTAACACCAGTTCTATGGTGATATATTTGTTAACATAAAAAATGAAATTAACATCAGTTAATTGATATTCTCTTAAAACAACTGCTTCACCTGCTACATACAAAAAACAACATAAATACCATGATAATAAAACAACGTGATAAAACATAATAACATGCACATTTTTATAAAATAAATTATGCACTAATTAATTAGTCTTCTCTCAGTTAATTCATTAATTATTCTAAAACTGTCTATGTTATGTTTCACATTACTTGTCACTATGTTTATCGTTTACCCTTTTCACTGAACACTTAATAGTCTGTATTTATAAACATACTTATTTGTTTTTATAGGTTTTTACATTTTATTGTCATTAAAAGAACTTCACTCTTGTTATCAAATGTTACTGTGGACAAGTTATTATTTGTTGTTTTCTGGACAATCTTATGATCACTATTTGTTACAATTAGTTGTATGGTTCATGTATCTATAATAAGGTTTGTTATATTTTCATTACATCATTTAAATTAATCATTTAGTAATATTTCTTTTACATAGTATTACATGTTTGGGCCTATTATCCCTCAATTTGTATTTTGATTATCTTGATATTATGATACATTGAAAGAAACCATTTGTTTCTTTATAGTACTGGTTCATAAGCCGTCTGTCTTTATAATTATTTATTTTGTCATTATTGAAAGTTCATGTCATAATCGGGGTTGAATGTATTTTGCATCACTTTGCCTAAATCATTAATTTGGGTACGGTCAGTTGTATTACTAGTCAGTCTGAAATGGTTAGTCGTTCCTCTTCACGATCATCTTGGAAGATATTGTTCTTCTTGTTTAGCTTCTTATCCAAAGTCTTCATTAAATCAAGTACGATATTAAGTTGTTCCAAATATAATGTTACATACTACCCTGCCACCAAATTTGATCATTTTAATAAAATATTGTTTTTGTTGAAATTATCAATTATCTTCTCTTTCACATTATCATTTGTTATTCTTTTTATGATCTGGTATACTTGTCTTTAATTATAAGTGTTCTATCCCTGGAACATGTTACTTCCCTAACAAATTAATCACCATATATTTTGGAATCAGTCGGGGGGCTCTCTTGACCTAATACCCCGCTGTCCTTACAATACATAATACATCAATAATATCGATTGCTGGAGCTATCTCGTCAGTCAATCACATTTAATAATTACTAGTCTATTCACGACTAAATCAAATAAAAATAATATAATATATTCTTGGGATTGTTCACTCAGTTTAACATCTCAGATCTAAATATTTCTTTCCATTGATTCTTTCAGATGTTTATTTTCTTGTGGCGATATTAATAACATTTTTTATTTTCAATTGGTACTATCTTCTTTCCTTCTTTATCAGTACTCCTTAATCTTCATTTTTCATTCACTTAAAACATAACAAGTATTTGCATCTTTAGTTGTTGTTAAATCTCTCACAATCATGATAGGTTATTTGTAGTAAATTCGTTTCTAGTCTCGTCTTATTTTCATCGTCGATTGTCTACATTTGTCCTTTCTTATTCGTTTTATAGCACTTTGGTTTCTTCTGATTTATGGATGTTGCATCTTTCTTTTATATTCCAATAATAAGTTCATAATTATATTTAATAAGAGGTGCTTATTTTGTTTAGAATTTGGAAATTTATTCCCAGTTGTTTATCCGCTTGATTCATAATGACATTATCAAACTGTACTGTAAGTTGTCCTTACTATTTATTTGAATTCTGAGATATTCAAATTTGTTTATTTGGCTTCATTTAAAATTATATTCTGGATTATCAAAGTTGGTAAGATGAGCTTACTATATTCTTTTGAATTTTGAGGTATTATAATCAATTCCATATTAATTCTCATAAATAATTAGTTGTAAGTTGATTTTACTATTTCTTTAGAATTTTGTGGTTTTATAATCATAAATTCTTCAATTCCATATTATTTCTCATAAATAATTAGTTGTAAGTTGATCTTACTATTTCTTTAGAATTTTGTGGTATATTCAACTTTGTTTATTAGGTTCATAATACATTTTTAAGGAAACTTGGTTGTATGTCCCCTTAATCTTTTTTGTTTCCACATCACTAATGACATAAGTATTATTGTTATTGTTTTTTATAACAACATATGGTCCATTATACAGTAATAATAGCTTTTTTGCTATTCCTTCCTTAGAACTTGGCAATTCGCGGTTTTTTAACAATACTTTGTCTCCAATCTTGTACTGGATCATTTTCTGCTGAATTATTTTGTATTTTTTCCTTCTTTTCTCCACTTGTTCATTCAGTTTGCTGTGGAATCTCACGTTGTCGAACTGGTAAGCTGGGTTGTTTGGGAAGTTGATTATTTCACTAATTTCTCGGGGTGGTAGTCTTTCATGCATTATGGTATATGGAGTATCTTGTATTGCTTCATGGTAAGCTAAGTTGATAAAGCTTTCTGTTTGTGTAATGTAGTCACTCCACTTCTGGTGTTTATCAAAACAATATGTCCTGAGTATACGGCCGACCTCCCTCAGTACTCTTTCCGCCGGGTTGCTATTTGGGTGATAGACAGATGTTTTATATGTCTTGACACCTAGATCTAACAAAGTCTCCTTCCAAACCCTTCCTCGAAACTGAGTTCCGTGATCGGTAATAATTGATCTTGGAACTCCTAACTCTGGTATGTATTGTTGGATCACTATTTGCAGAATCTTTTTTGTAGTTGCCCGATTAATGGGGTATAGTTTTGTAAATTTGGAGTAATGGTCGAACATGATTTCTTCATTGTTGGTAATTGGGATATTCCATATATTAATTAACCCATTGTTCATCATCTCCCATTCTTCCGGTGTTTTTTTCAAATTCTTTAGATGTGTTCTTCTTACTTTCTTTGGTTCCACTTCATTATCCTTAGTATTTTCTTTGTTTCCGTTAGTTTTCTTTTCAGGTAATACTACTCCTGGTTCCTCTGTTTTGTCGTTTGGTATTTCTTCTGTTTCTGATTTGCTATCATTTTTTATTTCTTCGGTCTTCTCATTTCTTAATTTTTCTCTTTTTAATCTGTCCTCTCTCATTTCCTTAATGTCCTCGTCCAATTTCTTAATGAAATCTTCATGACTCTGTTTTAAATATTCCATGATGCTCTTCATGTCAACGCTCTCTGTAACTTTGTCCGGTTCTTGTCTATCTCCTTGGTCCTCTCTTATTATTACTTCTACTTCCTCGACCGGTGTTGCTTCTTTGTCTTCCATGTTTAATTCGTCTACTTTCTTGGTTTCGGCCGCTCGTTTTCGCGATGTTTCTCGCTTCCTCATTTTGTTTATTTTTGTTTGTTTGTCTATAAATTATAATTTAATTTATATTAAATTAAACGCCTCACACGTTGGTTCGCCAATTTGTAACGAAAAATTGGATTTACGTTGTGATCAATAAAATTTATTGTAGGTTTCGGGGTTGGACCAAGCTCCACGTTGTTATGCGACAATCTGTAACCAATTTATATAATAGATATGTTAAGCCCCACGTTGGGCGCCAATTTGTAACCAATTTATAAATAGGGTTACGGTCTTATTTCTTTAAGCCTCACTTCGGATTCGTCAATTTGTAACACGTAAATTAAATCGTTACTTCTTACTTAAATGTTATGTTGTGTGTACTTAAATTACATACACCGCCCGTTGGAAGTGTCAATTTGTAACAAATAAATAATGTAGCGACTAACTCGCACTGGAGTCGTCAATTTGTAATTATTAATACGTTATGTTGAACGGCGAATAGTTTTGTAATCTGCCGCTCGCTCCCACTATACGTACCGTTTCCGTGACGTCACTCACCGTTGCCAACCGTCGTGGTGTCCTCTGTACTCGGTGAACTTATTTTCTAAATGGAACAGCAATAATAACGACGCAAATATAACATCAAACATATATCCTTATAGAAATCCTTTATTCAGAAAAGCACTGGTTAATTGTTTCTTAAATTTGATTATGATAATCACAATTGTGGCGCAAATTATACGTCTTCTTTTTACCAGTTGGTACAGTAGTAGCAAATATTCAGTATTTAGTCAGACCAAAAGAATGCTTTGGTTAATGTTTCTATTAAAAATAAAATATCTCAGGGCGTATCTGGTTCGGGGATTACATTTAAATAAAATATTATTCTATAAATCAAAATACAAGTTTTACAGTTAAAGGATATTACAAAGTTAGAGTGTAACGTGCACACAAGCAGTCGGATCGTGATTACTAGTTATGATAGGTTATGTCCAGTTTAGGTGTTTAATAATTATTATCCAAATCAAAGGTTCTTGTGGTGTTTGAAAAGGTGTCAATCTCAAATCGTGTTATTAGTGAGTGTTCTTAGTGTTGGTGTGATATGATGTCTGTAGTTTTAGTTGATTAATACTTAAAAAGTCGTGTATACAAAAGTGGGTGTTGATACACAATATAATAAGATGTCAAAGTCACCAAATCCTCTTCTTTGTATGGTTCGTGGTCGAAGATAGGGCCCACGTCCGCTTCAGTCCTTCTCCCTGGTTCTTGGGTCTTCTATTTCATATACTGGATGTTCCTCACTTGGTGTAAAAAGTCGTGTTATGTATCTCTATCTGTATCAATATGTCTGTAACGTGTTTTCACAGTTTATTTTTTAATTATGTTAGACGTTTTACAAACGCGTCTGTACGCTATGACCGTTGTTAAAGAAGTCTCTTTTTATTTATCCGAAATTTCTGGTTGCTAAGGGTAAACTTGGAATCTGGTTGGTTGATTCGGATATACATTGTCATATACTTTCATTATTTCAAAATCTAAATTTGTTCAAAACCTTTAAATTAGTATAATTTTTCTGTACTGATTGGGAATTTAAAACTATTATCAGCATTATTTTGATCTTTACATTTGTGACACTTAGACACTAAACATGCCTACTTTTACTTAAGAACTACAGATGTTACAATTTTGTTATTTGAATTTTTCTTAAATAACTTGAGATGTATTATTTTGTTTCTAGATTCGTTGTGTACACTATTAACTATAAATATATTTATCCTTCCACATTTGTTTTACAAAATCCCTAACATTATTATCTAAAATTTTCAAAACTACCTGGCCTATGTACTGGTGTTATTTTCATCACCATGTTTAAAACCTTTAACAGTTAAATTAACTTTTAACAACCATAAAAACTGTTTAACATATAACATTATCTTAACAAAACAAAAGATATACTATCCTATTAGTTTAATTTCATGCCCACATGGCTATGATTCTACTGAATCTTTGAACAAATAAACTGTTTTTTACTTAATCTATACAATTGTTTAACACTTAGCAATAACATCTTTTTTTAGTCTACCTTGCTTTGCCAATCAATTGATCACTGTTTAACACCAGTTCTATGGTGATATATTTGTTAACATAAAAAATGAAATTAACATCAGTTAATTGATATTCTCTTAAAACAACTGCTTCACCTGCTACATACAAAAAACAACATAAATACCATGATAATAAAACAACGTGATAAAACATAATAACATGCACATTTTTATAAAATAAATTATGCACTAATTAATTAGTCTTCTCTCAGTTAATTCATTAATTATTCTAAAACTGTCTATGTTATGTTTCACATTACTTGTCACTATGTTTATCGTTTACCCTTTTCACTGAACACTTAATAGTTTGTATTTATAAACATACTTATTTGTTTTTATAGGTTTTTACATTTTATTGTCATTAAAAGAACTTCACTCTTGTTATCAAATGTTACTGTGGACAAGTTATTATTTGTTGTTTTCTGGACAATCTTATGATCACTATTTGTTACAATTAGTTGTATGGTTCATGTATCTATAATAAGGTTTGTTATATTTTCATTACATCATTTAAATTAATCATTTAGTAATATTTCTTTTACATAGTATTACATGTTTGGGCCTATTATCCCTCAATTTGTATTTTGATTATCTTGATTATTATGATACATTGAAAGAAACCATTTGTTTCTTTATAGTACTGGTTCATAAGCCGTCTGTCTTTATAATTATTTATTTTGTCATTATTGAAAGTTCATGTCATAATCGGGGTTGAATGTATTTTGCATCACTTTGCCTAAATCATTAATTTGGGTACGGTCAGTTGTATTACTAGTCAGTCTGAAATGGTTAGTCGTTCCTCTTCACGATCATCTTGGAAGATATTGTTCTTCTTGTTTAGCTTCTTATCCAAAGTCTTCATTAAATCACGTACGATATTAAGCTGTTCCAAATGTAATGTTACATACTATCCTGCCACCAAATTTGATCATTTTAATAAAATATTGTTTTTGTTGAACTTATCAATTATCTTCTCTTTCACATTATCATTTGTTATTCTTTTTATGATCTGGTATACTTGTCTTTAATTATAAGTGTTCTATCCCTGGAACATGTTACTTCCCTAACAAATTAATCACCATATATTTTGGAATCAGTCGGGGGGCTCTCTTGACCTAATACCCCGCTGTCCTTACAATACATAATACATCAATAATATCGATTGCTGGAGCTATCTCGTCAGTCAATCACATTTAATAATCACTAGTCTATTCACGACTAAATCAAATAAAAATAATATAATATATTCTTGGGATTGTTCACTCAGTTTAACATCTCAGATCTAAATATTTCTTTCCATTGATTCTTTCAGATGTTTATTTTCTTGTGGCGATATTAATAACATTTTTTATTTTCAAATTGGTACTATCTTCTTTCCTTCTTTATCAGTACTCCTTAATCTTCATTTTTCATTCACTTAAAACATAACAAGTATTTGCATCTTTAGTTGTTGTTAAATCTCTCACAATCATGATAGGTTATTTGTAGTAAATTCGTTTCTAGTCTCGTCTTATTTTCATCGTCGATTGTCTACATTTGTCCTTTCTTATTCGTTTTATAGCACTATGGTTTCTTCTGATTTATCGATGTTGCATCTTTCTTTTATATTCCAATAATAAGTTCATAATTATATTTAATAAGAGGTGCTTATTTTGTTTAGAATTTGGAAATTTATTCCCAGTTGTTTATCCGCTTGATTCATAATGACATTATCAAGCTGTACTGTAAGTTGTCCTTACTATTTATTTGAATTCTGAGATATTCAAATTTGTTTATTTGGCTTCATTTAAAATTATATTCTGGAATATCAAAGTTGGTAAGATGAGCTTACAATATTCTTTTGAATTTTGAGGTATTATAATCAATTCCATATTAATTCTCATAAATAATTAGTTGTAAGTTGATCTTACTATTTCTTTAGAATTTTGTGGTTTTATAATCATAAATTCTTCAATTCCATATTAATTCTCATAAATAATTAGTTGTAAGTTGATCTTACTATTTCTTTAGAATTTTGTGGTTTCATAATAATAAATTCTTCAGTTTCATATTAATTCTCATAAATAATTAGTTGTAAGTTGATCTTACTATTTTTTTAGAATTTTGTGGTATATTCAACTTTGTTTATTAGGTTCATAATACATTTTTAAGGAAACTTGGTTGTATGTCCCCTTAATCTTTTTTGTTTCCACATCACTAATGACATAAGTATTATTGTTATTGTTTTTTATAACAACATATGGTCCATTATACAGTAATAATAGCTTTTTTGCTATTCCTTCCTTAGAACTTGGCAATTCGCGGTTTTTTAACAATACTTGTCTCCAATCTTGTACTGGATCATTTTCTGCTGAATTATTTTGTATTTTTTCCTTCTTTTCTCCACTTGTTCATTCAGTTTGCTGTGGAATCTCACGTTGTCGAACTGGTAAGCTGGGTTGTTTGGGAAGTTGATTATTTCACTAATTTCTCGGGGTGGTAGTCTTTCATGCATTATGGTATATGGAGTATCTTGTATTGCTTCATGGTAAGCTAAGTTGATAAAGCTTTCTGTTTGTGTAATGTAGTCACTCCACTTCTGGTGTTTATCAAAACAATATGTCCTGAGTTTACGGCCGACCTCCCTCAGTACTCTTTCCGCCGGGTTGCTATTTGGGTGATAGACAGATGTTTTATATGTCTTGACACCTAGATCTAACAAAGTCTCCTTCCAAGCCCTTCCTCGAAACTGAGTTCCGTGATCGGTAATAATTGATCTTGGAGCTCCTAACTCTGGTATGTATTGCTGGATCACTATTTGCAGAATCTTTTTTGTAGTTGCCCGATTAATGGGGTATAGTTTTGTAAATTTGGAGTAATGGTCGAACATGATTTCTTCATTGTTGGTAATTGGGATATTCCATATATTAATTAACCCATTGTTCATCATCTCCCATTCTTCCGGTGTTTTTTTCAAATTCTTTAGATGTGTTCTTCTTACTTTCTTTGGTTCCACTTCATTATCCTTAGTATTTTCTTTGTTTCCGTTAGTTTTCTTTTCAGGTAATACTACTCCTGGTTCCTCTGTTTTGTCGTTTGGTATTTCTTCTGTTTCTGATTTGCTATCATTTTTTATTTCTTCGGTCTTCTCCTTTCTTAATTTTTCTCTTTTTAATCTGTCCTCTCTCATTTCCTTAATGTCCTCGTCCAATTTCTTAATGAAATCTTCATGACTCTGTTTTAAATATTCCATGATGCTCTTCATGTCAACGCTCTCTGTAACTTTGTCCGGTTCTTGTCTATCTCCTTGGTCCTCTCTTATTATTACTTCTACTTCCTCGACCGGTGTTGCTTCTTTGTCTTCCATGTTTAATTCGTCTACTTTCTTGGTTTCGGCCGCTCGTTTTCGCGATGTTTCTCGCTTCCTCATTTTGTTTATTTTTGTTTGTTTGTCTATAAATTATAATTTAATTTATATTAAATTAAACGCCTCACACGTTGGTTCGCCAATTTGTAACGAAAAATTGGATTTACGTTGTGATCAATAAAATTTATTGTAGGTTTCGGGGTTGGACCAAGCTCCACGTTGTTATGCGCCAATCTGTAACCAATTTATATAATAGATATGTTAAGCCCCACGTTGGGCGCCAATTTGTAACCAATTTATAAATAGGGTTACGGTCTTATTTCTTTAAGCCTCACTTCGGATTCGTCAATTTGTAACACGTAAATTAAATCGTTACTTCTTACTTAAATGTTATGTTGTGTGTACTTAAATTACATACACCGCCCGTTGGAAGTGTCAATTTGTAACAAATAAATAATGTAGCGACTAACTCGCACTGGAGTCGTCAATTTGTAATTATTAATACGTTATGTTGAACAGCGAATAGTTTTGTAATCTGCCGCTCGCTCCCACTATACGTACCGTTTCCGTGACGTCACTCACCGTTGCCAACCGTCGTGGTGTCCTCTGTACTCGGTGAACTTATTTTCTAAATGGAACAGCAATAATAACGACGCAAATATAACATCAAACATATATCCTTATAGAAATCCTTTATTCAGAAAAGCACTGGTTAATTGTTTCTTAAATTTGATTATGAAAATCACAATTGTGGCGCAAATTATACGTCTTCTTTTTACCAGTTGGTACAGTAGTAGCAAATATTCAGTATTTAGTCAGACCAAAAGAATGCTTTGGTTAATGTTTCTATTAAAAATAAAATATCTCAGGGCGTATCTGGTTCGGGGATTACATTTAAATAAAATATTATTCTATAAATCAAAATACAAGTTTTACAGTTAAAGGATATTACAAAGTTAGAGTGTAACGTGCACACAAGCAGTCGGATCGTGATTACTAGTTATGATAGGTTATGTCCAGTTTAGGTGTTTAATAATTATTATCCAAATCAAAGGTTCTTGTGGTGTTTGAAAAGGTGTCAATCTCAAATCGTGTTATTAGTGAGTGTTCTTAGTGTTGGTGTGATATGATGTCCGTAGTTTTAGTTGATTAATACTTAAAAAGTCGTGTATACAAAAGTGGGTGTTGATACACAATATAATAAGATGTCAAAGTCACCAAATCCTCTTCTTTGTATGGTTCGTGGTCGAAGATAGGGCCCACGTCCGCTTCAGTCCTTCTCCCTGGTTCTTGGGTCTTCTATTTCATATACTGGATGTTCCTCACTTGGTGTAAAAAGTCGTGTTATGTATCTCTATCTGTATCAATATGTCTGTAACGTGTTTTCACAGTTTATTTTTTAATTATGTTAGACGTTTTACAAACGCGTCTGTACGCTATGACCGTTGTTAAAGAAGTCTCTTTTTATTTATCCGAAATTTCTGGTTGCTAAGGGTAAACTTGGAATCTGGTTGGTTGATTCGGATATACATTGTCATATACTTTCATTATTTCAAAATCTAAATTTGTTCAAAACCTTTAAATTAGTATAATTTTTCTGTACTGATTGGGAATTTAAAACTATTATCAGCATTATTTTGGTTTTTTACATTTGTGACACTTAGACACTAAACATGCCTACTTTTACTTAAGAACTACAGATGTTACAATTTTGTTATTTGAATTTTTCTTAAATAACTTGAGATGTATTATTTTGTTTCTAGATTCGTTGTGTACACTATTAACTATAAATATATTTATCCTTCCACATTTGTTTTACAAAATCCCTAACATTATTATCTAAAATTTACAAAACCTACCTGGCCTATGTACTGGTGTTATTTTCATCACCATGTTTAAAACCTTTAACAGTTAAATTAACTTTTAACAACCATAAAAACTGTTTAACATATAACATTATCTTAACAAAACAAAAGATATACTATCCTATTAGTTTAATTTCATGCCCACATGGCTATGATTCTACTGAACCTTTGAACAAATAAACTGTTTTTTACTTAATCTATACAATTTTTTAACACTTAGCAATAACATCTTTTTTTAGTCTACCTTGCTTTGCCAATCAATTGATCACTGTTTAACACCAGTTCTATGGTGATATATTTGTTAACATAAAAAATGAAATTAACATCAGTTAATTGATATTCTCTTAAAACAACTGCTTCACCTGCTACATATAAAAAACAACATAAATACCATGATAATAAAACAACGTGATAAAACATAATAACATGCACATTTTTATAAAATAAATTATGCACTAATTAATTAGTCTTCTCTCAGTTAATTCATTAATTATTCTAAAACTGTCTATGTTATGTTTCACATTACTTGTCACTATGTTTATCGTTTACCCTTTTCACTGAACACTTAATAGTTTGTATTTATAAACATACTTATTTGTTTTTATAGGTTTTTACATTTTATTGTCATTAAAAGAACTTCACTCTTGTTATCAAATGTTACTGTGGACAAGTTATTATTTGTTGTTTTCTGGACAATCTTATGATCACTATTTGTTACAATTAGTTGTATGGTTCATGTATCTATAATAAGGTTTGTTATATTTTCATTACATCATTTAAATTAATCATTTACTAATATTTCTTTTACATATTATTACATGTTTGGGCCTATTATCCTTCAATTTGTATTTTGATTATCTTGATATTATGATACATTGAAAGAAACTATTTGTTTCTTTATAGTACTGGTTCATAAGCCGTCTGTCTTTATAATTATTTATTTTGTCATTATTGAAAGTTCATGTCATAATCGGGGTTGAATGTATTTTGCATCACTTTGCCTAAATCATTAATTTGGGTACGGTCAGTTGTATTACTAGTCAGTCTGAAATGGTTAGCCGTTCCTCTTCACGATCATCTTGGAAGATATTGTTCTTCTTGTTTAGCTTCTTATCCAAAGTCTTCATTAAATCAAGTACGATATTAAGTTGTTCCAAATGTAATGTTACAATATACAAGCTAGAACGAGTGTTGCACAACGTGCAGTCATGTGTTATTACATACAACTAATTTAAAAATCAATTTTATCAAACAATAATTGCTTGATTATAATATACTTTAGAAATGAAAGAATATTTAAAAATGAGACTCACCCTGTACGAGTTCTCGTTGAGTCTCGGTGAACGTGAGTCTCGACGAACGATGTGATGTTGAGAGCAATTCGTACAGCTTATATACAATATCTCAAGGATGAACTCGAAAGAGACGGTAACAACTAATGCACACCCAACGACAAAAAAAAAACCTTAGAGCTGCCACACACAAAGTCAAGGACGACCACTTAGCTTGGCTAGCGTTCTCTTTCACACACTAATTTATGTACGTCCCTCACTTCGTTCACACACACACACACACACACACACACACACACACACACACACACACACACACACACACACACACACAACGATAACATATGCTCAGACAGTCGGAGTCAATTATTATTACATCATCAACGGGTCGCGTTCTGTTATTAAAAAAATTTAGGTACGACTAATAAAGCCTCCTCCCTCACTACGTTCACACGCTGCGATAACAGATGGCCAGACAGACGGATTGAATTACATCATCAGCAGCTTGTGTTCTGTTAGTAAACAAATTTATGTACGACTAATAAAGCCCCTCGCCCTCACCATGTTCACACGCAACGATAACAGATGGACAGACAGCATCATGATGTAAGAAGTTATAAATAACTGCACGTGTAAAGGTCTCAGTGGGAGTCAATTACAACATCTGCCATTTATTCTCTGTAATTCATATTAACTCACAGACATTATATACCCACCAGCGATAACAGATGGTCAGCCAGCATTCTGATGTAAGCGGATAAAAATAACACCACGTGTGAAGGTCTCAGTGGGAGCCGATTACATCATTTGTGACGATCAGTTATTCACAGATATTACATACCCACAAAGATTAATATAAACAGTAATTATTTTCCATGAGTGTTGTGTGTTTTATATAAGATAATTGACATTCAGTTATGCAGTGCATATCATGTGTGTTTCTTACAACAATAAATGTACATGACACTACAATTTTTTTAAGTTCGTGCGATATAACTTACTATAGTAATACTTATCTTCTATGCACAAATGCGTGATATTCAATTTTTACAAGTGAATTGTTTTTCAATTTTGCACCGAAGGACCGAGTCATCGAGAGTTTCACAGTGATGATGTGCACATTTTTTATTTTTACAATATATACTTACCACAAAGGCACACATTCGAATTTACAGTTCACAAGTTGACAACAATGCAATACAGCTCACTCAGTCTCTTCACATCGACGATATCCGGACGGCGGTGGCGGCGGCGTACATATCTAAACCCGTACACTATAACACATGCACGAGTTGACAACGTGGACGACGCTAAACCAGCACACATGCACAAGTTGGCAACGTCGCGCTTTTCCAACATGGCCACCCTTCCGGAAAACACCATACATATCTATACCCGTACACTATAACACATGCACGTGTACGGGTATGTCGGCAACGTGGCCGACCCTTAACCAGCACACTCTTACACAACCCGACAACCTCGCGCTTTTCCAACATGGCCGACCACCAACAATCATCTACCACCCGACAACATGCCCCACGCCGACAACATCGACGACGACCCCACCACTCCAGGCGGCGACCAAGCCACGACCAGGCCGCGGCCAGGCCGCCGCCGGACGGCGAACAAACCGCGGCCACGCCTCCACCTATCAACGCACAGATAATCCCCCGCCAACGCACCACAAAATGGCCGACGCCGACAACATGGCTGACCCACGAATCACAATTTCGTCACGCCCACTACGGTCACGTGGCACACACCACTACCCCCATCCATCCCCACCTCTGGCTTGGACGACACACAGCACCGGAAGTATACCCCCACCACCACGGTTTTTGAATTTCGCGCCAAAAGAGGTGGGGATGACGTCACTTCCGCGTTAGAACTCTCATAACCTACCTACGTAAATGGAAGCAAAAAGTGTGCTGGACCCAGACGGGCAGGATTCGGAATGAAAACTCTCATTTAAAAATTAACAAGTTATTGTTTTATTAGTGTTTCTTGTATAACATGCCTTACATATTGTTCAATTAATTTGGCATAATATTCTTATAACAATTCTTGGTTCTCATTTGAGATTAATTGGATTATGATCCACAATAGACATCACCTTTCACAGCATTGCTCTTCAATAATAACACATACAGAAACTAACAGTCTTAATCGTGAGCAAAGTACTGGTACATATTTAAATCATTAAAATAATGTATTAAAAAAACAATAAATAATTAAACAATTCAACTTCAAAATCCCACACAAATTATTGTCTTGGTACCTTTTGATTCAATGCAATGATGGAATAAAAGAGACTTCCAAACCGAAACAATCAGAATGATAAATCACAGCCTTCCCATCTGACAAATTATTAATTCTCAAGCTCATGTTCGGACAGCAACCATGCCCATTGTTTAAAGAAAATTACAAACCAAGGTAGCCAATTATTATTATTGAAACAACTTTTCACTTAAAGAAATTCTATCAGTTTTTGTGATCAAGAAACTGTCAATATAACCTTAATTCAACCAACCAGTAATAGCTGTAACTGAAGTTAAATATTCAGACTACACCAATTAAGCCCTCTAATGAATTCACCTACTATACAAATCCCCATTCCATCATTGCATATCAATCTATGTCAGTAACATGCTTTACAATGTTTGAACGACCAGTTAATTACTAGATATCTTATTATGTAGGCTACAAAATTTATATTCTTGTCATCAGTACTAATCAGATTTCAAATTACAGTAACCTTTTTTGGATTTTAAAACAGAATAATTAAGTTTATGAGTCTTTAGAAATATGAATCACTGAGCTCAGAAAATGTTGAGCTGTATATATATAAACCTGATATATCATGTGTGAATAACTTGAACTTTATTAGTCTATCAGCATGTCCTTTGTTTGATAACTGTTGAAGTGTAGTTGTGATTGCTGAATTGAATATATGGAATTTTTCACCTGTTTTTCCGAAGAATTTGGATTTCAGTGGTGACGGACAATGAAGAAGTGTTGATGATGCTGTTTCTAGGTGTCGGTCCATCTAGTTTTTCAGGGTAGGAGCACGTGGCTGACTGCATTGGGTGTGGGAGCTCTCTAGTTGACCTCTCCGCCGATGGTGTTCCATGTTCTTGACACCATCTAAGACCCGCGTTTCTCCCAACTAGTCAGGAACCCTGAGAGGAGATCTTTACGAGATTAGTAACGCATAGTAAATCACAGTGAAGCAAAGACCCTTGCCGTCAGACCACGAAGAGCACTGTCAGAGGACCAAAGAGCGAATGAGGCAGACACAGAGTTTTCGTCAACCCAGCATGGTTAGCTAAAGCCAGCAGGAAAAAGTAAAACAACTGGGCTGCCGGCCTACTTCATCTCACCTCCGTTCCCGAGCAGCAACCTTGATTTAGTAATCGCTGCTGCATATATTGCCCCGGCACGGCGCGGCCTACTTAATAACGTTGCTGTTCAAGGTCACTGCGACCGTTTGACCAAATAACATCGTCGCTGACTGCCACAGCCTATCGATCCAGCCCGACAGCATAGAACGGAGATATTCACGTTTAACTTGCCGCGGCAATTTTAAATTGTCACGGCACAATACTAATCAGATTAGATGGTTGTGTAAAGGACAAAAAGAGCAAGTGTAATGGTAGCGTGAAAACAACTTTACTTAACAAAATTATCAGTACAACATATCACAGTGAAACACGTGAAAAACGTAGCTGAAATCTAAGTTAAGAAAAAGTTAGAGAATTTAAAAAAACGCTAGGGAAAAATTTTTGTTGGAGTGCATGTAATTGTTTTGCAGGAATTTTCGGAAGTTTATTCTAAAGGATACGACTTAGTTGCAGAAATTCCGAAATATAACGTGAAAACTCCACTGTGTAAGGAAAGGTGAAACGTACTGGGAACAGAACAGAATCCACACGACAGGTAGCATTGCATTGCATTGAGGGTGCGGGGTGTCTTTGCACTCGTGGTTTGACTGCAGCATCTGGATCGTGTCCAATGGCTGCCAGTAGATATACTTAGTCTGGTTCTAGTCGACTGGTGGCCTAAAACTGGAGAAGGAAACCGCTAACAAGTTAACTCAGAAGGCGGGGGAGAAAAAACACTTTATATTTTGTAGCACTGCCGCTGGTACCGATTCGAGCAACAGTTGTTGCCCGTCTCAAGTCCAGCCAGCAGACGGCTTGAGGTGTTGGGTGCTCCCCGCTAGGCGGAAAGTCTCCGTGTCGGTGATCAAGGTAACAGCAACAAGTAGCTGACTCAGCGTACTAGGAGGCGGTCGGGAAGGAAGGAAGAACAGTTTTATTAGTGAACTCCGGGGCTGTGGACTGATGTTTGAACTAGGATGGCTTTATGGCGGGTCATCAAGAAGCGCTCGAGGGCGCTTGACCCAGATAGGCAGTGGTGGTTCTGACGCACGGATAGTTCTCAGGTATGGGAAGGTTGAGGTGGAGACTGCAGCAAAGAGAGTTACAGCCAGCGACCGGACAAAGGTAGACAAGGTAGGAACGCGGAGACCTCTTCGAATCACGTCGTTTCTCAAAAACCAAGTGGACCCCGACAGGAAGCGGAGGGTTCGGGACTGGAAAGCTTCCAGCCTAAATCTGTTGGTGGCGGACAAAGAGCCACATAGGTCAGTACTGACCGGAGAAATAGTAGATAAATGGTCAATTTCGTGCGCATGGCCAAATGGTCAATTTGGTTGCGACACGAGAGAAATGGAGATAATTTGGTTCGGACGCCGCGAGCCTTGGCGAGGGTTTCCGTCACGTGCGCTTTGAAGCAAAGGCGCCGGTCGAGCCGAACGCCTAAATACTCACCGACTCTTTGTAGGCGACGGGCTAGGGTGAGGGGCTGGCATCGGGAGATGGATTTACGCGTGAAACAGATCGCTTCGGATTTCACGCCATTTCCGTAGCCAGTCCGGAAGCAGGTTCAACTGACGCTGCAGCTTTGTACTCGCAAAACGCGAGGACAGGGAGCTGCAGTGATACATTGCATCGCCAACGTAACTCCGAGCAAAACAGGCAGGTCGTTCGTGTCACTAGGTACAGAACGGGCCCGAAGACTGATCCCTGAGGTACGCCGGCGGCGACAGGTCGAACTGTAGACAGGGCCCATCAACGCTCACCCTGAAGGTGCGGTCGCTAAGATACAATCGAAGGAAAAACACTATGGACGATGGTAGAGGGGAATGGGGGAGTTTGAAGAGAAGACCTTTGTGCCAGACTTTGTCGAAGGCCTTGCTCAGATCTAGAAGTACGAAGGCCGTAGCCGCTCGCCTGTTGCTGGCGTCTGACAAGTGCGTAATAACGCCGCCGACCAATTGAAGAGTGGTCGAGTGCTCTCTGCGGAACCCGAACTGTTCGCAGCGGGTGAAATCATCCAACAGCGGCGAGATACGAGCCAGCAGGAGACGCTCAAACACCTTCGATATGACTGCCAAGACAGAGACTGGCGTTCGGCTCGACCGGCGCCTTTGCTTCAAAGCGCACGTGACGGAAACCCTCGCCAAGGCTCGCGGCGTCCGAACCAAATTATCTCCATTTCTCTCGTGTCGCAACCAAATTGACCATTTGGCCATGCGCACGAAATTGACCATTTATCTACTATTTCTCCGGTCAGTACTGACCTATGTGGCTCTTTGTCCGCCACCAACAGATTTAGGCTGGAAGCTTTCCAGTCCCGAACCCTCCGCTTCCTGTCGGGGTCCACTTGGTTTTTGAGAAACGACGTGATTCGAAGAGGTCTCCGCGTTCCTACCTTGTCTACCTTTGTCCGGTCGCTGGCTGTAACTCTCTTTGCTGCAGTCTCCACCTCAACCTTCCCATACCTGAGAACTATCCGTGCGTCAGAACCACCACTGCCTATCTGGGTCAAGCGCCCTCGAGCGCTTCTTGATGACCCGCCATAAAGCCATCCTAGTTCAAACATCAGTCCACAGCCCCGGAGTTCACTAATAAAACTGTTCTTCCTTCCTTCCCGACCGCCTCCTAGTACGCTGAGTCAGCTACTTGTTGCTGTTACCTTGATCACCGACACGGAGACTTTCCGCCTAGCGGGGAGCACCCAACACCTCAAGCCGTCTGCTGGCTGGACTTGAGACGGGCAACAACTGTTGCTCGAATCGGTACCAGCGGCAGTGCTACAAAATATAAAGTGTTTTTTCTCCCCCGCCTTCTGAGTTAACTTGTTAGCGGTTTCCTTCTCCAGTTTTAGGCCACCAGTCGACTAGAACCAGACTAAGTATATCTACTGGCAGCCATTGGACACGATCCAGATGCTGCAGTCAAACCACGAGTGCAAAGACACCCCGCACCCTCAATGCAATGCAATGCTACCTGTCGTGTGGATTCTGTTCTGTTCCCAGTACGTTTCACCTTTCCTTACACAGTGGAGTTTTCACGTTATATTTCGGAATTTCTGCAACTAAGTCGTATCCTTTAGAATAAACTTCCGAAAATTCCTGCAAAACAATTACATGCACTCCAACAAAAATTTTTCCCTAGCGTTTTTTTAAATTCTCTAACTTTTTCTTGACTTAGATTTCAGCTACGTTTTTCACGTGTTTCACTGTGATATGTTGTACTGATAATTTTGTTAAGTAAAGTTGTTTTCACGCTACCATTACACTTGCTCTTTTTGTCCTTTACACAACCATCTAATCTGATTAGTATTGTGCCGTGACAATTTAAAATTGCCGCGGCAAGTTAAACGTGAATATCTCCGTTCTATGCTGTCGGGCTGGATCGATAGGCTGTGGCAGTCAGCGACGATGTTATTTGGTCAAACGGTCGCAGTGACCTTGAACAGCAACGTTATTAAGTAGGCCGCGCCGTGCCGGGGCAATATATGCAGCAGCGATTACTAAATCAAGGTTGCTGCTCGGGAACGGAGGTGAGATGAAGTAGGCCGGCAGCCCAGTTGTTTTACTTTTTCCTGCTGGCTTTAGCTAACCATGCTGGGTTGACGAAAACTCTGTGTCTGCCTCATTCGCTCTTTGGTCCTCTGACAGTGCTCTTCGTGGTCTGACGGCAAGGGTCTTTGCTTCACTGTGATTTACTATGCGTTACTAATCTCGTAAAGATCTCCTCTCAGGGTTCCTGACTAGTTGGGAGAAACGCGGGTCTTAGATGGTGTCAAGAACATGGAACACCATCGGCGGAGAGGTCAACTAGAGAGCTCCCACACCCAATGCAGTCAGCCACGTGCTCCTACCCTGAAAAACTAGATGGACCGACACCTAGAAACAGCATCATCAACACTTCTTCATTGCCCGTCACCACTGAAATCCAAATTCTTCGGAAAAACAGGTGAAAAAATTCCATATATTCAATTCAGCAATCACAACTACACTTCAGCAGTTATCAAACAAAGGACATGCTGATAGACTAATAAAGTTCAAGTTATTCACACATGATATATCAGGTTTATATATATACAGCTCAACATTTTCTGAGCTCAGTGAGTCATATTTCTAAAGACTCATAAACTTAATTATTCTGTTTTAAAATCCAAAAAAGGTTACTGTAATTTGAAATCTGATTAGTACTGATGACAAGAATATAAATTTTGTAGCCTACATAATAAGATATCTAGTAATTAACTGGTCGTTCAAACATTGTAAAGCATGTTACTGACATAGATTGATATGCAATGATGGAATGGGGATTTGTATAGTAGGTGAATTCATTAGAGGGCTTAATTGGTGTAGTCTGAATATTTAACTTCAGTTACAGCTATTACTGGTTGGTTGAATTAAGGTTATATTGACAGTTTCTTGATCACAAAAACTGATAGAATTTCTTTAAGTGAAAAGTTGTTTCAATAATAATAATTGGCTACCTTGGTTTGTAATTTTCTTTAAACAATGGGCATGGTTGCTGTCCGAACATGAGCTTGAGAATTAATAATTTGTCAGATGGGAAGGCTGTGATTTATCATTCTGATTGTTTCGGTTTGGAAGTCTCTTTTATTCCATCATTGCATTGAATCAAAAGGTACCAAGACAATAATTTGTGTGGGATTTTGAAGTTGAATTGTTTAATTATTTATTGTTTTTTTAATACATTATTTTAATGATTTAAATATGTACCAGTACTTTGCTCACGATTAAGACTGTTAGTTTCTGTATGTGTTATTATTGAAGAGCAATGCTGTGAAAGGTGATGTCTATTGTGGATCATAATCCAATTAATCTCAAATGAGAACCAAGAATTGTTATAAGAATATTATGCCAAATTAATTGAACAATATGTAAGGCATGTTATACAAGAAACACTAATAAAACAATAACTTGTTAATTTTTAAATGAGAGTTTTCATTCCGAATCCTGCCCGTCTGGGTCCAGCACACTTTTTGCTTCCATTTACGTAGGTAGGTTATGAGAGTTCTAACGCGGAAGTGACGTCATCCCCACCTCTTTTGGCGCGAAATTCAAAAACCGTGGTGGTGGGGGTATACTTCCGGTGCTGTGTGTCGTCCAAGCCAGAGGTGGGGATGGATGGGGGTAGTGGTGTGTGCCACGTGACCGTAGTGGGCGTGACGAAATTGTGATTCGTGGGTCAGCCATGTTGTCGGCGTCGGCCATTTTGTGGTGCGTTGGCGGGGGATTATCTGTGCGTTGATAGGTGGAGGCGTGGCCGCGGTTTGTTCGCCGTCCGGCGGCGGCCTGGTCGTGGCTTGGTCGCCGCCTGGAGTGGTGGGGTCGTCGTCGATGTTGTCGGCGTGGGGCATGTTGTCGGGTGGTAGATGATTGTTGGTGGTCGGCCATGTTGGAAAAGCGCGAGGTTGTCGGGTTGTGTAAGAGTGTGCTGGTTAAGGGTCGGCCACGTTGCCGACATACCCGTACACGTGCATGTGTTATAGTGTGCGGGTATAGATATGTATGGTGTTTTCCGGAAGGGTGGCCATGTTGGAAAAGCGCGACGTTGCCAACTTGTGCATGTGTGCTGGTTTAGCGTCGTCCACGTTGTCAACTCGTGCATGTGTTATAGTGTACGGGTTTAGAAATGTACGCCGCCGCCACCGCCGTCCGGATATCGTCGATGTGAAGAGACTGAGTGAGCTGTATTGCATTGTTGTCAACTTGTGAACTGTAAATTCGAATGTGTGCCTTTGTGGTAAGTATATATTGTAAAAATAAAAAATGTGCACATCATCACTGTGAAACTCTCGATGACTCGGTCCTTCGGTGCAAAATTGAAAATCAATTCACTTGTAAAAATTGAATATCACGCATTTGTGCATAGAAGATAAGTATTACTATAGTAAGTTATATAGCACGAACTGAAAAATTTGTAGTGTCATGTACATTTATTGTTGTAAGAAACACACATGATATGCACTGCATAACTGAATGTCAATTATCTTATATAAAACACACAACACTCATGGAAAATAATTACTGTTTATATTAATCTTTGTGGGTATGTAATATCTGTGAATAACTGATCGTCACAAATGATGTAATCGGCTCCCACTGAGACCTTCACACGTGGTGTCATTTTTATCCGCTTACATCAGAATGCTGGCTGACCATCTGTTATCGCTGGTGGGTATATGATATCTGTGAGTTAATATGAATTACAGAGAATAAATGGCAGATGTTGTAATTGACTCCCACTGAGACCTTTACACGTGCAGTTATTTATAACTTCTTACATCATGATGCTGTCTGTCCATCTGTTATCGTTGCGTGTGAACATGGTGAGGGCGAGGGGCTTTATTAGTCGTACATAAATTTGTTTACTAACAGAACACAAGCTGCTGATGATGTAATTCAATCCGTCTGTCTGGCCATCTGTTATCGCAGCGTGTGAACGTAGTGAGGGCGGAGGCTTTATTAGTCGTACATAAATTTTTTTAATAACAGAACGCGACCCGTGGATGATGTAATAATAATTGACTCCGACTGTCTGAGCATATGTTATCGTTGTGTGTGTGTGTGTGTGTGTGTGAACAAAGTGAGGGACGTACATAAATTAGTGTGTGAAAGAGAACGCTAGCCAAGCTAAGTGGTCGTCCTTGACTTTGTGTGTGGCAGCTCTAAGGTTTTTTTTTGTCGTTGGGTGTGCATTAGTTGTTACCGTCTCTTTCGAGTTCATCCTTGAGATATTGTATATAAGCTGTACGAATTGCTCTCAACATCACATCGTTCGTCGAGACTCACGTTCACCGAGACTCAACTAGAACTCGTACAGGGTGAGTCTCATTTTTAAATATTCTTTCATTTCTAAAGTATATTATAATCAAGCAATTATTGTTTGATAAAATTGATTTTTAAATTAGTTGTATGTAATAACACATGAATGCACGTTGTGCAACACTCGTTCTAGCTTGTATATTGAGTGATAATTAGTGTTAATGTTTGAAGGACTTTTGAAATTAAAATACAATAAAAATGTTAAAGCAATACTGTTTAATTAAAAACAATTAAAATACATGTAATCAAAAATATATTACAATTTAAAATACATAATATGTAAACGCACACAGCAGTGACAATTACAACATATATAATATGTAAACATGTGCAATATGACAATTGTGTACGAACTACATCTAAGTAAAACTAATTAAAAGTTAAAATAAACAAGTGCACTATGACATGACAAATATGTACAAAAAATGAAAAATGTAAACACACACTCAGTAGTGACAATTACAAAATACAATTGTATACAATTATATTATGTGTAAGCACATTAGATTATAATTTAAAAATACATTATGTAAACGCATACACAATTGTGTAGAATTAAATCAAATTGAAATAAGTATAAGCACATTATATTTTAAATACTATTTGTAAACACGTGCAATGACAATTATGTGCAAATATATTTGTTAATTTTGAAGATGTCTATCTGGGCTTACTCTAAAATGTACACCACGTAATCCCTGTTTTATTATCTAGACATAAGCACATTGACAATTGAATACAATTAAATCAAATGAAATATGTGTAAGCACATTATATTATAAGATAAAATATATTATGTATAATTAAAAGAAATTAAATGAAATACAACTAAGTACATGTTAATATATATATGTAATCGTATGCGCAGCTAATGACAATTATGTGTATGCACAATGAAAATTATACATGATAAATGAAGATGTCCATTCGGTCCTACTCTACAATGTCTACCAGAATACAGAGATAACATGCAAATATAAACCCAAGAGATCCAACAAAGGAAATATCAAATCACCGATTGATGGGTTAAATAAATGTGCAACTATAAACAATAACATGTCAATTTTACGTGGTTCATGTCATCAAGGTGGTGAACGGTTCAACATCGATTCACGTGGTAAACAGTGTACCGGCAGAGCAGCAGTTGCTTGTGTAGCTTTTTCCTTCTTAGGTCCAAATACAAATAGTGACGTAGATTACATAGTTACAGTAGGTGATAGGTATTATAGAGAGTGCGTATCATTGCGAGTAAATCCTAACACTCGAGGGCAAAATATGAATTATTTAACAATGACGGACCCTTTAGTCACGGTTATATTTTAATAATCGTTGGATAAATTTGAATGTACGTTTTTATACATCTTCTGATGCTCGTATTGATGAATATCAAAGTAACGAAGGTTTTCAAAATTTGAAAAATTGTTTGATCGTTTCTTTCGAAAATCAAAGTATGGGATTCTTAATTATAATTAATTTTCAGTAGCATGTACAGAACAGAGATTTATCAAATACTTTTGGTTGCTTGATTCACATGGTAGAGTACCAAAGGTCATACAGCAACATCCAACATCGTGCTGTATGCGTTTTGTGAGTATTGAAGAAGTCGTACAGTTTTTTTACGTCGTAATTTGACAAAACAGAAGCTAATTATACAAACATAACCCCAATAACACAGAAATCCCTGTCAATTATTGAATTTTTAAAGCAAGAGTGTAAGTGTCAAATAGAATATTCTGCTAGTATTGGCTTAGTAGCAATTTTAAATACTGTAGGACCACCACAGGACCATGCCTTAATAAAAAGATTTATTAAAATCGGTCCAGCCGTTCTCGAATAATCGGCGAACAAACATAAAAAAAATACAGGGACGAATATAGCTCCTCTTTTTTGATGTCGATTAATGAAAGTATAGTAGCCTGTAAGTTTTATTTTAGAATGTATTTTATTTTTTCTTTAAGCAAATTTTAATTTTTACACTGAATGTCGGTATACAGAAAATTTTGATTTTTTTATAAATGTATGTGTAAGACGTAAAAATACTAGTTTCATTTTGTGACATCTACCAGTAGCGTGGCGTCCATGTAACCGCTGTTGCCGGCGGCAACAGTATTGGAAATGAGAGGAAATAATATTAATTATATCACAGAATGTATACTTTGGTTATTGAATAATTTGAAATGCGAACAATATTAGTAGGGAAACTTGAAGAAAGGCATAGCATTGCTTTAGAACTGCTGGGCAGTTGCACCGTCTTGTGTTGCCGGCTCGAACATCGGGAATGCTTTACTGCGTACGGTCATTGACCTTGTAGTAGTTGTCACTGTACAAACTGCGGAGGGGGGAACTCACTCGTCCGTCCAATGTGTTGCCGCTGTATAAACCGGCAAAATGCTAAGTTAGCAGCTATGTTCGTTTTCGGAACCGACATGCAGCAGTTACTACGTACCTATGTGTGCTTTGTTCGTTTAGTTGTGTGTTTCTCTGTTTGCCGTTATTATTTTTAATTCGATCGTGCCCTGATTTATTCGGTGTAAGTATAATGGAGTCAGATCCCGTTGAACTGGGACTTTCTTCTTCTGCCAGCGAATGATAGAATATACTCTAAATAAAATATTTTGGCTTTAAAAAACCACTTGGTACCAGAAAAAATTCGAGTTAATTTTTAGGTTAAGTTTTAGGTCTATCACAACCGGCAACAGCTGTTATGTACCCACGCCACGCCACTGACAGCTACTAAATTCTATGAAAAAAGTTCGAAAGGTTACGGTGTCATATGCACATTCAAAGAGCGTTATTTATTCTTTATCGTAAGGCGTTCGTTATCTAGTGTTCAGTCTACCATTAAATACTAAACTCACAATTAGTATTAGCTTTTATACATTCTGGTTCTAGTTTTATAGATATTAATCTGTAATTGAGAAACTTATGATGTCTTCAGTCTAGCATAGTTCTGCATTAACTGAACTATTTTTTCATTTTTTTTTATTAATGTTAATTACCGGAAAGATAATTTTATTTTATTTTATTTGGAGTTACTTGTAACTCAGAAATAGCAAATGCGTGCGATGGGTCTGTTAGATTTTATAAAAGGTTGTGCGGTAACTTTATACAAAGTTTTACTTTTTTTAATATGGACGGGACAAAAAATGCCTGTTTTGAAATTTCGAAATTTTAAAGTTACAGCTTGTCATATATAATTTAAGGCAAAGTTTATATAGGCTAACTTTTAATTTCAACATTTACACAATAACCTTGTATAAACTTAACGCACCACCAAACCATGTTTTTTGTGTGGGCGTAACAAAAAATATTGGTATGGAGTACCATACATGACTTCCATGTTCTAAGATTTATATTTAAAATCATTTACTTGAATTTGGTTTGATAAAAAAAATTTATAAAAAAATATCCCCCCTCAAACTATTTTCACTATTTATAGATATTTTGTTATTATGGGGTAGTCGTTTAATATAATGTTATTTTTGAGTCACTTTATTTATAAAAATTAGGTACTTTATTCTTATAAAGAAACTGAACTACGCAAATAATCATCCCTCCTCCTTAACCGATCCCCACCAATAATGATATTTACACTTTCATTGAGTAAGAGTTTTATCGTACGTAATTTCTAAGGTATCTTATCTTTCAAAATTAAATATTCGTACTTTACTTGATATCAGCAATGCAATTTTCAAAAAATCACCCCCTCCCCCTTCAACTACCCACTCTATTTATAACTATCTGATGTTCCATTTTACAGTGGACTAATATGACTTTATTTTCGGGGCACTTATTTATCAAAAATTAAGTACTTTACTCTTGTTAAAACACAAAACAATGCAGGTAAACTATCCCTCCCCCTTAACCGAACAACCCAAATTTTGATATTTACACTTTTATTGAGTAATAGTTTCATTATATGTAAACACTAAGTTATCTTATCCCTTCAAAATGAAGTACTCTATTCGACGTCAAAAATTTCAAAAAATTACTCCCTCCCCCTTCAAATACCTTTTTCATTCAAAAATATTTCATCTACCTTTTTACAGTGGATTATTATGATCCTCTTTTCAGGATTCTTTATTTATCGAAATTAAATACTTTACTCAATTTTAAAATTGAGTCTTTCTTTCTTTCCATTCATCTTCTGATTTCCTGAGCGACGATTCTGTTCATCCGTATAATTATAAAATTTCTTTAAAAAATTTGTTCCTTAATTCGTTTGTGTCTTCTGTTTTTTTTAACACCCACCATTCTGATCCATGTCATAACGCTACATTCCACACAGGCTGGTAAATAACTAGCTACCAGAAAGGTCAAAATATTTTCCAGGAGGGGCAAACGTTTTTCAGAGGAGAAAAATATTTATATATTTTTCATACATACATACATGCACATATTAATTTGTAAAATCCATGATATTCGTATCCAAGTCACACTTTGAATAAATTAATATTAATATTTACCTTATTATCCGTCTTGTGACTTCACTTTTTTAAACAACACTACGCGTTTCGGAACGTTTGTTCCATCATCAGGTGTAATTAATCTTGCGAGGTCGTCGAAACATTAAGAGATATCATAAACACATAAAACACTAAACATACGTTCGTATTCAGTACCTAACACGCGCGATACGTTTTCGGTGCGCACCTTGACGACAACCGTCAGGTTGAGTGTCGTCAAGGTGCGCACCGAAAACGTATCGCGCGTGTAAGGTACTGAATACGAACGTATGTTTAGTGTTTTATGTGTTTATGATATCTCTTAATGTTTCGACGACCTCGCAAGATTAATTACACCTGATGATGGAACAAACGTTCCGAAACGCGTAGTGTTGTTTAAAAAAGTGAAGTCACAAGACGGATAATAAGGTAAATATTAATATTAATTTATTAATTTGTAATTCTTACATCATAATAGAAATGAGTACACAGATTGTATTAATTTATTAAAACATGTATTGCTTTAAATTATATCTTTCAAAATACAGTATGCATAAAACTTAAAGGCTTGTAAATGTTAATGTTTGATCTCAACTTAATTACATAGTGCTCAAATTCCCAATGTTTTAATATTATGATCGCCGTAATCAAAACTTCAAAGCAGTTTTTAGTGTGTATGAGGGTCCACCGTGGACAAAAATTTTCAACATTCCCTATGGAGCGTTGCTCAGAGTAAAGCTGCGAATCTACAGTGTACGTTTCACAGAGCCGCTCATGAACCCTGAGCATCTTGCAGAGGGTTCATTCCCTAGAGACGAAAAGTCTGTTTATGAACCGTTCGTCTGTAAACACGTGCAGTTACACTGGCCAGCGATCAACAGGAAGCAAATCTCTGTCCACGCCGGACACCTTTTCGGCTTGCGCCGTTGTGTTCGGCACTTTCCATTTAAAAAGAGTGAAAACGTAAGAAAATAAACATGAGTGAGGCAAAAAAAAAATATAATTCAAAATTAATCAGTAAAGGAATAACAACAAAGTAAACTTTAAATATACATGTTTAAAATTTAAAGTTATTTTACTACACTCTTCTTATTTTTGTTAGTGCAAAGAATCACTGAAAACAGTATATGCATCTGTTATATGATTAAAAAACTTGCTTCTAGTAACTAATTCTTTTATTTTCTTACTGTTAGTTTTTACTATTAGTAACAAGCATTCGTAAATTAGGTTTTACTATTACTAAAACCTAAGTTTAGATATTTGTCTTCAGAAAAAAATTGGCCACGATTGCTGCAGTTTTCGACGAAGAAGATTATCGTGTTAAAAACACAACTATGCATTACTGGGTTCATGAAACTCCAAAAAAGCAGGAAAATGGGGAGAGGGAATTTTGGATGCTACACGTACACCTGATCGATGGATAAACTTTTATAAGTATTTCTAGACGATGTCCTGTCTGTTCAATTACTTGTTGGACAACATAGAGGACGATATTATTAAAAACATATAGTTTCAGAGAAAGGTTAAAACCGAAAGGAAAAATAGCTGTGTGTTTGGTAAGAAATTTTTTTACACATTACAAAATTATTTTAATTCACATGCTTGGCTGTGATTATAGTCGGGATGTACTAACTGATTTTCACGCGGTATTGAATGTCGTAAAGTATTTTATTTGCATGGAGATTAACTACTTCAATCAACTTTTTCTCTATGACAGAAATATCACTCTTTTAAATAAATAATATTCATTCAAGAAAATGTAGCTGACTGAAAACGCAGACTCCCGAAGATGTAATACGCGATATTTCATGAGTGTTCACGTTGAGATACCGTCGTTCTACTAGAATAATTAGGATTTTCGCACGAGGACTATGTAGCTATCCCACAACCACAATATTTCGATTGGTTCTAACTCGAAGACATGATGTGTACCAGCGCCAGCGATCAGGTGAAACCAGTAACGTGCGCTAAACAGCTTTCAGGAAAGCTTAAAACAAAGACAAAAGTTTTGTAGACCTACATACTCGCTGCTATACTCGAACTGCCATTTATATCGAAAGTCAAAGTGGGAGAAACCGTGTTTGTATAGCACGCGGCGATTCATAAATCGAAATGAGGAACAAAATTCTTTAAAACCAGCAGAGAAAAGAGAAACCTCTGTTGCGAAAACTTCTTTGCGTTTTCTGTGATGTGGCAGAATGAATTACTGGGAAATTCAAGCTATGCACCACATAGCACAAATATCATCTTGTGCCTGATTGAACAAGACCGGACAATACTAAAGTATGGTCATGGAGTCAGATGAAAACAATACCAGGCGAGAATGTTTTAGGGAAGCCAAGGTTATTTTGGTGCGTAATAATCTCATACTGCATTTATGCAGCGTTCCCAGGCAGTAAGTGTGGTTGCAGCATTGACAGGTGTCTTGTCTGCGGGACACCAATAAGTAAAAATTTGTTATATGTGATTTAGTGTTTTAAAGATTACGCTTAATACACTATTACCCCTTATCGTGCATACTGAATTAAACTATTTGTGAAGGAAGAATGTGTGAAGTAAGTATAACCTGGATAGAGGTAGTTACTAAAACTTGTGAGTGCTTTATTGTCTGTGGTGTTCACGGTTGTTTTACAGTAAACAATAATTGTAGTCCGTAATAATACACGAAAACCTTCTTGACAAAAGTGGGAAATTTTAGAAGGCTTAACAACAAAACAGATATTTCATAAGAAAGTTTACCAACATGTCAATTTCTGAGACGTTTTCTGAGCTATGATGCAGGACTAAACATAACAGCAGTGTACTGTCATTAAATCATACAAAAGCAGAACAAGGAGTTGACCTGAAAGCAGAAAATGCAGAGGACCAACACAGACCACGTTTCCTATATAGAAGCACAGAAACAGCAGAGAGAAAACTTCCAGTCAGAAGCAGACAAAGAGGTGGCATAAAATTATAAAAACAAAAACAAATTATATAAAAACAAATTACATTTTGAGGTTACGGAACAACGGATATAAGAATATACCGTAGTATAGCTGGCCCTATCACATAATAAACTGAACAAATAAGTGTCGAGAGTGTCAGGATTGGAACAGTCCATGTTAACGTGAGTTCTTGAATTTGGATATCTTGTGTGGCAACAAGTACACTTGAAATAGAAGAGTCAGTTTAGCTACTCAGGAAACCTCACTAGTATAGCTGTGTTAATCACATCACCTCACTAATGTAATCGATTGGAAACCTCCTAACCGGAAAGGTTACAATAACAGATTCTCCTATCAACGAACTCAACTTTCAAGCTACTAAATTTGCGTTCGCCGGTTCCAATCCCAAATTTCGTGCAATAATAAACTGCGACTGACAGAAAGTGAAAACATAAGTGAAACAGGGTGGCAACAGTACCACAGCGATGAGGACACTATAAATACAGGTTGGTGGGTGTACAAAGGAATTGTTTATGGACTATAAATCAAGTATGTAATAAGGAAAGGAACAGTAATAAGTGAAGCAGGGAAGTGCTGACTAACTGGAGAAGTAAACCCCATAGACAAAAATATGTACACTTCAGAGAAACAGAGGGAGCTTGGTGGTAATGATTTATTTAAAACAAGTCTATCTGTAAACATTTGCTATAGGCGTCTCAGAATAAATTGTCCGTCTTCTCGTCTTAGTGAGGGAGCTTCAACTTTGGTGGCAAGACAGCAAGACATTACCGCCGTATCGCACGATTCTACGGTCTGCAGGATCCAGACGACATCGTCCCGCCGGATTCATGAATCCCACAGTCAATACTGGAAGCACACTTTAGTCTCACGATCATCCCGTACATCCGATGTGGCGTGTACCCCACATTACCACGAGTGGGAACTTCAGGCGGACGAAAGATCCAAGCAAACGATGACAAGGCTGGCAGCCAAATTAGTTGCATTACGAATTCTCTTTACAATTCCATTTTAGTAACTGTTCATCTCGTGACCCACAACAGCAATATACCCGTGACCTGTTCGTTATTAAGCAGTGTTTTCAGTCCCACTCTCTATGACTAGTATATTCTGCTCGACACTAAACTAATCGTTGGAATTCCTCTTTGCATGCTCTAGAAGTCGTCACTCTTACGTCTAGAGAGTGGCAAATTGACTGATCGACCGAACTTGTAATTCTCTACGCACTCTAAGCTATAGGCCTACTGTATGTTTGGCAAAAATGAGGCCGAGGTCTTCACATTTTTTCATGAGACTGGAGCGTCTTCACAATTTCATCTTGTAGACCGGAGCAGACCGAGACGTACCTTCTCCAGTTCACATGTCAACAGTTGCTAATGGGTGCCATCTACCGTCGGTCGAACTCTGGAACGGTGTGGACCGTAGCCAGCCTTGTTCCAGTGCGTATTCGACCAAGAATAAACAAGGTATCAACGCCAAGTATTGTTCCTGAAATGCTAGCACATCCAATAGTTATCAGAGATCATTCCATGTGTTCATTGTTGACGGCCAGGTACCACTGCCAGGTATCGTACCGACGAATGATGGTCTTTCCTCCAATAACGCTGTCATTTTTATAACTGTCACACACCACAAAAGCTATGGTGCTCTCGGCGATCTACTCGTGGTTTCCGCATACAAGCTTCCACAAACGGAGCTCCTGTCGAACGATCTGGAGGCCGTCTTTGGCGCACACAGAAGGGTAGTCCTGGCGGGCGACCTGAACTGTAAGCACCCTGATTGGGGGAGCCGATTGGTGAATTTACGCAGGTACGCTGATGCGGCTCGGGTCACAGTCATGGGTCCTACCGGACCTACTTACTATCCCCCGAGGGCTAACTCCCGCCCTGACGTACTGGACATTGCCGCGGTTAGGGGCGTTTATTGCCCGGTCCACGTCTCCGTCATTTCGGAACTGTCCTCGGACCATTGCCCCATCAGTGTGCATCTAGCTACTCAGCACTCTACCGTCCGCGACGAGCGGCGGGTAATCGAGTGGGAAAGCTTTGGCCCGGCGTTCAGTCGCCGCCTACATGAGCACTCGACACTACCCAGCAGTCGACGAGGCAGTTGCCTTATTCGACACAGCCGTAGTCTCGGCGGTAGACGTGTCCTCCCGGATGAAGCCGGGGCTCACGCCCGTCTATCAGCGGATCCCCGAAGAGGTGTCTCAGCTCGCTTGCGAGAGGAATCGCCTCCGGAGACGCTGGCAGAGGACTCGTGACCCGGCCGACAAGGCTGCGTTTAACAGAGCGACCGGCAAGTTGCGTCGCGACATGCTGGCGTTCCGTAGACGCAACTGGGAGCTAGCTGTAACACAGATGGATGGCCCTGCCGAGAACCGTAATGTCTGGCGGATTACCAGTGTCCTAACGGGAAAGCGTAAACACGCGCCTCTCCCCGCACTGGTAGGACCCGGCGGTCAACCCCTTGGACGCCCCCTCGAGAAGGCAGAGTTCTTGGCTGACAGTTTAGAGCGTCAGTTCGCTCTCAACCCATCCAAGAACCCGGCCTTCACTGAGCGAATCTGCCGCGAGGTAGAGCGCTTTCTATCGGCCGGTATCACAGTCCAGCCGGATCCCATCTCGCCGGAGGTCTCTGAGAGGATTGTTCAGCTCAAGCCCCGGAAGGCGCCTGGCCCAGACGGAGTCATGAATTCCGCACTCCATCGCCTTCCGGAGCGAGGAATACAGTTCCTCTCTGATCTGTTCAATATACATCTCAGACTGGCCTACTTTCCGGCGAAATGGAAAAGGGCTACAGTTATAGTGATACCCAAGCCGGGAAAGAATTCTTCTCGCGCGGAAAACCTCAGACCCATCAGCCTCTTGTCCGCGACGTCCAAGGTTTTCGAACGTTTGATCCAGCGTAGGATCCGCGACCATCTAGAAAGACTGGACGTGCTGATCCCCGAACAGTTCGGCTTTCCTGAGCTGCATTCCTCGACTCATCACCTGATGAGACTCGTGGAATGCATTACCGAAGCTGGCTGCCAGGGAAAACAGACGACTGCGATCTTTCTAGACGTAGAGAAAGCCTTTGACCTGTTCTTAATTTACAACTTGTCAACAGCAGTTCTGTACCCTCGGTTTAATCCTGACATAGAGGCACGCAGAGAGAGGCCTACATTTTTACCCTATTTTCCCTCTCCTTGTCCGCTCGACAGTTCTTGCAGCGAGGAACATAATATCCCTATGTGAGATTAAGCGCCACTGACCGTGCAGAGTGATCAACGCACTGAAACTCGGACAACATCTAAAACTCGGCGTGCAGACATCCAACAACACAATCAGACACGATGGTTGTCTAAGGAACCGACTCAGGCAGGGGGATGCCAAACTAGTTACATTAAGTTTTATATTTAAGTCTCGTTGAGAAAAAAATCCTCAAACCAAATAGGCACCTTGCCTTACCACTTAGAAAGCTCAAAGAGGTCTAGGCATAATGATAGTTTTTACTTGGCAATACGTATTTGCCTACACTTGACTCCTTAATAAGCTGAAACTGAAAAGAGGACGTTTTAATTTCTCAGCTTGTCCGTGTATAAACGTTTGATTAAAATTACTCGAAATGCGGGCGTGGAATGCTTAACAGTTAACTAACAATTCACCTTCATAATATGTGGTCATACAGATAGGCAGATTAGTTACACGTTGCGCATATGGTTAGGGATCCAGCACTTATGCTTTTCCTAATACGAAAAAAAAAATATTTGACGGGATTCTTCCCATTTTTTTGACATGAGACACTGAGGACTGTTTTTCAAAGGGACATATTTAAATTCCAAAACGATGATGATGTAAGTCCGGTTTTAAATATTGTTTACGATTGGCGTATATACAGAACTTTGTGTTTTAAATCATATATTAAAGAAGGTTCTGATAGAACAGAAAAGAAAGTTCTGAAAATATGACAGAGAAAATTATAAAAAATATTTTGAAAAGACGGAGTAAAAACACCGTAGCAAGCAGCAAACATAGTTGTATGAAAAAGACATTCCTGTAAGTAAAAAAACATCGTTAGATGGAAACTTCATGGGGACAGTAGGGGAAGTTCCAGAAAACTACATATTTCAACTAGACTATTATCCCAAGTATATTGGCCGTTTTAATGTGCTAATTGAAGATGAAGATTTTATTGCTGGAGTAAACAAAATATGACATATAAAAGCTTCCACAAATATTCTTAGGACAACGTCCTCAAATTACGTATGGTGTGAAGAGTTTTCCAAAATATCTTTAGATATAAATTTTTACATAATTTATTAAAATTACGAATTTAAAGTTGAAATGATTTCTTATAAACTTCACGTATTATTTGGATAAATATTACCCGAGCTAGAATTTGTTTGAAAATACTAACTCTATTTTTCCTCCTTTTATCAATCCTTATATTTAAGGTCAATTTACTCAAAAATTAATAATCACACAAAAATTAGTTTATACATAAAAATTGATAATTCTCTTTGAAATGATATCGGTTACATCTGTGTTACCCGTTATTTCTTAAAGAAGGCTCTATCAGAGATCTCTATCACAGAAGGGTAAGTCAATATTTGGAAATAAAGTCTATCAGTGCAAACGTAGAAGAAGAATGGAATGAATTTAAAGAGATGCGTGTTAAGGCGGCCTCATACATATATATATATATATATATATATATATATATATATACATAGCCCTATGTATGGAACGAGAGTTGGAGAAAGCAATCTGCAATCCAGAAGACAAAAGAGCTGTACTTGAGGTGTTCGTCAGACATCAAACAAGAACTCTAGATCACTAGAAGAATATATAAAACGCACAAAAAGGCAAACAAGATCTCAGCTTAAAAGAGCGCACACAAAGAAAGCTGGGACAGATACGTGTGCGCTCCGGACAGATACGGATGTGGGACAGATACGGATAAATGATAGGATTACTCCAAGCAGTTGACTCCATACAAGATATAGAACTTGAAGAAGCAAATAAATAGTAGCAAGAATAGGAAAGCTGCTGGCAGGTGTGGATCCACAGGGGGACATTTACCCCTCTCAAACGGTCACTTTAGACGAAATTTTTTAAAGCAAACTTTTACTGAACAAAGAACTAGTAGGAATCAAACTATAAAGTCAATGTGAGCAGTAGTTACTCTTTCACAAAATCGTTACCGATGTTCATATTTATAGATATTAAAACTGATTAATTGTTTGGAACATTAATAGATCTAATCCGCAATTCAACTGTTGCGTCAAATAGAAATCTGCACATCAGAATCCCTAGAAGTCATAGAAGATTATTACTGGATATTATTGAGGATTTTAAAACAAAATTTTCTCCTGAGTGCGTGATGCTTTGAGGTTGCCGATACTTTTACCAGAGGAGATAATAAAGCTCTATCCTTCTGATGTATTTGAGACACTTAACATTATTGTGGTTAGGATCACAGTTTTCTTAAGTGACTAGAAAGAGTTTGGCCTTATGAAAGTGGAAGGAGAAATGACTCACTGGCAGTATCAAAGGAAAAACAAATCAGAAAATGCTGAGAAAAATTCCGTCCAAAGCATTACATGTAATAGGGATACATATCCTCTTATACATTTCCCTGTCGGCAGTACTCTGCACCGTTCCTGTTAGCAATGCTAGCTCAGAAAGCAAGTTTTCGTCGTTACGGCTGATAAAAATATAGCTAAAGACAACTATGACGGAGAGCAGTTGTTGAATTGGCTCTGTTACAGAAACATATGGACGTTATTTGGTTAGACCCTCAAAAGTTATTGACTGTTTTGCCAAAAATGGTAAACATAGAACGGTTTTGTGATTGTAAATATGATAAGAAATTCATATCATGTTATGTAGGTTCATGGTTTTAATCCAAAATTACTTTAAATTGTTGCTGAACCTTACTAATACGTTACTTTTTGTTTGAAACATACCATAATTGAGTAGTATGTACTTTAATCTGTAAGTGAATATTATTAAGAAAACAATGAAATATCTACACAGATATTATTTTTTACTTGTATGCATACGTCAATAAACTTATTGTGTTGATAATAACAAACTGTATTTGTATCTTCACTCATTCCTATCATTAATACTTTAGGCCTTTAAATAATGGGCCAAGTAATTTCTGCTACCCCAATCCAACTCTTCCCCCCAAAATCAACTTCCCCAAAGTCAATTCTCCCCCCGGGTCTAAGTATGGTCGCAAATTGGTGAGGACCAATTGCTTGCTGGATCCACATCAGGCTGCTGGTGCAGATAAGGTAAACATAGGGCTTTATAAATATGGTACCTCCCAACGCAAACAAAGTATAGACTTTTGGACAGTCTAATTCAGTCAGGTCAACAGTAATGCCTTTAGACTGCAGAAAACTCTGGTATTCCCAATTTTTAAAAAAGGTTCACGAACATGCTGTGAAAAATTCAGAGGTATTAGCTTACTTATGCAGTGTAGGCTGTATAATATATGTCAACATTTTACCAATAGATTCAAGCTTAATGTAGATATCATCTTCCTGGAAAAGCAGTCAGGATTAAGGAAAAGAAGATCGTACTCTGATCATGTATTTACACTAAAGTTTATGATATAGAAATAGAAGTGACGCATATGGTATTTATTGAGTACGTCAAGGTTTTTGATAATATAAGACGAACGAAATTATGGAGAATCATGGACAGAAGAGGCATTCCAAAATACAGGTGTTTATGAAATATGTATAAAGATAAGGAGATCATGGTAAGAACTGAATATGGCAACGCTCTTAAGGAAGTCATAAGTAGAGAAGTTAGACAAAAGTGCAGTTCATCACCTACGCTTTTTAGTATACAGACTGTGCTCTAAGAGAGTTGAAGTAAAGGTTGGAAATGGTGCATTTTAGCAGCAATTTCAATTATAGTAAATTTGAAAACACCCTCCTGTTAGCGACACATTTCTGAGCAGACAATGAAAACAGTCTGTAGAGGCCTCTCTATGAGTTGCAGCAGATAATTCAAACATATTATTTGCAAATCCTTGGTATCAAGACCAAGTCCATGGCTTTTCGAGATTACTCGTACTTTCCTGTCAGATGTAAGCTGGTTGTGAATGATCGACTCATTGAGCAGGTGCAGTTATTTAGATTCCTCGGATGCGACTTACCTGGAAGAGTAGACGTCAATAAAAAAATAGGGGAGTTTAATCACACATGTGAAACTATCGAGAGAACAATAAAGAGGAAGGTCAGACGAGATAATCTGTTAAATATGTATAAAGTGACAGCAGTGCCATACGGCCTTTATGGTAGTGAGACACTATACCCAAGGACCCGCAACCGAGCGAGATGATGGTTTTTTTTTAGATCTGTATTTGGATTGTCTCGGAGAGATCGGCTAAGGAAACATGACATAGGGAACGCACTCGGAATTTATAACCTGAATGACAGGATGAAGCAGACAGGCAGGGCTGGACAGACCATGCGCAAAGGATACATCAGGATAGGCTACCAAGGCACTTTCCAAGGGAACCCAACATCGGAAAACAGATGAAAAGGTGGTAAAGAGTGGGCAATGAACTGTAAGGTACAAGGCCTGAAGCAGAAGAAGAAAACGTTACCTGTAGTTTAACGTGAACATAAATATTAAAAATACACATATAAGTTGTTGTTTAATATTTTGTTTGTTCTTTATTAAAATATACATAATTACAAAATGAACATATAAAACAAATAATATAAACTTGATATTTCATTGCGAATATAGAAAAGTTCAATAAACGTTTGTTTAAAATCCTTAATGAGAAGAGTCGTGTTCTACCTTTTGGAAATCGTGGTCGTTTCAACACCTTTTGTTTCAAATGCAGAATCCTCATCTTCCACTATAGATTTAAACAGAAAACGCATTTGGCTTATGGACGCATTTGCGGCAAAACCCACGATTTTCATTAATATTTATCTTGATAATGTTTTCCAAAACGTAACGTGAAACTTATAAAAATTATCATAGATTTCTTTAACTTTAAATTCATCTTCTTTGATAAATTTTGGTAAAATGCATATTATTAAAAAGCCGGGTTTCAACACCTATTTTAAGGCTGTCGTCTCAAAAATGTTTTGCGTAACTTTTAATACACGTAAACTACGTTATTCCTATACAAAAAATTAAGAATGTGGGAAGGTACCTCAAAAAACTGAAATATCTTAGATGAAAAACTCAAATCGTAACAGGACACACACGACGTCTGGGCACTACACCATATGCCAAACACTGTTGTGTTATTATGAAATAACTGAAATAAATTATAGAAAGCTAAGTGATAGACTTCGGCTATTATGTTACTATTTGTGACTTGTTTGATCAGCTTAAAATGAAATTAGACAAACGGACTTAAATACTTTAACTTGTGTTACTTTTGCTGCAGAACCTGCTGAACGCCGATCTTAGAATACGAATTAAACCAGGCGAAGAACAAGTCCAGAAGGGAAACAGCAGTATAGAAAATTAATTAAAGAAAAAATGGGTACTCATACAGATAAAAAAATTTCGGAAATTATCGTGGAACCATCAAGGAAGACAAAAGATATATAAGTTAATACGAATTCATGGAAGATGATTCAAAACGTAGAACTTGAATACCTAGAGTCGTAAAAAATGAGGTGGAAAGGCAGACGAAAAACTAAAAAATATAATAAACTTTGTTAACAGAATATATACTATCAGATAAATAATGCCTTACTTGGAACTAAAGAACTAAGCACGTAAACGAAAGTGCAACTATTTAAAAGCATCTACGCAACGAGAATTTTAAACAAAGCAGAATCCCGGGCAATCCTGAATAAAAATATCGGTATGGAGAACCATACATGACTTCCATATTCTAAGATTTATATTTAAAATCATTTTCAGCCAAACAGCCAGGCTGTGTCTTACCTGCCTTTTTATTGCTGTATTAAATGAAAAATATTATATTACATTAAAATGAAAAAATTATAATTTTATTGCCTGGCAACAAAATTATTTTATTTTTAACAATTACCATTGTTTCAAAAAGTTTAAATAAATTTTCAAGTACTTTACTCTTGTTAAAACGTAAAACGTTGCCGGTAAACTACCCCTTCCCCTTAACCGATCTTCACCAAAATCGAAAGTCATTGAGACCTCTAAAATTCAGGAAGGTATGCAAAACATTATTTGATTCTGTTTGAATTTGCGGCTGTTATCGTTTGCCATAGAAAATACGCTTGATAAAAAAACGTTGCAGGTAAACTACCCCTTCCCCTTAACCGATCTTCACCAAAATCGAAAGTCATTGAGACCTCTACAATCCAGGAAGGGGTGCAAAAAATTATTTGATTCTGTTTGAATTTGCGGCTGTTATCGTTTGCCATAGAAAATACGCTTGATAAAAAAACGTTGCAGGTAAACTACCCCTTCCCCTTAACCGATCTTCACCAAAATCGAAAGTCATTGAGACCTCTACAATCCAGGAAGGGGTGCAAAAAATTATTTGATTCTGTTTGAATTTGCGGCTGTTATCGTTTGCCATAGAAAATACGCTTGATAAAAAAACGTTGCAGGTAAACTACCCCTTCCCCTCAACCGATCTTCACCAAAAACAATAGGTCTTGAGTACTCTAAAAATCAGGGCTGTATGCAAAACATTATTTGATTCTGTTTGAATTTGCGGCTGTTATCGTTTGCCATAGAAAATACCCTTGTTAAAAAAACGTTGCTGGTAAACTACCCCTTTCCCTCAACCGATCTTCACCAAAAACAATAGGTCTTGAGAACTCTACAAATTAGGGCTGTATGCAAATAATCTTTTGATTTTGTTTGAATTTGCGGCTGTTATCGTTTACCATAGGAAATACCCTTGTTAAAACATAAAACGTTACAGGTAAACTACCCCTTTCCCTTAACCGATCTTCACCAAAAACAATAGGTCTTGAGTACTCTACAAATCAGGGCTGTATGCAAAACATTATTTGATTCTGTTTGAATTTGCGGCTGTTATCGTTTGCCATATAAAATACCCTTGTTAAAAAAGCGTTGCAGGTAAACTACCCCTTTCCCTCAACCGAACTTCACCAAAAACAATAGGTCTTGAGAACTCTACAATTTAGGGCTGTATGCAAATAAATTTTTGATTCTGTTTGAATTTGCGGCTGTTATCGTTTGCCATAGGAAATACCCTTGTTAAAACATAAAACGTTACAGGTAAACTACCCCTTTCCCTTAACCGATCTTCACCAAAATCAACAGATCTTGAGAACTCTACAATTCAGGGCTGTATGCGAAACATTATTTGATTCTGTTTGAATTTGCGGCTGTTATCGTTTGCCAAACAAACAAAATTACCCTTGCTAAAAAAAAACCGTTGCTGGTAAACTACCCCTTTCCCTCAACCGATCTTCACCAAAAACAATAGGTCGCGAGTACTCTGCAAATCAGAGCTGCATGCAAAAAATTATTTGATTCTGTTTGAATTTGCGGCAGTTATCGTTTGCCATAGAAAAAAAATCTACAGACAGACAGACAGACAGACAGACAGACAGACAGACACACACACACACAGACACTTTTCGGAAAACGACTTTTTTTCATGTTTTGAGTGTAGTAGAATCAGAATCTGCAATAATCTGGAACACGATTTTTTTTGCCATCACCATACTTCCATTCCTTAAGGAATATGGAAGTAATAGATCCTACGTAACCTCATCAGAAATGATATACCGTACTTAAGATGATTATTTTCTTACACTAGACTAGAGTAGTTGGGGTAAGAAACTTACTTGTTCATTGTTCGGGAAGAACTGTTTAAACCGTGAGTTGCAAAAAATATGAAAATTAAATAACTCCCACGGTTCAGTTACGTGGTATAGAACCAAATATATCACGATAGGTTTGAAATTAGAACGAAGGAAGTCGATCTAGAACGGTGTGAAACCCACGTCGGTACGAAAAGAAACATCAAAGAGTCTACCAAGATGAAGGACCTGACAACACAGAAGTAAATAGATTCTTCCTCACAAAAGAGGAAGTAAGTAAATACTGATTTAAACCTGTATAACTGGGAAAAATAAGTGTGAAATAAACGCTTATAATAACGTAAAATAACTTGGTTAAAGAGGTGTGAGCCGTGATGACACGGTTGGCAAACAGCAGAGATAGCGATAGCGGGCAGGTGATAAGGTTTTGCCGCCAGATAGCTCGCCGGTGCAGTGCATCGGGCTACGGCTACACTATTGTTAGCCGTGACTCAGTAAGCGCTGCTACGATGTGACTGTTCGCGTACGTTTCTGTGTCAGTAAAAATAGTTTTATTTTCTATTGTTTTGCCGATAACGGTAAGCAGTAGTCACTCATATTTTTATGCCTGTTACCGTTTAACAAGTTCGTTTAACACTCTATACGTTTAATTGGTAGAGACTAAAAACTGTTTTTTTTTTGTAGTTACTTGCTATGGTGGGAATTTAGCTATGTTTAGCCTAAATGTTTTACGGCAAACTTATCAGGCCCGTATATGTTAATTAGTAAATACAAATGTCATCGTTACTTTAACCTTAAAACTATACTTGGTGAATTTAAATTTTAAATAGAATCTTCCTACAGTTCAAGAATGTCAAATATACTACAGGCAGTAAGATGTACAAAAATAATCTAAATTCTATAGTATTAGTAGCTTTATAACGAAATTCTACAAGTTAATAAAAATTATTGTTGCCTTGATTTTTTTTAAATTTATTTATATTGTAACTAGTTACAAACTATCAAGCAATTATTCTAACTATGTTAGCAGTGTGTAGAATGTGATCCCATTGGCGCACTCCACATTATAGTTTACACTTCGTCCATGTGTATATATAGATATTTTTTTAAACACACATTCCTACTCCAGTTCAAACAGTTTCTGTCTCTGCAATTGTCGAACAAGTCCACCGTATCAAGAAGTTGTAGTACCTCATTATTTTGATATATATTAAGCCTTTGTTCTTATTTAGCCGCGAACCGTTTGATAACATCAGTAACCATAGGTATTTTTAGATCTCGATGGCTGTCATCTTTCCTTGCATACCACGGTGCATCGACAGTACTACGAGGCACTTTATTTTGAAAAGTTTGGATTATTTTGATGTTGGATTTCTTTGTGCAGCCCCAAAATTGTGCACCATAACCCATACCGGTTTCAAAACTTGTTTGTGTAATAACAGTTCATTATGCAGTGACAGTTCAGAGTGTCTTCCAAGTAACCGCCACGATTTCTTGAATTTTATTCCAAGTTCTTCACGTTTCTTCTTTACATGTTCTTTCTATCTAAGCTTAGCATCTAGAGCCATACCAAAATGCTTTTCCGAATTTTCTTGTGGAATTATTTGATGATTGACTAAAATAAGTAAGTGGTCTGTTTTCCTGTTGTTGAAGTTTACATGAATAGATTTTGTCTCATTCAATTTAATACGCCATTTTTTTGTATGTCTAGTGACACTTTTAACTGTAGACTGTTGCTGTTCTACATTGTTACCGGTAACTAATAGTGCAGTGTCATCAACAAAATAATATAGCTGTTGTCACCGGAACACATTTCGGAATATCTCCCGTGTACAACAGGTATAGAATAGGTTCAAGAACAGTCCCTTGGAGTACCCCAGCTGAAATAATGTTTAGCTCAGAATAAACCTTGATGAAATGCGCGCGAAAAGACAGTACGTTAAAGAAAGTAATCGCAGGCTGCTATTGCGTTCAGCCACTCAAGAAACGTATCCAGTCAGTAAATTTACACACAGTATGCTAGAAACACATCGTCCGCTTTCAGTCATTTATATTGTTAAAAATTTGATAACATGACAATGAATAAATGAGTTGTTTATGTTTGAATGGGATATAGTATTCATAGAACTTATGCTAGTCCTATCTAGGCAATATGAAAGATTCAAAGGCTTTGTTTATTAAATATATTATTTTTTTGAGAATTTTCAGAGGATTTTTGCTATGAAGACGCCAAGAAAAACATTTACATACAATACTTACACGTGTAAAAAAGTTTCAAAACATTAAACACTCTTTCATTATGTGTTAAGAAATATCCAAAGTACAAAAATCTAGACGGTCTGTTTCCCTGTGGTACAAAAATGTCAACCTATTCTGCTGTGGTCGCATTTCGCCACCAATGCCTGTCTTCACCATCCTTTGCTTGAAGACCGTATTTGTTCATGGCCTCTTGTATACACTGAATCCATTTCATATTAATATGAATGTATTACACACTCAATGTATTCACGTTTATATAATATGCCGCTATATGTGGATACGTTACGTTAAAAGGAATGTTGTAATCTTATGGGCAGGCTGTTTATTTGTAAACAACAATATTTGTAATATTGTGCACATTTGCAGTAGGCCTACACTAGAAGCGACACGTCTGTCCAATCTATGGTACACCCGCAATTGTTTACCAGTCCTTAGTTAAAAGCAGAAGTTAACGCAAAAAATGTAACTATGCTGTATAACGTCTGTGCCTTTTAATTTTAGATCAGCGTCAACAACGATAAAATTCTGAGAAAACAGTTTGAAAGATTTGATATGAGTCGTATATTAAGTTCAGAATACAACGTGTGTTAGTGTATTAAATCAGATTTGTTGTTAGTAGTTGCACTAAACGAGCAAATATTATTAAGTGTTACGACACTTGCAGCTGGCAGGGACTTAAGATATTTTCAGATTAACTTGTGTGCCGTCACTGGTATTCCTGGTTTAGTCGTGTTTATTACTCAGAGGAGTCAAGCTAACAGAGTTGACACACCTGCAGTACGATCATTACAAGTACAGTCTTACATCGCGGTCTGGGCTGGCCTCACATTAACAGAAAATAAAATATCTGAAAATCATTTCGAATAGTGTTTTGTTTTATTCGTATTTTCAATTATAAAATTCAAATAAAAATTAATCTATAAATGAAACAAATGTTTTGTTTAATTTCAAATTTCTTTAACAAATCCAAGTTTACTCTGTAAATATTACATAAAGTAAAGCTACGTTTCGGTTTTAGTTAAATTAATACTGAATGAACAAACAAAGTGAGAACGCTTTGCTTTTAGATTAGGTGTTGAAATGTCATGTCCATTGTTTTGCATGCTCAAGAAGAATCGTAATTCCATTTGCCACAATCCAAACGTACGTGAACAAATACAGGTAGTATTACAACTACCAAAGTTATCATGTATCAGCTAGTATTGGAGGATAAGTGAAGTAAAGAATCTCCAAACATTTCACATGTGTAGTACATGTACATGTACAGATTACCATTCTCACGTTACCAATAGCGTGAAGATTACTAAATTTATACACTATTGTTCTAGAGCATCGACTTCTACGTCAGTTCCAATGGGTATTTTCAGTGTTTAAGGTATGTGGATCTACTGTGTTTTCCAAATCTGGCAGTGCATCGGGTTCGGGCATAACGATATAACCGCAGGGACTGCAACCGAATTTAATGTTCACACTATTTTGAGCTTCTACTTTGAGAGACTAGGCTACTTCCGTCCGTTTAGAATTGTTTTTGCAAGAACATGGACTGTGTAACAGTTTTCACAGACAGCTATGATTTGCATAAATAATGTACTTAAATAAAGACAGACTGTTGCTTAATCACCCGGCTTGATAGCCAGAGCATAAGCTGGTCATATACATCCGTACCAAAGAGACAGATAGACAGACTACAAAACGGCCTAGTGACCGGGGTACCTATACTTGTACGAATAAACAGAGGATAAATGTTAAGAAACAGTGTCTTACCCTAAAACAAGTGTAAGGAGATGTATAATAATTGGACAATCGTGACAATTTAAAGTACGAAAGTTAAATTAAAAGCAAAGCTGAGGTGCTTGCTTTCACCTCAGCTTGGGTTACCATCGGCCTACCGTTCCTTGTCGAACTATTTTTTCCATTTTTTGCTACTGAAGAAGGCGTGCGGTGGGAGGCCGAAACGTCTAGTGAATTATAAAAAAAATGTCATCGCAGATACGCAATCGAGCACGGCGCAACAGCCCGGAATGACTGCGGCCACGATAGCCTACGTAATAGACTTAATATCAACTTGTTTTGTAGATAAAAGTTTTGCATGGAGAAATTATTTAGGAGACGTTCGCCACTCAACACCTATATAACTTGACTTGGATTTAATTTTGGCCTAGTAGATTCTTGCTGCATAGGCTATATTATTTTATCTAAAAATAATCATTATTCTTATTACTTTTATATTTATCATAGAGTAAAAACATGATATGTATTAAAAAAGAACCACATCTGACAGTAGATTTAAAATCGGTATGAATGTACTCGGCGAATAGCCGTCCGAAGTTCACGAACAATCGAAAAGTAGACTCCAAATCACTAGGTCAATAACCTTGGTATAATTAATCATTATGTAAAGTATCTTGTTATTAATAAATTGCTCATATGTACAGTCAGTAGTGTCTCGTCCTCGTGCATTGTGAAGTATACATTCTGAACGGGTACTGTGTGGAATTTGGCATTCAGCAGAACCAATGACTTCATTATTCCTGAGTAATTATTACACACACATAAGCTATGTAGTAAATAACTGAAACACACGGTATCCTATCCACGACAGTCGGTAGTTTTTATTCCCTTAATTATCTGTTGATACGTGTGAAAACAATCGGTTACGTAAACAAGCAAGATTAAAGTGTAATACAGTAACAAGTACTGTGCTTAATGACTCCGAACTAGTTTGAGGCAACAGAAACGAGTAATTAATGCTCTGGCATTGAGCTATACTACCAACAGCCTGCCGTCAATTACATTTGACCACATAATGGGACCCGACACAAGACACTCTGAGATAAAAAGTTCGAAATAGGCGCTTCAACACAGATGGACGTAGACGTACTGTGACAAATAGTGTTGTGTGTTGGTGTTAGATGCACAATTAAGAGCTTAGTTTCAACATATTATTTATTGATGCACAGATTATTAGTTATTTTAATTTATATATATATATATATATATATATATGTTTTAAAGTAAAATATTTTTGGATCTGTCGTCAATGAAAGAGGTAAGTTTCGAGTCATGTTTGTGAGTTTGAATGATAAACAGGAGTCTACACTGTAGTCACTAAAATATTACAACAGAATTCACTGTAAAACTTGACTGTATTTGTAGTATTCGCACATTTCATGTAAACGATTCAAGTTTCATGAAAGTGTGTTCTACTATATTGTATGCTCACGTACTCACGTTTTAACAAATTTGTAGCAGAATTAATTAGTTTTAACAGCAATATTTATTTATTACATATTTATAATATTAGTAAAAAAAGTAATTAGTAAGCTCCCTCAGCTACTCACTCGGACGTCTACAATTTTTGTAAAATTTTGACTTCTACTTTTAGTTTGTGGTGCCCCTAAAAAGAAAAGTATTCAAAGCAAACATTACATTCGGGTAAACATCATTTCCTTTATTTTGATTTTGAGCATGAAGTTTTACAATTTTTTCAAAATTTTAATTTTTTTTTTCTTAAAATTTTTTAATTTTCAAACTTAAACGCTGTATTCAGACTGTGGTTAAAATTATCTTCAATTTGATATTCATTTGGATTTTTGCGATTTTTTCTAGAAGAGAACACTATATTCAGATTGTGGTTAAAATTTGTTTACTTTGATACCTTACGTGGCCACGTTGCAATTTTTTTTTTTTTTCCTCCTCAGATTTTTGTCCCCTACCACTCTATTTTTAGGAGGATCAATCTAAAAAACAATAGGGTTCTGTAAGTTATATATGTATGGATACGCATGCCAAGTTTTACAAAATTCGGTTAGTGCAATCAAAAGTTATTGCGAGACATACCCCAAAGAAACAGACAGACAAATGCCATACGATCGAGTTAAAACTGAGAACTCGCTTCGCTCGTTCAATAATAATAATAAAATTATTAATAATCAACTTCATGACTGTCACTTAACATAGGGTTTATTAAGGCATATGAACTAATATGATGGTAGCAAAAACGCCGAATTGTAGTAGATACAGAGTACAGATGTAATCAGTGACTTACTGAAGTGTGTATTTATATTCAGAATGACAGGCATATACAAAATGTCAAGCACGATGGCTCCGTTAAGGGCCTTTTATGTTACCCATGTGAGTTAAAGACATGTAAACACAGAGTATGCTTAGTGTCATATGGAGACGTTTGATGAAGCATACATGTGACGTTAATAATTATGTATATACGGCTTGTGACAGTAAACGTACACACTTTACATTCGCTATTGTGGAATTTATTTTTAATATTTACACCGCTATGTGTGTGGTTTTGCTAAAATTCGAGTGGTTTTATACTGATGTAAGCCTACATAATACGCATGTGTTTACACTGATGTGGGGTACGGTTTGTACCGATGTGCGTGTGTTTATACTGACATACGTGTAGTGCGTACTGATTTGTGTGCGTTTTTTTAGCGACATGCGTAGAGTTTATGCTGATATACGTCTATTGCATACTGATTTGTGTGCGGTTATAGTGTGATTTTATAATCGCTTCCACGTATATACTATCACGTACAGATACGCTGCTGAAGTTTTATAGTGGTGGTAGTACTCTATGGGTGTGAAACGTGGACTTTAAGAAGGGCTACCAGCGTGTACAGGCCGCGGAAATGAGGTCTGTATGAGCTTGTCGACGAGACGAAGAGTGTAGATATCAGGGCTGAATTGAATATGTATAATCTTTGTAGTAAAGTAAAAGAAAATAAACAAATAGCCTACCTACAGCAACAACCGTCAACTAACATAGCGAGGCGGGTGCAGCATTATGTTGCTAGAGGACTGTATAGTTTGGGATGGCCAAGAACAAGATGGATCGAACAGGACAAGTATAGTCTACCGTGTGGGGCCGGAATGGGCATTGGTTGAGCCTAAGCCTTGGAGTAGGTGATGATGATGATTATATAGGCCTATATAGTATCACACGCGCGCGCACACATAGAATGCAAGTATTTATATGAATAACCGGTATCTTAAAAAAATTGTTTATTGTAATATAGTTTGAACAATATTGTTCATTGGTAATATTATTGTCCCAGACAGTCCAGTGCAGTTGTAAATCTTTATACATGTGTTTATGTATTTATTGTTTATATTATGTTTATATTGTATTTAAATAGTTGAAAACTTAATAATGTTGTGTAGGAAATGAAGTAAGTGTCAGTCACTAAGTATATTTCAGAGCAATATGTTGGCAAACACGAGCCAATCAAATCAAAGTTTTAACAATATTATTCTGAATGCTTAAACATATATTCGTGTACTTTTTACGGAGCGAGGAGATTAAGTTAGTGACAGTTTAGTTTGTAATTTAGCAAAATGTAGGCCTACTGCTTGTCTTTAGAGCCACAATGTATTAAAAACATATGCAGAGTTACAAATGATGATTCCGTTGTTCAGAATCAGGTATCGTATCCAGTTGTATGAAAAATTCACCAAGCTATGGTATACAATGTTAGCTTTACAAACAATAAATTTGTTTCAGGCGAGTTGCAAAAAAAGGCAGGATTCCCAGAGGTGCATACCGGCCAGAAATTATTTTACATCATGACGAAATGCGTTACATAATGAGAAACAGATGATTTCCTTTTTTTAAATGAAATCGGGGTGTGTCAAAATTGCTCACTGGAGTGTATTGCTACCATTTAGCATTCAGCAGTGGGAAGAGGTTTCAAGGTTACTACTAGTACGGTGGGAGGATACCCACCTAGCACACGGGCTTTAAAAACAGGATTTTTATACTGATCCAAGTTGATTTTTACTTTAGCATTCACTGATTGACTGTTAACGGTGTAGACAAAATTATACCACTTCTGAGAAATTACTTTAAGTGCCACTTCTTCTATTACTGGAAATACGACGAAATATTGATCAACTTGAGTAATTTACATTGACTTTTCTAACTGGGTAGAAATACGAAACTCCAATAGTTCTTTAACATCTCATATTACAAATCGAATACATCATGTATCACACATCTCATTCATGTCACATCGAATCATTCAAAGGTAAATGTATTTTAGAGCTTTCGAAAGATATGTTCGCTACAGAAATAATTTATCTTTGAACGTAAAAAGTTCAGCAAAAGCTTTTGAATTATTTGAACGTAAAGAACAAACGCGGCCAAGTCCCAAGGCCTTCATGGTGGATTAGTTCCTAGCAAAGTAGCTAGAGACGAAAAAATAAAACGTTTTGTATTAAATATTACAGACACTTTAGTTACAGCGGTCAAGTGGAAAATAAAACATAATTTAAAAATCAACAATATTCTTAATTGTGCTAGTGAAATGTTTGGCATAGTAAATTTAAGTTTTAGATATTTAAGTAATTATAAATTACCTTTTTACGTAAAAACAATTTGAGTGCGTCAGAATGTAAATACCGTAGTGGATATGGAACTTAGGGGGAATATGGATCATATTATACGAACTTAGAGGATATGGAGTTACGACTTTGACAAAATATAGTTACAGATAAGGCAGGAAATGACAGAATAGGATGACAGAAAATCCCTAAACCTCACTGCATTAATCAGATGTAAGAGGCGAGATAAGTAGAAAGGAAAAGATATGCATCCAGTTCTCATTTTTTCGTTTGTTTAATTATGAATTGCCACTTTATAACTCTGTTGTGAAGGAATTTTTACTCAAACTGTGATTTTTGAAGTCTGAATTGGTTTTTGGAGTTTGAAATCATTGGCGTGAAACTGAATTTTCTCTTTTTCTGCACATCGCATGTTTTGTTAGTCTGTTACACCCATGCTTAGTGAGATTGTTTACTCGATGACAGATATCTTGTATTTTTGGAAGCAATTAGTCACTTCATCCGGTCCAGCTGTCTAGCCTACTGTATGTTATTATGTATGCGAAAGATATTCAAGTCATATCAAATGCCATTATTCTACTCGCATGTATACAGCCTTTCACTTTGCAAATGAGTCTAATTTACATAGCTGCGGTGGATTTGATCAACATTAAGCTTCACTGCCATACAACTTAGTGAGTTAGTACGCGCAAAAATATGTTTAGGGTGTATCAAAAATATGAAATGATTTTCCTGTTGTTAATTTTTTTTATTGTCGTTGTTGACACCATATTACACTAAAAAAGTATTTGTGGCAACCATATTACATGTAAGAAGATCTTCTTTGTGATCATATTGTACATACACTGCGTATTTTTGGGACGACATAGCCCAGTTTATGTACCCCTGAACGATAACTCAGTCTGCTCTCAAACTTTCCTTGCTTATGTATAATTACAGTCATGATTAAAAATAATCATACTGAACAAAATATGTTTACAGATAACAAAAATTATATTACTTCTCTCAACCAGTCTACTATATAAAAAGTCGTGTAACAGTATCACTATTTTCTTGTAGTGTAAACTTGAACACCTAAAAGCAGAACGTCTAGTCTCCTAGGTAGCGTTTGTTTCAAACACAGAATTTTCCTTTTCCGGCTATATTTAAATTTTAATCTATTTCAGCTACTTAATTCTTTCAACATGTCTTTCCCCATTGCGTTCTTTGGGTACGTTTTGATACTCGTAAATTTAAGAAAGAAGGCAGTAGCGGCCTTCATTACAGGAAATTAAATTGTTATTTTGTGTAGGGCCAACACATAGTCTCTACCTCAGTACTGGGATGCATTAGCGGACACCATGCGTTCGTTTTTTGCGACACTGAGGATGGCCTCCGATGGTGAGGCCGAAGCGTCTGTCTTTAACAATAGTAAACCACGTCTTAATAGCCCGGTTAATAATAATTCTGACAATGTTTTATTTTGTATGTTTTTACCTTCTGAATAGTTTCTCTAAATGAAAACATGTATGCTCCTTTGCAATTTTAGGAAATTGAACATTTTCAACTGTCGTACTAGTAGCGTAGCCAAGGACGATGACCCATCCAAGAACCAAAAAATGTACCAAACAACCTATATACTAATCTCTACTTCAGTAGTAAATCTATTGATGCTACAAACACGTCTGTTTCGGCCGACTTAAAAAAAATTCAACGAAGTTAAACATTACAAATATTTAATTGAATAATAAATATACTGATGCTATAAACAGCCCTCGAAGGATAAACCGCCTGGTTTTCTCGATAAAGGTAAAAGGAAATTGAAGTTAAATATTTTTCGTTGACAATTTTGTGTTTTGAATTTCCCTGTGTAATTACAGTATAACCGCATAACAGCATATGTAGCTTTTTTCTTCTTCGGGTACGGAGCAAAATAGAACAGAAATTAGTGTATGAACATTTTGCCTATATGTTTAAATATTAAAGGCTGCGAGACGTTGGTTATACCAGTGGCACAGTTCTTCGACTATAGATATCGAAATTGTACATATATAAGAAATGCTTCTTAAATACTTTTTTCCTTTTTAGCTTAGTTTTTTCTAGTTGGCAGAAGACAGTAAAAATATCCTTATGTTTCGGAAATCTACTTTTGGTAGCACTGGTTGGAAAGCCAATTCTAGTCTACTTCACACAAGTGGAGTGCTAATCTGCATTTCTTTTTATGTTTACCACGTGCCTGTGAATAGTGGTTACAGTGGTTCCTGATGTAGTCAGGCTTACACCATCAGCAAATAACTTTTCCAAATTCAGCTTCAGCAATACCTTGTAGAGCTGTACTTCTGGAATATTAGCTTCACTGGATCGTTAGGTCAAAATCAAACGGACAGTATTCTTAACACGGAGTGTTTTGTTTATCCTTTGAATACAAATATGTGGTTTGTCCGATTCAGCAATGGGAGTAAAGCAGTCAAGACTGATGCAGAACATGAACATGAACAAGAACTGACTCAGAAGGTGCATGTCAAGTCTTTAATTTCTTCCATGGCGCCAATCACCGGTTGCATCAATGACATCACCTGGTTTTTAATAGCTCACTTTATGTTTTGACTTTTTGCCAATGTATTTATGGTATTTTTAAAATAGAGAAAAAGTGAATAGTTATTTAACGGTGGTAAGTAGTATAGCGATGTATGATTTGGAAGCATAGTCCGTAACAGAAAGCGATGGAAAAAAATCATTGCTGTTCTGATGGATGTTGTTGAGAAGATAATGTAGAATGTCAAGCGTGTGCACAATGAAAGGATCATAGAACTAAATTAAGAAAATAAACAATACTGAGAACTTATAAATAAGTCAACTATTTGGTCATGTTAAATAATGTCGGTCACAGACTAATATGAGTATGCAGTTCTCTGGACAGAAGAAACAAGGGCTACCACGAAAATCGTGGAATGAAGGTGTTCGGAAGGCTTTGACGACCACTTACGAGCAACATGATATTGGTGAGGAAACGGCTGAAAAACAAAAACCTTCGGCAGATTTTATAAACCGAGTAAATCAAAATAATTTATTTTACTTTTTCAAATTATTTCATTTTGGAAAGCTAGGAAATCTTAATTTTACGATCATAACAAGAACAATTTCTTGTCATTATACCTGGGAGGTTTGTCAATACCAGCTTTAAAATATGATTCATACTATTTGCTGTGAGTGGGTGTGTATGACAAAGACTTACACTTCTTTAAACTTACCGCTTCTGACAGCAGACCTGTCACCGGCGTCGCAGCTTGTATCTGTGTCACATTGTTGAAGGCCATCACATTCCCTGTCACTGAATGAACAGTGTCGATTGCAAGAACTGTTTATCCTTCCAACTCGCGTAACGTAAACCGTGACAACTGTTCTATTTTGAGATATCATATGTTCATCGGCGAACACATCATTGTTCATACTACTTGAAGCTTATTTATTTAAAACATACTTTTTCTCATTATTATTATTATTATTACGTTACAAGCTTCAATCAACCGGTTTTGAAAATCCCAAGTGATACAGACGTTGTTTGTTTACCACGTGTTTAAAAAGCACGAAATAGCTTTTTTTCACTCGTGGTTCATTACGTGCTCCTAGCAAGACACGATTTCCCTCATTTTGCGGGCTTTTAAATTAGCATCACAAACTTTGTGGGACTGTGAGTTTCCTTGTACCCCAAACTTACGTTGTATCTACTACAGGTTAGAGTTTTCGGAACTATTTTTTGTTTCTCTTCTTCTCAGTGGTACTGTCTATTGACAGATGACAAAAAAACGCCGAAGTCCTCCTCTCTGTCCTATGCACAGTCCTTAAGATCTGTATATCTCAGACCATCTTCACATCATACAACGTTCCTTCCTTCCTACGCCTCAGTTCCTTCAATCTTTCCCTCAGTTATAGTTCTCTGAATGCATGCACAATTCCATTCATAACAGCATTCATACATGCATGTCGACTTCTTCATCTGACAACTATGATCAGATGACTTATCATCTGATTCATCCTCTTTAGGCACAGTTTGCTGTCCCAAGACAAGGAGGGTGCCGTAAACATCTGCCCGCTTCTAAGTCTCCGTAAAGGCCATTGGCTCTTGGCAGAAAAGAACTCCTTAAACCGGGAATCGCTCGATCATCAGAGCCACGTTTATGGAAACGGGGTACATCGAGTTGGAATGAACAAACGTTGAGATTGACTACCGAATAGGATAAGCTATATTTTGCTTGATTATACTTCGCTAACTCAGTAGACCTAATCAATAGATTTTACTGTTCACAATTTGATTAAAATTAACTGTACTTATTATAGGTCCCTACTTATTACAGTGTACTCAAAATTTGGAATGTAGAATCAGTAGATTAAGCACAGTGTTACATCCTTTCCTGGTGCAAACAATATGCAACCTGTACAGTATCTTTAAGTGCTGAATAGAAAAGCAACAAAGAACACGAAAATTTTCTGTTTTGACTAACGTATTTACTAACAAAGAATACTTCCTGACGATAAGCGAACTCAAGATAGAGATAAGAAAGATGAATCAAAATATATTTTAAAATATTACAAATGACCGCTTTCTCAGTTCTATGGATTGCGTTGGCCTATCAAGAAGCGTTTCAGATTAAATGTTTACATACTTTGACAATATCGAAAAAAAGAATTATTAAGAAAAAGTACAAACCAAGATAACAGACTTCATAATGTTAAATATAAAACCATGTGATGTATCCCGGTTTATTTTAACTCACTTGTTTCTTCATACATTATGTACTGAAAAAACAGTTTAATCAATTTTTTTATTAAGTCGAGAGCAGATTTTAAAATTGTTAATGCTTTTTCGTTTATTAGATGAATTATAAGCGTAATGTTTTAACAGTGAAAATGTTTATAAGGACGTGTCGCACATTTGCGGCCATTTGCTGGTGCATGATCGAAAATGGGAACCGGTGAGTTTCCGTAGAAACTACTTCTTTGTTGTCAATAACGTAGTACACATATAAAACTTCCCTTATGAATGCGACTACATTTAACTTATAATCTGTACATTGGTAAATGAAGAATGAATTCATTGATTGGTGAATGAACAAAATATATATATTTTTTAGATTTATTGAAGCACTTTCAATGCCCTTCTCTGTGCATTGCATTTGTGCAATGCCTGTAAATTTTTTACGATACGAAGAAAATTTTCCGTATAAAGAAATTCCTCAGATGTGATCCATTCTTCTTAACATTTCGTTAAATGGAATTCAGATTGTATATCGAGGGGTTAGTGGTAAAATTACCCAAGTCAAAGTTTTAACGATGTTTCAAAAACAAAATTTTGTATGCATTTCTCTTTTTATTTTTAACAGGTATTTCTAATCAGTAAAAATCTCTATCAATATTAAAAATTAACCTTGAAAATCAGTTTTATGATTACCATTGCACTTGAAAACCTTTAACTTCAGTGTTCCGTAAACTGTCATGAATGGACTTGGGTAGTTTTACCAATAATCCAACGATGTACGTTTTTACACGTCGGTCGTTTGCAAACTACGGTAGTATATAGGTCTAGAACTAGCGATGTGCTAAATATCGTTTATTAGCTTCTATGTGTTTGTGTGACTTGTATAGAATCATTTATTTAGTATCCGTAACCGACTGCCATACAGTAGTACACGGTTTATCACACTACGCTTCGATTACACTACATCATTATACTGCATTTCAAACTTTCACAAACTTCTTCCCACTCTTCTTTTGTCACTTGCTAATGTCTTGTTTCTCCCCACACAATCTCTTTCTTTTCTAAAATTTCTGCAGTTACTTGATTCCCTGTCTGCCTAGGACTTTCCTTGTTCTTCATAATTTTTGCTTCCCAAATTTTTGTCACAGGTGTTTCGTTTTCCATAAGTTGTAAGCGGGCTGTCAACTCAATCCTCTTTCTTCTATGAAATTCAGGGTAGGTTGTATCTCAAATTCTCTTGTGCATTTCTTGTTCTGTCCTTCTTTGTGACCCTTCCCTCCAGACTCTTTTCATTTCAATTCCATTTCCACAGCCTGTACCCTACTTTCCTGACTTTCACTCAACACCATATCTCGCATGCCAAATGTCAAAATAAGTGTGTAAACAGTATGAAATATTATCACTTTCGTTTCTCTTGAACATTTTACATCTTACTTATGAAATTAATATTCACGGCGTATTTCACTTTTATGGTACCCTTTATTGATTTCATTATCTCACGATCCTCGTTCGTCTGTTGTAACCCATAAGTATTGAAATAATCTAACTTGTTAGAGTTTCCACAAATTATATTTTTACATCTTTTCTTCTTTTGTTTGTTAACATCATTTTGGTTTTGCTCCCATTAATTTTCATACCTTTCTCTTTCAATACTGAGTTACCTAGGTTCTCTCAAAACTTCCTTCTGCTTTCGGCTGTCAGCATTGAAGGGCAGATTCCAGTGACCTGGATTTAATTTATTACTCCTAGCTGTGCATATTCTAAGCATCTCAACCATAAATACTTTGAATAAAGACGAGCTCAGGACTTCACCTCTTAGTTCTTCTTTCCTTGTAAACGTAGAGGCCTCTGCACTGTTACTTATTACACAGTTAATATTATACCTAAAAACTTTTTGATTTATCTGAATCGATTTCGTGTACACGTTTCTTTTCTTTAAACTTTCCTCTCTCTTCTTTAAATTTTTTCCCTTGAAACGTTATACAAAGCTTTGTCTATGCTCTGTAAACTGTAGGTATATTTACCCTTTCTTTTATATCGCTTCCTGTGTCATTGCTTCAACGTGAGTATGTATTAGAACGTGTTAGAGTACGTGTTAGAAAAAAATAATTACTGCCGTATGAAAAGTAATGTGGAGTTGAAATTTGGTATACGTACACACTGCGTTTACTATTTCGTACAAGTTCAAAATAACCAAATTATTATTAAAAAAAATTTTTTTAATGGTAGCTAATTGAAATTGTTTATTCTAAATTGCAGGGAAATCAATATTTATAACAAAAGATTACTTATTACATAAAACATTAGACCATTTATTTGTAATCCAATGGTATTTGTTAATGAAATTCCGATAAAAAAGTAACGCAAATATTACATTTCTTTTATAACAAAATATTTGGCCTGTTTATCTGCAAGTTAAAGTTTGGCAAAATACAAATAATAGTCTATTCGAAACTAAACTTACTTAAAACTTTAGCCAAACGCCCATAGATTATGACAGATCTATATTTCTGATTCATATTTTTGATTTATTTCTGATATATTTCTAATTCTATAATTTGATTTGTACAATCGTTAATATTAATATTTTCTTGAGATCATGGAGTTAAAAATATACCGCCACGGTCCGAGAAAAAGTTTGTAGTGCTTTATAAAGAATAAAATTCATTTCTTATTCGAATATACGAATAATGTTAAACTTGTTTGAAATTTATGCTTTAGGGTAAGAGTACATCCACATTAAACGGCTCTAAACGCTATAGTTAGCATAAATGGGGTTTATTTATTATGCTAATCGTGATATAAATGATTTACATTTAGTAAATGGGACTAGTGGTATTTTATGTGAGTTTATCACTTTCTCATATGTATCTCGCCCTAAAGCTGGATGCCATTTACATTTAATGCCAAGCGTTGTGCAGCCACTTACATTTAGTGGTGTAAGTATAATTTACATCTGTGGTAATTAATTGTGTAAACCATTTACATCTAGTGAATATTAATCTGTGCTAATTATCTGCGCGGATTAATTACTCAACAATTATGAATCATATTAATTAAAGATTTATGTAATACGTTAAAATTGATATATCTAAAATTATTTCTATTCGTCAGATTTGACTCAACACAGTGTCTAATTAAATACGATTTTATGAGTCTATTAATCAGACGTTTCAATGGTCGAGTTTATTGTATCCATTGATGTTTAGCATAAGTTATGAGATTTTTAGTGTAATACTTAGAATGAAAATACATCAATAACAAAGGTGAAATTTCAATAATGAACGCATGAATACTGTAAATTAACTACTTATTTTATTACACATCTTACTGAAGTAAGTAACTATATCCTGCAAATTACATACATATTAAAGCACATGATATAAATACAATTATTCAATTTATACGATGTTTCCTGAAACATAAACACATGGTACATTCAAATGCAGTAAATAATGCACATATATAAAACATACACGAATAATAAACAATCAACAATTATACTTATTCCTACCTAAAATGCGTTCATTATTTCTCAGATAACGAATTACGTTAGTGTTATTTTATAGATTTTATGATTCATATGACTCATATGTAATTATTCTCTTGGGGTTAGTTCTTTGAAAAGAGGCAACAGAACAGTAGTGTAGTATATACTACTAAGATTAAGTAGACATAAAGCTTATCTTTGAGAGTGTTTATCCAATTCCGTCGTCGTGAGAAGACACTTTCTAGATGATTCGTCGAAGATCATAATCACTGTTACGCAGAGCACTGATAATTTCACTTCACTCCACTAAATCTCCACTCCCGTCATGTGTATGGTATTGTGGTAACCCGCTGATGTCGAGTGTCCGGAGTTCAAATAGTGAGGTGTTAATGTTGTCATTAACTTGAATTGTTCTGAAAGTTTGCCATATTTGTGTACATGGTTAACTGTGCCGTCTATTTTGGGTGTATCGCGTACTGCGTGCTTAATTGTTTGGTATAGTTTATTCAACTAATTGTTCAACATGGTGATACGTTATGATGTGAGAATGTTTGAGGTGACACTCACTGTTCTACTTTAAATGTTAATTAGTATATTATTATGTGCGCGTCAGTTGAGATTTCAAGTCCCGTACGCACTCATAGTTTATATTTCCGCACAGAATTGTGTATAAGTGTGACTATACCGATGTCTTTGTTCACTTATGAATTTACAAATTAGTGAATCCGGTCGGTCGACATAATCAATCGTCTGTCTATCGTACGCACTAACTTCTGACTATTAATTGCGACTACCAACTGCTACTATTAACTACATACTCTTGACTACCGACTGACTGTTAACTGCGACTAACTGTTCGATTGAACGACTTGACTACTCGATTGAATACTTGACTATCCGATTGAAAATTACTGACTCTCGATTAACTACTTGACTGCCCGCTCCGCGTCTTCGCCAAACAGTTTTATTGGAACATCTTACCCATAAGTCTAAGTTTCGATCTCTACGCCTCCTCGAAACTCTTGATTGGTCGTACAAATTCCTACCCTTCTGTAGATCTCATCCTCTGTTTCACGATTCGTCGGCCGAACCCTTCCTACTCTCTCCACGAGCTCTCTTAGAAGATGCTTGATGCTGGTTGGTCGTCGTCATCCCCGGAGTGTTTCATGTGACGAGCGTAGCACAGATTCTAAGAAATTAGGACAATTTCATGGCCTTCTGTTATCCTTTGTTTAGACTTTCCCTAAGGTTCTGACTGAGCTTTTGTTAACAGACTCCAAAGTCTTGGTTAATTGTCTAAGTTCCACGACGTTCGTCCTGCCGATTATCAACCCTTCGTTGTCTTCATTTCGGTGAAATTCTACTTTTCAGTCGTAAATTTCAGTAAACTGTCAAGAATGTGTTTTCACGCTGTGCAGGGTACACTGGCAGTATTCACTGAGTTACGTCTATTGTCTATCTCTCCGTTAAAATTGCTCTGTACTTCCTTTGTAACATAGTAAAGCCTTTCATAATTGAGCAGTTACACTTTGCTTCCACAGCAGGCGTTCCATCTCGATTCCGTGTAACTCGGCAGCTGGACGAAGTCTTTGTTTCAGATTGTTGGGTGCTGTAAATTTTGACAAACGGCTAGCTGTCAGTGACGCCTTGAAATACTCATTGTGTGCAGTGCTCAGACATTTTTTCTTTGTCTTCGCTCTGTCGTCGGGTTTGACGTGCCCTCGATTCGTCATTATTTACGACCTGGGCTTGTGTCCGTCGACTTGAGTGTGGGAACGTGTCACTTGATCGAGGAATTAAAATTTTTTTAAAATTTCGATCATTACATTGTCCCCAAATTGGATTGGATGTTGGACTTCGGGAGACATCTGATCCAATTTCTGCGCTCTGTCCCAGTCGTGGATGTCTGCTTCGGAATGGACATGGTTGACTGACATCTATCTCTCATAGGAAGCAATTAATTGTTATTCCCCATCTTAATGTTTTATATGGTCATATGAATTTATTGCCGCACATCTGAGTGAATGAACGCATTTTTACACTTTGTCTGTCCATATGCGGACTGTACAATACGATTTCGAGTAAATAATTGAATTTAAGACATGGACGTTTGTCCATTTGACAGTTTGTCTCGTTATTCTTTATACACAATGTATTAGATAAGCTGTAGATTAGCTACCCATTATATTAATCGATCTTATGTCGATGACCTATATAGCAATAAAATACTTTTAAACTTGTCATTACTGTCTCTAGAATACAGTTGATACTAACAAATATATACATATGGTCAATTCGTAACATGTTATAAATGATTACATTGGTAAAAGAAACATACATATTAATTAAATAGTTAAGGAATCAGCATACTTCGTGATGCATACTCTTAAAGTTATAAAACAATCGTCCATTTTGAATTATTATTTACATAAACAAATTATTCGAGTCTCTACATTTTAACAAGTTATTATTCATAATTATTAACGTCTTTGGTGTCCTGTGTCATAGTATTACACTGTCCTTCTGACACATGGTACATTTCACAAATCACTTTCTGTATATGTTGGTATTTATACGTCTAATTAACATAACGAATGACAATTATGTGCTGATCACAAACACAGTTAGCATTGAAATACAGACTAAACACAACAAGTAAAATGCATATCATTATTTGGTTAGCTGGACTGGCCGCGCGAGCAAATTACCTAAACTATGTCTTCTGCTGGTCGCCGGGAGTCGTCGCTACCACTCGTGTTATCTATACTTCCGTTCGCTGGCTCATGATACGCCTTAATTTGCCGTATATTAAATTTTCCTCTCGTCTTCCCGCTATCGCACTCCACGAGCTCATATGTGGCCTCGCCGATGATGCGGTTGATTTTATATGGTCCTGCGAAAAGTTCGAAGAACTTGTCAATTCTCTTTGACGCAGCGTCGGATTGGTGGAATGCTCTTACCAGAACCTTGTCGCCAATCGCAAATTTTGTGATTTTCTTCTTCTCATTACAGCGTTTCGCGTGTTTCTCTCGCTTCTCCTTTATCTTTACAAATATATTGTTTTCGCGTTTTCCTTCGCTGCTAATGACTCCTTTGTCCAAGCATTGCTCCCATGCTCGTGTAGGTCTCGTGCCGAGGTGTGCTTCGTGAGGGGTTATTTCGATCGTCTCGTGGTACACCTCGTTTAGACACGCTTCAATCGTTTTCACGTATTGGGACCATTTAGTGTGTTGGTCACTTATGAAAATGCGAAATAAGTTTCCCAGTTGCCGGTTAATCCGTTCGGCAAGGTTGGTACATGGATTACGTATTGCAGTAAACTTTGGTTGTATGTCCAACTCCTTTAGACCGTTGACCCATCTCTTGGATGTGAACTGTGTTCCGTTGTCCGTCAAAATGGTCCGCGGACGTCCAAATAGTTCGCAATACGTTTTTATCCTCCGCAACGTCGTAGTGGTTGTTGCTCTCCGGAGGGTGAATAACTTGACATATTTCGTGAAATTATCCACTATGACCAATAAATATTTGACTCCACCCGTTCCTGTCGGTAGGGGTCCATAATAATCTGCGCTTACCAGGTCTCCTTTGGCCGTAGGTATCACAGCGCGTGTGCCACCAAATAGCTCTCTGTTGTTGGTGTCTTTGCACTTCTGGCATAGGTCACAGGTTTTTATATATGTTTTTATTTTCTTTGACATCCGGTCGAATGTGAAATGTTCCTGGATCATTTTAATACACCTTTTTGTTCCTAAATGACCGAACATATGATGGATTTCAGCAATTATGTCCCCAGATATGTTGCTAGGAACATACAGCTTCCATTCATTCCGCTGTCGTCTATACAACTTATCGTTAACATATTTATAAAATTTAGTTAATTTAGGGTCTATATTTCCCTCCTTAAATCTAGTGATGATCGCTTTTAGCTTATCGTCTTCCATCTGGTGCTTTCCGATATTTTGGATTAACTTACGCACCTCAAGTCTCATTTTTACGGTTATGTGGTTAACTAAATATTCATGGGTGTTGTCATGAATCTCTTCTAATTTTGTATTGTGTGGATATCTACTTAAAATGTCGGCTACGATGTTTTCCTTACCCTTGGAATGAATTATATCGAATTTATACTCCTGCACTGCAAGAATCCATCGTGTAATCCGAGAATTATTTAGATGGCATTTGTTTAAGAATGTCAACGCCTTGTTGTCGGTGATGATCGTTAATGGTTGTCCGAGAACGTATATTCGGAATTTTTCTAAGCATCGGACAATACTTAAAAGCTCTTTTTCCGTAGTATAATAGTTCCGCTCAGCACCCTTGAATGTCTTACTAGTGAAGGCGATTACGCCGATCTCCCCGTCTTCATCGAGCTGGTAAAGTTGTCCTCCGTATGCGTAATCACTCGCATCACACTGTATATAATACCTCTGGTCTGGGCGCGGAAATCTTAAAACTACAGCGTCAATAAATAGATTTTTGACTCTGTCAAAGCAGTCGTTTAATTCATTCGTCCATACAAATTTGTGATTCTTCTTCAATAATTTATGGAGGGGTTGTGTTGTCTCCGCATATTTGCTAGTAAAACGGTTATAAAAGTTAGTGAGGCCTAGGAAACCCTTTAACTGTTTCTGGTTCTTGGGTTTAGGGAAGTCCATAATGGCTTTCACTTTCTCTTCCGTAGCTTGGATGCCGCGTGTTGTTAGTTGGTATCCAAGATACGATATTTCTTTCCTGAAAAACTGTGACTTATTTAAGTTGACGGTTAAGTTATTTTCGTTAAGATTATTTAATAATGCCTCTAAATGTTCTAAGTGTGTTTTAACATCGTCAGAATAGCATAGACAATCGTCCACGTATATTAATGTGTTTTTCTTAACATCTTCATTTAAGACCGTATCCAATCCGCGTGTTAGTGCCGCTGAACTGGTACTAAGGCCGAATGGTGTAACGGTGAATTGGTAGCACCTTCCCTCATACATGAACGCGGTATACTTCCTGCACTCTTTCTTCAAAGGTACTTGCCAAAAGCTGCTCGACAAATCGACAGTAGACAGATATCGCATCTCGCTGCATCTTGCCAAGATTTCATTTATTGGAGAAACGCCTTCATAGTCGGGAATAGTAACGCCGTTTATCTTTCTTGCATCCAGGCATAGACGGACCCTTCCATCTCTTTTTATGACTGTTACGAGTGGATTTATGAACGGGCTTGTACAACGTTCAATCACACCGTATCGCAGCATCCTATCTATCTCGTCCTTTACTTTCTTCTGATAAGCAAGTGGTACAGGCCAACCCCGTTGAAAGTAGGGCGTACTGTCCGTAACTTGAAACTCATGCTCATATCCGTCTATTCTTCCCGGGCATTCCCTAAACACTCTTCTATTCTTAACAAGTATTCCCTTCAAATTTCCCAATATCTCCTCGTCTTGACAGTCCATGTTTGATATCTTCTCGTCGATGCACCTCAAGATTTCTTCTTCTTCTTCTCCATTATCAATTAGTTCCATGTTCATGATGGGTACGGCGTGCACCTCTTCATCAGCCGCATTCACTATTTCTATTTTCTTGCTGCCAATGTCGATACGACATCCTACCTCCTGTAAAAAACTTATCCCTAATATACAGTGTTTAATAAGGTCAGGTATTATTAGAAAGACACACTCATTTTTGATCCCGTCAATTTCTATGTCGCACAGTATTTGTTTTCTAATTAACTTGGACTTGTTCCCAACAGCACTAATGATTAGAGAGTTTGTCATGGGTAAAATTTCATATGGTTCAATGTCCCTTTTGTTTGCGTTGAACCATTCTTCTGACAACCCATTAATAACTGAGCCGGTGTCGACAAGTGCTAAAACTTTAATGTTATTATTAAATTGTATGATTATTTCAGGACATTTTAATATTTGTTTCGTGACGTCCTCGTCATATTCATTCAGTAGGTCGTCTCTTAAGTCAGGTACCAGGATATTGACATTATTGGTGGGGTTGTTTTTGTTGTCGTCAAAAACTATGTCGTTCGCTGTGTAGGGGTGTTTTTTTTTTTGTTGCTTTGGTCATTGTTCGACCTAGAATTACTGTCGTCGCTTGCCTGGCTTGTACCCGGTTTGGAGTTCAGGTACTCAACGGTGTTTACTACTCCGTGTGATTTACCCTCGTAACGGTTACCGCCGTGCGCCCGTCCTTGCCAAACTGGTTTCCTTTCACTCTCGTTCTTGTTGACAAAGTTACCACTGGGACGATCGACAGTTCCGGCTTCCCTTTCGTTCGTTATCTTATATTGCGCACGTCTACTTCCTGCGTGGCTTGATTGAATGCTAGTGTATTCAGTGATCAAGGCCTCGAAATTGGGTATGGTGACGATCCCGCGTGTTATAACGGCGATCTGCAAGTCCCTTCCAAAGTGCCTCGAAATTTTCCTTATCAGTTGGCGGTCGGTCAACGCTGGGGTTAACTGACGACTTTCCAAAAGAATCCTCTCGACGTACTGTATAGCTGTGACGGGTCCCTGCCATTCAAACCTGCCGTACTCAAGGTTGTCGCGGATAATGTCCTGTCGTTCCAACCCCCAGTACTTCAGTGTGAACGCCTCCTTGAATTCTTCGAAGGTACTTATCTGGTCCCGGATCACACGCCACCATATGCTTGCGTCCTTCTCTAGGTGTTTGCCGATCCACCTGATGTCGCTGCTCGGGTAATAGGATTCTTGAAACTCCGACAACTCCTTTAGGAACTCCATCGGGAATCTGTCGGTTCCGTCATATTTCAATTCAATCTGTATTTGTCCGTTTACTATTCTGTGATGCCCAGACTCCCCATCGGTGATCTGTCGCCGCAGTCTCTCTACTTGACACCTGAGTTCCTGGATGTGGGTTGTTTTCTCTTTGACGTTCTCGTCGAGCTTCTGTTCGGTCGTCCTTTGTCGGCCGTCTACTTCCTCGATTTTCTGTTGCAATGTGTGGTTGGCTTCACCTATCTCTTGCTGCTGCTGTCGAAGCGTGTGGTATAATTCGGTCTTCAGTTCTTCCTGCTTCTTCTGATTACCATTGATGTGTAGATCTAGCTTGTTATGGACTTTCTTGATACTAGATTGTGTGGTCTGTGCCAGGCTTTTGAGTTCTTGGTGGTCCGACTCTCGGGCTTCCCACACTTCTTCAAACTTCTTATTGGTGTCATCTTTTATTCCTTTTGTAGCATCCTCTTGTTTCTTTAGGACTTCACTTATCTTATCGTCGCAACTGGTCTTATGGTCACGCATTTCTGATCGTATAAGCGCGAGCTGTTCGTCCATTTGTCGCTTGACGTCCTCCTTATGACTATTAAAATTTTCATTAATTTGATTGAATTTCTGGTTGATTTCTTCTTTAATTTCTTCTTTATGTTGATCGAATTTCTGATCGAATTTCTGATTCATCATCTTGAAGCTTTCATTATTCGTGCGCATGAAGTCCATCAACAATGAACGTAGCGATGCCTCTTCATGTGATTGCTGGGACTCTTGTGGTTGCTGTGACTCCTGTCCCCGCGCTCTGACCTCTGACGTCTCCTCCGTCATATTTGGTTCGACGACTGATGAGTTTTCTTCGTTGGTGTCGGGTGCGCCTAACTGGTTGTTAACGTCAAAGTCCATGCTATCAGAACTACCGCTAGCCATTTTCGCCTTGCTTCGCGTTATCATTTACCAGTCAAGCTAACCTTACACTTATTTAATAATGTCTTACGTACTATATTATTGTAATTAGTCTAAATACTACTGTCTGCTCTCTTTTGCCATGCGATGGGCGCCATTTATAGTTAGCATAAATGGGGTTTATTTATTATGCTAATCGTGATATAAATGATTTACATTTAGTAAATGGGACTAGTGGTATTTTATGTGAGTTTATCACTTTCTCATATGTATCTCGCCCTAAAGCTGGATGCCATTTACATTTAATGCCAAGCGTTGTGCAGCCACTTACATTTAGTGGTGTAAGTATAATTTACATCTGTGGTAATTAATTGTGTAAACCATTTACATCTAGTGAATATTAATCTGTGCTAATTATCTGCGCGGATTAATTACTCAACAATTATGAATCATATTAATTAAAGATTTATGTAATACGTTAAAATTGATATATCTAAAATTATTTCTATTCGTCAGATTTGACTCAACACAGTGTCTAATTAAATACGATTTTATGAGTCTATTAATCAGACGTTTCAGTGGTCGAGTTTATTGTATCCATTGATGTTTAGCATAAGTTATGAGATTTTTAGTGTAATACTTAGAATGAAAATACATCAATAACAAAGGTGAAATTTCAATAATGAACGCATGAATACTGTAAATTAACTACTTATTTATTACACATCTTACTGAAGTAAGTAACTATATCCTGCAAATTACATACATATTAAAGCACATGATATAAATACAATTATTCAATTTATACGATGTTTCCTGAAACATAAACACATGGTACATTCAAATGCAGTAAATAATGCACATATATAAAACATACACGAATAATAAACAATCAACAATTATACTTATTCCTACCTAAAATGCGTTCATTATTTCTCAGATAACGAATTACGTTAGTGTTATTTTATAGATTTTATGATTCATATGACTCATATGTAATTATTCTCTTGGGGTTAGTTCTTTGAAAAGAGGCAACAGAACAGTAGTGTAGTATATACTACTAAGATTAAGTAGACATAAAGCTTATCGTTGAGAGTGTTTATCCAATTCCGTCGTCGTGAGAAGACACTTTCTAGATGATTCGTCGAAGATCATAATCACTGTTACGCAGAGCACTGATAATTTCACTTCACTCCACTAAATCTCCACTCCCGTCATGTGTATGGTATTGTGGTAACCCGCTGATGTCGAGTGTCCGGAGTTCAAATAGTGAGGTGTTAATGTTGTCATTAACTTGAATTGTTCTGAAAGTTTGCCATATTTGTGTACATGGTTAACTGTGCCGTCTATTTTGGGTGTATCGCGTACTGCGTGCTTAATTGTTTGGTATAGTTTATTCAACTAATTGTTCAACATGGTGATACGTTATGATGTGAGAATGTTTGAGGTGACACTCACTGTTCTACTTTAAATGTTAATTAGTATATTATTATGTGCGCGTCAGTTGAGATTTCAAGTCCCGTACGCACTCATAGTTTATATTTCCGCACAGAATTGTGTATAAGTGTGACTATACCGATGTCTTTGTTCACTTATGAATTTACAAATTAGTGAATCCGGTCGGTCGACATAATCAATCGTCTGTCTATCGTACGCACTAACTTCTGACTATTAATTGCGACTACCAACTGCTACTATTAACTACATACTCTTGACTACCGACTGACTGTTAACTGCGACTAACTGTTCGATTGAACGACTTGACTACTCGATTGAATACTTGACTATCCGATTGAAAATTACTGACTCTCGATTAACTACTTGACTGCCCGCTCCGCGTCTTCGCCAAACAGTTTTATTGGAACATCTTACCCATAAGTCTAAGTTTCGATCTCTACGCCTCCTCGAACTCTTGATTGGTCGTACAAATTCCTACCCTTCTGTAGATCTCATCCTCTGTTTCACGATTCGTCGGCCGAACCCTTCCTACTCTCTCCACGAGCTCTCTTAGAAGATGCTTGATGCTGGTTGGTCGTCGTCATCCCCGGAGTGTTTCATGTGACGAGCGTAGCACAGATTCTAAGAAATTAGGACAATTTCATGGCCTTCTGTTATCCTTTGTTTAGACTTTCCCTAAGGTTCTGACTGAGCTTTTGTTAACAGACTCCAAAGTCTTGGTTAATTGTCTAAGTTCCACGACGTTCGTTCCGCCGATTATCAACCCTTCGTTGTCTTCATTTCGGTGAAATTCTACTTTTCAGTCGTAAATTTCAGTAAACTGTCAAGAATGTGTTTTCACGCTGTGCAGGGTACACTGGCAGTATTCACTGAGTTACGTCTATTGTCTATCTCTCCGTTAAAATTGCTCTGTACTTCCTTTGTAACATAGTAAAGCCTTTCATAATTGAGCAGTTACACTTTGCTTCCACAGCAGGCGTTCCATCTCGATTCCGTGTAACTCGGCAGCTGGACGAAGTCTTTGTTTCAGATTGTTGGGTGCTGTAAATTTTGACAAACGGCTAGCTGTCAGTGACGCCTTGAAATACTCATTGTGTGCAGTGCTCAGACATTTTTTCTTTGTCTTCGCTCTGTCGTCGGGTTTGACGTGCCCTCGATTCGTCATTATTTACGACCTGGGCTTGTGTCCGTCGACTTGAGTGTGGGAACGTGTCACTTGATCGAGGAATTAAAATTTTTTTAAAATTTCGATCATTACAACGCATTGGCCTTTACTTTTTTTGTAAATGTATTAGAGAACGAAACAAAGTGTATTATGTAATTATTTACACATTGTTTGTTTACATTGGCTGAGTTTATTGTATCTAACAAATTTTATGGTTGTGAAGTTCATGCTATAAATAAATATTCATCACAGTCTACTAAGGAAAGGGGATTTGTCTTATTTAGTATGCCAAGAAAACATGATTATTCTTCTAAGCATTTCACCGTATGAAGTCGAATACCACTTACATTTGTTGGGATACATTTCAGGAATAAGCCTATTTCTATTCAAAAATGTTTACCATTCAAAACCAAATTAATTGATATCGTAAGATACCCCTCTTCCCCTTCACTTCCTAAATGTGTAGATAGAATTTCTTTTACATCGTGTACATCATTATTTATAGGGAAGTTCTGTACATTATACGAAGTCGGTTGAGACAAAGTTAGGCCTATTTGTTTAGCCAATCGTGCATCACCGCTAATCAGGGCGTGATTGCGTAAAAAAAAAACTGAACAAAACGTGCTGCAAATTATATTAAATTAGTGCCACCTACAAATATTGAGTAACAATTGCAATAAATTAAATAATTATTTAAAATTAGAAATAATCTACAGACTGTCTATTAGCAGTAACAGTAATAACAATAATAATAGGCTGATATTAGTAGGCCTAGCTAGAGGCGCAGCAAGGAATTCCTTCTGGCGGGTTCTTGGCGGGGGGGGGGGTATTAATCGAGCATGTAATGGTAGAACATAAGTAACAGATACAAGTATCCAAAATTTAAAAAGTCATGAAATAATAAATATATCTTACATTACAATATAGATAACATAAACGGTACAAGAAAACTGGCACAAATATTCTCCCATCTTCTGCAGACGCTGAAAGTGTTAAATGTTTTGTACGGATTTTTTAAAGCTTCGCCTTAGTGATTACTTTGTAAATTTTTGCAGCAATTGGATCTACTCGTTTTGCCCAGAACTGAATCAAAGATTTTCATAATATGGGCGTTACAGGTCCTCAAAAACAAATATTTCAAAATCGTACTGTGAGATGCGTGGCTGGTAGCGAATTTTGTTCAAGTTAGCGTTTTAGTCAATTCACCTATACAGACTACAGAACGGTGAGACGTTCTGAACGTACAATCAAATTCGAAAAGCAGGAAAAAATTATTGCAGTGTACATATTGCAAATCATGTGGCGTATACTGCGGGCTAAATAAACATTCGAAGACTATCTCTTTCCTACTCGCCACGGGACATAACCAACGAAAGTAAAAGATACAAATTTGAACCATTCCTCATCCAACACACAGCTAGCAATGTTTACACTAGCGATTTCGTATAGGCAAGTAACTACCGCAATTAATAATTTCTGTACTCACAAAACTAAATTAGCTAATTATTTAATTTCACTCATACGACTACATTTTCGAGTAGTTTTTATTTTAATTTTTGACATTTCCTTTCATTATTCTATGAGGGGGGTTAACCCCCTCAACCCTCTCGCTGTGCCACGGGTAGCAGCGATAAGTACGAGAGCACGTAAAGTTTGATAAAAATTACTTTCTGTACAGGCGCCGAATGATTAACAGTAACAGAACATTAACCCGAAGGCTTGTAGCGTCATTAGCGAAAACGAATTATAAAACGCACTCTTGTGGGAAACGCCCCTTAATTAAAGTCTGCTGTTCCCGTACGCAGCAGTCACATACGCGGTACCCGCTTATTGTTCTTTCATATCGACCACCACCAATTGCGGGATGGTGTAGAGACGATGCTCTTTCAATTCTCTCTAGGTTAGTAGTTCCTCTTAGTTCACAGCTCGTCAGAAATGTCGTAATCAGACGGGTACTCCAGATTTCTACACTAAACGATTTTATCCGTTCTCCAGCCATTTCTTTGTTCACCAGTGTGGGAAATCACCTTTTCGTCACCTCCGTCAGCTAAATAGCATGAACACAGCACCTCCACCACTATGCGTCAAACGCCCTCGGTCTGTGCTTGATGTCCCTCGTAGGCCATCATCTTATAAACTCGTTCCGTACCACGTTACATCTTCCGAATCTCATCCCATGAACCGCTGTCTTGAAAATCAGTGAAGCGGCATCCTTATACAGATGCTCAGATGCTCTGCCTCACGCTTCACTAAATTATAGAATCAGAAATTCTCAAACTGCCTCGGTAGTGTTATCGTCCAGGGTGTGGCCTCAGCGAGTTTGTGGACTAGTTTTCTTACTAAAGCAGTCGACCTTGGCCACGGCATCTTACTGAAGCGGCACTGACCTATTGCTCACTCCAGTTTGCCGCTTCCGCAGATCAACTCCAGGAGAAGCACAGAGTCGTGGCCTCAGACGCAGGTCAGGTAACGTTCAATTGTTCTTTAATGCACTGAATCTACTAAAGTCATCTCGTTGATCTCCCAATCCTGGGCTTCCGCGGTGTTGAATCTCGGCTCTTTGTGAAAGCTCCGGCCTCGGCCGCCACATCCCACCTCTCGCCACGCCAACGCGGTTATATTCTTCCGTGGAGCAACTCCAGGGGAAGCCAGCAAGCCATCGCCCCAGATGCTGATCAGGCAGAGGTGCACTTATATCCGTAAACTAAACAACTGCTAGAGCCGCCTGGACTGTGCTATCGACCGGGTTCGGACTGTCGTGAGGTAGTCTACTAGCCTCTTAGCGAAAGCCGTCGGCCTCGGCTTATCAGCTTTCACCTTTTGATCAGTTTTGAATTTGCAACCACTTATGCAGTCTGTAAATATAGATTTTCATAAATTATATTTTTCTAGACAACAACCGTTTTAATTTTACATTCCATATACTTCTGCCACTCATATAAATTGTTTATTTAATGTTTTATGTGTAATTTAATATGAATATACTGGTTTGTACCGTTCATGGTCTTAAAACAGTAGAATAAACCATTAAACGCACGAGAAATTGGTAGTTACAAAACGTTTTAACACTTTTCTAAAACAATCACCCTCAGAGTCGCCTTTACAAAAACGGGACCGTTCGCGAAGAGCAAACAACAGCTTCCTCAACCGACTCCTCACAGTAGTAAGTTCTATAGAAATGTATCCCTATCATATCGAATGTAAATTGCCAAAGTTAGCTTGTAATTGTCATAGAGTTAGTTATTATTATTATGTTTCTTTATGATTTAATGTTAGTTTCACAAGATATGTTGTACAAAGACTCAAAATCGCTATTTCTTTTTCTTATTTTCGTCGAGATCCAGATTCATATTTACGAAAATTGTATCGATACATACACACGCTAATACACTAGCACACGGAATATCTTGCTAATACACACGAACGTGCCCACGCCCTATAATCATACAAACTGTTAATTCGCACACTGTACAATTTATGAACACCGAGCTTACAAACAAAAGGACACAGTGGCATGAGGACAAAACACAAGGCGTATCGAGTAGTTCGCGCTAAACATTAATTCAGACATGCGGCAGAGGCAGTAATCTATTGGCTACTGTAATTACACGCCGATCCAGTACCACAGATACATACTAACTGAATCGGCACATGCTAAAAGGGCCTCAGTCACAAAAAATGGTAAATTGAGTTATTCATGAAAATCCCATCTTTGAGGATAGCTTCATCATTCTAAGCTAAAAGGGCCTCAGTCACATGCCTTTTGCTATAGAAAATGGCTGATGAAAATATCAACATGTGCTAGAAGGGCCTCAGTCAGTGACTGAGGTCCTTTTAGCGTGTGCTGTTGGCTACACTGCCCAGTCTGTTGTCCACACTGTCTTGATCACCTGTCATTTTCCTTGCAACTGCCTCAGATACCAGTGCAGAGGATCTTCTATCTCCGTCAACTGTCAACCAGTGTGTTTTGCATACATGACGTAAAAAAACCAAGCTGTGATTTATATCTATCACGAAGGTACTGCTAAGAAAGGGCCGAATGAGGTTTGCTTGTTAGTTTATGACTTCTTGAAGACTGTCCCCCCCCCCCCAGTACACAGAGCTACATGTGTATTCAGATAACTGTGGGGGGCAAAATAAAAACCATGCTTTATCAAGGTTATTTTTAGCGTTAACAGACAGTAAGCGATTTGAAAAAATTGAACAGTTTTTCCCAACCAGGGGTCATTCATTCCTCCCCTGTGACAGGGATTTTGGCATTATCAAAAAAGAGTTAAAAAAAATGATAGGATTTATAGCATTCACGAACTGACCAACCTTATAATACAATCATGCAAATCCCAAAAGTTTACGGTTAAAGAAGTACAATCTGAAGAAATACTTGAGTTCAAAAATTGGTGGCCTAAGTTTTATAAAAGAAAGTGTATATCTGAAGAAAGTAAAACCAGGAATGTTCCACTAAATCAGAAAGTGTGTTTCATGATTAGCTCATTAATGCATTACAGCTGTGATTCTAGGTTTCCCTCTCGGATTGTGGGTAGAAACTTGATTGATTCATTAGTTTCCCATACTTTTTTCCTCAAAACACCAGGAACTCAACCAATCGTGCTTCCAGATAAGGTTGCTTACCATTTGAAAAGGTCCCAATAAAATTTGCTAAGCTAAACGATATCAGGAAGCTATTGCCATATATATTCCTCATGAACATTCGGAGTTTTTCAACCAGATTTTGGACTGGCCAACTACTGAGGACAATGCTGAAGATGATGACTAATATATCATTTTAATCACTTAATAACACTTAAATGTTCTTACTTTTCTTCTAATAACTATGTACAGACACATAACTTTCATTATATCTAATAAACTATTCCAAATGTATGCTTTGAAAAACCATGTTTTATTGAAAATCCTATTCCATGCTAAAAGGGCCTAAGTCAAGCACATTTAAGAATTTTTTTAAAAATTATTAAAAGTCACACAAAAATTTAAACACGATAGAAAGATAAAGCAATGTAAGTACTAGCTTCTGGTAATTTTTATTTATTTTAATTGATGATTGGATGGGGTAGAAACAGTTTTTTTCGTTTTTCTCAAAACAGGGTCGTCTTGACTGAGGCCCTTTTAGTATGTGCCGATTTAACTGTAATCTATCCTCGGAAAGAAACTTGTTACATTGTACAAGGCAAATAAATTTGTTATTGTGTTTTATTTAGGTAATGATTGCTTTTATTTTGTCTCAGCTTAACATACAATTGGGAACGGCCCAGAAAAAGTACAAAAATTAAAATATAATCACAAATCTTAGTAAAATTAAAATTAGAAAAAATTATTAATATTTTTTTATTTTAAGTTTTCTTTATGTTTTGCTTACAGATGAAGTTACTGGTGTTACTGAGTTGTTCTGTCTTGTTCGTGCAAGCAGAAGACATTACCGTTCAATGCTTGGATTCTGATGCACCAAAGTACCAGTTTGGAGGTCTCATTGCGGATTGTTCTTTCCAAGGTTTAACACGGTTGGAGACTGTTTTTCCTTGGGTGTCTTCCATATCTCCTATCCTGCAAGTGGTTAATGTAAGCAATAACCATATACTTAAACTTTCCAAATTCCCTTTACTTCCTCGACTACTGACTCTTACGCTAAGGCATAATGGCATCAAGGAACTGGAAGCTAAAGCCGTTGTGGATTTAATCAACTTGCAGACTCTGGATCTCAGTTACAACCGTATAACAGGTATGACATTATAAATTTGTACACTTTGTTTTTGACTCATCTTATTTTGTCTACAATATATGGAAGACGAGATAATACGGTACCTCCAGACATCATTTGGGTCTCCAAAGTTATTTATAAAATAATAATTGTAATGTATGCACAAAAACACTGAAAACTAAATTCGAACTTCTTTCTTTAGGATGTGATAAATGTAATTCTTTAATGTTGATTCAGCAAAAGCACAATTTATTTTTTGGATTTTTTTTTTGAAAACTATGTTATCTGTTTTCAAATTATACTTACCAATTGTAATTCTGCTTTGATCTATAGTAAAAAAAAAAAAAGTATTTCCTACAGAATATACAAAAAGTTCTGGCATATTTTGTGATGACAAAGAACTCAGTCCATGTTTCATGCAGACACTTTGATATTAGATTTAGTCTTTTAATAGTATTTCAGAATGTCATTGGCTTAAAGGCAGAAATTGTTAGAGATGTAGTAGTCATGAAAATAGTTTCAAATTTGTTTGAGAGTAGATAGGTACTATATTTGTAGGCTATGTGTTTACCAAATGCCTGTAATTTTGTGCATGATATACTGTAGTAAACTACCCGAACTTGTTCACCATTTTGAACTACTTCAGATTTGAACCACTAGGCAAATTTCAGTAGGCCTATTATAAGAAAAATTACAAAAACCCAATTACATACTATTTTTTAGTAAATTAAAAATTGAAAATCGTACAATAAACACTAAAAATTCCAAATAAAAATTCCAAACTGAATTTTTTAAAATTTATAATCATACTGTCTAAATGACAAATAATTTAGTCCTAGCTTTTTTAGTTTATATATGTTCCTGAAGATATCTATAAGCCTATATCTAATAATTTTTATTAATATACATAACTGATAAAAATATAATTTTTTTCCGCAAACACAGCTTACAAAATGTTTGAAGGCAAATTTATAATCACCCAAATTTGCAAGGCATGTTGAGATTCAGATTTGGATTAAAATTTCTTAACAATAATGTGAGTCTGTAGGAAAGAAGTATGGACACATATGCCAGGTTTTAAAAACAGGTTGTTGCATTCTCTACAGACAGACAGGCAAAACCCAAATGTTCAAGTTAAAAGTGAGAACTCTCTTCACTCATTCAAAAATTATTACTTACCCCATTTCGTCATACTTAACACAACACAGCATGAATAGTAATGGGCAAAACATGTGTAATATTTACACTCAAATAAATCATATTAATTGAAGAAATAATACAATAAAATGTAATAGTTAATTAGATAGATATCATAGTTAAGTTAATCTATAAAACACCTTTGTTAGTTAAACTAAGTTCTATAAAATTAAAAAAAAATATTATATTCTAAATATTAAACCCTGTAACACCTACAGAACAGGGGATAAAAGATTGGGTTAAAGGTTTTTTTTTTAAAAGCTAACTCAGTTAAATTTTAAATTTAACTCAATAAAAACAAATAATTGTAAAATCAACAGATTTTTTACTGAATGAAAACTAAGGTTTAACAGTGTTTATAGTAATATAATAATAATGGTTCCCCTGTATACCACCGAAGTAGCTTAGGAGTAGGCACGGTAGGCTGCCTAATGTGAGCCATACGGCATACAAGGAAGGCAGTGTGGCCAGCACTACAGTTTATAGTAGGTGGTTTATAGTAGTAGAATAGAAGTGTTTATAGTAGGTAGTCTAAATAGCCTACTGTATTTAGACTTTTCAATGATGCCTATAGCTCCCAAAACATCCTCTCAAAATTAGTTAGTGTTCTAACTACTTTTAAGATTCATGGTCCAAATGATTTAACTGAACTAGAGTTTTACACATAAAAATAGACTGACTTTGAAAACTATATTTAAATACAGGTAAATGGAAGTAAATCAAAATAGAGATGAATATAAGTCATATATAAATCATAAAAAGTAAATTTTTGTGCTGCTGTGATGAATAGTTGATGCATTGTTAAATTATTGGAAAAAATTAATTAAAGGGCTGGGCACACGCCCATGTGCACACACACACACACACACACACACATGCACCACAACATGTTCAAAATGCTTTTCAAAAAAATTATGAAAATCTAGATAAAATTATGATAGATTGAAATTTCATACTTTTTGTGTGTTCGTTAACTAATAGGCTTATTCTTATTATTCAGCTCATTCAATGGTTATTTTTCAACACAGTTGTAAGTCAGCAGTCACATCATCTATCTTTTGAGTTACTTAACTGTCTGACCTCTACTTTAGCTGTGAAATTTTCACAAAACTGTAATATTTGAAAACAGTAATAGATTGTTATACTTGGGAAGGCTATAAGATTGCACTCGGTGTTAATTGTGCTTCATGACTACTTCATAACTATGCTAATATACAGTTCTGTGAGAATTTAACTGCCAAAATATAAGTCAGAAGTTAGTCTGCCAGCAAATGTAATTGTGCTTAATTTCAGTTAAAATGTGTAATAATTTTTTTCATAATATTCACATAATTTCCATAGTTACCTACAAGTGTTGCATTTATTTTCCTAACAAAGTCAATTCACATCTATTTTACTTCCATATTCCTTAAGTAATGGAAGTATGGTGATGGCAAAAAAAATCGTGTTCGAGATTATTGCAGATTCTGATTCTACTACACTCAAAACATGAAAAAAAGTCGTTTTCCGAAAAGTGTCTGTGTGTGTGTCTGTCTGTCTGTGTGTCTGTCTGTAGATTTTTTTTCTATGGCAAACGATAACTGCCGCAAATTCAAACAGAATCAAATAATTTTTTGCATACAGCCCTGATTTGTAGAGTACTCGCGACCTATTGTTTTTGGTGAAGATCGGTTGAGGGAAAGGGGTAGTTTACCTGCAACGTTTTTTTTTCTATGGCAAACGATAACTGCCGCAAATTCAAACAGAATCAAATAATTTTTTGCATACGTCCCTGAATTGTAGAGGTCTCAAGGACTTTCGATTTTGGTGAAGATCGGTTAAGGGGAAGGGGTAGTTTACCTGCAACCTTTTACGTTTTAACAAGAGTAAAGTACTTGAAAATTTATTTAAACTTTTTGAACAATGGTAATTGTTGAAAATAAAATAATTTTGTTGCCAAGTAACAAAAATAAAGTCATTTTGATTATAAAATATAAATATTTACAAGAAAAGAATTTTCAGTTTTCAAAATTTAAATATATTTTTACTTCCATATTCCTTAAGGAATGGAAGTATGGTGATGGCAAATATCGGTATGGAGAACCATACATGACTTCCATATTCTAAGATTTATATTTGCAAATCATTTTCAGCCAAACAGCCAGGCTGTGTCTTACCTGCCTTTTTATTGCTGTATTAAATGAAAAATATTATATTACATTAAAATGAAAAAATTATAATTTTATTGCCTGGCAACAAAATTATTTTATTTTTAACAATTACCATTGTTTCAAAAAGTTTAAATAAATTTTCAAGTACTTTACTCTTGTTAAAACATAAAAGGTTGCAGGTAAACTACCCCTTCCCCTTAACCGATCTTCACCAAAATCGAAAGTCATTGAGACCTCTACAATTCAGGGACGTATGCAAAAAACTATTTGATTCTGTTTGAATTTGCGGCTGGCCATAGAAAATACGCTTGATAAAAAAACGTTGCAGGTAAACTACCCCTTTCCCTTAACCGATCTTCACCAAAAACAATAGGTCTTGAGTACTCTACAAATCAGGGCTGTATGCAAAACATTATTTGATTCTGTTTGAATTTGCGGCTGTTATCGTTTGCCATAGAAAATACCCTTGTTAAAAAAACGTTGCAGGTAAACTACCCCTTTCCCTCAACCGATCTTCACCAAAAACAATAGGTCGCGAGTACTCTGCAAATCAGGGCTGCATGCAAAAAATTATTTGATTCTGTTTGAATTTGCGGCAGTTATCGTTTGCCATAGAAAAAAAATCTATAGATAGACAGACAGACAGACACATAGACAGACAGACACACACACAGACACTTTTCGGAAAACGACTTCTTTTCATGTTTTGAGTGTAGTAGAATCAGAATCTGCAATAATCTCGAACACGATTTTTTTTGCCATCACCATACTTCCATTCCTTAAGGAATATGGAAGTAAAAAAAATCGTGTTCGAGATTATTGCAGATTCTGATTCTACTACACTCAAAACATGAAAAATATCGGTATGGAGAACCATACATGACTTCCATATTCTAAGATTTATATTTAAAATCATTTTCAGCCAAACAGCCAGGCTGTGTCTTACCTGCCTTTTTATTGCTGTATTAAATGAAAAATATTATATTACATTAAAATGAAAAAATTATAATTTTATTGCCTGGCAACAAAATTATTTTATTTTTAACAATTACCATTGTTTCAAAAAGTTTAAATAAATTTTCAAGTACTTTACTCTTGTTAAAACGTAAAAGGTTGCAGGTAAACTACCCCTTCCCCTTAACCGATCTTCACCAAAATCGAAAGTCATTGAGACCTCTACAATTCAGGGACGTATGCAAAAAATTATTTGATTCTGTTTGAATTTGCGGCTGTTATCGTTTGCCATAGAAAATACGCTTGATAAAAAAACGTTGCAGGTAAACTACCCCTTCCCCTTAACCGATCTTCACCAAAAACAATAGGTCTTGAGTACTCTACAAATCAGGGCTGTATGCAAAACATTATTTGATTCCGTTTGAATTTGCGGCTGTTATCGTTTGCCAAACAAACAAAATTACGCTTGCTAAAAAAAAACCGTTGCAGGTAAACTACCCCTTTCCCTCAACCGATCTTCACCAAAAACAATACGTCGCGAGTACTCTGCAAATCAGGGCTGCATGCAAAAAATTATTTGATTCTGTTTGAATTTGCGGCAGTTATCGTTTGCCAAAGAAAAAATCTACAGATAGACAGACAGACAGACAGACACACACACAGACAGACAGACACACAGACACTTTTCGGAAAACGACTTTTTTTTATGTTTTGAGTGTAGTAGAATCAGAATCTGCAATAATCTCGAACACGATTTTTTTTGCCATCACCATACTTCCATTCCTTAAGGAATATGGAAGTAAAAAGTCGTTTTCCGAAAAGTGTCTGTGTGTGTGTCTGTCTGTGTGTGTGTCTGTAGATTTTTTTTTCTATGGCAAACGATAACTGCCGCAAATTCAAACAGAATCAAATAATTTTCTGCATACAGCTCTGATTTGTAGAGGACTCGCGACCTATTGTTTTTGGTGAAGATCGGTTGAGGGAAAGGGGTAGTTTACCTGCAACGGTTATTTTTTATCAAGGGAAATTTTTTTTTTTTGCAAACGATAACAGCCGCAAATTCAAACAGAATCAAATAATGTTTCGCACACAGCCCTGAATTGTAGAGTTCTCAAGACCTATTGTTTTTGGTGAAGATCGGTTAAGGGAAAGGGGTAGTTTACCAGTAACGTTTTATGTTTTAACAAGGGTATTTCCTATGGCAAACGATAACAGCCGCAAATTCAAACAGAATCAAAAGATTATTTGCATACAGCCCTAAATTGTAGAGTTCTCAAGACCTATTGTTTTTGGTGAAGATCGGTTAAGGGAAAGGGGTAGTTTACCTACAACGTTTTTTTAACAAGGGTATTTTCTATGGCAAACGATAACAGCCGCAAATTCAAACAGAATCAAATAATTTTCTGAATACAGCCCTGATTTGTAGAGTACTCAAGACCTTTTGTTTTTGGTGAAGATCGGTTGAGGGGAAGGGGTAGTTTACCTGCAACGTTTTTTATCAAGCGTATTTTCTATGGCAAACGATAACTGCCGCAAATTCAAACAGAATCAAATAATTTTTTGCATACAGCCCTGATTTGCAGAGTACTCACGACCTATTGTTTTTGGTGAAGATCGGTTGAGGGAAAGGGGTAGTTTACCTGCAACGGTTTGTTTTTAGCAAGGGTAATTTTGTTTGTTTGGCAAACGATAACAGCCGCAAATTCAAACAGAATCAAATAATGTTTCGCATACAGCCCTGAATTGTAGAGTTCTCAAGATCTGTTGATTTTGGTGAAGATCGGTTAAGGGAAAGGGGTAGTTTACCTGTAACGTTTTATGTTTTAACAAGGGTATTTCCTATGGCAAACGATAACAGCCGCAAATTCAAACAGAATGAAAAGATTATTTGCATACAGCCCTAAATTGGAGAGTTCTCAAGACCTATTGTTTTTGGTGAAAATCGGTTGAGGGAAAGGGGTAGTTTACCTGCAACGTTTTTTTAACAATAGTATTTTTTTCTATGGCAAACGATAACTGCCGCAAATTCAAACAGAATCAAATAACTTTTTGCATACAGCCCTGATTTGTAGAGTACTCACGACCTATTGTTTTTGGTGAAGATCGGTTGAGGGAAAGGGGTAGTTTACCTGCAACGGTTTTTTTTTAGCAAGGGTAATTTTGTTTGTTTGGCAAACGATAACAGCCGCAAATTCAAACAGAATCAAATAATGTTTCGCATACAGCCCTGAATTGTAGAGTTCTCAAGACCTATTGTTTTTGGTGAAGATCGGTTAAGGGAAAGGGGTAGTTTACCTGTAACGTTTTATGTTTTAACAAGGGTATTTCCTATGGCAAACGATAACAGCCGCAAATTCAAACAGAATGAAAAGATTATTTGCATACAGCCCTAAATTGTAGAGTTCTCAATACCTTTTGTTTTTGGTGAAGATCGGTTAAGGGAAAGGGGTAGTTTACCTACAACGTTTTTTTAACAAGGGTATTTTCTATGGCAAATGATAACAGCCGCAAATTCAAACAGAATCAAATAATTTTCTGCATACAGCCCTGATTTGTAGAGTACTCAAGACCTATTGTTTTTGGTGAAGATCGGTTGAGGGGAAGGGGTAGTTTACCAGCAACGTTTTTTATCATGCGTATTTTCTATGGCAAACGACAACTGCCGCAAATTCAAACAGAATCAAATAATTTTTTGCATACAGGCCTGGTTTGTAGAGTACTCGCGACCTATTGTTTTTGGTGAAGATCGGTTGAGGGGAAGGGGTAGTTTACCTGCAACTTTTTTTTTTATCAAGGGAAATTTTTTTTTTTGGCAAACGATAACAACCGCAAATTCAAACAGAATTAAATAATGTTTCGTATACAGCCCTGAATTGTAGAGTTCTCAAGACCTATTGTTTTTGGTGAAGATCGGTTGAGGGAAAGGGGTAGTTTACCTGTAACGTTTTATGTTTTAACAAGGGTATTTCCTATGGCAAACGATAACAGCCGCAAATTCAAACAGAATCAAAAGATTATTTGCATACGGCCCTAAATTGTAGAGTTCTCAAGACCTATTGTTTTTGGTGAAGATCGGTTACGGGAAAGGGGTAGTTTACCTACAACGTTTTTTTATCAAGCGTATTTTCTATGGCCAACGATAACAGCCGCACATTCAAACAGAATCAAATAATTTGTTGCGTACGTCCCTGAATTGTAGAGGTCTCAATGGCTTTCGATTTTGGTGAAGATCGGTTAAGGGGAAGGGGTAGTTTACCTTCAACCTTTTACGTTTTAACAAGAGTAAAGTACTTGAAAATTTATTTAAACTTTTTGAAACAATGGTAATTGTTAAAAATAAAATAATTTTGTTGCCAGGCAATAAAATTATAATTTTTTCATTTTAATGTAATATAATATTTTTCATTTAATACAGCAATAAAAAGGCAGGTAAGACACAGCCTGGCTGTTTGGCTGAAAATGATTTTAAATACAAATCTTAGAATATGGAAGTCATGTATGGTTCTCCATACCGATATTTTTTGGTGACGATCGGTTAAGGGAAAGGGGTAGTTTACCTGTAACGTTTTATGTTTTAACAAGGTTATTTTCTATGGCAAACGATAACAGCCGCAAATTCAAACATAATCAAATAATTTTCTGCATACAGCCCTGGTTTGTAGAGTACTCAAGACCTTTTGTTTTTGGTGAAGATCGGTTGAGGGGAAGGGGTAGTTTACCTGCAACGTTTGTTATAAAGCGTATTTTCTATGGCAAACGATAACAGCCGCAAATTCAAACAGAATCAAATAATTTTTTGCATACGTCAGTGAATTGTAGAGGACTCAAGGCCATTAGATTTTGGTGAAGATCGGTTAAGGGGAAGGGGTAGTTTACCTACAACCTTTTACGTTTTAACAAGAGTAAAGTACTTGAAAATTCATTTAAACTTTTTCAAACAATGGTAATTGTTAAAAATAAAATAATTTTGTTGCCAGGCAATAAAATTATAATTTTTTCATTTTAATGTAAATTATGTATATATTAGAAAATATATCGTGCTTGGCAGGCAAGCATATTTCAGATTATAAGTCTTAGAATATGGAAGTCATGTATGGTTCTCCATACCGATATTTATAAAACAATGGGTTTTTCATTGAGGTGGGGACTTGACGACAGTGACAGGGCTTTCCACCAAATTCAGCAGAGTGACAGGTAGGCCCAACTCTGATTGGCTCCTCAGATTTCCCCAGCGTTAGTAGGTTCTATGAAAATATTTTATTTCAAAAATGATTTTAAATATAAATCTTAGATATGTTTTATAAATCTCATGTTTTATGTTTTAACATGGGTAATTTTTTATATGACGAACCATAACTGCCGTAAATTCAAACAGAATCAAATAACTTTTTACATATGTGCCTGAGCTATAGAGAACTCAATGTCTGTTGATTTTGGTGAAAATCGGTTACGGGGAAAGGGCAGTTTACCTGAAACATTTTTTGTTGTAACATGAGTAAAGTACTTAATTTTGATAAAGTATCCTGATAAGATCTTAATAATCCACTGTAGAAACGTAGATGAAATATCTATAAATGAAGAGGCTAGTTGAACGGGCTGGGGGTAATTTTCTATAAATCAAAATTATAGTTGAAGGGGGAGGGGATAATTTTTTTTTATATGTGTACTACGTTATTGGCAACAAAGAAGTATTTTTTTTGTTAAAATTCCTTCCCTGGCTGTTTGGCTGAAAATGATTTTAAATATAAATCTTAGAATATGGAAGTCATGTATGGTTCTCCATACCGATATTTTACTTCCATATTCCTTAAGGAATGGAAGTATGGTGATGGCAAAAAAAATCGTGTTCGAGATTATTGCAGATTCTGATTCTACTACGCTCAAAACATGAAAAAAGTCGTTTTCCGAAAAGTGTCTGTGTGTGTGTGTGTGTGTGTCTGTGTGTCTGTAGATTTTTTTCTATGGCAAACGATAACTGCCGCAAATTCAAACAGAATCAAATAATTTTTTGCATACAGCCCTAATTTGTAGAGTACTCGCGACCTATTGTTTTTGGTGAAGATCGGTTGAGGGAAAGGGGTAGTTTACCTGCAACTTTTTTTTTTATCAAGGGAAATTTTTTTTTTTGGCAAACGATAACAACCGCAAATTCAAACAGAATTAAATAATGTTTCGTATACAGCCCTGAATTGTAGAGTTCTCAAGACCTATTGTTTTTGGTGAAGATCGGTTGAGGGAAAGGGGTAGTTTACCTGTAACGTTTTATGTTTTAACAAGGGTATTTCCTATGGCAAACGATAACAGCCGCAAATTCAAACAGAATCAAAAGATTATTTGCATACGGCCCTAAATTGTAGAGTTCTCAAGACCTATTGTTTTTGGTGAAGATCGGTTACGGGAAAGGGGTAGTTTACCTACAACGTTTTTTTATCAAGCGTATTTTCTATGGCCAACGATAACAGCCGCACATTCAAACAGAATCAAATAATTTGTTGCGTACGTCCCTGAATTGTAGAGGTCTCAATGGCTTTCGATTTTGGTGAAGATCGGTTAAGGGGAAGGGGTAGTTTACCTTCAACCTTTTACGTTTTAACAAGAGTAAAGTACTTGAAAATTTATTTAAACTTTTTGAAACAATGGTAATTGTTAAAAATAAAATAATTTTGTTGCCAGGCAATAAAATTATAATTTTTTCATTTTAATGTAATATAATATTTTTCATTTAATACAGCAATAAAAAGGCAGGTAAGACACAGCCTGGCTGTTTGGCTGAAAATGATTTTAAATACAAATCTTAGAATATGGAAGTCATGTATGGTTCTCCATACCGATATTTTTTGGTGACGATCGGTTAAGGGAAAGGGGTAGTTTACCTGTAACGTTTTATGTTTTAACAAGGTTATTTTCTATGGCAAACGATAACAGCCGCAAATTCAAACATAATCAAATAATTTTCTGCATACAGCCCTGGTTTGTAGAGTACTCAAGACCTTTTGTTTTTGGTGAAGATCGGTTGAGGGGAAGGGGTAGTTTACCTGCAACGTTTGTTATAAAGCGTATTTTCTATGGCAAACGATAACAGCCGCAAATTCAAACAGAATCAAATAATTTTTTGCATACGTCAGTGAATTGTAGAGGACTCAAGGCCATTAGATTTTGGTGAAGATCGGTTAAGGGGAAGGGGTAGTTTACCTACAACCTTTTACGTTTTAACAAGAGTAAAGTACTTGAAAATTCATTTAAACTTTTTCAAACAATGGTAATTGTTAAAAATAAAATAATTTTGTTGCCAGGCAATAAAATTATAATTTTTTCATTTTAATGTAAATTATGTATATATTAGAAAATATATCGTGCTTGGCAGGCAAGCATATTTCAGATTATAAGTCTTAGAATATGGAAGTCATGTATGGTTCTCCATACCGATATTTATAAAACAATGGGTTTTTCATTGAGGTGGGGACTTGACGACAGTGACAGGGCTTTCCACCAAATTCAGCAGAGTGACAGGTAGGCCCAACTCTGATTGGCTCCTCAGATTTCCCCAGCGTTAGTAGGTTCTATGAAAATATTTTATTTCAAAAATGATTTTAAATATAAATCTTAGATATGTTTTATAAATCTCATGTTTTATGTTTTAACATGGGTAATTTTTTATATGACGAACCATAACTGCCGTAAATTCAAACAGAATCAAATAACTTTTTACATATGTGCCTGAGCTATAGAGAACTCAATGTCTGTTGATTTTGGTGAAAATCGGTTACGGGGAAAGGGCAGTTTACCTGAAACATTTTTTGTTGTAACATGAGTAAAGTACTTAATTTTGATAAAGTATCCTGATAAGATCTTAATAATCCACTGTAGAAACGTAGATGAAATATCTATAAATGAAGAGGCTAGTTGAACGGGCTGGGGGTAATTTTCTATAAATCAAAATTATAGTTGAAGGGGGAGGGGATAATTTTTTTTTATATGTGTACTACGTTATTGGCAACAAAGAAGTATTTTTTTTGTTAAAATTCCTTCCCTGGCTGTTTGGCTGAAAATGATTTTAAATATAAATCTTAGAATATGGAAGTCATGTATGGTTCTCCATACCGATATTTTACTTCCATATTCCTTAAGGAATGGAAGTATGGTGATGGCAAAAAAAATCGTGTTCGAGATTATTGCAGATTCTGATTCTACTACGCTCAAAACATGAAAAAAGTCGTTTTCCGAAAAGTGTCTGTGTGTGTGTGTGTGTGTGTCTGTGTGTCTGTAGATTTTTTTCTATGGCAAACGATAACTGCCGCAAATTCAAACAGAATCAAATAATTTTTTGCATACAGCCCTAATTTGTAGAGTACTCGCGACCTATTGTTTTTGGTGAAGATCGGTTGAGGGAAAGGGGTAGTTTACCTGCAACTTTTTTTTTTATCAAGGGAAATTTTTTTTTTTGGCAAACGATAACAACCGCAAATTCAAACAGAATTAAATAATGTTTCGTATACAGCCCTGAATTGTAGAGTTCTCAAGACCTATTGTTTTTGGTGAAGATCGGTTAAGGGAAAGGGGTAGTTTACCTGTAACGTTTTATATTTTAACAAGGGTATTTCCTATGGCAAACGATAACAGCCGCAAATTCAAACAGAATCAAAAGATTGTTTGCATACAGCCCTAAATTGTAGAGTTCTCAAGACCTATTGTTTTTGGTGAAGATCGGTTGAGGGAAAGGGGTAGTTTACCTGCAACGTTTTTTTTAACAAGGGTATTTTCTATGGCAAACGATAACAGCCGCAAATTCAAACAGAATCAAATAATGTTTTGCATACAGCCCTGATTTGTAGAGTACTCAAGACCTATTGTTTTTGGTGAAGATCGGTTAAGGGAAAGGGGTAGTTTACCTGCAACGTTTTTTTATCAAGCGTATTTTCTATGGCAAACGATAACTGCCGCAAATTCAAACAGAATCAAATAATTTTTTGCATACGTCCCTGAATTGTAGAGGTCTCAAGGACTTTCGATTTTGGTGAAGATCGGTTAAGGGGAAGGGGTAGTTTACCTGCAACCTTTTACGTTTTAACAAGAGTAAAGTACTTGAAAATTTATTTAAACTTTTTCAAACAATGGTAATTGTTAAAAATAAAATAATTTTGTTGCCAGGCAATAAAATTAAAATTTTTTCATTTTAATGTAAATCATGTATAAGAGAAAATATATCGCGCTTGGCAGGCGATATTAAGATTTAAATATAAATCTTAGAATATGGAAGTCATGTATGGTTCTCCATACCGATATTTTTCAATAAAATAATATATGGACGGATGCTTTCTAAGGTCTTCAGTTGCTACTGGTTTCCATGCAAATATTAATGAATACCTGCTTTGAGAATCCTCAGTTAAAAGTCATCAGAACTCGGAGGAAGAATGTTAACATGTTGATTGCTAACAATAAGGTTAATTATGTGGCTTAGGTGTGAAGGCACACTGAAACACAAACATTGGATAGATAGCAGCGTGGCCCGGGTCGTGGCTTGCAGTCAACGTGTTAAAGAGTGTGGGCATTTGAGACAAATTGTAACATTGAGAAAGAGGAACAAAGACATAGGCAGCTGTTGGGGAGTTTCTTTTGCATAAAGAATAAGAACATACCCCAACATTTATGATTCAAAATATTTTTCCTGTTGTCCTTATTGTAACATACTGAGCTCAAACTCAACCACTGTGAAAGTAATAATAACTACTTCAAGTCTATGGAAAGTCAGTGGCAGGGATTTCACTGAGAGGCAAGAAGAGCACTGAGCATGAGTTGAAGAGCACACTGAACATAGAGACTTAAAATGTCCTATGCAAAGATGAGACTAGCGTACTGGTATTTGAAGTGGGAGTATATAGGGCACATAACACTGACTAAAGATGGCATGTGAACTTCGAGGTTATCAGGTATAAACCATGGATGAAGCAGAGAAATCAGGGAAGACCAGTTGTAGGATGGTGTGATGATATACTGTGCCAGGACTACTAGAGATAGCAATTTGTCAATTAGAGGTAAATTAAAAACTGTTTGTTTTGCACAATGTTAGGAAGACTTAGATGTGAAGATGTGACACTTGTTCACAGTTTTTAGTAACCCAAAAATGTTTTAGTACATAAATGTTAATATAAAATAAGATAATGTAAACACTCTTATCTGATATAGAGATAGGTATGGAATTTGTCAGTTACTTGGTATTAAAATTTAATTCTCATGTGCTATGAAATAAAATATCATATATAATTACAAAATCATTATATTTTTGGTTAGGAGGCTTATGTCTGATGTCACATGTCTAAAAATCTGTAACAGACCAACTGAAAGCACTGAAATATGGAGACTTTAGTAGAATTGGAGTAGAAATTGTTGGATTTTTTGGGTTATATCTAAGTATTTTTGAAACTGGTACTGCCAGTTGTAATGAATTATCTAAATGTAGGCAACAATTGCAATTTGAAACTGAAATGAAGGAAAGAGAAAAATTAACTTTGTCTATCTACATGAAGACAAGATTACCACTGAAATTACAATTGTACGCGAAGAATACAGTTTCACAGCCATTGTAAGGATAAGATGATTTACAACTCTTTCTACATCATTCAGCAGCTTCAACTTGACAATGGCTAAAGACTTCATACATAATGTAGTTATTTACATCAAATCTCTCTAAACATAATAAGGAAAAATTTTAACTTAATTTTAGACAAGTTCGAGGGCTGTGTGGGACGAAGGGCATGCACGTTGTCCGCTCGTATACTCGGTCCCGAGCTTCAAATAGAGCTTCTGCCACAGGGACGATACATAGGGCTGGATTTGGGGTGTGGCCTACTACCAGCCGTGGCACTTAATTTTTTATAATACTATCTCTTTCAAATTTTATACCTTCAAACTTTTACAACTGGAATTTTTCCCATAATGGATAAGTATCTTACAGTTCTTTGGAGCAAATACCAGCTTACAAATATCCAAAAATTAAACAAGTATTATGTAAGTATACAAGAAAAACATATTCATAAAATCAAGATGATTCAGCTACATAATAATAGCTGAACATTATTTGGAATGTCTACTAATACCAATATGTATGCTGCTGTATACTGAATGAAATTAAATGCATTAGTGAAAAAAAAAGATTTTAGGCCAAAAATATGTTTTACGTGTCACATAATTTCTAGGTGCTTGTTGTAACTGACAGTAGAAAAACTGCAACAAACTTATTTGAAACATGAAATTTGATTATAATCTCTCTTTATCTTTAGAAACAATGCTGTCATTTTTTTATTACTATTATTAAAATACTTTTGTTCTGTGTAGCAGTTTTAGTTCATTTACACCTCAAACAAAGATAAAATACTTTTATAAAGAGTTATGTGGAGCTGTTCGTCTTCATGAGACATAACAAACCGCATAACTACTTTATGTGGTCGCTGAGAAAAATATATAGTTGAACCTCCATTAACTGAAATAAAAGGGGATATATATAGTTAAGAGTAAACATAATTTCAGGTAATAAATAAATGGTGATTTATTTGTGAAAAAAATGTAGAAAATGAGTCACACACTATTTAACCAACTGATTCATTTTACTTAAAATTGCAATTTATAGAATCAGTATAAAACAGTAAAATCAGTTAAGAGTTTTCAAATACCATATTAATGTGTTTTTATATGTATTATTTATTACTGTTACTGTTTTATTTTCCCAACATCATTTTGTAATAAGTTTATTATTATTGTTGTTATTGTTATTATTATATTGTGATTTATTCAAGGACACACAATGTTTTTTTTTTCAAAATGAAAGAAATATAAAAGCAGCTAGCATTAATTGGAGGTTTTACTGTATCTCAATTTGTACAAGGTACAGTATTATAAGGTTATTTGATTACCTTAATATTTTTATGTAGAATACTAAAAGAAACTATAAGTTACAATAAACTACATAAGATCATTAACTGCAAGGGCTGTTTTATTTATTTAAAACAGGGCTGTATCAGGGTTTTAAATAAAGATTGAGTGAATATGTAACCCCTGCCCCCACACACACACACACACACTTGCACATGTATGCACACATACATGCATGAAAGAAAGAAAGAGTTGATTTACATCAAGTTATTTCTATAAATTAAAGAATTATTATTGATTCTGTGATGTTTTTAATTCAGGAGAAAGTTTGAGGGCAGATGTACTTCGAGGAAGATTTGCACCTGATCGATATGAACCACTTCCTATAAGAACTTTGCTTCTGGGTCACAATGACATTCACTCTTTGAACAGGAGAGTATTCGAACACCTTCCTTATCTAAGAGAACTGCGACTTGACAACAATCCCATCAACGCACTGGATACAGTGACTACTATTGCACTGCAGTCACTTCCCGAACTCAAGGTATTGCATCACATTGAACTGTATACTGTTACATTATGTCTGTTACAAAAAATGTCTATTTAAAATTATGTGTAATAAACTAGTCACGTGTATTTTATAGTGGGTGTACATAATAAAATGCTTACATACCTGTATTAAGAGTATGTCCATATTAAAGGAATTCTCAAATTTTATACACATACAGTACTTACAACGGTACAAAACTGTAATGGCTCTAATTTTTGTGATTTGTTTTCTCACTTTATTAACACCAATATCTTCCAATTTTATTTCCGCTTTACACATTTTATTAAATCTTGTTCCATGTCTGAATTTGTCAAACCATCCATAAGAAGTCTTGAAGTTTACAAAACCCTTTTCCTTAGCAATTTCAAAAGCCTTTTCTTGAATTAAGGGCCCTAAAATTGGGATTTTATTAGTTCCAGCTCTGCACAACCATACATGTGTAATTTCATCGATTACTAGTCCATCTATTTTTGGGAACTTCTTTTTCTTTCTTGATTTCCATTTTTTAACCAATGATTTAACAAACCTCTTCTGGACTTTGAAATTTTGCTTATTTATGTTCTACCAACACTAAAGTTGGTTGCTGTATCTCAAACAGCCAGAGTTGATTTAATAATGTCAGACAATTAAAATAATGTTTTCTTTTAACGTTAAACACTTGTGTTTCTAAGACAATTTTGAAACTACCGTACTGTAACAGGATCCATCCGAACCATTTGCTAATAATAACAAGTGATGAACTACTTATCACTGCACTGAAGATTAACAATTGGAAGCCTCTGAGGTAATAATGTTTTCTTAATTGCGCAGCATTTCTTGGAACTGCCTCTGCACCAATCAGATTGCACCATTAGGACATGAGATTAGTATTTCTTGTTCACATTGACACAATTAGCATACATCAGTTGCAGCTACTGTAAAAAATATTACCTTCATTGGAACTTACCCATTCATGTGCAAAATATGTCAACAATATAACTATACTCATACGAGATAAATAACTGTGATGACAGATCCTTGAAAGGCACCTATTGTTCTTCTAAGTGAGAGAATTATATCGAACCAAAGCAAGCATTCTTTAATGTTCCAGTAATGTAAAGAAAAAAAGAAAAAACAATAACAGGAAATATATACATTTATCATAGTTTCATAAAAGGAGTCATTACACAGTCTCAAAACCATTTGATGCCCATCATAGTTATAACTTTTAATAAGGAAAACTTTGCAGCTGTGATCCTTTAGTAATTCAGTCTGATGGATTTTGCTGACCTCTGCTCGGTCCAATATAGAGAAAAAATTTCATAAATTTTTCTTTGTGTACTGTTCAAGTTGTTTTTCAGAACATCTTATGGAAAAGTCATGTCCATTAAAATACATAACGATTAGAAAGCTAATTTCAAAACTGTCCATTATTGAGAGTTGTCCACTAAACTGAGGTTTTACTGTACTGCTATAGCGTATACTAAATGCAAGAGCTGTTTACCATGATGTAATAATTTAGCTGTAATATGTCTGGGTAATATTCTTGACACTACTACATGATGTGAACCATATGTGAATAATAATATTTATAAAATGATGTCAGACATTATGTATATGAACAAATGAACATTAGATAAAGTAATGTTTGTTACATAATAAGTTATGAATAACAATTTGATTTCTTGTAAGACATTAACCATTTTTTTTTGTCTTATAAAGAGACTTATTGTTTGGCAATGAGGTTTTGAATAATTATATTATAAATATCTTAGAAACTTAAAATAGGCCTAGGCCTATATTCTAATTTTTCAAGGAAAATGTAATGTTGTCTTCTTTTGTTTCCTTGATAACAGGTGGAATAGTGTCTTCTAAATCACAATTTCCAAAAACAAATTCTTCTGTGTCAATTTATAACCGACTTCTGCTATAAAAGCAATTATTAAAATACCTTCTAATATAATGGGGTTATCAAGCAATGAAGCAGGGAGGAGCAACAGAGCAATTCACTGTTATTTGACGTGGCTTTAAGAATATAAATAAAACATAAATAAAAAACATAAACACGATCTATAAAGAAGCTAATAAAAAAGCAAAAGTTGGCTCCAGCTTGGGTGAAAATATAACTTAGAAATTTTGTTAAAAATATGGCGTTCCAATCAAAAAATTGTATTACATAGTAAGTGATCTATGGATATCTTATGAATAATAAACCCAAGAATCTTATTAATTATAATATTTTATTGCAAAATTATTTTTTTTTAATTTATTTATCTAGTGATTAGTAGACTACAGGTAGGCTACACTTTTTGGGGGGTAGTTATAAATTTAAAATTTGAATTCAAAATTTTTATTGGTTACATTATCAGTTTATGCAGACCACTCTTCTTGTTAATTAAAAAACTCGTATTCTGAATACTTTGAAGTTTTAATGTGGGATTTTGAATAGTCATCCCCATATGAACATGACATAAAACATGAGCATAAAACTAGAGAACCAAGTCAACCAAGAATCAAAATGTGGAAACACAAACCAGAACAAAATAAAACTGAAATATCACCAAGTGTGTGTGTGTGTGTGTGTGTGTGTGTGTGTGTGTGTGTGTGTGTGTGTGTGTGTGTGTGTGTGTGTGTGTGTGTGTGTGTGTGTGTGTGTGTGTGTGTGTGTGTGTGTGTGTGTGTGTGTGTGTGTGTGTGTGTGTGTGTGTGTGTGTGTGTGTGTGTGTGTGTGTGTGTGTGTGTGTGTGTGTGTGTGTGTGTGTGTGTGTGTGTGTGTGTTTAGATGTATATAATTTGTTTTAAAAAATATTATATGATGTTTTAGTGGATAGCCTGATGAAAGATTTTATAATTACTTTGTCAATGAAAGTATGTTTAATTATTTTTATCTTATCAGCATAGAAGGCAATGCCATTTGTTAACTATTGAAGAGAGACATAAAAATAACCTTTAAGCTATTTTGATAAAAGATAATTTAGGTATGTCACCAGAGACAATTTAGGTAGGAAGACAAAAAAAACACCCATGTAGAATGTTCAAAAACCTAGAAAGATAGAAAAACGTATATAACACAATACTCCTACTGTTACGAACATTAAAAATGCGCCAAAATTCCTGGTAACAGATATTGGTTGAATAGAGAGGGTTCGAAAATTTAAGTATCTAGGAGAAATAATACAAGAGAACAGTTTAGAAAAATCTGCTATAGAAGAAAGGATTCATAAGATTGAAAGGGTGTATGGTATAACCATAGCGAGTGGTATAACTAAAGATATTTACAATAAAAAGTGCATATCTAAAAATGCGAAAATAAGGCATTACAGTACAGTAGTGAAGCCAGAATGCCTATATGCAAGTGAATGTCTAGCATTGAATTATAATTTAGACAAACTAGAAATATTGGAAAGACGAATTATTAGGAAAATATAGGCCCCCGAAAAACATAGAAGGTTGGAAATTAAGAAGTAATGCTGAAACATATCAAAGTATAAAAAATATAACAGAAACAATGAGAAAAAGAAGACTATTATTTTTTGGACATTTATATAGAATGGATGACAAAAGGTTAACAAACCAGATCTTCAAATATCTGTGGGGGAAGAAGTCAACATCAAGTTGGATTAAAGAAGTCCAAAAGGTTTAGAAAAAAATAATATACACGCAGAAAAAGCAATTGAAAGAGACGTTTTTTGGGCAAAAGTGTTAAAAATGGAAGGAGATCAGGGTAGGAGAGAGAAAAACGCAGGTTCTAAGTGGACTGAAGACAGGAAGAAGAGACAGTAAAAAGATGAAAGAATATTGGAGAAAAAGAAAAGAACAAAGGATAAAGAATTGAAATTGGCATGTGGTCTTTAGATGGCCGATACAAAAAGAAAAAAAGTACTCCTACTGATGATATTTAAGAAACAAACTAGAGACTGATTATTGATATTCATCTCCATAACACTTACTTTATGTTACAGACTATAACCAATATAAATAAGTGATGAAAAAATCACTCTTTATGAATGATTACAATATTTTTATTCTGACGTTGCAATATTGTAAGATTATTAATATTATACATATTAAACATTACTTTGGTGAAATTATTAAAATTAGAATACTCCATTTTAATAACAAATGAATAAAACAAATGAATGGATGTTAATAAACAACTTGAGTGAAAAATGAATAAATAAAAGGTTGGATAAGCCTTCATACTACCTATCAACTTCCTTAAGTTTCAGCTTTATGAATTGCTGTACTTTATACATGACAGAATCATGTAGACACTCATTTTGCATAAATTATATTAAGGAAGGCTCTTAATTTTTACAAACAGTAAGGTTACTAAGCAACAGATATGTACGCACATATATGCTTATATGCATGCATATATGCTTTCACACACACACACACACACACACACAGAGAGAGAGAGAGAGAGAGAGAGAGAGAGAGAGAGAGAGAGAGAGAGAGAGAGAGAGAGAGAGAGAGAGAGAGAGAGAGAGAAAGAGAGAGAGGGGGGGGAGAGAGAGAGAGAGAGAGAGAGAGAGAGAGAGAGAGAGAGAGAGAGAGAGAGAGAGAGAGAGAGAGAGAGAGAGAGAGTATTTGGACAGAAATTGTAATTAAAGTTTAATGATAAGATTCCATCAGTTTGTGGAATTTATAATTAATTAACAATACATGTAAAAATTCTGTGCATAAAATGCACCCATAGGTACTAGGTACCAGAGATGTAATTATACAACACTGTTCTATATATGACACAATGGCATTAACAATTAAAAGAAAATTTTATGACTTGAAATTGTTAAAGTTTCTTCTCACATTTGCTGTCATTGCATACAAAACACATTTCCAAAACACATAAAACATCAATCCAATATCAATTCATGTTCAAAAACAAACACAAAAATAAGAAAAATGTTCAACATGTTCATCAGATGTTCTTTAATAAGTTCATCAGAGTGTACATGTAACTCATCCTCATCATGTAAATGCATGTGTATGTTATGAAACAAACCAACATCATGTAAACACCTCTTACACACCAACATACCAGCCACAAAACCGAACAGGAGAATCAACACAATAGCAGACAGTGTCGAGTGTGTACCAGTGAGAAACAAGCAAAGACCATGCCACACAAAACCTCACATTCATCGTAAGAGATGGAAAAATATCAAGAATATAAAAACTATCACAGTAAAATAAGAAAGAACAAGAAACCCAATATAATGGTCTGACAGAACATACACATACAAACGCACGCGCGCGGTGTGTGCTTGCTCATGTACATATTTTTAAAAATGTATTTTTATAATACAAACACAATATGAATTTAAAAGGCATTCTGGTAACAGTTTATTATGTAGCTGACAGTTGGACAATAAAATATGAGAAAGCAAAATGTAGGCCTATTTATACATAAAATTGATTTCATCACCAAGTATTAACTATAAGTTCTTTAAAGTACATTCCACATGTATAAAAAAAATATCGGTATGGAGAACCATACATGACTTCCATATTCTAAGATTTATATTTAAAATCATTTTCAGCCAAACAGCCAGGCTGTGTCTTACCTGCCTTTTTATTGCTGTATTAAATGAAAAATATTATATTACATTAAAATGAAAAAATTATAATTTTATTGCCTGGCAACAAAATTATTTTATTTTTAACAATTACCATTGTTTCAAAAAGTTTAAATAAATATTCAAGTACTTTACTCTTGTTAAAACGTAAAAGGTTGCAGGTAAACTACCCCTTCCCCTTAACCGATCTTCACCAAAATCGAAAGTCCTTGAGACCTCTACAATTCAGGGATGTATGCAAACAATTATTTGTTTCTGTTTGAATTTGCGGCTATTATCGTTTGCCATAGAAAATACGCTTGATAAAAAAACGTTGCAGGTAAACTACCCCTTCCCCTTAACCGATCTTCACCAAAAACAATAGGTCTTGAGTACTCTACAAATCAGGGCTGTATGCAAAACATTATTTGATTCTGTTTGAATGTGCGGCTGTTATCGTTTGCCATAGAAAATACCCTTGTTAAAAAAACGTTGCAGGTAAACTACCCCTTTCCCTCAACCGATCTTCACCAAAAACAATAGGTCTTGAGAACTCTATAATTTAGGGCTGTATGCAAATAATCTTTTGATTCTGTTTGAATTTGCGGCTGTTATCGTTTGCCATAGGAAATACCCTTGTTAAAACATAAAACGTTACAGGTAAACTACCCCTTTCCCTTAACCGATCTTCACCAAAATCAACAGATCTTGAGAACTCTACAATTCAGGGCTGTATGCGAAACATTATTTGATTCTGTTTGAATTTTCGGCTGTTATCGTTTGCCAAACAAACAAAATTACCCTTGCTAAAACATAAAATGTTGCTGGTAAACAACCCTATTCCCTTAACCGATCTTCACCAAAACCAACAGGTCTTGAGTACTCTACAAATCAGGGCTGTATGCAAAACATTATTTGATTCTGTTTGAATTTGCGGCTGTTATCGTTTGCCATAGAAAATACCCTTGTTAAAAAAACGTTGCAGGTAAACTACCCCTTTCCCTCAACCGATCTTCACCAAAAACAATAGGTCTTGAGAACTCTACAATTTAGGGCTGTATGCAAATAATCTTTTGATTCTGTTTGAATTTGCGGCTGTTATCGTTTGCCATAGGAAATACCCTTGTTAAAACATAAAACGTTACAGGTAAACTACCCCTTTCCCTTAACCGATCTTCACCAAAAACAATAGGTCTTGAGTACTCTACAAATTAGGGCTGTATGCAAAACATTATTTGATTCTGTTTGAATTTGCGGCTGTTATCGTTTGCCATAGAAAATACCCTTGTTAAAAAAACGTTGCAGGTAAACTACCCCTTTCCCTTATCCGGTCTTCAACAAAATCAATAGGTCTTGAGAACTCTACAATGTAGGGCTGTATGCAAATAATAATTTGCTTGTGTTTGAATTTGCGGCTGCTATCGTTTGCCATATAAAATACCCTTGTTAAAACATAAAACGTTGCCGGTAAACTACCCCTTTCCCTTAACCGATCTTTACCAAAATCAACAGATCGTGAGAACTCTACAATTCAGGGCTGTATGCGAAACATTATTTGATTCTGTTTGAATTTGCGGCTGTTATCGTTTGCCAAACAAACAAAATTACCCTTGATAAAAAAAAACCGTTGCTGGTAAACTACCCCTTTCCCTCAACCGATCTTCACCAAAAACAATAGGTCGCGAGTACTCTATAAATCAGGGCTGTATGCAAATAATCTTTTGATTCTGTTTGAATTTGCGGCTGTTATCGTTTGCCATAGGAAATACCCTTGTTAAAACATAAAACGTTACAGGTAAACTACCCCTTTCCCTTAACCGATCTTCACCAAAAACAATAGGTCTTGAGTACTCTACAAATCAGGCCTGTATGCAAAACATTATTTGATTCTGTTTGAATTTGCGGCTGTTATCGTTTGCCATAGAAGATACCCTTGTTAAAAAAACGTTGCAGGTAAACTACCCCTTTCCCTCAACCGAACTTCACCAAAAACAATAGGTCTTGAGAACTCTACAATTTAGGGCTGTATGCAAATAATCTTTTGATTCTGTTTGAATTTGCGGCTGTTATCGTTTGCCATAGGAAATACCCTTGTTAAAACATAAAACGTTACAGGTAAACTACCCCTTTCCCTTAACCGATCTTCACCAAAATCAGCAGATCTTAAGAACTCTACAATTTAGGGCTGTATGCGGAACATTATTTGATTCTGTTTGAATTTGCGGCTGTTATCATTTGCCAAACAAACAAAATTACCCTTGCTAAAAAAAAACCGTTGCAGGTAAACTACCCCTTTCCCTCAACCGATCTTCACCAAAAACAATAGGTCGCGAGTACTCTGCAAATCAGGGCTGTATGCAAAAAATTATTTGATTCTGTTTGAATTTGCGGCAGTTATCGTTTGCCATAGAAAAAAAATCTACAGACAGACAGACAGACAGACAGACACACAGACACACAGACAGACACACACACAGACACTTTTCGGAAAACGACTTTTTTTCATGTTTTGAGTGTAGTAGAATCAGAATCTGCAATAATCTCGAACACGATTTTTTTTGCCATCACCATACTTCCATTCCTTAAGGAATATGGAAGTAAAATCAACACCTGCATTATAAGAGATCTTATAAACGAATCAACAAATAATCAATTTGTATTTCAGCATATATTAACTTTCTAATATTTTTGTATGTAATCAGCTGTTTTTTTATTATTAATTATTAAATTATTAACATAACCAATCAGCATAGCCTTGATGAGCATAAGTATAATTTGAAAGACATGTTTGAAATGGTATCCAAGTCACTTATTGACAAAATCTGTATAATATTTACCTTATTTCTTCCGTCGTGTGACTTTGTTTTGCGTTTTGCATTAGATCAAAACGCAAAACGAAGTCACACGACGGAAGAAATAAGATAAATATTATACAGATAAGTATAATGTCTGAAATATCTTTTTGAAAATATATCTTAATACTTTTAAGGAAAATTAATTTACCAATACACAAGAAAAGCAACTGTACCAAATTCTGTATACACACACATGTACACACTTATACAGTTCAGTCAAAACTTATTCATTCCTTACTATAAGAATATTTTAACATTTTATATCAATATAAAATGTATTAAAATACAAAATCCAAGAATTAAAATACAGTTTTTTAGACACATTTAGCTTTTTAAATTTGTTTATTTTAAACATTATTTTTATTGTATTAATCTATATTACTTTAAATGCTATACAGGTATTTCAAAATGAATCAGGTTTCAATTGCAATCACAGAATTGTTTAATAATAATGTGGAAATTAGCTTGTACATTCTGTATACATGTTTCAATACATTCATTTTATTTTATGTCTAAATTAGAAATTTATTGATAAATATATTCTTACGAATTGCAAAATACAATTTATTAATACAAGATCTGTAAATGGGCCTTTGTGCTAGGAGTAGGCATAAGAATGAGAATGAGACACACACACTTAAATTTTTGTGTAAGTTAATAAAAGATCGCAAGTTGTATATATTTCAGCTGTGTTAATGTTTGTTTTTTTCTACAGATACTAGACTTGGCAAAGACTGGTCTTTCATTTCTTCCAGACGATGCATTCCACTATCTTGAGTTGAGTACATTGTATCTCAATGGAAATAATTTTAAACAAGTGCCGGAGGCCTTGGCAGCTTTAGGTTCCAGTTTACGATATCTAAACATAAATCAGAATCCAATAGAAGAACTTAATGACAACTCATTTCTGGGCATTCGAAACCTAAGGGAGATCGTGGCTTCTGGTCTTACAGAGCTACAAGCTGTAAAAGCTGGTACATTCTCAAAACTAGAGGATCTCAAAGTTGTAAGCTGTTCATACAACCCAAAACTTGTGTTCATTGATCGATTAGCATTTTGGGACCAATCTAACAATAAAAGATTTTCCCTTAAGGAGGTAAAATACATATACACTCTTTTATATATTAAAGATTTTTAAGTTAATCAGCTTATTGATATCTCTATTTAGTTAAAGTAGTTAATTTTATGTACTCTACTTAAACCATATAATCAAAATCACTATGTGCTAAATAGATCTTTAATTTAAAAAGAATTAATCAATATTTTTTTAAACTATGGCAAAATAATTTTTAAATCCTTTAAATGATTAAAAAAATATGAAGATAAATTATGAGCTTCGATTACATGTAGCTATGAAGGAATGTTCCCTCTTCTATGGACTAATGTGTCCTGTGCTTGCCTCCAGTATGGGAGGAGGAAAGTTTAAGTCCTACAGTATGCCCACAAAGCACTTGTGAGGCAGGTTTGCCATCTCATTTTCTCTCTATAAAAAGCTAGCTGCCACGTTACTGCCCATATTGGCCCTTTGTGCTAGGAGTAGCCATAAGAATGAGAATGAGAATGCTACATCTAAAACTAATGTACCTCAAACAAATTCAGATCACCTTTAAAACAACAAATGTATATATATAGATTTTACAGATGTAGTTTTCAAATGGTATACGTTATGTGTAAAAACACACACACACCATGCATTTACAATATTTGTTATGTGAATTTTTCAATATACAACAGTATACATATAATTTATTTATTTAATATTTGATATTTATTATATTATGTACCATTTACTCATAATATTCGTTTAAAAATATTAACTTATTTGGCAGTTAATGGTTTCACACAATGCATTTTATGTTTACTCACATCTAATTAAATATCCATTATCTTTTAATCAATTTTCAGTACTTTTCTATAGATTCTACTGTATCTGTGTAGGTTTATCTGAACAATAATGGCCTTCAGCGTATTTCTAAGTATTTGTTACCTTGGAATAAGGTGGATAAGGTTACTTTGGATGGAAATCCTTGGGCATGTGATTGTCGACTCTTTTGGCTTGCTCAGCTGGTTCGTAACAAAGGCACACCGATTGACAGACCATATAATTTGCAGTAAGTCATCATGTTTTTAGGTTATTAGTTTTTAAGTAAGTTGTTAGTATAACATCATATATCTACACCAATTGGGTAGTTTATTACTGCAGGTCACTATCATGAAAGTATTTTTGAATGTATCAGCAAGACAAATTCTGACATAACCAGTTTATAGT